>JANFAH010000024.1:0-600000 GCA_024663395.1 Pisolithus tinctorius | reverse complement strand
CATCGACAAAGACTGGGAGGATAATGGTGACACCATTTTTGGAGTAGATGTAGATGCTGGCATCAGAATAAGTTTGTCGGAAGTCGAGGGACTCGAGTACAGCGCGCATCTTCTTGTTCCAGCGGTTTCCACCCTGTTTACTGCCATAAATCGCTTTTTGGAGCAGGCACACCTGAGATCTGGGGTTTCCCTCCACAAATCCTTCTGGTTGTGCCATATACACTTCGCAATCCATCTCTCCATTCAGATAGGCATGGGAGACATCAACAGATTGCAGGTGGAGGTCCTGTAGCGCAGCAACAGCCAGGATGACTCTGATGGATGATAGACGAGCTGTAGGAGCGAAAACCTCGAGATAATCGAAGCCAGGGCGCTGGTTATACCCTTGGCGACCAATCTAGCCTTGTAGCGATCGATGGAGCCATCAGCATTGCGCTTGACTTTGAAAACCCACTTTGAGCCAATAACCTTGCTCCCAGGAGGCCTAGGGACGAGTTTCCAAGTCCCATTACTCTGGAGAGCAGCTAACTCCTCCAGGGCAGCTTCTCGCCATTTTTCCGCATCAGGGCGCTTCATGGCCTCAGCATAAGTCAGTGGTTCATCAGGGAGAGCTGCAGACATGGCCAGCTCATCATCACTGTCATCCTCATCAACTACATCATCCAACTGCGCAGGGGAGAGCTTCCACCACTCCCTAGGTTTCTGTCTTCGCCTTGGAGGCAATCTAGCACCAATTCCGATGGGACTTGGAGGTCTAGGGGGTGGTGAAGGTGATGGAGTGTGAGGAGGCGCTGGGACGAGCTCTGGAGCAGCAATTGGAGGTGGAATGGGATCTGGATCACCTGCTGCAAGGTCTTCATCTCCCCCCTGATCCAGATCATCATCAGACTCGCTTTCAGAGTCCAAATTTCGTTGTGGATGATAGATATCAGTGGCAGGAGGTGTTTGATTGTCAGGTAGAGGGGTGAATGAGGTTGAGGGAGGTTTAGGAGGGAGAGGCACAGATTGCGAAGGTGGGGAAGGGCAAGCAGCTAGAGGGAAATACCTCTCATCGAAATCAGCCCTTTCTGAGATGACTGTGCGCTTTGTGGTGGGATTGTAGAATTTCCAGCCTTTGTAGCCCTCAGGGTAGCCAATAAATACACATTTCTCCATGTGTGGATCTAGAGGTCGCCTCTTGTCTCTCTGGATGTGTACATAGGCTGTACAGCCCCAGACTCGAAGGTGGGAGAGGTCTGGCTTCTGTCCATGCCATAGTTCATATGGGGTCGCATTTGGGACAGCTTCAGTGGGGCACCTGTTCCATACATGGACCAGGGAAGCGAGGCATTCACCCCAGAAGGCTTTGGGGAGTCCAGATTCATCCAGCATCGCAGTAATTCGCTCTGAAAGCACCCTATTAGCTCGTTCTGCCACTCCATTCTGCTGTGGGCAATTCCTGACAGTGTGCTGGCGCAGGATGCCGCACTGGGTGGTGAAATCGATGAAGGAGTTGCTCATATACTCCCCTCCTTTATCATCGCGCAAAATCTTGATTTTTCGTTCGCTCTGGTTCTCTGCAAAGGCCTTAAAGGTCTTAAAGGCTTCGAAAACTTCTGATTTAGCTTTGATGGGCAAAACGAAGCGATAGCGCGAATAATCATCGATAAAAGTCACCCAGTATTTGTATCCAGAGAAGGAGGGGTGGCCCACAGAGTGCACATCGCTGTGGATGAGTTCTAGGGGCCTGGAGGCACGAGTGGACGAGCTGGGGAAGGGGTTTGCATGCATTTTACCAGCCAGACAGGGTTCACAGACTGGGTCAGGTGTAGCCTGGCTATCCAAGGACATACCAGTGACTAGCTGGCGCTCCAGGAGGGTTTTAACACCTGTGAGATTGTGGTGGGCAAGTCTCCTGTGCCACAAGTCCAAATCCAGGGGCAAAGTCGTCGCAGCAGAGGCATATTCACTGAGGGGAACAGTGTCACCCTCCAGGAAAGCGGAGTTATTGTCCAATATTCTTGCAACGAAGAGGGTAGGGCCAGGGCGCTTCCTGAAGCACATTTGCGAAGAATCAATGCTTACAGTGAAGCCCTTGTTGCGACAGAGATATATCACAGATAGTAGATTATTCCTCAGGTCAGGGACATGTAGGACATTGCTAAATTCGACAGGACGCCGTTTCTTACCCCCCACCACAGGCTCAAACACTACTGACCCCACCCCAGCTGAGTAGACAATTTTGTTGTCTGCTAGACGCACTGGAACGCGTTTTTGGCTGTAATTTCGCAGCCAGTGTCGATGAGGCGTCATATGAGAAGTGGCGCCTGTATCTGCGTTCCAATGGACGTCAGCATTGAGCTGGAGGGGGCAGAGAGGAGAGGAGGGGTCAAGGGAACGAAAACTTGCATTTCCTGCGAATTCTACCGCTTGGGATGCGCTCTGGTTTGGTGAGGAGGTTGATGGCACAGTCCCATTTGATGGGGAGGAAGTAGACGAAGTAGAGGCTTGATTTGCGGTGTTAGCACTCTTCTTGATCTTCTTATTCTTCCTAGAGCGATAGAAAGCCTTTGATCTCTCCAGGTTTTGACATTTGTGGATACAGTGGTCTGGATAATCACAGAACGAGCAAGGCGACGAAGCTGGGCACTTGCAATTGGTGGAGGAGGTAAATAGCGCGGTGTCGGATGGCCCTGCATCAGGACGACGCTTGCGCTGCGATTCTTCAGCCAGGAAAGCTTCTTTGAGTTTGTCCTTGTCCAGAGATTGGAACAGGAGGAGAGAGGAGGCAAAATGCGAGTAATCTTCGCCTAGAGAGCGCACCATAGCCATACAGACAAGCTCATTGTCCATATCCTTGATGGAGTATGGAGTAGTAGAGTCCTTGGGGCGCAATTCTTGAATTCTAGACATAGAATCTTCGATTCTAGCGATTAGGGAGCTGAGGGACTCATCTGGCTGCTTCCTGATCGAAAAGAAATCGTCCCAGGCATTAAAAGGAGCTCCAGGACGCTGCTGGAGGTGAATAAAGGCCAGAGTCGACCAGATTTGCACTGGGTCATCCTGTACAGCATCCACATGTGTCCTCTGCTCGCTAGAGAGGGCCAGGTAGAGTTCTCCTGCCGCTTTGTCCGCTCTGAGGTCCCATTTGGCTCTAGCTTCGGTTTTGGACTCATCAGGGCGCTTTTCAGTGCCACTGACAATAGTCCAGAGGCCTTTGGTGCGCAGGAAAGCCTTCATTTTGCCTTTCCAGGTGTTATAGTTGGAGGAGGTGAGTTTTGTCACAGAGAGCGACGAGTGGGAGTGGTCCTCGGCCATTGGGGCGATTTTTGCGAGTAGAGGAGGAGCAGGGAATGGATGGGGTGAGTCTTGAAGCTGGGAGGCGAGAAAGTCGCAATAGAGGGCAAGGGAGTGGGTTTGGCAGGTGGAAAATTTGCGCAGAGGTGGATGACGTGTCGTATGACGTGTCTGGGAATTCCTAGAGCGCGGGGCTCATAACCTGTTAAAATATCCCACAAAGTAGGCCTTGTGCCCAGTGTAAGAGACTATTATTGAGGGAAATACTACAGACAACATACCTTGTGCCCAGTGTAAGAGACTGAAGAAAATTTCACTGGGCACAGAGCAGTAAGTGCGCAAAATGATAAACAAATGTAAATAATAAACAAAAGCAAACCAGGGACACTTAGAGTGAAGTCTAGTGTCCACTACAAGTCTGTAGAGTTAGAAAAGAACATAATAAAAGATAAAATGCGAAATGAGGTGCACAGGCACCACATATGAACAAATGCAGCTCTCAGTCTGTGCAGAGTCCTGAGAGCTGCTACCTATATTTTTGCCTTGGGGGCAGAGCCCAAGGTTGAGGCTGGTGCTGCCTGTCATATGTATTTGGGGGTCAATAGTACAAACATAGTGCCATCACCCCTACATTGCAATGCAATTATAATGTAATTACAATGATTGTTATGATAGCCTCGTCATGCAACAACATCCAGACCCTGGGCACTGCTGTCCTACCATAATTAGACTTGCAATGTATTGCAACAAGAGCTGAGGATTGCAATACACTTTGGACTAAGGCAACAAAAATTTTATATTATATTACCTTTTGTAATCTTATCTTATCACCTGACCACAATTCTATTCTACTCTGACTTTGATCTATCTTATCTTTGTCTACTACATGCTATGCTATTAGTATCACCTTACATGGAAATCTTTACTAATACAACCCATCCCCAATCTAACTAGTGAGTATTACTAAGTATTTTTTATTGCTCTCATCAGGATTCAAACCTAAGGACTTGGTGTTAGTTAGTCCAGTGCCAACTAGTAGTGAGACTTACTTTAGCATGTGTTACCATTAGTGTTACACTTTGCCCCTGTTTTTCTCCTTTTGCTGTATGGTTACCTTGTGTTTGATCTGTTGGACCATCTTTCTTTTCTGAGCCATCTTCTCTCTGATCCAATGGCTCCCTATTTCCACCACTAGCATTACTTGCTTGCTATGCCCCTTGGACATGTGTTGCCATTGTTCAACCAATGGCATAGTTACCTTGTTACATGCAGACACCTCATGGTCAGTTTCCTTGTAGTATTTAGACTGCTGGCTCAAGTCCTGGAACCCCAGACTTGAGCTGCTCAATCATATGCAGTGTTCTCTCAGAACTTTGCCCTCAGTGTCCCTAACCAGGACCACTCTTACCAGCATTGACCAAATCCTTTGTCATTTACAAAGGTTACTGCAGCCATTGCTCAGTAGAAACCCATAGTCTGCATTTGAGCTCTCCCTACATCTTGACGTCGGTCAAGCATAACAAAAGCTCAAGTCTACCAGCCTTTGGCTGCACTTCAGGTAACCATTTTTCATAAGCATTTAGGCTGAATAGTTTCTCCAAACCATCCAGCCTAATAGCCTCCCAGACCAAGGTCTGCCCAGGGACATCTGGTCATGTCCCAGGGCTATGCAGATTTTTAGGCCCTGGGACAGATGGGATTTCCTGTCATGACTGTGCGTTCATTATAAGTCCCTATACACTCCGCACCCTACTCCACCAGTCGTTCACTCACTCCGCACCAACTCCGCCCAACGTCTGCTGTTTACGAACCATCTCCGCTCCGACTGCTGTCGGACTTGTGTTACTCTCCTACCGGACCGAGCGGTCCATTCTCTGAGGGGCATGTGACTACCTTCGCAGTCAGGTACTCCACAGCGCGCTCACTGCATGGTCCAGCACCTGGACTATTTCCTTTCCTGGATGTTCTGTGTTACCCATTTGTATGTCCTCCATCTACCCTTCATTCATTGTCCAGGAAATTTTACTTGAAAATTTATGAGTCTCCGTATGTCAGTTCCGATTCCGATTACTGTACCTCCGTAACAGTATAAAAGCATGTACTGTACTCCGCTGTTCTTCAGTATGAATATCAACTTAGTTCCTACTCCCTCTGATTCCGTCTTCTGCCTGTCAGAGTTATCTCCGACTCTCTATCTGTACTCTCCCTCCGCAATACGAGGGCTGAGATCGTGCAAGGGGGTAGCGCACAAGCTAAACCCGACGCCCTCACTCCGCTCCGCCTCTGTCTCGGCGGACTTTGTTCCTGCCACCACTCTGCTAGTCAGAGTTCTGTTCCTGTGTGTCGGACTTGCTTCTGGACCCTCCTCTAGACCTTATATAGCGTCGGAGTTGGTCGGAGTAGGCCCGGACTTGACAGTATATTTGTACTCACACTTGTATGATCTCATTTTCCATCCTCTGAAAAACTTATGCCATTATGAGAACTCGAGCTCAATCCCAAAGAGAGGTTGCTGAGAACCTCGCTGCAGCGCTAGCTAATCCGCGTCGACTCCCTTCCATCGTCGAACAGTTCCAATCCTTCTCCACTCAATGCTGCTCTCACGCTGAAGGCAAAAGCACTTTGCAAGCTGGTCGCTCTGACCTCCACCCATCAGCCTTCCATACTCCGTCTCCTCGTAACTGAGATGATGGACCTGACCCCAACCCTGATTATCCTGATGGTGATCCTGATGGCAGGGGCAGCAGTGACGGGGATATCCCCGAAGACCTGGCTGAGCTGCCAGAGGATCCCCTTGTAGCTCTTGCTAGAGCTGTCCATGCACTTGCGTGGTCTAGTTCGCACACTGGGGACTCCGCTCCAAAAACCAAAGTCCACGAGCCTGACACCTTCGACGGCTCCAACCCTAAAAAACTCTGTGAGTTCCTCATTCAGTGCGAGCTGAACTTCCAAGACTGCCCCCGCACATTCCGCTCCGACAGAGCCAAGGTTACCTTCGCTCAGTCTTATCTCAAGGGTATGGCCCTGGCTTGGTTCGAGCCAGATTTGCTAAACCCTGACAACTATGACTGCCTGCTCTGGATGGACGACTACCATGAGTTCTTACAAGAGCTCACAGCTAATTTCGGTCCACATGACGCTATAGCAGATGCCGTCCAGCAACTCGAGAACCTTACCATGAAGGATGGTTCTCGTATTACCAAATATGTCGTGGAGTTCAATTGCTGGGCTTTGCAAGTCAAGGACTACGGTGTCGGTGCACTCTGCCACTGCTTCTATAGCAGACTTCCAGACTGCATCAAAGATGAGATCGCTCACATCGGTAAGCCTTCTACCCTCGCACAACTCCGCGAACTTGCCCAGACCATCGATGCACGCTACTGGGAGCACAAAGCAGAGATCTCACGCACCTCCAAGTCCGCCTCCAACAAGTCGCAGTCCTCCAACTCCGACAACAAAAGTAAATCGTCGTCCTCTGCCTCCACTCCAAAGTCTGACGCCAAGGGCAAGGGCAAACAGAAAGATCTGCCCAAGTCCAACACGTCCAAGTCTGACATTGCCCATCTTCTGGGCAAGGATGGCAAACTCACCTCTGCTGAGCACCAGCGCAGGATGAAAAACAACCTCTGCCTCTTCTGTGGTGAGGCTGGCCACTCCACTAAGGACTGTCCCAAGTCCACCTCTTGCGCAGCCAAAGCCCATGCAGCTACGGCTGGAACTCCGCCTACTCCGCCTGCGGAGCAGGCAGAGTCAAAAAATTAGTCCACTCCTCCAGGGAGCTTGCACAGCCTGGAGGAAGCATTGAACCCAACTGTGTGCAACCGGATATCCGACTCAATGCATCCGCTCTTTCTAGTCCCAATTCTCTACTTCCATCTGTAACTCTTCCAGATTATTCTGTTGATACTTTCTCTGCGTTGATCAATTCTGGTGCTTCTCATTGCTTCGTAGACCTGTCTGTAATTAAAAAATATGCCATTCCTGTTTCCTCCGTTTCTCTGCCAATTCCGCTCTGCTTGTTCGATGGTAGTACAAATGCTGTCATTTCCCAAGAAGTAGATCTTTCCCTCCGCTTTCCATCCGGTGATGTCAACTCCATTTCATTTTATGTTACTCCGTTGGATTCTTCATGTTCACTGGTATTAGGACACAACTGGCTCACCCGCTTCAATCCGTCGATTGACTGGGTACTGGGCAGTATATTGTTCAAACCACTGTTACAGGGAATGCTGATGCCCCAGGCGCCTTCGTCATCTTCCGCTGCGTCCTCCGCTCTGGATCCGACACCCTCCGCTCCATTTGCAGCTCCGACTGCACCTCCAACAGACTTGCCACGCTCCACTCTGCTCGTCTCACTCATCAATGCTGCTGCATATGTCAGAGCCTGTGCTCTCCCTGGCTCTAGACAGTTCTGCTTACAGCTTTCTGCTGATGATGTGAAGCTTCGTGTGTCCTCTGCTTCATCTCCACCTCCTGACCTCTCCTCGGTTCCTCCTGAATATCACGAGTTCGCTGACGTCTTTAGTAAAGACAAGGCCACAGAACTTCTGCCACACCACTTGTTCGATCTCAAGATTGACCTCGAGGAAGGAGCTTCTCTGCCCATTGGTACAATCTACTCTCTTTCTCCGCCAGAGCTTGAGGCTCTCCGCACCTTCATTGACGAGCACCTTGGCTACGGTTTCATCAAACAATCCACCTCCACTCACGGTGCCCCTGTCCTCTTCATAAAGAAGAAGGACGGTTCACTCCACCTCTGCGTAGACTACCGAGGACTCAACAAAATCACGAAAAAAGATCGCTATCTGCTGCCGCTCATCTCCGACCTACTCGACTCTCCAAGCCGCGCCAAAGTCTACACCAAGATTGATCTCCGCCATGCCTATCATCTAGTCCGCATAGCAGACAGAGATGAATGGAAAACGGCTTTCCACACTCATTATGGTTCTTACGAGTGGCGGGTAATGCCATTTGGTCTGACTAATGTGCCTGCGGCTTTCCAGCGATTCGTCAATAGCATCTTTTCAGACATGCTCGATGTCTGCGTCGTGATATACCTCGATGACATCCTAATCTATTCGCAGGACATGGAGTCGCATCGTGAACATGTAAAAGAGGTACTCTGCCGCCTTTGAAAGCATGGTCTTTATGCCAAGCCAGAGAAGTGCAAGTTTCACTCCGACTCTGTCGAGTACCTTGGCTACATTCTTTCTCCCTCCGGTCTCACCATGTCCGCCGAGAAGGTTCAGGCAGTCCATGACTGGCCTGAGCCACGGAAGGTGCGAGACTTCCAATCCTTCCTTGGTTTTGCCAATTTCTATAGACAATTCATTAATAACTACTCCGACATCGTCACTCCACTCACTCGCCTCACATGAAAGGGTGCTCCTTGGAACTTTTCCGAGGAGTGCTGCTCCGCTTTCCTCCACCTGAAGGATGCCTTCAGCTCCGCTCCTGTTCTCACTCACTGGGTTCCTGATGCTCCGCTTACAGTTGAAACCGATGCCTCCGACTATGCCATTGCTGGCATTTTGTTGGTCACCTGCTCCGACGGTGAACTCTGCCCAGTTGCTTTCTACTCCTGCACCATGACCGTGCCAGAACTCAATTATGATACCCACGACAAGGAGCTGTTGGCTATCTTCGAGGCTTTCCGCCATTGGCGGCATTACCTAGAAGGTTCCACCTTACCTGTCGACATGGTAACGGACCACAAAAACCTTGAGTATTTTTCCACCTCTAAGGTTCTCACCTGTTGACAGGCCCACTGGTTGGAGTACCTTTCGCAGTTTAATCTTTCCATCTGCTTCCGACCTGGCCGCTTAGGAGCCAAACCCAATGCACTTATGTGACGTTGGGACGTCTACCCAAAAGGGGGGGATAGGGACTACACGCAGGTAAATCCTCACAATCTCCGCCCTATGTTTACACAGGAGCAACTTGTGTCGTCCCTCCATACCACCACCCTCATGGCAACTGTGCTCCACACCGCCATGGTCTTCGATGTTGAGTGCTTGCACTCCGACATCGTCTCTGCCCTACCCTCTGATCCTGTCTCTGCCAGCCACCTTCCAACTCCGACTAAGCCTCGGTGGTCCTTGGACTCCAACGGTCTACTCCACCTTGACGGTCACATCTTTGTCCCTGACATTGATGATCTCCGCCTTCAAGTGCTTCGGTTCAAGCATGATCATCCTCTAGCAGGCCATTTCGGGCAAAACCACACCTTAGAACTCGTCCGCAGGGACTACATGTGGCCCAACCTCCGCTCCGACATAAAGGAATACATCAGGTCTTGCACTGCCTGTGGATGGAGCAAAACTCTGCGTCACCACCCTTATGGTCTACTGAAGCAACTCCCCGTCCCAGAGAGACCTTGGAACTCCATCTCCATGGACTTCATCGAACACCTCCCCAACTCCAATGGCTACTCCGCCATACTCATGGTAGTGGACCACCTCTCAAAGCAAGCGGTGTTCATCCCTACCCACGACTCCATCACCTCCGCCGAACTCACTAAGCTCTTCCTAACCCATGTCTTCTCCAAGCACGGAGTACCAGCCAATGTCACCTCCGACAGAGGTCCTGAGTTCATCTCACACTTCTTCCGCTCTCTAGGAAAGGCCCTTGATATGCGTCTTCACTTCACTTTGGGTTACCACCCAGAAGGCAATGGCCAGACCGAGTGAATGAACCAGACCCTCGAGCAGTACCTTCGTGTCTACTGTAACTACCAACAAGACAATTGGGCAGAGCTCTTACCTCTAGCGGAGTTCACTTTCAACAATGCACCAAGTGCGACTACTGGAGTCTCTCCCTTCTTCGCTAACAAGGGATACCATCCAAACTTGTCTGTGGTCCCTGACCAAGACTTTACCTCTCCGAGGGCTCATGGCTACGTTGTTGAGCTCTCCGCCCTTCATGATTTCCTCCGCTCTGAAATGTCCACCGCTCAACAGCGCTACCAGGGTCCAGCAGATGCTAAACGCATACCTCTGCCTGGGTTCAAGGTCGGAGAACAGGCCTATGTCAAAGCCAAGTACTTCCACTCCACTTGTCCTTTGGAGAAACTCTCCGAAAAGTACTTAGGTCCGTTCACCATCTTGGCCAGGCCAGGTATGCACTCTGTCACTCTTAAGCTCCCTGACTCTATGCGCTCGGTACATCCGGTCTTCCATGTCTCACAACTGGAAGCTGCAGCAGCTAACCCTTTCCAAAACCGACAACAGCCTCCGCCTCCACCAGTGGATGTCGATGGTGACCTTGAGTACGAAGTATCAGAGATACTCAACTCTAAGGTGGACCGCCACTGCTGCCACTGTCAACTCTTGTACCTGGTCCGCTGGGCTGGTTACAAGAACACTGACAAAGAAACCTCTTGGTTGCTTGCAACTGAGCTAGATCACACTTCCGACATAGTTTCTGCTTTCCATGAATGCTATCCGCACAAACCTGGCCCATACCAACCTCTGCCATAAACTCCACCCACATAACCTTCCTCTGCTGGCCAACTCTGCCCCTCACCGAACTACCTTAAGTACTTTAGCATTTTCTCCGCTTGTCTATTTCACTTCTCAGAGTCGCAAACAAAAATCACAAGTCTATTTTGTAGTAGTACAAAAATATACAAACTAAAGACAAAAAAAAAAAAAAAAGAAAAGAAAAACAAAACTACTCTACTCTTCCATCGCTTGTTCTCCGCCACCCTCCTGTTCTTCACCACCTTCCTGCTCCCCTTCAACTTCTTCCTCGTTATCCCCCTCCACACCTTCATCCACCTCCTCTCGCTGGTCCTCCGCCGCCTCCGACTGAGGCCTCTTCCATCCTCCTCCTGTGTGCTCGAGCTCTGCCATCCTGGCCTCATGCACGTCCTCCCTCCTCCTCATCTCTGCCCACTCTGCCCAGGTGCGGTACAGCGCCCACTCGTCGGCTGTCTGCTCTGCAGCCACCGCCATCCACTCCGCTGCTGCTGCCATCCTCTCGAAGGCCAACGCAGCGGTCTCGGGTGCTTCAGCCTGCTTCTCCATGGCCTGCAGCTGCCGCTCCCTCTCCCACTCCACCCACCGCGTGTGTACTCCCACCCCTGAGGGACCCTCAAGCGGTGGTGCTGGCTCCTCCTCACCCTCTCTGCCTGCCTCCTGCTCGTCATCCGCTTCCTCCATCTCTGTTGCTTTCTCCTTTCCCTTCCCTCGCATCCTCTTCTTCTTCTCCCCTTGGGAGCTCCCCATCCCTGCTCTCTTCTGCGAAGGCCCTGCCACCGCCTCTTCCCATGTCCAGCTGCATGTCTTCTTCTTGTTGTGGCAGGGCATGCAGGCCCTGGTCTTGCCCTGCCCCAGCTCGCACTGCCCCGCCGTCAGACTCGCTATACAGCGAGTGCAGGGGGCTCTTCTGGTTGTGGTGACCACCACGGAGGTCCCAGGGACCTTCTGGGCAGTGTTGACATCATACACCACGCCGCATAATCTAAGAAAATAAAACTGTGAGTCAGCTCCGCCTGACTCACAGTACTCCACCACTCACCTTTGTGCGGCCTCATTCTGCTTGGCCTGAGCCCTCTCCTCAGAGGCCCTCTGCCTCTGCCTCTGCCTCTCTGCCTCCTCCTCTGCCACCTTCTTCCTTCGAGCCTCCTCTTCCTCTGCTCCGCCTCCAACCTCTCCTCCTCCGCCTTCCGCCTCTTGGCCTCCTCGCGTTCTCTCTCTCTCCGCTTGGTCTCCTCTCGACAGCACGCCTTCTCCGTGGACTTCTCCCACTTGGTGTCAGTGGAGTCGTCTGTGAGAACAACCAGTTCTTCATCCACAACTTGGGAGTAGTCACGGACATGGCCAGGGGTTGACTGGGGGGTTTTGCTCTGGCACTGGGAAGACATGATGATGGGGGATGGGATACGAAGGTTCAGTACCCTAACACGTGTTTTTAAGCGGTACTTCAAACTCCGATGGAGCTCTGCCACGGCTAAAGCCATTATCCTCGAGGCATCAAAATGGTTTCAAATGATCAACTTGTGTTGATCTCGTCCTGTACATGCGGCCTTCAGGGGTTCAGGCCCTAAGGGGGGGGCACTGTCACGACCGTGCATTCATTATAAGTCCCTATACACTCTGCACCCTACTCCGCCAGTCGTTCACTCACTCCACACCAACTCCGCCCAACGTCTGCTGTTTACGAACCATCTCCGCTCCGACTGCTGTCAGACTTGTGTTACTCTCCTACCAGACTGAGCGGTCCGTTCTCTGAGGGGCATGTGACTACCTTCGCAGTCAGGTACTCCGCAGCGCGCTCACTGCATGGTCCAGCACCTGGACTATTTCCTTTCCTGGATGTTCTGTGTTACCCGTTTGTATGTCCTCCATCTACCCTTCATTCATTGTCCAGGAAATTTTACTTGAAAATTTATGAGTCTCCATATGTCAGTTCTGATTCCGATTACTGTACCTCTGTAACAGTATAAAAGCATGTACTGTACTCCGCTGTTCTTCAGTACGAATATCAACTTAGTTCCTACTCCCTCTGATTCCATCTTCTGCCTGTCGGAGTTATCTCCGACTCTCTATCTGTACTCTCCCTCCGAAATATGAGGGCTGAGATCGTGCAAGGGGGTAGCGCACGAGCTAAACCCGACACCCTCACTCCGCTCTGCCTCTGTCTCGGTGGACTTCGTTCCTGCCACCACTCCACTAGTCGGAGTTCTGTTCCTGTGTGTTGGACTTGCTTCCAGACCCTCCTCTAGACCTTATATAGCATCGGAGTTGGTCGGAGTAGGCCCGGACTTGACATTTCCCACATAGCCATCCATTCAAATGCAATTATTTGGGATGTCCCAAGACTGCCTTGGGTGACTGGGGTCCCTACTCCTGAAAGTGCAGCTTATATTAGCATTGAAATAGCTGCAGAAATCCTAGCCCCCTTGCTCCTCTGACAGATTTAATCCACAAAGTATCCTTTGACCTATACATCCCCTCCCATCCCACCATGCATAGTAGTATACAATAGTACTTTTCATGTACATCTTTGCAATGTGATTCTGCTGTATTGGGACATCTCACTAGTTGCCAGGGAGATGACCCACCTGGGCCTCCACATTTGCCTTGAAAATTGCAATAATAAATTCAATCAATTTGTGTCTATACCTCATGCAATTTGTACTGTATGAAGGAAGAAGTGAATGGTTTTTGAACACTTGTGAGACAAGCCAATATCTCAAAGTCCCCCACATAGAACATGGTGTTGGTCACCTTTGCAACACCATCTGCAGAGGGCAGAATGTCCCAGATGAGCCTCTGAGGTTGTTGTTACGTTTCACCCCTAACTTTTCCCTTTATGCACGTTTACCTCGTTCTTGGTTCCGTTGGACTTGGTTTCCTTTTTGAGCCGTCTTCTCTCTGATCCAACGGCTCCCTATTTCCACCACTAGCGTTACTGGCTCGTTACATGCTTAGGACATGTACTGTCATTGTTCAACCAATGGCGTAGTTACCTCGTTACATGCGGACGCCTCATGGTCCGTTTCTGTGTAGTATTTAGACTGCCGGCTCAAGTCCTGGAAACCCAGACTTGAGCTGCTCAATCATACGCAGCATTCCTCAGAACTTCGCCCTCAGTGTCCCTTACCAGGACCACTCTTACCGGCGTTGCCCCAAAATCCTCTGTCGTTTACAGAGGTTACTGCAGCCGTTGCTCAGTAGAAACCTTAGTCTGCGTTTGAGCTCTCCCTACGTCTTGACTTCGGTCGAGCGTAACAAAAGCTCAAGTCTACAGCCTTTGGCCGAATCGGTCACTGCTTAGTGAACCACCACGAACCCCCGGAACAATCGACGTTGGGCGCCGTTGCGACCCACTCGTGAAGAATCGTCATCAGACGAAGAACAGGAGAGCACTGTCACAGACACCTCCTCCAACGAACCCGAACAGCCAGATAGAGGTTTTACCTCTGGAATTCTCTCGAACCTTTTCTCCCAGTCACTTGCGTCACTTGGTACCCCCATCCAACCAAGTCCCCCACCACTCTTCCCTACACCGCCGCCCCCACCACAGATTACGATGTCTGGCTCATCGTCGAAGGCACCGGTTGGCAATGCCACCAAAGCCACTGAACTGAAGATTGGTGCTCCATCTGATTTTGATGGAAACCAAAAGAACGCCATGAGCTGGCTGTACTCCGTACAGACCTACCTCTTGGTCAACGAAGAATTGTACGACTCCGACACCAAAAAGGTTGTCTATGCGCTGTCATACATGAAGAAAGACGTTGCCCGCTCTTGGGCTGCTACCTTCCAGAAAACGTCTCTGGAAAAGAATCCTCCGAGTTTCGGCACCTTTGCCGATTTCATAAAAGATTTCAAGGCCTCATTCACCTCCCCAGACACCGCGGGTACTGCCATTGCCAAACTACGTACCCTAAAACAAAAAGAATCGGTCGAACAGTATATCACCGATTTCCGAACTGCTGCTGCCGACTCTACCATCACGGAAGACGTCGCTTTGATCGAGTTCTTCTCACAAGGACTCAAACCTTTCATCGCGAACCGGATCCACATGATGGAAACCACTCCTACCAAAATTACTGATTGGTATACCCAAGCACAGAAGTTCGACGCTAAATGGAGAAAGGTCAATGAAACCTTTGGAAGGAAAGAAAAGAAAATGTTCCACCCACGGAACAATTTTACTGAAGAAAAAGATCCAAACGCTATGGACGTGGATGGAGTGAGACTCTCCAAAGAAGAACGAGACCGTCACATCAAAGAAGGAAGATGTTTCGGCTGTGGAAATAAAGGACACCTCTCCCGAGAATGTCCAGACAAGGGGAAAACCCCCCAAAAGAAAGTAAAAAAGATCTGCAAAATTGTGGAGGTAGAAGAAAGTGATGATGAAGAAAAAGTCGCTGGTCCATCCATCGCTCTAGTGAACATTGCTAGAGCTCTTGGGAAGGATTTTTGAATGGGAACTCTGCATTGACGCCAGATGTTCCCCAAACAAAGGACAGTTTAGTTTCTGTTGCACCTGTACTTGTAACGTCTACACCCGAACGTACTATGCAGATTCCCATCTCCCTTTATGCATCAGGAACTACTCTGAAAGTCGTCAACACCACCGCTCTAGTGGATTCTGGAGCAGAAATCTCCTGCATCGATTGGGGCTTTGTGCGAAAGCACCGAATCCCCACTCAACGACTCGCCGAACCCATCCTCACCAAAAACGCCGATGGAACCCAGAACTCAAAAGGAAGAATATTGTTTTCCGCCACCCTCTACTTCAAAGTCAAAGGACTCGTTCACCAGTCCTTTTTCCATGTCATCAACTGTGGAACGGAAAACGTCATTCTAGGTCTCCCCTGGCTCCAGGAGAACAACCCCGTTGTAGACTGGAGGATGGGCACGTTATCTATCGACGAGAGAACCGATAGATCAAAAGAATTAAAACGCAACGTCTCTTCCGTTGCCATCGAAGAACCAACCATCAATCTTGTGTCCCCTGTTGAGAAGAAGGGGATAAACAAATTCATGGATTACGAAGAACCAGAAGATGAAACCATCCGAGCACACTTCGTGATGTCGGTTGGAAAACTTGTTGAAGAAGCAAAGAAGATTAATCCCAACAATAGTCTTCTTCGAAAGATTACCACAGCTACAGAGCTAGCCCAGGAAGAACATAAGAAAAAACCGAAGGCTGTTCTCCCTGAGGAATACAAGGACTTCGCCTCAGTTTTCGAAAAACCATCTGATGGAGTTTTACCTCCATCACGACCATATGACCACGCCATAAACCTTGTAGAGGACTTCATCCCCAAGGTAGCTAAGGCATATCCTCTCTCTCCCTCCGAACGAGACTCTGCAGAAAAGTTTATCGAAGAAAACCTTCGAGAAGGAAAAATCCGCCCCTCAAAATCTCCCCAAGCCGCCCCCTTCTTCTTTGTAGGAAAGAAGGATGGTTCCCTGCGACCCTGCCAAGACTACAGGTACCTGAATAAGAATACTGTGAAGGATGCATATCCCCTTCCCCTCATTTCGGACCTTGTAGACAAACTAAAGGGAGCCTCCGTCTTCACAAAGATGGATGTCAGGTCAGGCTACAACAATGTTCGCATCAAGGAAGGAGACCAGTGGAAAGCGGCGTTCATCACTCACAAAGGACTTTTCGAACCAACTGTTATGTTCTTCGGCCTCTGCAACTCCCCGGCCACCTTCCAGCGATTCATGAACGACTCTTTCAGAGATATGATCGCAGAAGGGTGGTTGGTGGTCTACATGGATGACCTCCTCATCTTCTCCAATGACCCAGAAGAACACAAAAAAAGAACTCGTCGTGTTCTTGAACGAATGAGGGAGCTCTCCCTCCCCTTGAAACTGGAGAAATGTCATTTTGATCTAGCTGAGGTGGAATACCTCGGAATGATCATCAAAGAAAATACCGTTGCCATGGACCCTGTCAAAGTCCAAGGCATAGCCGACTGGCCTGTCCCAAAAAAGGTCAAGGATGTGCGGTCCTTTTTAGGGTTCGCAAACTTTTACAGAAGATTTGTTCCCTACTACTCGGACATTGCACGACCACTCATCGACCTCACCAAGAAAACGGTCGATTGGAGTTGGTCCAAGAAATGCCAAGATGCCTTTGAACTTCTCAAACGGATCTTTATGGCACAACCCACACTTCGAATGCCCGACACCTCTCGGCCGTTTGCAGTCACTACAGATGCGTCCAAGTACGCAACAGGAGGGATCCTCCTTCAAGAAGATTCGAATGGACAGTGGCAACCCTGTGCCTTCCTGTCTCAATCATTTAATCCTGCAGAAAGAAACTATGACATTTATGACAGAGAACTGCTAGGAGTTATTCGAGCACTGAAATCCTGGAGACATTACCTCCATGGATCCCCTTTCCCAGTCAAGGTCTTCACTGACCATAAAAATCTGACATACTTCAAGTCACCACAAAACTTGAATCGTCGCCAGGCCCGCTGGCTCCTCGACCTTGCAGACTTTGATCTGCAGTTAGAACATGTCCCAGGCAAAGACCTGGCCGCACCAGATGCCCTCTCCCGCCGACCCGATCATATCCCCGATGATGACGAAGATAACAAAGGAGTTACCCTCCTTCCACAGACCCTGTTCATCAATCTTATTGACACCAATCTCACTCAAAAGGTCGTGTCATCCTCCATGAAAGACCCTGTTGTCCAAACGGCACTCCGTGCCATCGAAAATGTCGACATGCCACTCCCATTTAAATCCCATCTCTCAGATTGGAGATTTGATAGTGGGGTGTTGCTTTACAAAGAACGGGTGTATATCCCTGACGACCCTACCCTCCGACGGACCGTCGTGTCCAAACACCATGACCATCCCTCCGCTGGACACCCCGGTGTCCTGAAAACACGACAACTCGTTTCTTCCGAGTTCTGGTGGCCTGGACTTGCGTCCTTTGTCTGAAAATACGTAGAAGGCTGTGCTGTATGCCAGCAAAATAAAGCAAATACCCATCCTACGACACCACCCCTTACGCCTATCCCCTCCACCTCGACCCGCCCCTTCCAACAGATCTCTTGTGATCTGGTAACTGACCTACCCGTTTCTAACGGCTGTGATTCCCTTTTGGTCGTGGTAGACCATGGGCTTACAAAGGGGGTAATCTTAACGCCGACCAAGAAAACTGCTTCCGCTGCCGATATCGCGGCGTTATTTTTCAAGAAAGTCTACTCCCGCTTCGGGTTGTACGACAAAATCATATCAGATCGAGGCCCTCAGTTCGCCTCCGCCTTTGCAAAAGAACTCGCTTCCCTCTTGGGGTATTCCCTTGCCCTGTCAACGGCGTATCACCCGCAAACCGATGGAGAAACGGAACGAGTAAACCAAGAAGTGGAAACCTATCTCCGCATCTTTTGCCAGAATGATCCCACCTCGTGGGTAACCAACCTTCCCATGGCAGAGTTCGCGCACAACCACCGACCCCACTCTGTCACACATCAATCGCTGTTCTACCTCATGTACGGCTATGAACCGAAACCCCTTCCATCTCTGATTGCCGAAACCCACCTTCCCGCCGCCAAGTCTAGACTCGACGAACTCAAGAAAGCTAGAGAAGAAGCCCTAGCGGCCCATGACCTAGCAAGAAAAACTATGAAAGACCGCTCGTCACGACCCTTCACCCCCTTCCAGAAAGGTGATAAGGTTTGGCTAGAAGCACAAAATTTGAAATGCTCCTATGAAAATAGGAAGCTCGCACCCAAACGAGAAGGACCCTTCACAATCTCCGGTGTCCTATCCCCAATTACGTATCGTCTAGCGATTCCCACGCGATGGAAGATTCATAACGTTTTCCATGCTTCTCTCCTATCGCCCTATCGCGAAAATGACGTTCACGGACCGAACTTCCCAGCTCCACCACCTGACCTAGTCAATGAGGAAGAAGAGTACGAAGTTGAGGCGATAGTCGGCCATAAAAGGTCCGGCCGGGGACACGCCTTCTTAATCAAATGGAAGGGTTACCCTTCTTCCGAAAACTCATGGCAAAAGGAGTCACACCTCGAACATGCGGATGATACGCTCTCCGCTTATAAGAAACGGTTTCCTAAAGACTTCCCTCCTCAGAAACAACCCACTCGACACTCCACTCGTACTATCAGAAACATCTCCCTCATAATGCCCCCTCGTCGTTACACCTACCCACGAGAACCCTCCCGTCGCCACACTCCATTTGCTCGTCGACAACGACAACCCGCAAGCGATCAGATGATCGCTTCTTACCGACTCTTCATCGCTGACCCTGCCATCATCGGCACCGTTTATCACGAAGTGGATGAAAACTCCCCACTCGACCTCGTGTATCATGCTACCATCCAAGCCCTTCGGCTTGAAGAACTCTCCCGTTATGTTAACCGCCAGAACCCCCTTCTGTCTCCCGCTCGTACCATTCTGGGCGAGATCGCCCTCCAACAAGTCCCCTTGCTTCTTAAACTCTTTGACATCCTTGGAGGAGCAGACCTCATCTATAACGTTCGCCAGTACCCTACGTTGATTGCTCCTCCCCCTCCTGGGTCTAGAAGACCCTCGACAGCAACTTCCCCTCCGGTTTCCTCCGCGTCGTCCTCCCCTCCTGCACCGTCGTCGTCATCGTCCTCCCATTCGTCCCGCTCTCTTCGTAGAGCCGATAGACCTCGCGCCTGCTGCCTGTCAGGCCCAAGCCCTCAACCCTGCGAATCTCATAGTTCGCCGTCCGAAGTAGACCCCGAGACTGCCTTTGGCGTCTCCCGTGCTGAGCTCGACTACACGTTAAACATTGTCGAAAACCTTGCACAGTTGCCACCGTCTCCTGTGCTGAATGCTTTGACCGAGTTCAACATCCCTCTTACTCCGTCTGATCCATGCTATCGTCAAGCGTGTTATGTCTGTCGTTGTCTCGGCCATATTCGCGTCAACTGTGGACTGTACGAATATCCCCTTTGTCACACCACTCGCCCCGGGCATACTCAGGCCCAATGTCCTTCCATCCGCCCTCATTGTCCTCTACAGGACAGAATAGCTACCCCCGCTCTGGTAGATGATCGTACCCTCGTTGGGAGCGAGGATAATGATCTGTATGACAATGATTTTGACTTCGATGACTCCGCCATCAGCAACATGACCGGAGAACCTTACAGAGAATAGTTGAAGTCGGGGACTTCAACGCTTAGAAAGGGGGTAATGTTACGTTTCACCCCTAACTTTTCCCTTTATGCACGTTTACCTCGTTCTTGGTTCCGTTGGACTTGGTTTCCTTTTTGAGCCGTCTTCTCTCTGATCCAACGGCTCCCTATTTCCACCACTAGCGTTACTGGCTCGTTACATGCTTAGGACATGTACCGTCATTGTTCAACCAATGGCGTAGTTACCTCGTTACATGCGGACGCCTCATGGTCCGTTTCTGTGTAGTATTTAGACTGCTGGCTCAAGTCCTGGAAACACAGACTTGAGCTGCTCAATCATACGCAGCATTCCTCAGAACTTCGCCCTCAGTGTCCCTTACCAGGACCACTCTTACCGGCATTGCCCCAAAATCCTCTGTCGTTTACAGAGGTTACTGCAGCCGTTGCTCAGTAGAAACCTTAGTCTGCATTTGAGCTCTCCCTACATCTTGACTTCAGTCGAGCATAACAGTTGTCATGGGGCATTGTGCTGGTCTGCAAAGGTAACTTAGGAGGATGTGCCATCATAGCCCTCTGAGGCTGGGATGGGACATCCCACTGACTTTCATAAGGGGACTTGGGATGTCCCACAGCAGCCTCCAAGGCTACTTTGGGACATCCCACCCTCCCCTTTGCCAACCAGTGGGATGTCCCACAACAGCCTCTAAGGCTACATTGGGACATCCCACTGTTCCCTCTGCCAACCAGTGGGATGTCCCACAACAGCCTCTAAGGCTATGTTGGGATGTCCCACCCTCCCCTTTGCCAAGCAGTGGGATGTCCCACAACAGCCTCCAAGCCTACATTGGGATATCCCACCCTCCCCACTGCCAACCAGTGGGATGTCCCCCAACAGCCTCTAAGCCTACATTGGGACATCCCACCCTCCCCTTTGCCAACCAGTGGGATGTCCCACAACAGCCTCTAAGGCTATATTGGGACATCCCACCCTCCCCTCTGGCAACCAGAGGGATGTCCCAACACAGCCTCTAAGGTGTTGAAGTAGTAATCTGCACTAATCCTACAAGCACCATAGAGAATCCAATGCAAGGTAGCTCCATGGTCAGAGCAGCTGCTTGACACTGAGAGGGTCCTGGCTCAATGCCAGCTCTGGTCACATTTTCATCAGGTTATGAGCTGCAGCTGGAACCCATGCATGCTCAGTACAGTGGGTCATGCAGCATCCTTAGTAAGTCCAGATCATGTGAGTTACATGGACACAAGGTGGCTGATAGTAAGGCCTCCTGGAAACACAGCAGTAAATCCTGATCCATCACATGACACAAGGTCAAAAGGCAATCAGACCATTTGCATGACCCTAGGGGGTGTGCACTGTTTTTACACTCCAAAAGTGGCCAGATGAAGGGACCACATTGGAGATGGTGCATTCTGTGCATTAACTTCATGGAGATATGTTCCCACAGTGCTAGTCTAAGCCCCCAAGCTACTGACACTAGTACCCAGACCATATGGCTCAGTGGTTGCAGCACCTGGTAAACACCTAGGAGGTCACTCTTCAGGCCAGTCATTGTCTTTCATGGCCAAAATTAGGTGGTGCACTGCTTCTGCAAATTCTTCCCAAGAGAGGTCTTCATCCCTGATGATGTTGCCTTTGGCACAAGTGGCTGCTATCAGGACAAAGGAGTGCAGGCCATCTCCTGACTGTAGGAGGGCCATAGTGTCATCATCTGTAGATCATGGAGTGAGCTCTGCATCCTTGAGCCCCTTGTTGGTGAAGAAGTAGAGCTTGCAGTAATCTCCTTTACAGAGTTTGTGAGTGGTGATGGGTGCCAGGATTATGATGGGCTCTGTCAGTATTATGGCATCTTGCAGGATCAGTGCATGCTTGTGGTGATATTTCTTCTTGTCCTCTTGTAGAGCAAGTTCATGTTCTCTCCCTTGCTCCTGCTGTAGTTGTTCTTGTTCTTCTCTCTTCTCTGGCCAATCTTTCTCTCTCTCTCTCTCTCTCTCTCTCTCTGTGACTGCTTGTTGCTCTTCTAAGAGTTGTCAGTCCCATTCTTGTTTTTCTAGGTCATTGTTGACAGCCCAGAGGAGCTCTAGTTGACATGCTGCCGCATCATGTCAATCATCTTGTTTACCAGACAGTCCCTTGCTAAATGGCAGCTCTCAGATGTGAAATCCAGGCAGATAGCTAGATGGGGGTTTTGTGCAAGGTCTGACATTGCAAAAATGAAGGCTGAGAGTGAGTGGACCAAAATGCTTGGGGAGCAAGGTGAGTGGCAAGAGCAAGAGAGGTGATGCCACCTTGCTTCCCATGCCTAGACTATATTCTCAGTGTGCTACATATCTCTGCTATTGAGAATTGCCACTAAATGCAATAACCCCTAACCCTAGCCCTAAACCATGGGTGTATGAAATAAGGTACTTACTGTGGCTTCCATGCAGTGACAGGATCATCCTGAATTGGCCTAATGTGCACTCTCTGGTCAGCTTCCAAGGCTAGCATGAGTTCACCTGCTGCCTTGTCTGATTTCACATCCCACTTGTCCTGATCATTGCCAGGAGCTGTAGGACATGTCACCTTGCCATCTACAAGCCTCCACAGGCCCTTTGAGTGAAGGAGGGCGTTCATTTCTGTTGGAACATAAAGTGCCACTGTTTATTGGTACTTAGGTGCGATGCTAGTGTGCTTACATAAGCACAAAAAGCGCACATACTTGTAGTATTCTCTACTAGTATTCCCTCAGTAGTTTGTTCACTACTGAGGGTAAGTCTGTTTATATTACAAGTATTCTACTATACTGACATCCTGTAGTAGCCTACAGGTACATCTAATACATCAGTAGTTTGTTCACTACTGAGGTAGCCTACAGATCTTTCAACAATTTCCTCACTCCAGGTCAAGTAATTGGTGCCATTGAGGGGCTTTATGTGAGGGGTTTGTTCAGTAGCCATGAGGTGAGGTAAGATGATTATGGATGATAATAGTGAGTTCAGGGATGGAAGGCAATTGATACGAATGGTATAGAGCAAAAGAGGGGACCCAGAGGAGTCAGTGAATATCGAAATTATTAGGAGTCAATAGGGAGAAAATCGAGATATTGGTATGGGTAGTGGTGTGCCAATATCAGGTGATGGCGAGCAATTGAGTTGATGAAAAATTTTCTAGCAGGTATTGGTGGGTCGAAGGCGATGTAAGGAACTCGCTGAGAGTGGAATCACCAAGATTGGTGAAGTGGATGGTGAGATATGACTCAAAGAAGATCTGGTATATGTGCACTGATAACCCCCTTTTGCTCTCCAATGCTATAAGTCATTTCTACCCAATGGATTGGTCCGAAACCTGGTAGATCGGTAGATCAGACCCATAGGAACCGATTTGAGGTGTTTTGACAGGCAAGGAAGTGGTGTGGAAGGTAGGAGTGGCTGAAGTTGGAGATTATGGGCAAAAAGTGACAGGCACCATTGGTGGTGATCTGTTGCAAATGGCAATTTGAAAATAGGCTGACTAGGGTTATTGAGGTTGGGGAATGTGATGGTGAAAGTATGGGATTGATTGGAGCAGTGGTTGTTGCAATATAATGGTCAGAGCATGGGGCTCATAACCTCTCAGCAACAGGGATGCTTAAGGGTGTCCAAAGGACCCTAAATCAACTCCTATAGCTCTAGGGAGCTTGGGATTATACCAGACCAGAGTCCAGTATGAGTAACCAATGGATTGTGATGAGGTATAATGGTACACAGTACCTAGAGTCCAGTGTGAGTAACTGAGGGTATCAGCACTGGACCCACTACACAAAGTGCACATCTATGTAAACAAATGTAAACAAAGGAAACCAAGTGTGTAGCACATGAAGGAATGAGTCTAGAGGACTCATTCAAAGGGTAGTCTGTAGTAGGAATGATGGGGAATTGAATGGTAGTAAAATGGTAGTTGGATGAGAATGAAGAGAGGTGGAAATCACCAAAAGGAACAGATCACTCTGAAAAAGAATTGTCAAAGTTGCATGCAGAGACTGCTAATGACATACTTGTACATCCCAAAATTCATTAGCCATCCATGGCTCATTGATGAAACAAACAAATGAAGCACCATCAAACTTGGATAGGCACCAAGCATCAAATACAAAATATGGTCCCACACCTGAATCCTTCAAGAGATCACAGGCCCAATCCCACAACAAACAATAATACATCTTAAACTCCATTGTCTCACCTCCAAACAGTGCACTTATTATCATCATCTGAAACTGGGCTAGGATGTAATTAGGGTTGACAATAACAATGAATAGATGACACTGACTGCTGTCATGCAATGCAAAGCAACCTGCTGTAGGAACAGTCCAAGTAGCTGTACAATTCAAGCTAGATGGCTTAGGTAACAACAATAAAATGAAGGGAATGAATTGCTTGTCCCAAGGGATTCTGGACTGTTGAAACTAGAAGGTGGGACTGAGTGCTTGGTATCAGTAGTGTTTCATGCATGCATGGTGTGTTCTGCAGAGTAGTACTGGCGATGCAAGTGGTGCAAGTTGTATATGTAGTTTGTGTGCAGTTGTTGCAAGGTGTGCAGTGCAGACAAAGTGAGAAGGAAAAACTCATAGTGACCCTCTGAGTGCCAAAAGGTATCATTCTGTACCTAAGTACAGGGCTTTATAGTCTGGGCAGACCTGGAGCCTAAGTAGGACAGGGTACAAGTAAAGGAAAGCCATGCAACAGTGCATACACAAGAGACAGGCCAGAACAGGGGCCAAGGGTATACTACTAGCATAAATGGAACAGAGAACATGATAAATGAAAAGAGTCTGAAGGAAAGGAAGCAACTGGAGCACAGCAGCTGCAGGTATAGTGGGTGTGGGAAGGTAGTGAGGTAGATGGGAAAGCAGCATGTGAGTGGCAGTGGATGTGTGTGGTCTGGGGATGTAATGATAGTCACAGAATGGTTGATGATAGGGGCTTATGCATCCAAGGAATGCAGATTCCTCACACCACTGAGTGCTCTCAAGATCACTGTAATTATTCAGAGTCCAGTCCTCAGTGTGAGAATGTTTCAAAAGCTTGAGGATACAATTTGCTTGCCCCTTGTTGAGAGCAGTGTCATGGATGAATTCTGAGAGGTCAAAGTTGTCAAAGACAGGTTCAGAATGGGTACCACAGAGTGGTGCATGGATCTGGTTTGTATGTCTCAGGTGCATGACCTTGGGTGAACTTGGTGAACAGCACTTTCATGGTTGGCTTTCCAGCATTTGGGTGGTATTTGACTCAGATATCAATCTTGGGTTCAGCAACTGCATAATATATTGGCATGGGCAATATGTGATCACATATCAACACACACCATTCAGTTCATCATTCACACCCACATCAGCACCAGCAGGGGGCTTGAGATCCATAACCATCATGGGGCCAGAATGTTGCAGGCTCTGCTAACAATTGTGAGAGTCCAATTCAGAGAGTGGCAGGAAACTTACCTGGTGCTGGCTCTGTGTGCATCTCAACAGTGGGCCCTGTCACTGATCCACCAGTAAGAATGCCTGCTCAAATCAATCCAGTGGTAAATCAGAAATAAAATCAACTGGTAAAATTCCTATGTACCTTCTCAACGAAGCAAGTCAAAGTGAGCATAATCTTCATTTGTTTTGTGAGCCCATCTGATGCATCATTTGTGATGAGGTCCTATTCCAGTCGACTTGAATGATTTCCCACATGATTCACAAGTAGTAGTGTTCTTTTCTGGAGGCATACTACTGGTTGACAAATGGAATGTGTCCTGTGAGAGTAAAGACAGTAAATACAATAAAGAAAAACAAGTGGACAGCAAAACAAGATGCAGACAGTAGCAGTTGCTGTTGCAAAGGGCATCATGACAGCATTGCCAGCATATTGCAACTCTGCACTCTCACATGCAATCTTATCATGAACTGATTATCACCATGTAAAAATCTGACATCATTGCAATGGACCAAATAATTTTCTGACACACTACCAAGGCAGCACTGGCCTCTGGCCTCAGGCTCATTTTCTACCCTCAAGACAAAAAAATAGGTAGCAGCTCCCAGGACTCTGCACAATCCATGAGCCCCATTGACACCAGTTGTGCAAACTTGGAGACACAACTCAACATGTCCATTCTTTCCAGTCTGAATTCCCTTAGCCTATACATCACTTTAGAAAACCATGAATTACCTTGGCTTCATACTTTAGTGGACTCCAGCTCCACTTCAGGTAACCAATTTTCATAAGCATTTAGGCTGAAGTTTTTCTACAAATCATCCAAGCTAAAAGCCACTCAGACCAGGTCATCCCAGGGACATCTGGCCATGTCCCAGGGCTATTTACAGTGTGCAAGACCTGGGATGTCCCATAATCCCAGTGCTTTGGTAATATATTTTGGGCTGTCCCATGGCTGCCTTAGGTGTCAGGGGTCCTCAACTGCAAATGTGCAGCTTGCACCCACATTGCAATGCCAGCTTTCATTCACAAACACATTGCTGTTATGATCATCATCCAGACAATGAGCATACCCATCAAACTGGGGGGATGGATGAAAACATTACCCTCCCAAAAAACACTTACTATACATATTAAGTGATATTTGAAGACTACCAGGCAATGAGTGTGGTTGTGTGATGCCATCTGCAGAATTGTACAATGTGGATGAAGGTGAACCTGTCAATTACTAAAGGTTAATGGATTCAGAATCCCCCCAATAGTACTGTAAGTTCTTGTGTTTGTTACAACAGTCACTCCTTACTAAGATCACTACTTTTGTTTCCAAATTACAGTTGAGGTACATACATACATACATACATAGTATCAAAATGATGCTATTGTGGGGGATGAGCATGTGAGTGCCCCACTGGCATAGGATGCTATATGATCTGATTGGCATGGGGCCCCATGCCCAGGACAGTTGGATGCCGCTTGATAGCTTTGGAGGCTACTGTGGGACATCCCACCCCCCCCTTCCATAGGACAGTGGGATGTCCCATGATAGCTTCAGAGGCTACTGTGGGACATCCCATCCCCCTTCCATGGGCCAATTGTCCCATGGTAGCTTCAGAGGCTACTGTGGGACATCCCATCCCCCTTCCATGGGCCAATGGGACGTCCCATGGTAGCTTCAGAGGCTACTGTGGGACATCCCACCCCCCCTTCCATAGGCCAATGGGATGTCCCATGGTAGCTTTGGAAGCTACTGTGGGACATCCCACCCCCTCTCTTGAGGCCAGTAGCATGTTTCATCATAGCTTTGGAGGTTACTGGGGGCCATCCCCCCAATTTTGCATACTCCTGGTATATTAAAACACCTCAGATGCCATGGGCACTCATCTAATGAATTTTTCAGAGACATACAAGACTAGCTTCATTATCTACATGGTCTTTTACTTGGAGATGATGGGGGATCCATATCCAATACATCTAATTCCCAGTCATCTGCCTATGAGAACTCTGTCAATGACATCTCATTGAACTGTTGGTGATATTCATCTGCAAGAGCAAATTCCTCAGCAACACACAGCAAGTCATCATCAAGCATTTCATCATCCCCATCATCATTCTCAGATTCCAAGTCCTCCCATCCCACCTCTTCATTTCTGTCCATGTCCATGATGAGTGGTGCATAATCCACATTCCTCCATTCTTCAACCCTTGCCTCCCAGCTCTCATCAGCACCACCTGGAAAGTCCCTCAATTTTTCCTGCCACAAGAGACTTAGACTTGCTAGTGCTGAAGCCCTGCAGTCCAGTTCATATGCAAGATCTGCACCTGATTTTCATTCAATTATCTTAATACATGCAATGACACAACAGCTCTCTTACCTGCATCCACTCTGCATGTCTCCAGCTGTCTCCATTCTTCTGAGTGCCATTCCATCAAGGTTTTCCTTTCATACAGGAGCCTCCTTTCCTCCTCCTCACACCTCTTCAGCTCAAGGAGTGACCTGATCCCCAAGTGCACCCTTTCATCAGCTAACCAAGCTGGTGGCAATCCCACAAAATCATCCTCAAGACCAATATCCTGCCAGATATCATCATCCACATCTAGTTTGAACAAGCCATCCCTTTGGATCAGTATAGGTGCAATGGCCCCTTGAGGGGCTTTCCCCTGGCAGATGAGAGCCACCAACTGCAAACACAAAATTATTGTAGGAGGTAGAAAGCTTGACAATTCCTGGTTCTCTTTGCAGGACAGATCCTTCCACATGGATTTGAAGTTTTTGTTCTTCAAAGCAGTCAACCACAAGAGGCAAATGCTTGAGAGCACCACTTACCACTAACTGTCTGTCATTAAGACCATTCTAGTCTCTCTAATTCAAACTTTCATTGACACAGATGGTCTCAGATATGCTTCTTGATTGCCAATGCATGCATATGCAGCTGAATGCTTTGAATTCAATCAACTTATAAATCTAGAAGAGGAAGAACCACCAGCCTGAAGAAAGGAACTATTCTGGAGCCTGGAAAGCTCTGCAAGCCCATCTATCCCAAGGCTTGCCCTCTGTCTTTGTGAAGCTTGCTTGAAATGTGTAATCTTTTTGTGACACTCTGCTAACTGTATATTTAAATTTGTCATATCAGCTCCTCCTTGGAGAAGACCCTTCTCCAGTTCATCTAGTCTAGCTTCATAAGTTTCCAGTGATTTCTGAGTTGCCATCATTTGCATTATAAAATTTTCTGTGGCTTTTGCAGAGTGCCCTTAATTTATTGTCAGCTCACAGCAAGAGGAATGACTTATACAGGAAGCTTATGAGATGCTGGCTTGGTTTGTACTGAAACCTGAGCCTCCCATTCAGCTTGAAGTGTCTGAATATTGATTCCAGATTTTCTTAGACCCTTTTTTGCAGAAGTCTTTTTTTCTTGACAGTGGTTCCAGCACTGCAAAAGCCACTGGCCAAGACCAGTAAGACTCTTCATGTCAAGATAGTGCACCTGGGAGTCAATGACAAAGAGGCATTGATGATACTGAATAAAATATTAGCCTGCATTTTGTGACACAACTAATTGCATACCCCAGAAACTTGCAGAGATGGTATTAGTGGCTTAATTGAACTCCAAAATCACTCACAACCCTCTCCATCAGAAAGCCCAAATCCTTCTCATTTCCAAGGGTGATAGATGAGCTGGCAAGCCCATTGATGACCAAAGGCATGAAAGAGCTGATATAGCAAAAGAAATTCAGGGCAGAAATAGCCCAAGGTAGCCCCACTTTCTGCAGCTCTGTTCAAGCTGACAGTCTATGTCATATAACAGCCCAATGTGAAAATCATCAGGGAGGTGACTGAATAATGATTTGATGAGGGCAAGTGCATAGTGTTGCTTCTCCCCTGCTGAAGTCATGTTGGCAAGGTGAATAACATGATCATGATGACAGAGTAGGGCCATAACTCCAGTATCTGAAAAGAATTGGGTACTTGCCTATACCACCATCAGAATGTTGCAGACAGGTTAAATGACTAAGCTCACTTCCTGACATCTCTCATCAGCTGCAGTGAAGGATTCATTACAACCCTTGAGGACTGATGGTGGTATCCTCATACCCTGCTCAAACCTATCCTCATCTCCACAATTCTTCATAGAAGACTGACCACTCCTCTTTTGCACTGATGCCTTTGTCCTTCTCAAGCCTTCAACCTCACATTCCATAGTATCAATGTCTTCTTGTGACAGAAAAACTGAACCTGTAGGGTTTACTGGGTCATCCTGTTGACTTCTTCTATGTTTCTGGGTAAAGCAAGCATCAATGCAAACAATTGTATCAGGATCAGAGGAGCTAGGATCCAAGACTATTTAGTAACATAGGATTATGTATATGCATCAAGAAACATACCTATTATTATTTTTCCAGTTGTGACTACCAAAGTATAATGGACAATGTTTTTGTAGGTATTCTGAAGGCCATGTCCTTGAGCTTGAGACATCTGGAGGGTGGTGAGAGGATGATGGAACTGCAGGGAGGATGTCTGCTGGTGGGGTTGCAGCACTTTCCAGGTGTTGTTGAACATATTCATTGACTGAGATTTCCAGGATGCAATACCAGTGGTATGCATTACTAAACCTTTGACATATACCTTCCTGTAAGTACCATTAGCAAACATCATTAATAGAAATAGTTAAAAGCATGCATTGACTTGATAAACACAACACAAGATCAGATCTACAGACATGTGCACCTTCATACAACCACAGTGCAATGATTCATTAGACACAAACAACAAAGTCCCAATAGGTTAGATGTACACAAAACTGTAGTCTCACAATCACAACATACATGAAAACAGTGGATACAGATAATATAATCATTGGGACAGAATTCAGGCACAAACCTTTGTGTCTACCTTGTAGCCCATACTAGCAAGATATGCTTCAAGGGACTCACACCATGCAGAAATGTTTGGGGGCATGTGCATAAAGACCTGCCTGACCAGACTCAGAAGCTGTAAACTGACAGCAAGGGTTGGCCCCAGTGGTGCAGATGGAAAGTACCCCATCTGCAGGAGCTGAAGTGCTGCTGGTGCACATGGACAGACAGCGAGATCAACCATTTGCAAACCTGGCACAAGCCATATGTCTAAGTAGAGAGGAAAACATGCAATAAAGTCTTACCATTGAAACTAACACAAAGAACCTTCAATCATTGAGAAACACAACTACACTCTGGTTGCTCATAGTCAATGTGGTGCCAGAAGTTTCTAGAGAGCCATTGATATGTGAGAAAGGGCTTGATAAGTGAGGGGATGGTTTCAGATGACCACTGTTGCCACTGTCTCATTTTCTTGTGAGCATTGCAGGACAGCGAGGATGGTGGGGCAAAAAAGTCATCATGACTGACATGTAGCCCCTCCATTAGATGATCCAAATGGGCAGGGGTGAGCTTGTCCTCAGATGGGAGGCAAGCTCCCATGAGGGAAGGGGAGTTCATAGCAGAAGCAGTGGAGAGGGCTGAAGTCCCCTGAGGTGGCTGTGTGAAACTGCGACGCCCAGGCAAAGTGACCAGACATTCAATGGGAAGGTAAAAATTGGCTGTGCCTGGCACATGGTGTAGGAAAAAGAGATTCAAGAGAGAGGTTGAAGGGTAGAGTGAAATCTGAGGGGAGAGAGTAAGCCAAAAGGGGCTTCTATAGCCTGGGACTGGATCCTGGTAGTTGTCTGAAGGCTTCTATGGCTGTCTGGGTGCAGGGAAATGACCTGCTCGAGCTCATCTCTCATCTTAGGGTAACTCGTCTATTATTTTCAAGGAAAACTAACTATGCCAGTCACTGGGTAGTGCTGACTAAGCAACAAAAAAAGCGAAATTCTAAGAACAAGTAGCAGAGGGATAGCTAGAACAAAATAAAGTAAAATCACCAAAATAAAACAATTCCCCCAGTAGGGAAATTACATTCCCTACATCCCAGGGGTACTCGAGATCTTGACTGTCCCCAGTCAACCCAAAGGTGGCTTGACTACACAATAATCCATGGTCATGAGGGAGGAGGCGAGACAATGACTTGTTGATGAAAAACGGGTGCTCGGAATGCCGCAATACGAGATATGATGACAGAAGGGAATGCAGCGAGTACCTTGAAAAATGAGCGGAGAGAATCCACGTGCCCAATCCTGAGATATCCACAAATCCGCCCAAGGGTACCCTTATTCACCAAAACCCAAATGTAGCCACGAGTTCTGCAGTGACGACGACGGAAAAGGTACCATTCGGATGCTGTCGGACAGTAGCACCAGAATCCCAAAAAGCGAGAGATCTGGTCAAGAAACGGGTGAGATACTCAAAGGGTTGTCTGAAAGTGTCTCTAACCACGAAAATGGGCATATCTCGACAATAGCTGTGCAGAATTTGACAGAAGAGGCGTCCCCAGAAAGGGCTACGCGAGGTGAATTGACTGCCAGGAAAGCGAGAGGAGCAGCGCTTGGATATGCGAGATATGATGAGAGGACCTCAAGGGCAGGGAGAAGGGGTCGACTCGCACAACAACAGCTGGGACGATCAACACGAAGTTCCAGGAGGCGGTAGGGGACTTCTAGACGAACAGGGAGCATGCAGAAATACGCCGATTGGATCACCCGATCCTGAGTTCCATGCCAAACCATCCTGACACCCTCCAAGCACGAAAACAGCGATATCTCACCAACGGTTGCACGGAATCTCATAAACTATGTGTCCCCAGGAAGGGCTCAGCGAGAGGGATGAACGACCCGAAAAGCGAGAGGTGCGACGTGGAAACGAGCGAGATACAAGTACAGGACCCTGAGAATGGACCTATCCACGAAAACACGAATATCTTCTGAACGGCTGGACGCATGCAAACAGGCTTGGTACCGACAGAGAGCTGACATCGAGTAGTACGAGCCTGCCAACAAGCGAGAGGCATGGCGCGATAACGAGCGAGATACGCGCTCAGTACGAGGGAGGTAGCACTTGTCTTGACAAGTGACGAGCGGTGTCAACAGTGATTTCGTCGATGGCATGCCTTGTTAGGACTGTATCTGCAGATGGGAGGCATCGTGTAGAGCACAGGAAGGTGCTAGGTGCGATGCTACTTGGTGTTCTGCAGGGAACTCAAGCCTGGGGGGTAAAAGATGAAGGGCAAAACAAGAAAATTCAAACATATCTAATGTACCAAAAATTCTGCATTACGATGTAGGTAGATCCATACTAGATACAACCGTTTCGGAAATTCTTGTCCGAGTGGCGCAAATGCACATTAAAAAATCAAAAAATCAAAAAAATCAGAAAAACCAACAACACACTGCGGAACGTGATTTTCACCTTGGTATATTGCAAAATCAGTGCCAGCGTGAAGGAAAGAGCGTCAGAACTGCTTGAGGAAGGCTACTAAGGGGATGGAAGAAGTTGCAGATGTGCTAGGTGCGTCAGCCTGCAGTGTCAACTGTTGGGCTGCAAAGTTCAAACTATGAGCAGCCAGATCATGTCAAATGGCTGTCCATCTGATTGAGCATGTATCAATAGCAGAATAGCATTGATAAAGAGGTAGAAAGGGTAGAATTCAGCCCCCCAAAAATCGAGCAAGCCTGGGCTTGAACTCCTAGGAGCCCAAGCTTGAGATTATCAATGACAGCACTATGGACATTTGTAACGACGGTCCTAAGAAGCTCGACAAGTCCATGGATGAGGAAATATTCAACTGCAAAAAAATTGATCAAGCTCAGATTTGAACTTGTGCCCTTTGCAAAAAAAAAAAACACTAGATTCCCATTAGACTATATACAGATCAGTAAATACCAACGACGGTTGTCCTATGACTAGATGGCTTCATTCAGCTATATGAAACTATTATCACTAATTATTGATGAGCACTTGCTGTAATGGTAATGTTATTGGTAACTTTTTGCTTAGGGCATCTCAGGGCATGAGTTCAAGTCCGGGCATGCTCGAATTTTTTTGGGTTCAATATTTCCTCATCATCCATGGACTTGTTGAGCTCCTCAGGACTGTTGTTACAAATGTCCATAGTGCTGTCATTGATAATCTCAAGCTTGGGCTCCTAGGAGTTCAAGCCCAGGCTTGCTCGATTTTTGGGGGGCTGAATTCTACCCTTTCTACCTCTTTATCAATGCTATTCTGCTATTGATTGTCATAACCGTGTGTTCGTCATAGGTCTTTACTCACTCCACAACCTTTTCCGCCGGTCATTCGTTCACTCCGCACCAACTCTGCCCACCTTCTATCGTCTACGAACCATCTCCGCTCCGACTGTTGTCGGACTTGTGTTACTCTCCTACCGGACCGAGCAGTCTGTTCTCTGAGGGGTCATGTGACTACCTTCGCAGTCAGGTACTCCGCAGCGCACTCACTGCATGGTCCAGCATCTGGACTATTTCCTTTTCTAGATGTTCTGTGTTACCCGTTCGTATGTCCTCCGTCTACCCTTCATTCGTCGTCCAGGAAGTTTTACTTGAAAATTTATGAGTCTCCGTATGTCAGTTCCGATTCCGGTTACTGTACCTCTGTAGCAGTATAAAAGCATGTACTGTACTCCGCTGTTCTTCAGTACGAATATCAATTTAGTTCCTACTCCCTCTGATTCCGTCTTCTGCCTGTCGGAGTTATCTCCAACTCTCCGTCTGTACTCTCCCTCTGAAATACGAGGGCTGAGATCGTGCAAGGGGGTAGCGCACGAGCTAAACCTGACGCCCTCACTCTGCTCCGCCTTTGTCTCGGCGGTCTTCGTTCCTGCCGACACTCCGCTAGTCGGAGTTCTGTTCTTCTGTGTCGGACTTGCTTCCGAACCCCTCTCTAGACCTTATATAGCGTCGGAGTAGGTCGGAGTAGGCCTGGACTTGACAGTATATTCGTACTCGCACTTGTACAATCTCCTTTTCTGTCTTCCAAAAAACTTACACCGTTATGAGAACTCGAGCTCAATCCCAGAGAGAGGTTGCTGAGAACCTCGCTGTTGCGCTAGCTAATCCGCATCGACTCCCTTCCGTCGTTGAACAATTCCAGTCCTTCTCTGCTTGACGCCGCTCTCGCACTGAAGGCGAAAGCGCTTTGCAAGCTGGTCGCTCCGACCTCCACCCAACAACTTTCCATACTCCATCTCCTCGTAACCGAGATGATGGACCCGACCCCGACCCTGACTACCCTGATGGTGATCCCGACGGCGGGGGCAGCGGTGACGGGGATGTCCCTGAAGACCCGGCTGAGCCGCCAGAGGATCCCCTCGTAGCTCTTGCTAGAGCTGTCCATGCACTCGCGCGGTCTAGCTCGTGCACTGGGGACTCTGCTCCGAAAACCAAAGTCTGCGAGCCTGACACCTTCGACGGCTCCGACCCCAAGAAGCTCCACGAGTTCCTCGTTCAATGCAAGCTGAACTTCCAAGACCGCCCTTGCACATTCCGCTCCGACAGAGCCAAGGTTACCTTCGCTCAATCTTATCTCAAGGGTATGGCCCTGGCTTGGTTCGAGCCAGATTTGCTAAACCCTGACAACTATGACCGCCCGCTCTGGATGGACGACTACCATGAGTTCTTACAAGAACTCACAGCTAATTTCGGTCCGCACAATGCTATAGCGGATGCCATCCAGCAACTCGAGAACCTTACCATGAAGGACGGTTCTCGTATTACCAAATATGTCGTGGAGTTCAATCGCTGGGCTTCGCAAGTCAAGGACTACGGTGTCGGTGCACTCCGCCACCGCTTCTATAGTGGACTTCCAGACCGCATCAAAGACGAGATCGCTCGCGTTGGTAAGCCTTCTACCCTCGCACAACTCCGCGAACTCGCCCAGACCATCGATGCGCGCTACTGGGAGCGCAAAGCAGAAATCTCGCGCACCACCAAGTCTGCCTCCGACAAGTCGCAGTCCTCAAACTCCGACAACAAAAGTAAATCGTCGTCCTCCGCCTCCGCTCTGAAGTCCGATGCCAAGGGCAAGGGCAAACAGAAAGATCCGCCCAAGTCCGACACGTCCAAGTCTGATATTGCCCACCTCCTGGGTAAAGATGGCAAACTCACCTCCACTGAGCGCCAGCGCAGGATGAAGAACAACCTCTGCCTCTTCTGTGGCGAGGCTGGCCAGTCCGCCAAGGACTGCCCCAAGTCCACCTCTTGCGCAGCCAAAGCCCGTGCAGCTACAGCTGAAACTCCGCCTACTCCGCCTGCGGAGAAGGCAGAGTCAAAAAATTAGTCCGCTCCTCCAGGGAGCTCGCACAGCCTGGAGGGAGCGTTGAACCCAACTGTGCGCAACCGGACATCCAACTCAACGTGTCCGCTCTTTCTAGTCCCAATTCTTTACTTCTGTCTGTAACTCTTCTGGATTATTCTGTTGATACTTTTTCTGCGTTGATCGATTCCGGCTCCTCTCACTGTTTCATAGACCTGTCTGTAATCAAAAAATATGTCATTCCTGTTTCCTCCGTTTCTCCGCCAATTCCGCTCCGCTTGTTTGATGGTAGTACAAATGATGTCATTTCCCAAGAAGTAGATCTTTCCCTCCGCTTTCCTTCCAGCGATGTCAACTCCATTTCATTTTATGTTACTCTGTTGGATTCTTCATGTTCGCTGGTGTTAGGACACAACTGGCTCACCCGCTTCAATCCGTCGATTGACTGGGTACTGGGCAGTATATCGTTCAAACCATCGCTACAGGGAATGCCGACACCCCAGGCACCTTCGTCATCTTCCACTGCGACCTCCGCTCCGGATCCGACACCCTCCGCTCCGTTTACAGCTGCGACTGCACCTCCGACAGACTCGCTGCGCTCCACTCCACTTGTCTCACTCATCAATGCTGCTGCGTATGTCAGAGCCTGTGCCCTCCCTGGCTCTAGACAGTTCCGCTTACAGCTCTCCGCTGATGATGTGAAGCTTCGTGTGTCCTCCGCTTCATCTCCGCCTCCTGACCTCTCCTCGGTTCCTTCTGAGTATCACGAGTTTGCCGACGTCTTTAGTAAAGACAAGGCCACTGAACTTCTGCCACACCGCTCGTTCGATCTCAAGATCGACCTCGAGGAAGGAGCTTCTCCGCCCATTGGTACAATCTACTCTCTTTCTCCGCCAGAGCTTGAAGCTCTCCGCACCTTCATTGACGAGCATCTTGGCTATGGCTTCATCAAACAGTCCACCTCCGCTCACAGTGCCCCTGTCCTCTTCGTGAAGAAGAAGGACGGTTCACTCCGCCTCTGCGTAGACTATCGAGGACTCAACAAAATCACGAAAAAAGATCGCTATCCGCTGCCGCTCATCTCCGACTTACTCGACTCTCCAAGCCGTGCTAAAGTCTACACCAAGATCGACCTCCGCCATGCCTATCATCTAGTCCGCATCGCAGACGGAGATGAATGGAAAACGGCTTTCCACACTCGTTATGGTTCTTACGAGTGGCGGGTAATGCCATTTGGTCTGACTAATGCGCCTGCGGCCTTCCAGCGGTTTGTTAATAGCATCTTTGTGGACATGCTCGATGTCTGCATCGTGGTATACCTCGATGACATCTTAATCTATTCGCAGGATATGGAGTTGCATCGCAAACACATAAAAGAGGTACTCCGCCGCCTTCGAAAGCATGGTCTTTATGCCAAGCCAGAGAAGTGCGAGTTTCACTCCGACTCCGTCGAGTACCTCAGTTATGTTCTTTCTCCCTCCGGTCTCACCATGTCCGCTGAGAAGGTTCAGGCAGTCTGCGACTGGCCTGAGCCACGGAAGGTGCGAGACATCCAGTCTTTCCTTGGTTTCGCAAATTTCTATAGACGATTCATTAATAACTACTCCGACATCGTCGTTCCACTCACTCGCCTCACGCGAAAGGGTGCTCCTTGGAACTTTTCCAAGGAGTGTCGCTCCGCTTTCCTCCACCTGAAGGATGCCTTCAGCTCCGCTCCCGTCCTCACTCATTGGGTCCCTGACGCTCCACTTACAGTTGAAACCGACGCCTCCAACTATGCCATTGCTGGCATTTTGTCGATCGCCTGCTCCGATGGTGAACTCCGCCCAGTCGCTTTCTACTCTCGCACCATGACTGCGCCAGAACTCAACTATGATACCCACGACAAGGAGCTGTTGGCTATCTTCAAGGCCTTCCGCCATTGGTGGCATTACTTAGAAGGCTCCGCCTTACCTGTCGACGTGGTGACGGACCACAAAAACCTTGAGTATTTTTCCACCTCTAAGGTTCTCACTCGTCGACAGGCCCGCTGGTCGGAGTACCTTTCTCAATTTAATCTTTCCATCCGCTTCTGACCTGGCCGCTTAGGAGCCAAACCCGACGCACTTACGCGACGTTGGGACGTCTACCCAAAAGGGGGGGATAGGGACTACGTGCAGGTAAATCCTCACAATCTCCACCCTATGTTTACACAGGAGCAACTTGTGTCGTCCCTCTGTACCACCACCCTCTTGGCACCTGTACTCCGCGCCGCCATGGTCTTCGATGTTGAGTGCTTGCACTCCGACATCATCTCCGCCCTACCCTCAGACCCTGTCTCCGCCAGCCATCTCCCAACTCCGACTAAGCCTCAGTGGTCCCTGGACTCCGATGGTCTACTCCGCCTTGACGGTCGTATCTTTGTCCCTGACATTGATGACCTCCGCCTCCGAGTGCTTCGGTTCAAGCATGATCATCCTCTAGCAGGCCATTTTGGGCAAAACCGCACCTTAGAACTCGTCCGCAGGGACTACGTGTGGCCCAACCTCCGCTCCGACGTAAAGGAATACGTCAGGTCTTGCACCGCCTGTGGACGGAGCAAAACTCTGCGTCACTGCCCTTATGGTCTACTGAAGCAACTCCCCGTCCCAGAGAGACCTTGGAACTCCATCTCCATGGACTTCATCGAACACCTCCCCAACTCCGATGGCTACTCCGCCATACTCATGGTAGTGGACCGCCTCTCAAAGCAAGTGGTGTTCATCCCTACCCACAACTCCGTCACCTCTGCCAAACTTGCTAAGCTCTTCCTAACCCATGTCTTCTCCAAGCACGGAGTACCAGCTAATGTCACCTCTGACAGAGGTCCTGAGTTCGTCTCACACTTCTTCCGCTCTCTAGGAAAGGCCCTTGATATGCGTCTTCACTTCACTTCGGGTTACCACCCAGAAGGCGACGGCCAGACCGAGCAAACAAACCAGACCCTCGAGCAGTACCTTCGTGTCTACTGTAACTACCAACAAGACAATTGGGCGGAGCTCTTACCTCTAGCGGAGTTCGCTTTCAACAATGCACCACACTGGAAGCATTTCTCAGTTTCTTTGCTGAAAACATTTTAAAAAAAGATTGAAAAATGAGACTCTTTAATTTGGGATGTTTTTGTGACAAATATTGTAAAAATATATTGGATTTGTATTGTCTATCATTCCTCACAAAATGCCACTGGAAAATTTTAAATATTTGCATATAAAAAAATTATGGATGTTCAGCAGAATGATTTTGAACACAATATGTGTGATACATTGTAAATAATTTTCCAATATATGTCACTTTTTTTTAGAATTAACAATCTGCTTTTTTGTGAGCAGGAAGTTTAAAAAGTAGGCAGTATTTATTTAGTCTAAGTATTGTATTGCAATGATGAGTTGTGTGCTGAAGCTCATATGAAAAACATTCTGCTTTTTTTATGCTCAAACATGTAATATACAGTGAAATATTTTTCAACAAAAAATCAAATCAGAAATAAAGTCTTTCCACATTAAAATCATAGGTCAAAACATCAAAAATTATTTCTAGATGAAATATTGAGTATATTATTACACATTTTAAGAGCAATTGATACAGTATGGTATGCTGATGCAGATATGGCATGCTGTTGTAGCCATGCCTTGACCCCAGCCAGACTCAGCCTTGCACTCACTCAGTCCAGCCTCACCCTTGCCAAATCCCTACCCCCAGTTGGTCTAGCACAGTTAGCACTGCTTTGAAGTGCTGCTATGAAGTGTCATTTTGGTTGAGCCTGACCCAGCCTTGTCCCCAGTCTGCCCTTGTCTCTGTCCCAGTCTCTGGTTATCTTTGTCATGACTTACTAATACCATTCTTACCAATCAGTTACCAATCTCTGTGAGACTGGCATTACCAGTCTTCATACTATAGTTACCCCTAGTATGTAAACCCATAGATACTTGGCCTGTATTCCCTCAGTCTGAAATCAAATAAGTCTCATCTGAAATCCTCTGCCTCAGCCTTGGACTTGGACTGTGACCCACACAAGGGAACAGTGCTGTGTCATCAGTCACTAAGTCCAAACAGTACACCATCTGATCCCTGACCCCTTGACCTCATGCCTGTACCAGTCTCTGGTCCAGTCTTGAACCTGGAAACCTCAGACTTGACACATGCTGGGAACCACACCCTCACTCATACAGGACATCCTGTGGTCCTCAATCATGGGGAACATGAACTCTAAAGTCACTGGTATGTTGATGACCCTCCTGCAGGAAAAAAAAAAGTTTGGCATTTATTGAAAGCCTCATGGTTGGAATTGACCTTGGTACAACAAGTTCATCATTTCCATCATAGAGGGCAAGCAGGCATGTGTGACTGAGAACTCCAAAGGTGCCTGGACAACCCCATCAGTAGTGGCCTTCACAAAACATGGGGAGCATCTCATTGGCCTGCCTGCCAAGTGTCAAGCAGTGGTTAATCCATCAACACTGTCTTCACATTTAAGGGCTTGATTGGCTGCAAGTTCAAGGGTGTGGATGTCCAGGAGGACTTGAAGCACTGGTTAGTACATGCAACAACTGTCAAACAGGACAGCATCTTATATTGTCTACAGAACATTCAAAATTGCTGAGAAGTCAGATGCTTGACCAGCTGTTGAGGTTGACATTGGTAGCAAGAGCCAACAATTCATATGTCATGGCAAATGTTTTGATCAGTAAGACAACTCATGTTCTCTCCAGAGTGCTGAGGAACTGTCATCCATGGTACTTACAAAGATGCATGAGACTGCTGAGCAGTTCCTTGACAAGAAAGTCAAGTAAGTTTCATGCATATCATTTAGGAGTTCCCCAGTGTTGACAGCTATGATTAGCCATGCAGTCATCCATTACACAAACAATTAATAAAACAGGTGTACTATAATCAGAAAGAAACCAAGAAAAAAGCTCCTGAAAGGCTGGTTTCAGACAAATCATGATTGACACATGCCAATGTGACCTTGCATTGTCACATACCACTCATGATTTGTACCACATCAACATTGATCCCTGGAACACATGGTTGATTACATATCAGAAGGAACCAAGGTGAGTGACTTTCATACTGTAGTTGCCTACCACTGATGGTGTTGTCTAATTGTGCTTTATTGTGTCCTCAGAATGGCTCAATAGCTAGTGATGTGCAACCACTGACATCCAATCCACTGATGGGGCATGTGGATTCCCTGAGGCTACTAGTATGTACATATTCCTTTTTGTTGCACTATTCAAAGTTTCCATATTCATCTAAGAGCACCCAACTGACAGCTGTTGACCTCCATTGAGTAACATACAAGGGGGCAGCACACAAGCTGAACCCAATGCCTTCACTCCACTTCTGCCTCTCTGCTTTGTCAAACTTCCTCTGCACTTTGGTTCTAGCCCTCTGGGAGTGTCAGAGTTTGTCAGAGTGAGTGGTCCTGACTGTTAGGTTTTGACCTCAAGGCACTTAAATTGGTACAAAGCTGTATTTAAAGAAGAGCTGTAGGGGAGGCATGTGCACTTGGTATAGGGAGGCTCAGACCATGGATGGGACAACCACTGGCAGGAGCAGCAGGATGAGGATGAGGGGGAGCCACAATTGTAATTACAAACACTGCAAAATTAGTTCCATTGCCACCCACAGGCCACTATATCCATGCACCCCCATTTCAAAATTGGCCACTTGTTATCATCTAAGTATCTGGCAACTCAGATGGTAGTATGATCAGCTTGGCTCAAAGTGGCAATGCACTTGAAAGCAATGGCAGTCACAAGATCTACAACTATACAGTAGTCCACTACTTAATACTACATTCTGTGTGCATTGAATGACCTGTGTTCAAAGACTCCCTTGTGCCTCTCAAATTATACTGTATCAATTGCTCTTGGCATGTGTAATAATATACTCAATATTTCATCTAGAAATAATTTTTGATGTTTTGACCTATGATTTTAATGTGGAAAGACTTTATTTCTGATTTGATTTTTTGTTGAAAAATATTTCACTGTATATTACATGTTTGAGCATAAAAAAAGCAGAATGTTTTTCATATGAGCTTCAGCACACAATTCATCATTGCAATACAGTACTTAGACTAAATAAATACTGCCTACTTTGTAAACTTTCTGCTCACAAAAAAGCCAATTGTTAATTCTAAAAAAAAGTGACATATATTGGAAAATTATTTACAATGTATCACACATATTGTGTTCAAAATCATTCTGCTGAACATCCATAATTTTTTTATATGCAAAGCTTTAAAATTTTCTAGTGGCATTTTGTAAGGCATGATAGACAATACAAATCCAAAATATTTTTACAATATTTCTCACAAAAACATCCCAAATTAAAGAGTCTCATTTTTCAATCTTTTTTTAAAATGTTTTTAGCAAAGAAATTGAGAAATGCTTCCAGTGCCAAGTGCGACTACTGGAGTCTCTCCCTTCTTTGCTAACAAGGGATACCATCCAAACCTGTCTGTGGTCCCTGACCAAGACTTTACTTCTCCAAGGGCTCATGACTATGTCGTCGAGCTCTCCGCCCTCCATGACTTCCTCCGCTCCAAAATGTCCGCCGCTCAACAGCGCTACCAGGGTCCAGCAGATGCTAAACGCATACCTCCGCCTGAGTTCAAGGTCGGAGAACAGGCCTACGTCAAAGCCAAGTACTTCCGCTCCACTCGTCCTTCGGAAAAACTCTCCGAAAAGTACTTAGGTCCGTTCACCATCCTGGCCAGGCCAGGTACGCATTCTGTCACCCTTAAGCTCCCTGACTCTATGCACTCGGTACATCCAGTCTTCCATGTCTCACAACTGGAAGCCGCAGCGGCTAACCCTTTCCCAAACCGACAACAACCTCCGCCTCTGCCAGTAGATGTCGATGGTGACCTTGAGTACGAAGTATCAGAGATACTCGACTCTAAGGTGGACTGCCGTCGCCGCCATTGTCAACTCTTGTATCTAGTCCGCTGGGCTGGTTACGAGAACACCGACGAAGAAACCTCTTGGTTGCTTGCAACTGAGCTAGATCACGCTTCCGACATAGTTTCTGCTTTCCATGAACGCTATCCACACAAACCTGGCCCATACCAACCTCCGCCATAAACTCCGCCCACATAACCTTCCTCCGCTGGCCAACTCTGCCCCTCACCAAACTACCTTAAGTACTTTAGCATTCTCTCCGCTTGTTTATTTCACTTCTCAGAGTCGCGAACAAAATCACAAGTCTATTTCATAGTAGTACAAAAAATATACAAACTAAAGACAAAAAAAAAAAAAAAAAAAAAAAAAGAGAAAAGAAAAACAAAACAACTCTACTCTTCCATCGCTTGTTCTCCGCCACCCTCCTGTTCTTCTCCGCCTCCCTTCTCTCCTCCAACTTCTTCCTCTTCCTCATTATCCCCCTCCGCACCTTCGTCCGCTTCTTCGTTCTTGTCTTCCGCTGCCTCCGACTGAGGCCTCTTCCATCCTCCGCCTGTGCGCTCGAGCTCGGCCATCCTGGCCTCTCGTGCATCCTCCCTCCTCCTCATCTCCGCCCACTCCGCCCATGCGTGGTACAGCGCCCACTCGTCGGCTGTCCGCTCTGCAGCCACTGCCATCCGCTCCGCTGCCTCTGCCATCCTCTCGAAGGCCAGTGCAGCGGTCTCGTGCGCTTCGGCCTGCCTCTCCATGGCCTGCAGTTGCCGCTCCCGCTCCCACTCCGCCCACCACGTGTGGACTTTCGCACCAGAGGGACCCTCGAGTGGGGTCGCTGGCTCGTCTTCTCCACCTACCTCCCGCTCGTCATCCGCTTCCTCCGTCTCTGTCGCTTTCTCCTTTCCCTTCCCTCGCGTCCTCTTCTTCTTCTCTCCTCGAGAGCTCCCCGTCCCTGCTCTCTTCCGCAAGGGCCCCGCCGCCGCCTCTTCCCGCATCCAACTGCAGGTCTTCTTCTTGTTGTGACAGGGCACGCAGGCCCTGGTTTTGCCTTGTCCCGGCTCGCACTGCCCCGCTGTCAGACTCGCTATACAGCGAGTGCAGGGGGCCCTTCTGGTCGTGGTGACCACCACAGAGGCCCCAGGGACCTTCTGGGCGGTGTTGACGTCGTACACCGCGCCGGTTAACCTGAGGTAGAGTGAGGTCAAAACAAAATAAAAATAAAAATTGAGTCAGCTCCGCCTGACTCACGGTACTCCGCCACTCACCTCTGTGCGGCCTCGTCTCGCCTGGCCTGGGCCCTCTCCACAGAGGCCCTCTGCCTCTGCCTCTCTGCCTCCTCCTCTGCCGCCTTCTTCCTTCGAGCCTCCTCTTCCTCCTCCGCTCTCTTCCTCCGCTCCGCCTCCAACCTCTCCTCCTCCGCCTTCCGCCTCTTGGCCTCCTCACGCTTGGCCTTGCGCTCTGCTTCACGTTCTCCCTCTCTCCGCTCGGTCTCCTCTCGTCGGCGCACCTTCTCTGCGGACTTCTCCCGCTCGGTGTCGGTGGAGTCGTCAGTGAGGACGACCAGTTCTTCATCCGCGACTTGAGAGTAGTCGCGGACATGGCCGGGGGTTGGCTGGGGGGTGTTGCTCTGTCGCTGGGAAGGCATGATGATGGGAGGAAAGGATGAAGGTTCAGTACCCTAACACGTGTTTTTAAGCGGTACTTCGAACTCCGACGGAGCTCCGCCGTGGCTAAAGCCATTATCCTCGAGGCATCAAAGTAATTTCAAATGATCAACTCGTGTTGATCTCGTTCCGTACATACGGCCTTCAGGGGTTCAGGCCCTAGGGGGGGGGGCACTGTCATAACCGTGCGTTCGTCATAGGTCTTTACTCACTCCGCAACCTTTTCCGCCGGTCATTCGTTCACTCTGCACCAACTCTGCCCACCTTCTATCGTCTACGAACCATCTCCGCTCCGACTGTTGTCAGACTTGTGTTACTCTCCTACCGGACTGAGCGGTCCGTTCTCTGAGGGGTCATGTGACTACCTTCGCAGTCAGGTACTCCGCAGCACGCTCACTGCATGGTCCAGCATCTGGACTATTTCCTTTTCTAGATGTTCTGTGTTACCCGTTCGTATGTCCTCCATCTACCCTTCATTTGTCGTCCAGGAAGTTTTACTTGAAAATTTATGAGTCTCCGTATGTCAGTTCCGATTCTGGTTACTGTACCTCCGTAGCAGTATAAAAGCATGTACTGTACTCCACTGTTCTTCAGTACAAATATCAATTTAGTTCCTACTCCCTCTGATTCCGTCTTCTGCCTGTCGGAGTTATCTCCGACTCTCCATCTGTACTCTCCCTCTGAAATATGAGGGCTGAGATCATGCAAGGGGGTAGCGCACGAGCTAAACCCGATGCCCTCACTCCGCTCTGCCTTTGTCTCGGCGGTCTTCATTCCTGCCGACACTCCACTAGTCGGAGTTCTGTTCTTCTGTGTCGGACTTGCTTCCGAACCCCTCTCTAGACCTTATATAGCGTCGGAGTTGGTCGGAGTAGGCCCGGACTTGACATTGATACATGCTCAATCAGATGGACAGCCATTTGACATGATCTGGCTGCTCATAGTTTGAACTTTGCAGCCCAACAGTTGATGCTGCAGGCTGACACACCTAGCACATCTGCGACTTCTTCCATCCCCTTAGTAGCCTTCCTCAAGCAGTTCTGACACTCTTTCCTTCATGCTGGCACTGATTTTGCAATATACCAAGGTGAAAATTGCATTCCACAGTGTGTTGTTGGTTTTTCTGATTTTTTTGATTTTTTGATTTTTTAATGTGCATTTGTGCCACTCGGACAAGAATTTCCGAAATGGTTGTACTGTAAGATCCATAAGCAAAAGAAGTAAAAAACAACATAACAGAATTCGTGCGACACGCAGCGTTAACACGCTCTTCGAGGGCACTGGGGCATGCGACTGTGGCTGCACGACTGCTTCAGTTTGGAACGGATGTATGAATACACCTTCCTCGAACGTGAATGAGAGCGCGAGTGCAAGGATGATGACGACGATGAGGAAGAAGGGAGTGAGCTATTGGTCGAATATGAATATGAGCACCTTTGAGTGTGATAACACTTCAAGCTGTGGGCATATGACTGGACCGGTACAAATTCATCATTCAAACACATGTACAAACCTGTTCGAGTCTGTGAGCGCAAATGTGAACGACGAGGTGAGGGCGATTGGCCTCGGCCACGTGGCCACCTTGACTGTGGCTGTGCATGCGGTGAGCTACGAGAGCACTCAGCTGACGAGTGACGAGACTGAATGGCTGGCGGGTTGGGTACTACTGGCTCGAGCTGGATAGCAGGTAGGGACTGAGGATACACGATGCTCGTTTGAGCAGGTATGCACGATGGTGTGTCAAACACACTTCGAGAGGGTGCGGCTGTGGGTGAAAGTGAGCAAGTGGGTGATTGTGACTCCGAGGCGAAGTAGTAACACTTGCGACGTAGACACAAGAGACTTTCCTTTAGACACGCTACACGATTATCCAGATGTTGTGGTCTGTATTGATGTAGGGAAGGAAGTCCCTTTATCTCTACGTAGTACGAGTCTCTTTATACTGTAGCTAACAGGCACGAAACATCAATGCAGATGAACGGGATAAGTAAATCAAAAGGATAAATGAGAAACAAATTGGATCTGTCAAGTGAACGAACATCTCTTGGGAACATACTGTCAACCGTCGGTCCGAAACCCTACATTCCCCCCTCCAGGGTACACAGTACCCTCTCCAGTTTGTACATGTGGTGGCGCCCTGCTCACGCAGACTTTCCTGGGTGCTTTCCCACGGTGGCTCCATCCTCATGTTCTGGGATAGCCTCGTCATCATCCTCCCCTAAAGCGTCCACATCTTCCTCGAAACCCTCATCCCCAGCCATGGCGTGGTCAACGTCGAAAGTACTGGGACCAGCGACCAGCTGTTCAGGTGCATAGGATTTACAGACGTGATGGTCGGCGTTGGCGTTTGACTTGCCTGACCTCCGGTTAGGCCTCGAGGATCGGGAGATGCGAGGGAGATGAGTTTTGCGGGGAAGGGAATTACCGTAAGGTTCCGTCTCTCGCCTTTGGCTATCTTGTCATTCTCGGCAGTCGATATAACCCTGGTGAGCCCTCTGCTGTTGCTTCTTTACTCGCTCGGCGGTATCCCACAGGAGGGCATTGATGGTGTCCATCTGACCACTACTAAGCGTCTGTCCACCCGTGACCTCCTCTTGGCTGCGTAGGTCCGCGTCGTTCCCCAGCACTTCCTGTCTGGTTGGGGATGGTCCCTCAGCCACCACAACTATGTTCCTGCTGTCGTCAACTTCATAGTAAGCAAACCTCGCCTTAGATTTCGCTTCGCGGTTATGCGCTTCCCTGAACGAATGATAACCCACGGGGGTGTCTAGGGCGACCTCATGTTTGCATCGAAGTGAGCAGTCGTACTCAAAGTACGTCTTAACCTGTTCCCTGTGAATCACCATGTGCTCATTTCCCCGTCCTTCTTTGTCAGGGTTGCGGACCAGGAAGAGGTCAGTACTTTGTCGCTCAATGTTCTTTACTTTGTGTGCGGTGGACATGAAGTGTGGTCTGGTATGAGCAGGTGGGGGACAGTTCCTGAATGATAAGTTTTGTAAATCGCTAACGACTTCCACGATCAAATGCTTAATAGGTTCTAGGTCCCTTTCGGCGACATTACTCCATTCTCCTCGCCCTTTGCGCCAAGAGGATGGTCAAGTTTGGTGAGGATGTTTTTTGTTAGGGGCGTTAGGAGTAGGAGGCTTATCGCAACGTGTGTGGTGCCCAGGTTTTGGCTCTGTCAGCGGGTATTGGCTCGAGGGGCAGCCGTATGCAGACTGTTTGGGAGGTCGTCGAGGAATAGTGCATGAGGAGCGGTGGCAGGGAACGCATGAAGAGGGCTTGGGGCGAGTATTGCAGCAGGTTGGGCAGGGCGATGGAGTTGTTCTGAGAGACTGACCATTTCATCTTAAGTGCGGGCAATATTTATGGCTTCCACATGAATCCGGTGCCAAGTATCTGATGAATACCTGGGGATTGTCATCCGACATGTCCCTGTCACCCGCGTCCCTCAAGTTATCTATTCCATCAACTCCGATTGCCTTGAAATAATCGCTTAACGCTTTCAAATGAGCGACGTCTTCGTACGGGAGCCAGGTCCGATCCCCTGCTGTCCACTGTACCTCAAACATTGCGTCAGTGTGACTCCCGTGGTGCCGGACTATACGGTCTATGGCCCATTCGCGGTTGCTTCCTCCAAATTCAGGAATCTGGTCATCCCGTCACCCTGGGAATTTTCGATCGTCATTTGGGATGTGGATCCTTAGCAGGGATGAGTGGAACACGTCATGCACTCCCCTCCACTTCAGGTTATCAGGGAGTTCAATCCAGAAGGAATAGTTCCCAAAATCTTCTAATATTCAGTAAGGTCCCATGAACTTTGGGACGAGCTTCTGGGACATCCCCTTTGGAAGACTAATGTTCTTTGTAGATACATAGACAAGATCCCCTTTGACAAACGGGCAATCTCGGCACTTTTTATTAGCGCTGATCGTCTGCTTTACGTGTGACTTCATTATCACATCGTGAGCGTCCATGATCGACAGTTTCATCTTATTAGCGAAGGCCCTGACACTCAGGTACTCTTCCCTTGTAGGTGCATCCCATATCATCTTTCTTGGCATCCGTCCTGTATTCAGGAAAAACGGTGCGTAGCCCATCAACTCAGATGTCGCGCTATTGATAGCGAACTCGATGGCAGGTAGTCGTGCCACCCAATCTCTTTGGTTATCGCCGATGCAACATCGGAGCATTTGCCCAATGGTCCGGTTAGCGCGTTCAGTAGCTCTGTCCGTTTCCGGATGGTAAGCACTGGACATCTTTTGTTTGATTCCAATCAAGCTATTAAGGTGGGTCCAAAATAGGCTTGTGAACAGGACATCGCGGTCGCTGATGATCGCTCTGGGCAAACCGTGATATTTGTATACTTCAGCGAACATCAATTCCACAACCTCGTGAGCGGTGTACGTCGTCTTACTTGGTACGAGGTGCACCATAGACGTTAACAAGTCGATGATCACCGTGATCAAATCGTACTTTCCATTGCAGTCTTTGGATTTGGGTAGTGGGCCCACAAAGTCGACCCCAATCACTTCCCATGGTCGAGAAGGTATGGGTAGCGGGTTGAGCAATCCAAACGGTTTGTGCGTTGGAGGTTTGCTGCGTTGGCAGGTTCGGCAGGACATGCAGAACTCGGTGATATCCTTCACCATGGTATCCCACCATAGGAACTCTCAAATGTATGAAACTGTTTTCTTCACGCCCAAGTGGGCGAGAATAGAGTGCGCTTGATCGATTACGGTTTCACGAAGTCGTTTTCCTTTTACCTCGATGTCTGGTACACAGAACACTGTACGGTCTGGTAGTTTCAATTTAATGAATCTATCCGATGTGATGTCGAAGTTCTTAAATGCTTTCGGGTCGCTCAGGATCTGTTTAAAGAATGGGTCCTGGTCGTATTTATTTTTGGCCACTTCCAGTAAACCCTCGTTGCCTGGATATACTACCAGTGGTATGCACATCACTGGGTCCTTATCCGCACTATCTGGAATAGTAGTGTGTTGGTCCGTGTTTGTCACGCGTATACTCAGCTCATGGCCCTGCAATGCGGACGTGGCATGGTCATTCTCAGGTAAGGTGGGTATGTCTGTACCCTTTCCCCCCTTCTTTCGCTCACCTGGGCCCAGGAGAACGAAACGACTCTTCATGCGACTCGCAAATTCCAAGCCCGTCTCAGGGTGTCCCATTTCCGCAGGAGGAGGTAGGGACCGGTGGGGACGAGATTGCCCCATTGGTTCACTGATTCATGCTGTGTTATCAGGCTGGGCCTGCGCCTTTCTAGGCGGTTTAATTCGGATTGTTAGCCTGGGTGCACTGGAGGACGACGACGACGATCCCCCCACAGGTGCATCTGTTGAGCCTTGCCCGGACCGCTGATCTACTGACAGTCCCCTTCTGCTAGGGGTTATCACAAGCACTTCAATCCCGACGTAGACTGGTGCGGTGATCATATTTCCAGTGTGGTCCAGAGACGCCGATTCGCTGACATCCACATCATGATGTAGGTATTCACTTGGAGTGCGGATCGTCCCGGGAGCGTCGAACTCATACATCCGGGATAGGGCATCTGGGAGGACATTGTCCTCACCTGGTACATACTTTATATCAAAGTCAAACTCCGCTAGCTTCTCCAACCAGCATGCTTGTCTCCCAGAGAGATCCTTTTGGTCCAATAGGTACGTTAAACTTTTGTGATCGGTTACCCAAGTGAAGTGGACCCCCTGCAGGATGTCCTTATGCCTCAGCATCGTTTCCATGCCTGCGAGCAATTCTTGCTTGTGAACAGGGTAATTTCGCTGCGCTGACGACATTTTCACCAAATAGAATGCAGCCACTTTGGAAGATTTCCAGTCTGGTCCTTGTGCGACTACACCACCAATACCATTCCCGCAAGCGTCGGTCATCACCCATATGGGGTCGCACCCCGTTTCATAGTTCAAAGGTACCTGACAATGAGGTGCGCATGCCTCGACGTACCATTTCATGGTGTTGAATGCTTGTTGTTCAGTGTATGTCCAGCGGAATGGACGGGTCTCCGCACTAGCTTCTGCTAGAACACCCAAAGGTATGTGCACCTTGTAGATATCATCCACGAGGTATCCCACTGACCCGATAAAACCCTTGCACAGGGTTCGATTAGTTGGGACCTTCCAGTTTCGGATCTGATCGACTTTCTCGGGATCCATTTTAATCCCTTCGTCAGTGACAATGTGCCCAAGGATTTTAACCTCATCACACAGGAATCGCAACTTCTTCTCGCTCAGGTACAGTTTCTCCTGAGTAAGGACCTGAAGCACTGATTTAACATGGCATACATGATCCTCTAGGGTGTCAGAGTAGATAATAATGTCGTCGAGATAGACGTCCATGAAAGTCCCAATGTATTCCCCAAAGATATGGTTCATGAGTGCTTGGTAGGTCGCCAGAGCATTACAATCTCCCTGTTGCACGACGAGGCTGACCATATTCCCATCAGGAGTCGTCACCGCGGTGCACTCGACATGCTCTGGGATCACTCGTATTTGTTCATACGCATCAGCCCCGTCTATTATCGATCGGTATGGTTTTCGGGCCACACGCCGCAGGATGCCGTCCATGTCGGGCATCGGGGATGATAATTTTCAGGTATTCTTGTTCCGCTCCCTCAAGTCGACCATGACTCGTAGTCGAGGAGGGTCTCCTGTCTTGGGGATCAGCAACATAGGGCACGTATTGCGGGCAGCGGTGAGCTCCCATCAGCCTGTTTTTAGGTAGGCATTTTTCTTCTCAGTCCAGAGCGGTCACAATGCATCTGGGCATTTAGATGGTCTCCAGGGATATATCTTTTTCTCGTCAATCAGAGGGACTTCGTGGTTGATCGCGCAAAACGGGGGTAAGGCTGTCGAGCCAACCAATGAACATAGTGGTTTTGACAATTCCTGGAGGTAGCGCTGCGCTCTCTCAATGCTATCTTGGTATACTTCGGTTGCTCGAGACTCCAGGACTGAAACCTGAGGTCCCCGCATCTCCATTGGTGTTTTACTGCCAATCACTACACGCGGTGAGTGCAACCCTACCAGTACCTGGTGTTGATAGAGAAACGGCGTCCCTAATATCAGATCGTAGTTCTGTATGTTCATCACATCGAAGTGACGTTCACAATCTATCCCCTGGTACTGGAAGCGTACTTTAGTTCCAAAGTTCACCCTGGATCGCGAGCCTTGGACGGCCAGCTGGATGGTAAGTGGCTTCTCTAGAGGTATTTTCTTTACATTCGGTTGTTCAGCGAGCATCACTGACATGAAGTCAGCCAGTGATCCAGTGTCGATCAGGGCGTGAGCAGGTTGGCCATTGACGTGCACCACCACGACTAAAGGCTTTGGAACCTTATGGGTGAAGTCCTTTGCAATTGCGGCATTGCGTTGTATGGTCAATCAATCGCCGGATTTAATGGCGTTGCTATGCAGGTGAAGCATGTTACACGGTACGTTGCCGGGTTCACACCATTCACCTTTCAAATCATCGTCGTCCCTTTCAAACAGATGGGCTAACCCCAGGTCGCAGTCCTCGGTGGGGTCAGACCTAGTAAGATCTGCACATGCGTCGAATAATCTTCTCGCATGCCAATGCATGACATCAAATTCCTGCGATCCCAACTTATATGCCGGGCGCTCGAAGCACAAAGCCATGTGGTAGTCATAGACTTCGTAAGTCGATTCGTCCTTAGCGATACATGCAAAACGATCCTGGTTTTCTCCTTCGAGTACCGGGAAACTATACATCTTCAGTCTGGTCTCTATGGCCTCCTCGATCGGGCGCCCCATAGGTGCAGCTCGCCACGTTCGGGCTCTGTCCATCTGACATAGGTCAAACTTTGTCATTCCAGCCTTCTCGCCCTTTCTGAACCAGTACCAAGAGTCCAATTGGAATGCTGGGTTCCCCAGCAGACGGGTCTCAATGGTGATGGCGTCTGCAGGACCCAAGACGTCCCTTTCGCTGTCAATGATCATATGTAGTCCATCCCCTATTTCATAGACCAAGAACCTAGTGTCCATGAACATGCTCAGTGAGTTTTGGTCATCACCTGGGTAGCATATCCCTGATAGCCATTCGATAGCATGCTCTTCCAGGGGGTACCCGAATGTGGGACCTGTGGAGCGGTGACCCAGAAATTGGCTACGAGAGTAGACATAAACTCGCATCCCTTCTGGTAAGTCATCATCATCAGTTGTGACTCTATTTCCAGCATCCTCGCTATTGTCATCACTCCAGATACTCTCCAGGTCCGGTACATCATCATCTTCGTCAGAGATGGTAGGTCCTATCGGGTGAATGAAGTTCGCAGTCACTTCGGTGTCGTCATTCGATGATTTGGCTAGTTGCCGTTGACATTCTACATCGCCAAAATTGACATCTATCCCAAAGCTTGCAACCCTGGGGGGCTTGCTTAACGATGATACAGTGTGTCTTGTCAGACAATTGCGGGAGAAGTGCCCTGGTTTATGACAGATGTAACACAGACCCTCAGCCTTGTGCCACTCCTGCTCGTCTTTACTGAGCTTAGGCGTGTCACACTTATGCTTGTCCGAACGTCCATCGTGCTTTCCCTTAGACTGATGAGCATCTGTTGATGCCGCCTCCTTTCGCGGCTCATAATCCCTACGTTTTCTCCGGTGACATCTCCGTTCATGCTTGGAGGACTCGGGTCCCTCTGGAGAAGTGGCAGCGCTGGCCACGGCTCGCTTCTTACTTCGTCGTCTTTGGGACTTCGGAATATAATCTCCTGTAATGGACTGAGCAATCTCAAGAACCTCTGCACTCGCTATCACTCTCTTCAGTGAAGAGATCTCCAGGTTTAGCTTTTCTCTCCACAAGTCTTGCTGGAGTTCTTTGCGAAGACCCGACCAGAGTTTATGGACTTTAGCACGTTCGTCCGTTTCCCCTATCATGTTCCAGAGCTCGTTCAACTCGTACACATAATTTTTTACAGTTTTAGAATTCTGGTAGCACGCCTGTAGCTTCTCTCTCTGCCATAGGCGGAAATTGATAGGGAAGCAATAGTTAAATAGCTCCATAAAGAAATCTGACAGTCTCCATTTATAGGGGTCTCCAGATACTTCGCGCACATAGAACTCGTACGCCTTGCCCGTCAGATAATGTGACAGCACGAAAGCGCATTTCTTCGGGGCCACTCGGCCATCCTCAATGTACGCCGTTCCTTCGGTGACAAAACGGTGGTACGAATGTGTGTCATCCGACCCATCGTACTTATTCAGTGGAATTGGTTTCAATGTTGTCTTTCATCTCGACTTCGACCATCTTTTTGCATTATGGTGTCCCCGTTTACACTTTCAGGATCTCCCTCGCCTGTGGTGCCTACTCCCATCTGATGAATCAGAGTTCGTTGAGCTACTAGTGGTAGAGGAACCATCATCACTATTCAATGACGAGCTGCTATCATCCGAAGGTGAGCTGCCACTCATTGAATGTGTATCGCTTGAGTCCTCGGATTCGGGGGACGAGGTGTCGTCTGAGCTGCTGCTCGTATCAGACATAGTCCCTGTGGAATCTGAGCTGCTCTCGTGATGAGGGTTTCGCCTGGATCGATGTTTCTTCCCCTTATGTCTGTCAGGATGTCTGTCACCCTTTTCCAGGCATTTCAATGTCAACCCGATATAACTTTTCAGATCAATTTGTTTAACAGGTTCCATCGCTTTCGGTGTCCTTTGCTGTTCGTGACACTTGTCATCCCATCAAGCAACCCTCTCCACTATTTTCCTTATCGGGTTTGGGGTTATTCCGGAGGAGTAGGTGGCAGTTTTCATCACCTTTGCTTTCTGGTGAGACCTCTCCTTCTTTTTCTTAGAAGCGCTGTTCTTCCTGGTTGACTTTGTATTGACCCTGCCAGTGGGTGACACTGAGTTCGCCAGATTATTCCCTGAGGGTCCAGGTTCGTCACCGTCGCTTCGGCTAAGCCTCTGGGCCATTTTCCAAGATGCCAGTGCAGCATGTTGTGCTTCGGGGTTCCCCTCCTCACCGCTTAGGCTCAGTGCCCCCCAATTCCTGGGGTCGATACCCTTTCCCTTCATATCTCTGGGGTGGCTTTCAGGTTCTGAAGAAGTGTCCGCACACGAGTACCTCTGCGGGGATATCAATCTCCTCCTAATTCTTTCCCTTTCATCAGGGGTCAGATTTCTCTCAGCTTCTCAAACTGTTCGCTCAAGTTCAGGCCGTAGTTGACTACCTCCGGTGCGCCTTTCGCGCGATTTCTTTCACACCACCATGGTCCACGACTGCAGGTCATTTGGCTCTACCTCTGTCTCACTCATAGGCAAGGGTGAAGGGGCGTTATTCCTGGTATTTTCAGGTAGTTCTATCTGTACACTGTGAGCCAGTACCGACGCTCTAACAGTACTGTTTTCGTAGCTCTCTGGGAGCCTGAACGCCCCGGGATACACTGGCAAGACTAATCTCGAGCCAGGCTCGTCTACGGTCGCACCTCTGGGCGCCGGACTTGCACTTCTGGTGCTTACTCGCATGACATCGCTGTACTTTCAGGCAGTGTCAGCTGGGTTCTCGGTCGGGATTGGGGGGTGACTTCCGACGGGAGTCATTTTTGACAGTGGGGAACTCTCAACAGCTTCAGCACCAGGCTTGGCTGTCGGGCTATGGGGTAGGGAAGCTGCTCGAGCTCGAGTAGCTCAGCGGAGGTTGTATCGAGTGTTCTGTGTTTCAGTAAATTTTGACATGATACTCACCTCTTTTCTATGCGAGGGATCAGTTCGCAAATTGTTGAGGGAGGTATCGAGGGAGGATGTGTGTTTAGAGTTTTAGACCAGTGTTAGAGAGGATAAAAATATGTGACTCTGAGGCGAAGTAGTAACACTTGCGACGTAGACACAAGAGACTTTCCTTTAGACACACTACACGATTATCCAGACGTTGTGGTCTGTATTGATGTAGGGAAGGAAGTCCCTTTATCTCTACATAGTACGAGTCTCTTTATACTGTAGCTAACAGGCACGAAACATCAACGCAGATGAACGGGATAAGTAAATCAAAAGGATAAATGAGAAACAAATTGGATCTGTCAAGTGAACGAACATCTCTTGGGAACATACTGTCAACCGTCAGTCCAAAACCCTACAGTGATGAGCCCATACAAGCCTCAAGCTGGCTTGTCAACAAAGACCAGTTGTCGAGATGGTCTCATAGAGTCCGTCTGGCAACTTCACATGGGATTTCCTGACCTGTAGGTAGAACAATGTGACTGTTTACAAGTACACTTTCCTGAAGCTAAATATGACTTGAATGAATGGCAACCTGCCCAAATATGGCCCGAAAGTCCACAGAAGAAGCAGAACGAGTACAAACGGTAGGGAGAGTGATTGTCTGAGGTGCGTGATGGCTGTGTGCGTGAACTGTTGACCTTGCTGCTCTTCCAGAGGCCACCGCTTGACCTCAGGACCTCCTTAGCTGTAGACATTAGACTGAGCACAGAATACTCTGATGTGTCATGGTGTTCGAGCACCTCTCGCCTGAACTCTGGAGGGAACCCATACTTGAACATACTGGCCAGGTGGGGCAATGGACCCAGTAGGTTCTCGAGAGATAACAAAATTCGACAGAAATTGCGATAATATTGCCCTAGGGATGACATTGAGATGACATCTGAACTCGCAAATCCAACCTTTAGGCTGGCAAGCTTGGCAGCATGACTTCGACTCGTTTCATCCAATTCTGGGTACTGCTGAGTGATTTCCGAGGTAAAACGAGCCCAATCTCCTTGACTACTACTGACAAAGTGGGACCAGAGGTCTGCTGACTCGAAAGGTGCATATTTGAGAGCAAACTTGATTCGCTCAGGCCCGTCTGAGAGCCCGAATCCATCACAGGAGTCAATTATGTCATGAAATAACTTTGAAGGTCTTCAGGGTGCCCAGAGAAGCTCGGTGCTTTGGGCGAGCCTCGACATGGAATTTTGAGGTTGAGCATGATGTCAGGGGGGGATACGAGTGCGAGTGCTTGATAAGTGAGTGCACACGAGTGGGAAAACATGAAAATGCGAGTGAAGTGACTGCAAAAATGAGACCAAAAGGCAAAATCTGCTAAACTGAGCCTGAAAATTGCGAAAACAAAGCTGGAGACTGCAAAATAAAATCTGGGAAGGTTTGGATGGGTGCCAGGCTAAGACAGAAGCCCCTTGCAGTGGGCTCCAGTTGTAGGAAAGGGATTTAGAGGATGAGTGATGGGAATGATGGATTATCTGAGGGGAATGAGTAGGCCAAAAGGGGCTTCTATAGCCTAGGCAAGGATCCTGGTACTCATCTGAAGGCTTCTATGGCTGTCTGGGTGCAGGGAAATGACCTGCTCGAACTCATCTCTTGTCTGTGGTAACTTGTCTATTATTTTCAAGGAAAACTAACTATGCCAGTCACTAGGTAGTGCTGACTAAGCAACAAAAAAAGCGAAATGCTAAGAACAAGTAGCAGAGGGATAGCTAGAACAAAATAAAGTAAAATCACCAAAATAAAACAATTCCCCCAGTAGGGAAATTACATTCCCTCCAATGGCATGGTGGCTCAACCTGGTCATGGTCAACAAGTACTGCTTGACCCCCAGAGGAATGCAAGTCAGAGACTGGTACAGGGGCAGGATGACTCCCAGAGGAACACAAGTCAGAGGTCACAGGAATCGAGGAACAGTGATTCAAAAACTTCCTTGGGTGACAAAATGACATCTGGAATGTTCTCTAGCCAGGGAGGGACAACAATCCAGCAACACCAAGTTGGAGGACTGTGACCAGAACACCTAATTCTAGTCCACTGGTCGTCAACACCAAGCCACCATGAGCATGTCCTATTAGCTGGCAGTGATAGATCAAAGCTGACCTTTTGATACATGATAGGCAAGAGCAATGACACAGATGAGGGGTGAAAAGGATGCAGATTTACAGTAACTATGGGTACATAGCCACATAATTATGCTTGTGGGGGATGGGGGGGAAGTGTGGACAATGATATGGATGATGATGCAGATGATGATGGGATTAAGTGGTTATCACCCAAGCCATAAATGCTATGAGGATTTTTGGGAATAAGATGGAGGACGATAGGCAAATGACTGAAATTATCGAAGAATGACTGCACATAAAATAACACAAGCCATTTTTCCACTGCCCAAATGTGCACTGGTGAGGCTGATGATGGAAGTGAGGTTCCCAAATCTGGCAGAAACCCTGGCCACGAAGCAAGCAACATCCAGAACCTCTTGACATATTCCAGCTTCATTTGGGGTTCTAGTGAGGCCAGACCTTGATCCTTAACTGGGAAGGGTTCAGCAAACATGGTAAGCTCCGAATCTCCCAGGAAGATCTGCATAAAAATTTAGTAAATGGACTCTTTTGAGGTGCAAGGTGAAAACTTACCTGATGGACTTGGTCCAGCCACTCAGATTCCACATTCAACCAGAGGGCAGGCACCAGCAGATGGTCCAGGGTGACCAGCTCAAAGTGGAAATTGTGCTCATACAGGTCCCAGAGAATCTTGCCCTTTGTTGCTGAGTTGATGGTGGCAAGGTCTGCAAGACCAATTGTAATGTCATGGAACTGCACATGACTCGGTACATCATGCTGAATCTTCATGAACTCCAGACCAAAGATATCAGCAGCTTCACATATTTGGTTCCTAGAAAAACTGATCAAAATGTGGTTGGGAATCATGTTAAGATAATCATGCCACAAACAGGGAATGATGGGGGACACATCCAAAGCAGCAAGTCATGTGATCCAACCTGCTCAGGCCACCAACCAATTCCAGAGGTACCTCTGCCTCTGCTCCGAGGACTTGCCTCTCATAAATAGTGTGGGGTGAGGGAAAAAATATGTGATTTTGGGCACACCAGCATGAATTCTCTTGGGGTCCTTGTTGATGTCAGTAAGCACAGTGTGCCATGAGTAAAGGTGAGCAGGGAAGGCAGGATCATCAAAATCCTGTGGCAAGTCAACGTTCAGAGTGGTGGAAGTCTTGGCCTTCTTCAAACCTGCAGAATTATCTGAGCAGATGGTTGTAAGCATAAAGATCTCGATCATTAATGAAACACCCACAAGGACCACTGCGATGTTTAGCCCTATCCATTCTGACAACTCCCAAGGCAGAGCTGGGCATGCTGGAACTTGCAGTATTTGAGGCCATTGAGCTGGAGGTTGTGGGAGTCAACACCATGGGATTTGGTTCTGGCCAGGGCACTGCAAACTGCTCAAGACCCACTACTGGAGCCTCGCAGGTGTGAACATGCATAGGATTGCCAGGGTAATACCACCTAGCATTCCACTTGAGCATTTGACCGACCTCAAATTCATCTGGGGTAGTGATAATGCCTTCTGGGCATGTAATATTGACCTTGCAATGTATCTTCATATCCTTTGGCACTAACTCCAGCTTCCAGACTAGCCATACAGGGATGCATGCTTCAAAAAGTTGCTCGCAGACATCAGGATCTGTGGTGAATGCACCCATCCAATGCTGTTTTGCATTAAAAAATGGGCCAGAAGGGGGGGTAATTTTGATCTCAAGGGAGTCTACCATAGTGTAAATATCCAGACAAAGATGTTGAAAGAGCATGACTAGGACCACCATATCACAGAAGGTGAATGGGAGTTGCTATGGAATTGTCAACTGTTGAAATATCAGACAATGAGATATCATACCTTCAGACACATGAGAGACCTTCAACATTGCCTAATCCAAATGTGCACCTGGAGAGGTCCCTCATCATCAGGGTTCTTTGGTGGCCACACTGCAAGCATTTTACAAATTTTCATGACAAAACATGTTGAAAAAAATTGAAAGAAGAGATACCATGTTATTTGGGATGTTTTCACACAAAACATCCAAGAGTAATGTTTTATTTTCTCTGCATGTCCTACCTGTAAACATTAATTGATGGTAATGACCAATAGCTTCTAGTCTAATGGGGATTACCATCAATTCATGTTTGCTGGTGGAAGAGGCAAAGAAAATGAAATATTATTTTTGGATTTTGACTGTAAAAACATCCATAAAAACATGGTATTTTTTCCTTCAATTTATTTCAACATGTTTAGTCATGAAAAATTGTGAAATGCTTGCAGTGCCAGTTCTTCACCCATTCTTCTAGTCATTTATACATGATCTCCAGATGCTTCCACTTGTCCAGGTGAACCCTACCAACCCTGAATGCCGATCCCCTCTCCAAGGCAAAATCTTCTGGCACATTCCTGATGTTCCACCACATCCAAGACCATGTTGGGTCATCCTGATAGACAGCATGTTGAGGGATACATCTGGCCCACATATAATGCTTGGCATATAGTTGAGGCCACTGGAAACAGTTGATGTGGCCAAACCGGCCATTGTGGCAGAGCATGATTGTCTTCCCCTCGAAGAGAAACAGTTTGGGAACAAAGTCGGCATTAGGAGAGGTGATCCAGTGGTCATTATATTTTGCAAGAACACATGGATTGAAGGCACCATAATTCCCTGAAAGAGAATGCATTGGTTCTGAGCCACATTAGGTTAAATAATAGAGCACACCATCACCTGGTTGGGTTTCTGCTATGGCCTGTTGAGGGCATTCTTGAGGCATATTGATCCTATAAATGAAATAAGAACTGAAATATGTAGCATCTTAGTACAGATTCCACCACAGGGTCAATAAAAACATACCCAGGAGATAAGATGCATTTGAAGGGGAGAGGAGTTAAATAAAGCAATACAGCTATAGTAGAACTGTTGAAGCATGCCCTGGCACTGAGTTGGAGTGCCAGCCCATGAAATGGAGTCACATCATCCAATGTTCCTCCAACAACACTAGCATTGCTGATATCTGTGAGACCATCAAGGGGGAGATAAATGAGAAAAAAAATGGATCATGCACCTACACAGTATATAGAACCTTGCACCTGGTGAATATTCCATGCACAGATGCCAGGAACACAGTCTTCAATGCCCCAAGTTGCACTATGCAAGGTAGCACCTCCACAAAATGGAGTCTTGTCCACATGACTGGTACCACGAGCATGCCAAGTTTACTGAGATAGGCACCAAACCCTTCGAATCCTGGTGGAGGAATGCACCAAACATTCCTCTCTGTGACATGAATTGATAAAAAGAAAGAAAAATGAAGAAGTTACTCACTTAGATGATACTGTGAAGGCGGTCATGGATTAAGATGCATGGATCGTTTGAAGGGCTTGCAAAAGAAGTGCAACAAGTGCAGTGAGCACATGATCATTACTGCATTAAGTCAGAGCTGACTTAGCATGAGAAATTTGCTGGCAGTGCACACAGACTATTTGTGGTGGTGGTGCCATGGCAACATTGTGATGCTGCCAGTATGCAGTCAGGTTCACACATGCGAGGCAGGCTAATTGGTGCCTAAACCTAATATATAACATATGTTGTAATGCCCCCCATGTTCAATTCAAACCACAGTCCCAGAGGTAATACTGACAAATTAATTGTCATAGGTGTGTACTTAGTAACCAAACATACACAATGTTGACATGTTCACACACTTCTCTTCCTCACTCCACCTCTACTCTCTCCTCATTAATCCTACACCAGGGGAATGCTTGGTGTGTCCCCTACCAAGCATCAGGGGCTTGGTGCCCTTGACAGCTCTTGAAGGCTTGGAGCCTTCAAGAGTTGTCTTGGTATGGATTGGCTGTTGGTCGTGTGGATGAGACTCCATCTGATGGAGGTGCTACATCATATAGTGCAACTTGGGGCATTGAAGACTGTCAGCTTTCCTTGGCTACCCTGGAGTCCATCTTTTACTTTCCAAAGGAGACTCAGCTGTTCACATTACATGCTGGTGAGTTTGAGGCTTGTGTCTCCCCTAGATGTTAATCAAGTTTCTCTTCACTTTCTCAAACTTCCTGATCAATGCTACATTCTCTCCATCAACTGTTAAGGCCAACATTTCTCCTTGGCTGCCCCCATCTCCACCATCTCCTTCTGAAACCAGACTGTTCACTTTGCCTGTTGGTGAGTTCGAGGTTTGTGTCTCCCTTCCTTGGCTGATCTCCAATCATCTTTGTATAGGATGCTAATTGGGATTCTCTTGCTCGCTTTCTTACTATCCTGGTTAATGCAGCATTCTCTCCATCATCTATTAAGGCTGATGGTTTTCCATGGCTACCCCTGGCTCTGCCTTCTCCTTCTGAGACAAGACTCCATTCACTTTGCCTGCTGGTGAGTTCAAGGCTTGCATCTCCCCCTTCCTTTGCTGATCTCCAATCGTCTTTGTATAGGGATGCTAATCAGGATTCTCTTGTTCGCTTTCTTACTTTCCTGGTTAATGCAGTGTTCTCTCCATTATCTATTAAGACTGATGGTTTGGTGTAGCTACCCCCAGTTCTGTCTTCTCCTTCCAATACTAGAGTCTTTTCAATTTGCCCTCTGGTGAGTTCAAGGCTTGCATCTCCCTTCCTTTACTGATGTCCAACTGTCTTTGTGTGGAGACACTAATCAGGTTCCTCATGTTCACTTTCTTACTTTCATGGTCAACGGTACATTCTCTTTGACATCTATTACACCAGGGGAACATTTGGTGCATCCCCTACCAAGTGCCAGGGGCTTGGTGCCCTTGGCAGCTCTCAAAGGCTTGGAGCCTTCAAAAGTCATCTTGGTATGGATATACCCTAAACTCTACCTTTTCATTTCCTGAGGATATTCCATCATTTTACAAGCTGGTGAGTTTGAGGCTCAATTGTTTCCTCAGTTCCTGATCCCTGACTACTCCTGTGTAGGGATGCTAATTAAGTCTTCCCACCTTTCCCAGTGTTGTCTCCACTTCTGTCATGGTGAGCCATGAAGGAGTAAGTGTTTAGCCTTTGCATCTATTCTATTAGTTATATTCTTTACCTGGGGCATACAATGATCTGTTTAATGAGAATGCAATTACAACATTCCTACAGACCATGCATGCAGGATTCACCGAGGCAGATCCTATGTGTTATTCCATGGCTGCTAACAAATGGGGAAGAAGAACCTTCTGTTGGAGATCTGCCTATTGACTTACAATATTGTCTGTGTTTCTCTCCCTCTCCCTTCCATTCCTTGTCTCACTATGTGCCAGCCACCCTCACTTGATAATGGGCAAAGCATAAGTGCCATCAACCTAAGTGCATGATTTTCTAACCACTGTCTGATAGCTAACATTCAAGGGTTATGCAGGCACTTTAATCACAATTGTTTCACATCTTGAACTGAGTGCAGTCGATGCTGCAACCCTTGCTAACATCTTACTTTCAAGATCCCAGCATGAGGGTGGGCAATTTTCCAAGACTTTTTTTCCTTGACAGTAATCATCTCCCATAGCACCATCATTTCTGTCAAGTTCAGCTCCCTCAACATCATCATCCTATCAGGAGGGTACCACTGCAGTCCCTTTCCTCCCCCTTTCCCCCATCGGTGTGGAGGTCCCCACTCCCCCCATATCAATACATCTAACATCTGCTGACACCCCTGACTCCACCACTGTTCTTGTCCATGGACATCCAGATGTGGAACCAAGGGATCCGTCCCTGGTGGATGAGTGTTGGCATACTTTGACTGGAGTATTTTTTATGGTGACCCTGTAAACATACCTGCTTTGTATAAAGTTTTGCTTTTTGTATTTTATTTTTATTTTGGCTCAAGTGTAACCAATAACCTGACTACTAATGGATTTTCCACCTGGTGCAGGTAAGTGGAGATATCACAAATACAAAGGTTTCAAGATCAGGATCTTTTTATCATGTACATGTTATTACTGACCTGCATCCATTCTCACCTCGACCATTTGGCACAGTTGTCCACAAGAGTTGAGGGCTTGGCACCCTTGGGGGTTTGGAGCCTTTGAAGGTTCACATTGATTGTGTCTACAAGACCCTCAGGAACAGAGTCATGGCATCATTCAAGCCTTTCCATTCACCATCATTGCATGTGTATCATATTACTAAGTGGTACATATTCCCTCTGTCTTGGTTATTGCATCTTCCTTACTGTTCTCTTGCTGTTCCAGCATTTACCAATGTTTCATTGTCAATCACACACATAGGACCCACATGAACAGAGCTCATCTTCTGAGGCTCTTGGTTTACCACCATTGCACACATATCCCATTACCAAGTGGTATGTATTCCCTCTGTTTTGGGCATTCAGGGCTTCGAGTCTCTGCTTATTAGCAATGTATTTCCTCTGTTTTCATTATTACATGTTCCATTCACCATGGTTCATTCTTAGGGGTTTTGGCCCTTCAAGGGTTTGTTGTGCAGGTTTGTTTTTGATCATATGCATGAGGCCCACATGAACAGAGTTTGAATTGTTCAAGTCTCTGCTCACTACCATTGCATGCATGTGTTATTACAAAGTGGTATGTACTCTCTGTATTGGTTGTTGCATATTCCTTATGGTTTGTTCCACCTGGTATTTATCATGATATGGCATGACACTGACCTTCTTTTCTGATATTTTCCTTTTGTTCCACTCACTACTCATGTAATGACCACAAGCATTATTATTCCATTGCAATGAGCCACCATTTTACTGAATAACTCCATGGGTTTTTTATGTCAGGTAAGGCATGGCTTTACTTAAATACCTCATCTGACCACTTTTCCCCTCCTCCATTGTTATTGACATGCCTCACATGCCAAAAAGTGTTGACTGAGTCACAGATGACTCTACAGATTTGCACACCCAGGTTCTTCAAAACTGCAAAATCCCCACCACCAAGATGGCCCCTCCACCAGAGGTAAGCTATCTTGTCACTGTCAATCCCATCTGACCCCCTGCTTTCACAGATCAAAAAAGACAAGCCCAGGCCCTGGCACACAGTGCAACCACCTGAAGGATGGGAAGAACATATGTTTGGTCTCTGTGACAGGAGGAGATCACTCATGCCTAGTGTCTCTGTGTCCTCCCAAAATTCTACTGCCCTGATCTTGCAGGAAGACCAGGTCGAGGGCACTCCAATGGATGAGGATGCTGGTGAGGCTGAGGCTGAGGCTGAGGCTGAGGAGGTTGAGGTCAATGTTCCAGCTGATGAGGGCAGTCAATGTCCTGATGATGGGGCTAGTCAACTTCTGGATGATGAAGGTTTCTTTTTTTTTGAATATTTTTCTTGTTCTCTCACAGTTCTGTAGATGTTGTGTTGTTATATCCTTGACTTGGGGGTTTGGTGCCCCCCTTCTCTCATATGGCTGCAGGTTCAGTGCCCAATGGTCTAAAGCTAGGCACTTTGGATCCTCATGAAAGTCACCAAGTATCCTGTGTCATTTTCACTTTCTTTTCTAGACACTTTGTTATCATTTGATGTGTTTCATGTTGCACTGCAATCCATTCTCTTCTGATATTGATGTGTTCATAGTAGATGATGATGGTTCTGAATCTTCGCTTCCTCCATCTTCACCACCAGCTGAAGACTCCAGTTCCAATGCCAAGGATGAGTTTCCCCCATGTCATCCTGGTTGCCATGTGGAACACAAACCTAAAAGCAAGGGCAAAAGTAGGGCTATGGATGTTGACAACAGTGATATAGCGAGTCAGGATGATCATGAACATGCCCAGAACATGAAATTTAAGAAGACTGGGACCTTGTCCCATGCTGCTCTCGATGAGATATGTGACTTCACAACTGAAGTCAAGGCAAAAACAGAAGAACTTGGATGTTGACATGGCAAGTCTCCTCATGACATCCTTGTCACTGCTGGGCTCAGTGTCAAACCATCTCACACAAAGCTCAATGAGGCCAATCTCTTCCACTTGTGGTATTGGGCCACCCAACCAAAACCTGATGGCAGTATGCATGCCCTTGTCACAGAACTTCTTTTATAACATTCTTCCCAGCTGACTGAAACACAGTCAACAATATCATTACAGCAGAGTACAACCAGCTCATGAAAGATATCCCCAAAGATGACACTGCAGCAAGAAAGGAGAAGTTGAAGGCTGTTTATGAGTGGAGTGAGAGCTCCTCAGCAGTGCCCACTAACAAATCAGTCAAGTCCATCGCAGTCAGAGTCCACAATGCAAAGATGCAGTTCTCCAGATTGGTGAGTGGTTGTAAGTGGGTGGGTGGGTGGCAGATCTTACCATTGAGCAGGCTGAAGCATGGTTGACTCTTGAAGATATCAAAATTGCTGGAGTTGTGATGTATGTTGGACAAGACCCTGCAGGATGCCAGACCTCTGGCATATTTGGTGGTTCTGATATCATATGAAAGTACATCAATGAGCATGCCATTGATGTTTGGGAACCTATGGACAAGTACACCACAATATTTAAGTAAGTGATGTTACACATATCTTACTCGGACTCATTGCAATTAGGTGTCTCAGGGATGGTAATGGTACTGAGGCTGGATTATTAGGGATGAGTGCTTCTGCCAGTTCAGCTATGGCATTGGAGTTGCATTGTCAAATGAAGGAGATACCAAGAGATCACAACCACCAGGTATTTGGATCTATGATGAAGGAGAAGTTGATAACAGCGCTCACAGATCTTTGCAGTAGGTATTTCTGGTATTCCATACATTCTCCTCTAATTGTCTTTCCATAAGTGATGCACAGGGTCGAAGTTGGTGATCCCCAGAAAATCATTTGGCAGTGGCTTCTTGAGTTCATTAGGAGGAACTCTCTTGTCATAATCAACTGGCTGCTTGGGGTGCCTCCACCGGGCCCTGGTTTTGAGTACAAGAAACTCAAAGCTGATGCTCTCTGCCAACTTGTGGTACCTTATCTGCAGAGAAAACTAGGCTTGATGTACGACGGACAATCTGACAACAACAACAATGAGAAAAATGATCATCTGGATGGTGTGCTGGAGGTCAAAATCAAACCCTGGAATGAAGGTATTGCATACTCTTTTTGTCTGACTGATTGCTGACTGTTTTTGCAGATGTCATGAGCATAAGGGATGCACACCCATTAAAGGGAGAGATTGCACTGGTCAAGGCTCCTGATGGCATGGTTTTGCACAAGGTGTCTGATGATCCTGAGTGGCAGAAGTCTCATGAAGAAGAGGATCCAGGTATGGTGGCACCTCATGCACAGAGTGGAATCCCATTTCCATCGTGCAAGCAGGCTTGTGTGGAGGTGATGGATAATGATACAGTTCCTTGTGAGGTGAGTCAATCCACTCAACCTCTGGTGTCCACTAATGTTCCCCAAGGCTTCATGCTCTGACCACCAAATGCCCCTGCATAACGAAGGCAGGGATGCATGCTCCATCGCTGATGACTGCAATGTAGTGATTTATCCCACTGCATTTTGGTTGAAACTAACAGGCAACATGCACAGGATGCACTTTGTGACCCACCAGCATGCACAGGCCATGAGAACACTTGAAAGCCTGGTCAATCTGAGCACCCCTTGCTGGCTTGGTGCTATGGGGTGAGGTCTGGACATATCAGTTGATTAAAAGACTAATGGAGGACTGCACAGGATCTGCATTGTGATGCTGCCCCAAGCCATTTGCACCTGCAGCACCCTGGCCCTTCTCAGCAGTTTCCACCATCTTGGCATTATGAGGTGAGTATCCCAGGCATTCTGCTTCTTGAAGGAGACCAATAGGATGTCCTGCAGGACCCTCATTATGACCATGCCAATTATAATGATCCTGGCCCCTCCAATGTTCCCTACAATGTTCGTGGCTTGATCCTTCATTGTCACATTTTGCTTAGCTTCTCTATAGGTATTACCACCCACCCGCCATGGTTCAGGGCATTTCCCTCTGTCCTGTCAGATGTATCACATACCATCTTGCCCTGACCATCATGTTTACCATGATGCTCCATATATCCCTGACTACTACCCCCCAGCCCAGCCCACAGCACAGCAATGGGTTGACAGAGGTATTGCTGCACAGTATGAGGATGAATTTCCTGAGGATTACAGATTATTAGTCTCCTCAGTATTTTCTTTTGCAATATAATTCTATTGTTCCGTGATAGGGTGAGCAGTGAGTGAATCAAATCTCAGTTCTCTGTCATTTTGAATGCAAGAGCATTTGTGTCTACTTGACTGTTATTTTGTTACCCCCTGTGGCCACACTGCCATAGCACTGCTCACTTGATCTACCAATGAATTTTCTACTGATTGACATTCTACAGGGAAGATGCATATACTCAAAATACTGTACTCTTGTTTGAAGAGTTTGAGGTGCAGAGAGTTGGGTCAGAGAACATTTGAGGTGAAGCTTGGAGGTCACACCTACAGATAAAGGAGCCTCCAGCAATGAGGGGATATGGTGACATTAAGCAAGTGTTGATGTGGTGATCACTGACTGACAACTCTCCTAGTGTCAACTGTGTCCAATGGCCAGGGGCTCTGGTGAGTTCTGTTGCTTGTTTGTCTGTGTACCTTATCTATATTTTGATACTGTGATCAATTGTTTTTCCTTGGTGAGTTGAGGGAACTGAGTGGAATTCAAATGGAATTGACATGATTATCTTGAAATAATGCGTGGATGGCCTGAATTTTAAGGGGACTAAAATCACTCAAAACTCAATGTCTTTCAAGTTTGACAGATAGGGTTTTTCCACATGGTGAGGGGGGTGGCAAGGTTGGAAAGCAAGGATTGAAAGTGGTGTTGAGGCAAGGCTGGCAGTACCTCAGACTAAAGGGACTTGGGGGGCAACATCTTTTGCTTACTAATCAGGTGTTTTTATCATCATCAGGATACTACAGTTCTATGTTACATGCAAGCACTGTAGAGCTGCAGAGGGTGACTTCTGAATTTATTTTGGTCTTGTCTGGGATCTCTCATTGACTTTGCCCCATAAACATTGTTGTTTGATGCTTTTTCTAAGAGCCTATTTTTGTGTTGAGAATTAATCTACCTGCATTGCTACTAAAACAGGTCTATCTTTTATCAGGTCCACAATGGTGTTATCATTTGCAGTTGCACAATTTGCCCCCATTTAATCTGCTACATTGGCCCTTCACTGTGCTCTGTGAGTTAGTATAAAAAGTAGATAATGTTACCTGTGCAATAAGTCAATACAGACCTGCATGGTGGATCTGTTTGTCTTGAAGCTGCCACAAAATTGGTTTGAGAGCATTTTGGTGTTCTGACATATAGTACATGGACATCCTACTGGCCTCTATGGAGAGGGGTGGAGTCTCCAACTGGCCTTCAGGGGGAGGGTGGGATGTCCCACAGTAGCCTCTGAAGCTATCATGGGACATCCCATTGGCCTATGGAAGGGGGGGTGGGATGTCCCACAGTGTCCTCCAAAGCTATCATGGGACATCCCACTGGCCTGCAGAGAGGAGGGTGGGATGTCCCACAGTAGCCTCCAAAGCTATCATGGGACATCCCACTGGCCTCCAGAGGGGAGGGTGGGATGTCCCACAGTAGCCTCTGAAGCTATCATGGGGCATCCCACTGGCCTCCAGAGAGGGGAGTGGGATGTCCCACAGTAACCTCTGAAGCTATCATGGGATGTCCCATTGTCCTATGAAAAGGGGGCTGGGATGTCCCACAGTAGCTTCTGAAGCTATCATGGGACATCCCACTGGTCTCCAGAGTGGGGGGTGGGATGTCCCACAGTAGCCTCCAAAGCTATCATGGGACATCCCACTGGCCTCCAGAGAGGGGGGTGGGATGTCCCATGGTAGCCTCTGAAGCTATCATGGGACATCCCACTGTCTATGGAAGGGGTGCTGGGATGTCCCACAGTAGCTTCTGAAGCTATCATGGGACATCCCACTGGTCTCCAGAGTGGGGGGTGGGATGTCCCACAGTAGCCTCTGATGCTATCATGGGACATCCCACTGTCTATGGAAGGGGGGCTGGGATGTCCCACAGTAGCCTCTGAAGCTATCATGGGACATTCCACTGGCCTCCAGAGAGGGGGGTGGGATGTTTCACAGTAGCTTCAGAAGCTATCATGGGACATCCCACTGGCCTCCAGAGAAGGGGGTGGCATGTCCCATGGTAGCATCTGATGCTCTCATGGGACATCTCACTGACCTCCACAGAGGGGGTTGGGATGTCCCGAAGTAGCCTCCAAAGCTATCATAGGGCATCCCACTGGCCTCCAGAGAGGAGGATGGGATGTCCCACAGTAGCCTCCAAAGCTATCATGGGACATCCCACTGGCCTCCAGGGAGGGGGATGGGATGTCCCACAGTAGCCTCTGAAGCTATCATGGGACATCCCACTGTCTATGGAAAGGGGGCTGGGATGTCCCACAGTAGCCTCTGAAGCTATCATGGGACATCCCACTGTCTATGGAAAGGGGGCTGGGATGTCCCACAGTAGCCTCTGAAGCTATCATGGGACATCCCACTGTCTATGGAAAGGGGGCTGGGATGTCCCACAGTAGCCTCTGAAGTTATCATGGGACATCCCACTGGCCTCCAGAGAGGGAGGTGGGATATCCCACAGTAGCCTCCAAAGCTATCATGGGACCTCCCACTGGCCTCCAAAAATGGGGGGTGGGATGTCCCATCATTGCCTCTTGGTTGTTCTACATAGATGACCTTGATGAACATGTGACTAAAGGTGGGATTGAACCAGCAGTCTCCTAGGTGTTGACCTTGTGGTCAAATTACTGAGCTATATGGTTTGTGTACTAATGTCAGTTGCTTGGGGGTTAGATCAGCACTTTGGGAATAATTATCCATGAAGAGTAATACACAGAATGCACCATCTCCAACAGACTTCAGTGGTCTTTAGCAACACAAGTCCACCTTTCCTTTGAGAATCAACAAAGTTCAGTTTTCTGCCCATCCTGGCTGGATTGGTATTTGAAGCACATGGTGGTCCACTGGAGGGCCTTACAGCCCAGGGTAATAATGGGACATTGGTTCCCACAGCAATCAGATTACATAACCCCTTTGGACAGTGGGGTTCTCACATGCTTGTGCCCCTCAATAGTGTCATGTATTGTGCTACAATCTATTCCTTGGCTGGGAAGGTCTTCCACTCATCCTCATTGAATGCATTGAGTATGATCTTATTAATGTGTACTCCTTCTATAAGCAATGGAACTTGCTCATGGGACAGTGATGAATCCATTAAAATTTATCACAGTGATGGAAGGCTCACTTCCATAAGTACTGTATGATTCTGGAGATGACACCTCACAGTCACACTGACTTCCCACTTCAAATCTGTGCATAATAAGTGTACCAAATGGTTTTGGAAAATTGGTGGTTGCCACATAAATAGCCCCCTACTTTGCCAGGTATTCTCATCATCCTGGATGATTGTGACAATTATGGTTTCTTGGTCAGAAGTGGGATTTCAGTGTGAATATGAGCTGAACTTTTGCAGCTGAGGACCCCTGACACCTAAGGCAGCCATGGGACAGCCCAAAATATATTACCAAAGCACTGGGATTATGGGACATCCCAGGTCCTGCACACTGCAAATAGCCCTGGGACATGGCCAGATGTCCCTGGGATGACCTGGTCTGAGTGGCTTTTAGCTTGGATGATTTGTAGAAAAACTTCAGCCTAAATGCTTATGAAAATTGGTTACCTGAAGTGCCAGCTCCACACATTGTTTCATAGATAATCAATTTGCTAATCAACAGTTGTTTACCCCTTACTCAGTCTCCCCAATCTGACTCTGGCTCTTCAATGGAAAGTCCACCTTTACCATACTATAACTCAAGCAATAGATGTCTCAATCTGCTTTCCATCTGGCAAAGTCACCTCAGTAACCCCATTTTTAGCCCTGTTGGAATCTGAGTGTAAAATAGCCCTTGGACATGACTGGCTCACCTGCTACAATCCATTGGTTGATTGAGTACTGAGCAGTTTAATTTTGCAGATGTCTACACAAGGAATGCCAACCCTGTCAACTCCCCCTGCAAGCCTGGTCTCCACTAGTCTTCCTGACTGTGGTCCTAGTGACCAACCCAGTCCTGTGCCATCTGTACTGGTCACCAACTCCCTGGATCACACCCCCCTGAATGCCCCTCTGTGACATATGGGTTTACCCTCAGGTAACCAGGCATCAAGACCAGGTGACAGGGGCTAAGTCCATGTGGCCAGATTCAAGGCCAAGAGACCAGGGCCAAGTCCAATTGGACTGGAGTTAAGGCCAGAGGTCAGGGATTAAGTATGGAGGTCCAGACTTAAGGCCAGGAGTGTGGGAACAAGACTGGGATTGTGGGAAACTGACTGGCCTTGGAGCACACACAGGGGGAGCAGCTCTGGGGTTGGACCTACCCCCCTTGGCCCCAGCTCATGTGCTGTACCCTTATGCAAGCCAGGGAGAGGCCTGGGACAGGGGCCAGAGATAGCTTAAGACCAGAGAGACTGAAACAACCTGCCATAGCCATGCCTTGACCCCAGCTGGACTCAGCCTTGCACTCATCCAGTCTGGCCTTGGCCTCACCAGTCCCTTACCCCCAGTAGGTCTAGCATGGTTAGCACTGCTTTGCAGTGCATGTCACTTTGGTTAAGCCTTGCCTGGCCTTGTCCCCAGTCTGCCCTCATCCCTGTCCCAGTCTCTAGTCATCTTAGTCATACATTACTAATACTGTTCTTACCAATCATCTTAGCAATCTTCTCAAGACCAGCATTACTGGTCTCCATACCATAGTCTGTCTCTAGTATATAAACCCATAGTTACTTGGCCTGTATCTCTTCAGTCTGAAATCAATTACAGTGAGGGACAAAAGTGTTGCAATGTTTGTGAGGTGTGACTTGTTGCTGATGTAGCTCAGGCTATTCTGCACAGATAATCATGATACCTATACCATTGGAAAGGGGTGACTCTAAGCTTTCCAGAGCACTAAGGTTCAGTCCAAACAAAGCAATACATGCCGAGATACACCCTATTCTTTCTGAAAAGTGCATTGCAATGCTTTTGTCCCTGACTGGTGAAGTCATGAAATGTGACCTTTTGATGGGATTGAGGGCATGGAGGATGGGAAAAAATGATTACATAATAAACCACATGATCTTCCAGATGATTTGTCAGCATGTAAACAATGACAAACATTGGACTTGTACCACTAATCCTCCCTCTTTTACCACAACTCATGAAATCATCTCTCTAGCTCACATGGACATTTTCTCAAGGAATTTTTATCAAATACTGGTGGCCACCACAGTTCCATCATTATAACATGCTCTCAGAACCATCAGTCCCTTAAGAAACCTGCTGTCAGTCATTTCCTGGACTGTTTCCTCCCCTGTGCCTGATGTGTTCTGGGATGAATCAGTACTTGGAAGGCTGAAAATGTTATGGAGGTCAATCTGGCACTTCAGAACATGATGTACAAACCTGTCCCCTCTCAACCAATGCATTTCTGGCACAGGGACAGTGGTATGGAAGTTAGGGCAAGACAAAATCCTCTTTACCCCTGGGTGTCATCAGAAGGATATGCTACTGAACTGCCATGGAGCAGAATCCTGTGCTTCCATCTGGCCCTGAATATTGCCTTTGGTCACATATGACCAAATAATCCTTACCCAGTCATCTATAGTTCAGATCAGAGCAAGATCTAGTGAACCCTCTTATGGTGCTCAGAGCACAAGGAGGTTTTGTCTCACCCCAACTTCCATATCAGTGTCCCTGTGCCAGAAATGCATTGGTTGAGAGGGGACAGGTTTGTACATCATGTTCTGAAGTGCCAGATTGACCTCCATAACATTTTCAGCCTTCCAAGTACTGATTCATCCCAGAACACATCAGGCACAGGGGAGGAAACAGTCCAGGAAATGACTGACAGCAGGTTTCTTAAGGGACTGATGGTTCTGAGAGCATGTTATAATGATGGAACTGTGGTGGCCACCAGTATTTGATAAAAATTCCTTGAGAAAATGTCCATGTGAGCTAGAGAGATGATTTCATGAGTTGTGGTAAAAGAGGGAGGATTAGTGGTACAAGTCCAATGTTTGTCATTGTTTACATGCTGACAAATCATCTGGAAGATCATGTGGTTTATTATGTAATCATTTTTTCCCATCCTCCATGCCCTCAATCCCATCAAAAGGTCACATTTCATGACTTCACCAGTCAGGGACAAAAGCATTGCAATGCACTTTTCAGAAAGAATAGGGTGTATCTCGGCATGTATTGCTTTGTTTGGACTGAACCTTAGTGCTCTGGAAAGCTTAGAGTCACCCCTTTCCAATGGTATAGGTATCATGATTATCTGTGCAGAATAGCCTGAGCTACATCAGCAACAAGTCACACCTCACAAACATTGCAACACTTTTGTCCCTCACTGTAAGTCCACTCTGATAACCCCACCTCAGCCTTGGACTCAGAATGGTGCTGTGTCTTCAGTCACTAAGTCCAACCAGTCCTCCCCTCTGTACCTCAGCTCCTCATCTGATCCTGACCCCTTGGCCTTGTGCCCACTTTGGTCTCTGGTCTGGTCTTGAACCCAGACACCACAGACTTGATACAACCAAATAAGACCTTTCTAACTGAATGACAGACCTGAGGTGACCAAAGAATGTCCCCCTAGAGGTCATACTGACAAAAAGAATGCACTGTCCAAGCTGGATGAGCTGGGAGGGGGCAGATGAGGATGGGATGTACCAGGATGCTTCAGGACAGAAGCTAGTAGGAATTCCTGGTGAATATATGTAGCCATGGTCCCTAGCAAAGGGGACAAGTGAAATGATTGATGTGGAGGTGGCCATATCAGAAGAATTTATGAAATGAGCATCTTTTGGAGGGAGTGCTGTAGAAACATGTGGTGTGCACAGATCCTTCCCAATTTCAGAAGGTAGGATTGTGTGGCTGAGCACTATAAGCAAGTGTGGGAACAGTGTCAGTATCTGCAGAAATGGTGGGTTTACATCAAAAACTGGAATGCTGTACACAGGCACTTGAGAATTTTTATCACCACTTAACTCACTTCCTTCTCTTTTCTTTTGGCATTGATGACTTGTTCTTGTGTGAAGGATGACTGCCAATGTTCCTGGCTGTCATTATACACATTAGGGCTCTAGTCTTTCATCTCCATTCATCAGCATTATCCATGTCCACATCACCAAACACCTTTGGTGCATGACAGCACTACTCCCTTGCAGGATCTCAGCCCTCATATTTCAGAGGAAGAGACCAGATGGATGTTCAGAGACAACTCTGTCAGACAGAAGATGGAGAGATATGGAGTAGGAACTTTGGTGACATTCATACTGAAGAACAGCAGAGTACTGTACATGCTTTTATACTACTACAGAGGTACAGTAACCAGAATCAGAACTGACATCCAGAGATTTGAAATTCTCAAGTAAAAACTTCCTGGATGATGAATGAAGGGAAGATGGAGAACACATGATGGGTAACATAGAACAAACCAAAAAGGAAACAGTCCAGGCACTGAACCATGTGGTGTGCATGCTGCAGAGTACCTGACTGTGTGTTGTCAAGGAGAAGTCTGAAAGATGGTCACATGACCTCTTGGAGGATGGTCCATGCAGTCCAACTGTAGACCAGTACAGGTCTGACAATAGACACAGTAGAGAAAGTTCATAAATGGTAGGGGGTGGGCAGAGTTGGTGCAGAGTAAGTGAATGACTGGCAGAGTAGGGTGTGGAGTGAGTAGGGACTTAGGAAAAATGCACAGTTGTGACAGTTTAGGATGGAGATGTATTGCAGTTCATGGTCAGGAGGTTGGACAGGCTCTGAAGGGGAATCTGGAGAGAACATGTCTAGCTCTGTAAATGCAAAGGTGTCAAGTCTGTGGTGTCTTGGTTTGAGACCAGACCAGAGACTGAAGCAGGTGCAAGGCCAAAAGGTCAGGATTAGGGGGGGGGGAGCAGAGGTACAGATGATGGACTGATTGGACTTAGTGACTGAAGATGCAGCACTATTCCCTTGCATGGGTTGCAGTCTGAGTCTGAGGCCAAGATGGGGATATCAGATGAGACTTAATTGATTTCAGACTGGAGAAGTACAGGCCAAGTATCTACAGGTTTATATACTGGAAACAAACTATAGTACAGAGACCAGTAATGCCAGTCTCACAAAGATTGCTAATATGATTGGTAAGAATAGTATTAGTAATGTATGACCAAGACAACTGGAGATTGGGACATAGACAAGGGCAGACTGGGGGTGAAGCCAGGTCAGGCTCAACCAAAATGACATGCACTGTAAAGCAGCACTAACCATGCTAGACCTACTGGAGGTAAGGGTTTGGCAAGGCCAAGGCCAAGGCTGGACCAAGTGAGAACAAGGCCAAGTCCAGCCATGGTCAAGGCACAGCTATGACAAAAGGCCACCTTATTGAATTGGACTTTCCTTGCATGCACCACCCACATGGACTTGAGTCAGTTGAACAGGGGATTCTACTAGTTCAGGTTGTGAGGGAGCTTCAGTATCCTGACCTTGAAACATGCTCCCTTTGTCCACATTGTTCCCAGTTGTAGTTGTCAAGACTAGTGTCCAGATCAATCAGTCTCACTTTTGCAGATGCACAAAAGAGGGCATCTTCTACCATGGGCAGTAGGGTGAGGTCATTCTGGAATGCAGCATCTGCATGTGGAACATCTGTGGTATTCAAACCTTTGATAGTTCATTTATGGATCACATTAGGGATAGACTGTGTAGAGATATGTACCATTGATCCATATCCCAGCAGACTTCACAACACAATCACTTCCCAATGCCCTCATAGATGGTAATTGATCACAGGCATAGTGCTCTATGTCAGACTCAAACATCCTCCAATGGTTGATCACTCAATGACAATAGCAGAGCAGTGAAATAGTTGTACTGTACTTTTGAGTCCCAGTGATATCTTGCATAGGTACAGACACCATGTTCTGGCATCTGGATGAGCACCAGTAATGCCACAACTGAAAATAGCTGTGGTAACAAGTATTCACCATTCAAATCATTTGAAAGCCATGTAATGCTTGATACTTCAGTACAATAAGAGGAAAGATTTGCTGGTAATTGTCTGATTTCTACCATCCTTCCTATGTGAGGCCAGAATCAGTACAGATGGAGGGGAAGTCACATGACACCAGCAACTTGTCTGACCTAACCACACACATGTTTGACTTAACAAAGATCACAACCCCCACCCTATGTGAGAATAAGCAACTAGGGTACAAGCAATGCTGCCCAGGCAAAACATTTTGTTATGGCAGGAACAAACAGGTGGGGAAAGGCAGGGGTAGGCATTAGAGCTTGCAGGAGCTTGCATGCACATGTACAAGTCACCTGCTTACATAACCACTGCAGTGCTATTTCCAAAGTCCCCCTGGTCCAAGCTCCAGACAGTGCAATCATATCGTGATCACCAATGATCACAAATCCTATGAAAATTAGCATGCCCAGACAAAGCCTTGGAAAGATGAAGAACCAGATCACTATGCATGCCAAATCATACAAATTGTATGATGCAGCAATAGCCTGAGATTCTTCCAGAAGGTCAGTGTAGTCAGCTTGAGCTCTTCTCTGAACTTTCCATCCACCTCACCCCCTAGTTCTAATGACATGCACATGCTGCCACCAACTCCCTTACTACCCTCCCAGCCTTTGATCTCTTGGCCATAAATGAGGCACTCCAGTAACTGAGGCATCTTAGTCAGTGGTGAGTCTCTTACCAGCACCTTCAGTATGTCTGCCTTTATCACTCCAGCACCTCCACCACACACCCTCCCCCCCTGCTCATGCCTCCACAGCCCATATGACAACAAAAATCTTGTCACTTAAACCAGTGCTGTTACAAGCAATCAGTGACTTCAGCTTTGAGCATCCCTCTGAGGGTAAAATTCTCCATACAAGTCAATGCCATGTCCATCATTTGACTGATTCAAATTCAAATGCAGTTCAACAAGAATGATGTATCCCTCAGGCAGGTTTGGTAATGGATGTCCTCTGTCAAGCAAAATTGGGTCATGGCAAGACTGCAGTCTTCATGCTTGCAACACTGCAGCAGTTGGAGCCTGTAAACAGTGGAGTATTTGTCACTGTCCTCTGCCATACCAGGCAGCTAGTGAAGTGTGTGTCAGATGTCCACATCCATACTTTCTATGGAAGGACTCCCATCCCAGAACTGCTTTGTGACAAGAATCTCTCTAGCACAGCCACATTCAACACAATCCAACTGCCCCTGCACAACAACCCCACCCCACTCCCCATAGTGGAAGATGCCCTCTTTTTTACATTTGCAAAAGTGAAACTGGTCAATTCAGACACTGGTCTTGACAACTATGACTGGGGATGGTGCAAATGAAGGAAGGATGTTTCAAGGTCAGGACACCAAAGCTCCCTCATGACCTGACACAGCAAGCATTTTACAATTTTCATTGTACAGACATAGGGAAAAAAAATCTTTGAAAAGATACTTTGTTTTATCTCATGTTCTCTGCTGAAACAACTGGCAATAATGTTGAATTTTGAAAGGTTTTTCTGACAGAAAACATGATACAGTGGATTTCCAATGTTTTATTGGTGAAAAACAATTACCATGACCCACCACCAATAGCCAAAAACAATCATCAAAAGAATTATTAGTACTGTTTTCTACATGTTATGCAATACACTAATCAAATACTTTACCACAAAATAATTTAAACACACTGATCATTGAAGAACATGTAATGTTACATAGAACATCAAAAGTAAATGATATATGTTTTGTATGTGATAATAATAAAAACATTTGGCCAAGTCTTTCAATGTTCACCTGAAAAAAAAAAAAAAAAAACAGAACAGCAGTTCAATGTTTTCTCTAAAAACATGACATGCTAAACTACAATTTTTATGTACAAGAACATGGTACTCAGAGCATGCCAAATGTTCTAGGTCAAATTACAGTATCTTATCTCCCAGAAAACATGATAAATAAATAATGTATTAAAATATCCTGTTCTACCACAGAATAACTGTGAAGTAGGCATGTTATATGTAGAGGTGTTGTGAAGGTTCTGAGCTGTTTAGGTTCATTTGTGGGCATGACTGCCTTGTGCACAGATCCAAGTTTGTCTCTCTTTGACATTGTTTCATAGGTGACAAGCTGACCACTCCCTTCCAGTGTGCTTGACTTGTTTCCAATCTTTCAGCATCTCTGCCCTAGCTGCATCATCAGGCCTCTTGCTGTTCTGCTCTGCTGTGCACTTAGTCCCTCAGTAGCTTGTCAGCATACTGAGGTCTATCTACAGATTCCACAATTATATCCTAAAATAAAAGACAAAACACATAAAACAGTACAATGTATCACTGATAAAATGACTCATCCAGTTCTTCCAATGAGGACCATGGTGGGTCTGTCATGCACAAAATATCCTGTTTGACAGTTGTGGACAGACAAACATGACAATTTTACTCATTGAATTATTCCAATATGGCACAACATTCCAGGGGTGTTACAAATGTATACTAGGCATATTTAGGACATAACAATGCAATCTGCATGAGCCAGTTTTTGTTATACTAAGTTTTTGAAATTTTGACCCAAAAATGTGGCCAGCCCCCAAAAGCATTTGTAAAAATCCTGGAAAAAGCAGAATAAGTAGCATTAGCCTAGTACAGTATGATTGCAATGTCAGGGTACAGCTGTCGCACTAGTGAGGAGTGGAAAAAATTGAGCAAGTCTGAGGTGTGTGGTCATGTGAATTGCTCTTAGACACAGGAATGCCCTTGAAAACCCACTGTAACATGCAACATGGCTGGTCTGCATAACCAGAGCTCAGCTGTTGTTGAAACAGCCAATGTATCATTCCCTGATACACCCAAATCTGACAAGGATCAGCACACAAGCAAATGCATGAGGACATGATCTCATGCTCCCAGCCCTGAGGCAGAGGCAGAAGATGATGAACTGGAGTGGAAATGCACCAATGTACTTGACAGTTTGAAGTTTACAGCCAGTGAGAGTGAGTCAGAGGATGAGCTTGAACATGATGATGCCAAGTCATGGGTGTTGGTGAGGCTGATCTCTGTGCTCAGTTGGTCAACCTTGCCATTAGTGCTGGTGATGACCCTCTTGGTGAGACTTGGTTACCTCTGAGAGAAGCAAAGTGTGCTGCCCAATGAAAGCAGTCACTCAGATGCCCCAAGGAATACAAGAAGGGTCCTGATGTCCATCAGCTCTCACAGAAAGCCATGATGTTCATTGAAGTGGTTCTTAATCCTACCTTATATAGGGTCAATAACATGTTACCACACTTCAGGTAACCCATTTTCATAAGCATTTAGGCTGAAGTTTTTCTCCAAATCATCCAAGCTGAAAGCCACTCAGACCAGGTCATCCCAGGGACATCTGGCCATGTCCCAGGGCTATTTACAGTTTGCAGGACCTGGGATGTCCCATAATCCCAGCCCTTTGGTAATATATTTTGGGCTGTCCCATGACTGCCTTAGGTGTCAGGGGTCCTCAGCTCAAAAAAGTGCAGTTCATATTCACATTGAAATGCCACTTCTGATCAGAAAAACATACATAGCTGTCATGGTCATCCAAGATGATGAGCACACCTGTCAAAGTGGGGGGATATGTGAGAGTCACTGCCATTCCAAAACCACGTAATACAACTTATTATGCACAGATTTGAAGAATACTGGGCAATCAGTATGTTTGTGTGTGGTGTCATTTCCAGAACTCATACAATGCCTATGGCAGTGAGCATTGCATTATTGTAATGAATTTTAATGGATTCAGACCTCTCCTATGAGTGCCTATGTATGTAAGTTCCCTTGTTGACTGCAAGAGTGGTCCCTGATAAGATCATACTACATGCATCTCAGCCCTCCTCTCTGAAGGCCAGTGGGATGTCCCATGATAGCTTCAGAGGCTATGATGGGATATCCCACCCCCCTCCCTGGAGGCTGATGGGATGTCCCATGATAGCTTCAGAGGCTACTGTGGGACATCCCACTCCCCTCTCTGGAGGCCAGTGGGATGTCCCATGATAGCTTTAGAGGCTACTGTGGGACATCCCACTCCCCTCTCTGGAGGCCAGTGGGATGTCCCATGATAGCTTCAGAGGCTACTGTGGGACATCCCATCCCCCTCTCTGGAGGCCATAGGGATGTCCCATGATAGCTTTAGAGGCTACTGTGGGACATCCCACTCCCCTCTCTGGAGACCAATGGGATGTCCCATGACAGCTTCAGAGGCTACTGTGGGACATCCCATCCCCCTCTCTGGAGGCCATTGGGATGTCCCATGATAGCTTCAGAGGCTACCATGGGACATCCCACCCCCCTCCCTGGAGACTGATGGGATGTCCCTTGATAGCTTCAGAGGCTACCATGGGACATCCCACTCCCCTCTCTGGATACCAATGGGATGTCCCATGATAGCTTTGAGAGTCTGTAGGCACTTCAGTCAATCCCCTTTGGAGACCCATTAAGTCTATATATTTCCATAGGTTTATATACTTATGAGGTCTAAACAGGTTGGGTATACCCAGCTGGGACTCCAGGGCAGACATTGATTTCTCCTGGCATGGTGCTGATCATAAGTGTTTTGTGTTTTCCTCATGCAATTTTCCACTTGCTGATAAGATAAGCATACCATCATGATTTCAAAATCAGGAGCTACAACTTTCATTATGATGACATTGCTGCATTATCACTTGTTGGGGTATTAACACCTACTAGTGCTGGTTGTAGTAGTTGGTAGTGCTGAATAGTGTGGGCTATGCTACACTTTGGTAGTGTGCATTTTTGGCTACTGTTGACTATGAAAAGTGTAGGGTCAAGCGAGAGTGCGAAGGTCACATGACATGACATATCACGTGATTCAGTCACATGATAGATGACATAATTGTCACGTGATCCAAGGTATTGCCAATCCCCCACTGATGAAGTCACGTGACATATCACTGTCCCAGTCCCATGATCTGTGGTCATGTGACAATTTGTCACGAAGTTGCATAGGGGCACCACGTGACTTGGTGCCTCGGGTCATGGCAGTGGTCTGTCATGTGACCTCACATGACCGCATCCACACCTGTGGTCATGTGGTCACAAGGGTGATGTGGTCATGCGAACCCTGAGTCACGTGACACCACGTGACTGCACCTACCTTGCATCTGGCACTATGTACCTAGCATGTGACTAACTCGCCCCTAATGCTAAGTGTGGCTGTGCTTCAACATGAATCATGTCACCACTCATTCAATTCTTGACATATGCATCTGTGATTTTGCCAGTGGGATGGTCTAGGTGGTGTCTACATCATTTTGAAGTATTATCCAATCAAAGTCACTGGTTGATGAGATATAAGGAGAATGGAAAAAGCGAAAGAACATCACAGCATGCATCCCACACATAGTTTATGCAATGCTTAATACCTCAGATGCATGCCCCACATCCCTAGCTACCTATGTAGAAAGTATCAAGTCGATCCATCAGGAATTGAATGAACAGCACACAAATTACACTTCCCAGATGCGTGGGAAAACTCCAAAAAGCGCAAATAAAATAGTGGAGATTTACAAAACATATCTAAAACATTGCATTGCAGCCTCCACAGTGCTGCCACACTTACACCAATTCACCTGGCACATGGGATGGCATGCCCTGCCATAATGGCAGCAGGTACCTAGTGATATCTGCAACTAAAAGTGTCAAAAATGCGAAGTGGGCACCTCTAATCAATCAGTCCATTAGAGATTTATAGCTTTGAGATGGCCAATAAGCCATTGACCATTGTGTGCATTTCGCATTTTTGACACTTTTAGTTGCAGATATCACTAGGTACCTGCTGCCATTATGGCAGGGCATGCCATCCCATGTGCCAGGTGAATTGGTGTAAGTGTGGCAGCACTGTGGAGGCTGCAATGCAATGTTTTAGATATGTTTTGTAAATCTCCACTATTTTATTTGCGCTTTTTGGAGTTTTCCCACGCATCTGGGAAGTGTAATTTGTGTGCTGTTCATTCAATTCCTGATGGATCGACTTGATACTTTCTACATAGGTAGCTAGGGATGTGGGGCATGCATCTGAGGTATTAAGCATTGCATAAACTATGTGTGGGATGCATGCTGTGATGTTCTTTCGCTTTTTCCATTCTCCTTATATCTCATCAACCAGTGACTTTGATTGGATAATACTTCAAAATGATGTAGACACCACCTAGACCATCCCACTGGCAAAATCACAGATGCATATGTCAAGAATTGAATGAGTGGTGACATGATTCATGTTGAAGCACAGCCACACTTAGCATTAGGGGCGAGTTAGTCACATGCTAGGTACATAGTGCCAGATGCAAGGTAGGTGCAGTCATGTGGTGTCACGTGACTCTGGATTCACGCAGTGACGTGACTGCTGGGACCACGTGATCAGGCTCTCCCATGACCTAAGGCATCATATCATGTGATCACCAATTGATCTCAGCATGTGACCATTAGGTGCATGTGACTGAGTGATGTCGTGACCTGGGGCACCAAGTCACATGATTCAACCTCACGTGAACTACTGTCACATGACCTGGGTCATGGAAAGGAGCATGTCACATGACTTCACCTGTGCTGCATTGGGAACACTTCAGGTCACATGACTGTTATGGCATCGACCATGTGACTGTATCACGTGACCGGTCTCGTCATGTGATCTGGCATCATGTGACTTCTGCCCTCTGACTTGTACTACACTTTTTGTAGTCAGTGACAGGCAAAAATGCAAACTACCAAAGTGTAGCATAGCCTACACTAGCAGTACTACCAACTACTACAACTAGCACTAGTAGATGTTAATACCCCAGCAAGTGATAATGCAGCAATGTCATCATAATGAAAGTTGTAGCTCCTGATTTTGAAATCATGATGGTATGCTTATCTTATCAGCAAGTGGAAAATTGCATGAGGAAAACACAAAACACTTATGATCAGCACCATGCCAGGAGAAATCAATGTCTGCCCTGGAGTCCCAGCTGGGTATACCCAACCTGTTTAGACCTCATAAGTATATAAACCTATGGAAATATATAGACTTAATGGGTCTCCAAAGGGGATTGACTGAAGTGCCTACAGACTCTCAAAGCTATCATGGGACATCCCATTGGTATCCAGAGAGGGGAGTGGGATGTCCCATGGTAGCCTCTGAAGCTATCAAGGGACATCCCATCAGTCTCCAGGGAGGGGGGTGGGATGTCCCATGGTAGCCTCTGAAGCTATCATGGGACATCCCAATGGCCTCCAGAGAGGGGGATGGGATGTCCCACAGTAGCCTCTAAAGCTATCATGGGACATCCCTATGGCCTCCAGAGAGGGGGATGGGATGTCCCACAGTAGCCTCTGAAGCTATCATGGGACATCCCACTGGCCTCCAGAGAGGGGAGTGGGATGTCCCACAGTAGCCTCTGAAGCTATCATGGGACATCCCATCAGCCTCCAGGGAGGGGGGTGGGATATCCCATCATAGCCTCTGAAGCTATCATGGGACATCCCACTGGCCTTCAGAGAGGAGGGCTGAGATGCATGTAGTATGATCTTATCAGGGACCACTCTTGCAGTCAACAAGGGAACTTACATACATAGGCACTCATAGGAGAGGTCTGAATCCATTAAAATTCATTACAATAATGCAATGCTCACTGCCATAGGCATTGTATGAGTTCTGGAAATGACACCACACACAAACATACTGATTGCCCAGTATTCTTCAAATCTGTGCATAATAAGTTGTATTACGTGGTTTTGGAATGGCAGTGACTCTCACATATCCCCCCACTTTGACAGGTGTGCTCATCATCTTGGATGACCATGACAGCTATGTATGTTTTTCTGATCAGAAGTGGCATTTCAATGTGAATATGAACTGCACTTTTTTGAGCTGAGGACCCCTGACACCTAAGGCAGTCATGGGACAGCCCAAAATATATTACCAAAGGGCTGGGATTATGGGACATCCCAGGTCCTGCAAACTGTAAATAGCCCTGGGACATGGCCAGATGTCCCTGGGATGACCTGGTCTGAGTGGCTTTCAGCTTGGATGATTTGGAGAAAAACTTCAGCCTAAATGCTTATGAAAATGGGTTACCTGAAGTGGTTACCACACCCTAAGTACTACATTCAATCTAACCAAAATTTTGGCCACCCTAAAAAATCATGGGAAAAACTTTGGACCACTGTTTTTTGATGTATTTTCACCTGTAGCATCTGAATCAAGTGTTAGTTTGCCCCCCAAAAGTCATGGGAATCCAGAATCAAAATCATTGTGTTTGTCTGTCCACAACTGTACCACAGAACATGATAAATAAATAGTGTAATAAAATATCAATATCCTGTTCCACCATGGATCATTATAAACTGTGAAGTAAGCATGTTATATGTAGAGGTGTTGTGAAGGTTCTGAGCTGTTCAGTTATTGTCAGACTGCTGCCTACTGCAAATACAGTGCTGAACTCCCCATTTCTTGCATGAACTGCCTTGTGCTCTTTCACTTTCAAAAGTGGACTGGGGACATTCATGAGTGGTGGGGGTGCTATCAGAGGCTACTCTTTCTCTAGTCAGTCAGGGCAACCATGGATTTTGGACTATCCTGTTCTACCACAGAACATTATAATGTGTGTCATCAATGTGTTGTTGCAAGAAAAGACAACAAAGGACACAGAATACTGAAGTATAAAAAGTCAGGTGGCATATATCATGACTGACTGAGGTTTACTCCATGAGGTAAGAACATGTGACAGCACATGATGGGGTGGTTGAGCAAGGACAAGCAGTGATAGCATTGATGGTTACAGATGCCACTTATCATGTTCTGTGGTACAACAGGACACTTTAATACACTCTTTATTTATCATGTTCTCTGGGAGACAAATCAGTGTGATTTGATTGAAAATATTTAGCATGTTAATATGGAATCTCAGTAGCATGTTTTTGCACATGACAAATATTGTTTTAAATGTCATGTTTATGAAGTAAACATTGAGCCAATAATCTGATGTTTTTGTGGGTCAACATTGAAAGACTTGGTTAAAGTTCATTAGTATTATCACATGCAAAACATTTATCATTTACTTGTGATGTTCTATGTAACATCACATGTTCTCTAATGACCAGTGTGTTTAAATTATTTCATGGTACAACATTTGATTAATCAATTACATAACATGCAGATAACAGTACTAATATTTTTTTTGATGATTGTTCTTGGTTTTTGGTGGTGGGTCACAGTAATTGTTTTTCACTAGCAAAACATTGGAAATATACTATGCCATGTTTTCTGTCAGAAAAGCCATTCAATACATAAGATTATTTCTGCTTGTTCAAGCAGAGAGCATGATAAAATAGAGTATCTTTGTAAAGAATTTTTTCCCATGTTTGTGCAAAGAAAATTGTAAAATGCTTGCTGTGTGAACTAGTAGAATCCCCTGTTCAACTGACTCAACAAGGTGACTTTTGCATTTACAGAGCTAGCCATGTTCCCTCCAGATTCCCCTTCAGAGCCTGTCCAACCTCCTAACTGTGAATTGCAATAGGGCCACTCAAAGTCTGAGGAGGTTTGCATGTTTCTCATGTGTTTCTTGTGTGTTTCTCATGTGTTTCTCACGTGTTTTTCAGTGAGTTTCTGGCCAAGAACCTGGAGATTGAAACTCCAATTGAACTTCAGCCGAGTTTCATAAGTGAACCACTCACTTCTCACTCACTTGATGTAGTGATGGCCTCAGCAACTGGGCCAGGCTCCCCTGGTCTCCCATCATCACAATCCACCAAATCTGTTGTGAAGCATCCAAATATTTGGATTCAGTGGGAAAAGGCACACACTGCACAAACTGATCACCTTATCAAATAGTGTAAAACTCACAAAGCAGCTCACAAGAAGCTCTTTTCTGATTCTATGCAGGATGCTTGGGAGGAAGGTAGAAGTAAGCAGCAGTTGTGCCATGGGAAGCACAACATATATGTGGAGATTGCAAAGGTAATTTTTTCAGTGGGCAATGAGTCTGTCGAGATCCATGCCCTTGCTCAGGACAACCTGGGTATATTTGCTGGTCCGATTCAAAGTTGTCTTGATGTGTACGTTTCTCCCCTCCCCCCCCCTTTATTTTTCTGTTTTCACTTACAGAGTTTGCAGCTTGAAGCAGAAATATCAGAAATATATCATGTTGCTTAGGCAGACAGGTGCCAGTCAGACTTACGATGATCTTGCAAGCAACACAAGCATGAAAAATATTATAGGTACATCGCCACACCTTTATCACTCGCTATCAGTGCACTGATCGCTTCCAGATGGTATTCAGAAGGAATTCCCATGGTGGGGAGACCTGCACAGCTGGTGGTGCATGAACTCTGCATACAACAGCATGTGGAGTGGTGCTGATAGTGGCCAGAATTTCGCTGCTCATGCAGTCAGACTCTTCAAATTGCAGTCGAACCCTCACACCATTTCAGATGGCCTCCCTGGACCCAGCTCTCCAGTACCATTGGAATTAGAAGAGGGTGAAATAGGGGAGAGCAGTTCTAACTTAATCTTTGCAGACAATTCTCTGGCAATGGCTGTAGACTACATCAGCAAGTCTCCCATCCCATCACCTTCATCTGCCATTTCACAATCATCGTCATTCCCCTTGTTCGATCAACAGTTGTTGCCTGCTGTCCTGTCTCCCCCCTCTGATTTGTCATCGCATGTCACCCCCCCATTTGGATATGAATGACCATCACTCACTATCCCTTCACCCCCCCTCTTTGGAAACAAACTCAGCATTCCATCTGTCCCCCCTTTCATCTCTGACAGGGGGGATCTTTCATCATTTGCTCTCCTGTCACCCCCGCTGTTTGGAATTAATTGTCCATCACTTGGCATTCCATCTCCCCCCCCTCTCATCGCTGACAAGGAGGATCCCATCAGTCTGAATGATGACCCTGTCCCCTTCACGTCCTGCTGTCATAACCGTGCGTTCACACTAAGCCCTTACTCACTCTGCGCTCCACTCCGCCAGTCATTCACTCACTCCGCACCAACTCCACCCAACTTCTGTTGGTTGCGAACCATCTCTGCTCCGACTGCTGTCGGACTTGTGTCGCTCTCCTACCGGACCGAGCGGTCCGTCCTCTGAGGGGTCATGTGACTACCTTCGCAGTCAGGTACTCCGCAGCGTGCTCACCGCATGGTCCAGCATCTGGACTATTTCCTTTTCTAGATGTTCTGTGTTACCCGTTCGTATGTCCTCCATCTACCCTTCATTCGTCGTCCAGGAAATTTTACTTGAAAATTTATGAGTCTCCGTATGTCAGTTCCGATTCCGGTTACTGTACCTCCGTAGCAGTATAAAAGCATGTACTGTACTCCGCTGTTCTTCAGTATGAATATCAACGTAGTTCCTACTCCCTCCGATTCCGTCTCCTGTCTGTCGGAGTTATCTCTGACTCTCCGTCTGTACTCTCCCTCTGAAATACGAGGGCTGAGATCGTGCAAGGGGGTAGCGCACGAGCTAAACCCGACGCCCTCACTCCGCTCCGCCTTTACTTCGGCAGACTTCGTTCCTGCCATCTCTCTGCTAGTCGGAGTTCTGTTCCTGTGTGTCGGACTTGCTTCCAGACCACTCTCTAGACCTTGTATAGCGTCGGAGTTGGTCGGAGTAGGCCCGGACTTGACACCTGCTGCCCAAAAATTCAGCCAACACACCCGTCTCTTGAGCACAACTCCCCTCTTCTGAAACCCAGGTTGGCTTCCACTCCAAACACAGACAAGTCATCTGACTTGGACATATCGTCTTCAAATATTTTTTCAGGGCTTCATATGTCTTCATCTTCCACTGTGCCATCTGACAATAGCAACTGCAAGCTGTCATCATCCAAGGCATCCCATAAGTGTGGGTGTGAGGCCCCTGCCAACTGGCTCTCAGTGAGCCTCACTTCAATGTTGATGTCGTTCATTCAACAATTTCAACAGGTGCAGCAAGATCAGTTGGAGCACAAGTGCTCCCACATGGACTTCAACTACTGGAAGGTGAAGGAGAGGAAGTCGGCTTGCAGAGAGGATCATGAGCACCAGTTGCAAATGCAATGCAAGCTGCATGCACACAAGCAAGCGATGGTGGCTCAGGAGGTCGAGAAGATGAAGCTTGCAGTTCAGCTGGAGCAGCTGCATGTTCAGAATCTCACATTGCAGAAAGGCATTGCAGGTGGTGAGGACCAAGGTACTTTGTCTGATAGTCAGAATGTTCACCTCACCCTCTGAATACAGTACATGGTCATTTCCTTTTAATCATCTAGTATGCTAGCATTCCCCCCCCCCTGTATACAATAGCATTCCCTCCCCCCCCAGTATACAATTCCCTCCCCCCCCCTTCATCCCCTCCCCCCCAGTATATACAATGTACACCATGGTATATACTAAAATATGAATGAATTTGGTGTTGTCTGTGTCATACTTGCTCAGAACAAAGTAAAGTAAAAACAAAATATATTTACATACTCAAGAATGTGTTACACCTCTAAGTGCTGGAGTAACTTGATAAGAAGTGCATCCCTAAATATTTGCCCCTCTGATCCAATGTAGTTTCCCTGACCACCTGCATCCTCACCTTCCTCATCCTCATCAGAGGGAGGAAATGCCCCAGCAAACTCTTCAGCTGATGATGCCAAACCAAGGTCCTCCTCAATTTCTATGATCATGTTATGGAGAACCAGACAACTTTGCACCCATGCATTACAATACTCCAAGTCTTCTGGAGTCTGTATTTGGATTTGAAGCTCTTGCAGGAATTGGAAGTGCCCTTTAAGGGAACCATAAAGATGTTCAGATCAAACACATATCTTGCCATGACAGATGAGTATGGACTAAATATATAAAAGGAGCTGTTACATACTTTAGACAGATGATAATTGAATGTCTTCTGCACCCTAGTCAACTGACCTGAAGCAGGTCTTTTGAATGGAACAATACACCACTTCTGGCATCCATATGCAGAGTCAGCCCAGAGCCATTCATTCTCACCAAAAAACCTTTCAGGTGACCAGGCACATTGAGTGTGTTGGAAGGCACTGGCATCATGGAGGCTACCAGGAACACCAATGACATAATCCACAATGTGAAGATTGTGGGGGAAGATGATGATCTTAAATGCAGGTGAGTGAATACATGTAATCACCAAATTGTGAGTGCTCACCTGGTTGGAAAGTGAATAATTGGATTTCCTGTCAAAAAATCCCTCCCCATGCAACCCAGGCTTCTGAAATAGATTGAAGGGTGTTCCATCCACACACAAAAATCCCCCCTCCCTTCCACTGAGGACATGTTCTCTCCTCCACATACCTCTTTGCCCTGTCCTTTTCCCTCCTGTCCTGTGGTTCCTCAGGGTTAAAGTGAATCACCTCATCATGATGGTGCAGAATGGCAACCATCACCCTCTTGTAGCAGTTGTGGACAGTCCCAACAGATACACCAGCCCACTCTGCCATATCCTGGGAGGTGGCAGCATTAAGGAAAATTGCCAATTGTATGGGGACAGGGAGCTGGGGGTTATTGGAGTTGTGGAAGATAGGGTGGGTCTCAATCTTGTCCACTATAGCAGAAAAAACAGCTGGAGGGACTCTGAGTTTGCACTGAAAGAGGCAAGGGTGGTCAATTTTCCACTGATCAAGGAGGTGGAGCTGGGGAGAGCAGCTTGGCCTTGGTCAATTGTTGAGAACATGTGTTTTTTCAACTTCATCCTGGAGTGCAGCAATAGCATCCTGGAAGCCAGAGAAAGCAGCAGTACTGAATAACAACTGCTCCATCAAGCCAGAGGATGAGGATGAGGTGTCAGAAGTTGCAGCACCAGAAGATGGGGAAGAGGGAACAGAAGATTGGGTTGTCATGGTGTTGTCAGATTGGGGTAGGCCTTCACTTGAGTCATCAGAGTCAGTAGCTTCAGCCTCCTGCAATGCTACATGTAGTATATCTAAATACTGTAGCAGACCAAAGTGTTCCCTGGCTTGTTGAAGGATGTCTAGGAGTTCCTGGTGCTCAGTAACTGTAGGCATGGTGTTGGTAGGTGGTTATCACTTGCTAGATCTCTATTGATAAGCATGCACGCTTTTCAGCGGAGTTTGAATTTTAAATCGGAGCGTCAATAGCGTTATCTACACATCTACCGTTTCCGGGTCATGCGCTTTTTCTGCGGAGTTTGAATCTCAAGTCGGAGCTTTAATATTCGCCCACAAACTCACAACTCAACTGCACTTGAGTTTGCTTGTGTGTTTCTTCCACATCTAACTTTGAGTGGCCCTAATATATCCTTGAAACATACTTTCTATTTTCTATGTTATTACTGCATGTTTTTGCTAAACACATTTATTATATCTTGTTTGAATTTTTTCTAACAGAGAAGACTCAAAATTTTACATGTTTTTCTGACTGAGAATATGTTAGTGTTCTCTGCATGTTCTTGTAAAAAATGAACATAATATCCCCTGGATATTCCAGAGAAGTACAACCATCATGATCACTCAGTATTCTGTTAAATGATACATTTTACACACTTCACAGTATCCCATGCTTAAATAACTGGTTATTATCTCTGCACACATGCAAACAAAATGGAAGAAATAAACTGTGTATTTCTCTAAATGTTTTTTAAAAGAAAATCTAAGAAATTTAGTCAAAATGTCAAACTGAACAACATCAGTGTCACATCCATGCATTTATCCTAGGTCCTCACTCACTCCACACCCCTCCCCACCAGTCATTCACTCATTCTGCATCAACTCCACCTGTCCTCTGTCAGTTATGAGCCTTCTCCACTCCAACTGCTGTCAGACTTGTGCTGGTCTACCATTGGACTGAGCAGACTGTTCTCTGAGGGGTCATGTGACCTCCCTTCAGACTTCTCCCTGGCAGTGCACAGTCAGGTACTCTGCAGCACACACACCACATGATCCAGCACCTGGACTGTTTCCTTTTTGGTCTGTTCTATGTTACCCACCATATGTTTTCTGTCTGCCCTTCATTCATTGTCTAGGAAGTTTTTACTTGAAAATTTACAAGTCTCTGTATGTCAGTTCCAGTTCTGGTTACATTGAAACCAATGCCTCCAACTATGCTATTGCTCACATTTTGTTGCTCACCTGCTCCAATGGTGACCTCCACCCAGTTGCTTTCTACTCCCACACCATGACTGTGCCAGAACTCAACTACAATACCCATGACAAGGAGCTGTTGGCTGTCTTTGAGGCCTTCTGCCATTGGCAGCATTACCTAGAAGGTTCTGCCTTACCTGTCAATGTGGTGATGGACCACAAAAACCTTGAGTACTTTTCCACTTCTAAGGTTCTTACCCATTGACAGGCCCACTGGTCAGAGTACCTTTCCCAGTTTAACCTTTCCATCCACCTCTGACCTGGCTGCCTGGGAGCCAAGCCCAACACACTTATGTGATGTAGGGACATCTACCCAAAAGGGGGGGATAGGGACTATGCACAGGTAAATCCTCATAACCTCTGCCCTATGTTTACACAGGAGCAACTCATGTTGTCCCTCCATACCACTACCCTCATGGCACCTGTGCTCTGCACCACCATGGTCCTCAATGTTGAGTGCTTGCACTCTGACATCATCTCCACCCTGACCCTGTCTCTGCCAGCCACCTCCCAACTCCTACTAAGCCTTGGTGGTCCTTGGACTCTGACAGTCTCCTCTGCCTTGATGGATGCATCTTTGTCCCTGACATTGATGACCTCTGCCTCTGAATGCTTTGGTTCAAGCATGACCACCCTCTGGCAGGCCATTTCAGGCAAAACTGCACCCTAGAACCCATCCACAGGGACTACATGTGGCCTAACCTTTGCTCTGATGTGAAAGAATATGTCAGGTCCTGCACCACCTGTGGATGGAACAAAACTCCATGTCACTGCCCCTATGGTCTACTGAAGCAACTCCCCATCCCAGAGAGACCTTGGAAATCCATCTCCATGGACTTCATCAAACACCTCCCCAACTCCAATGGTTACTCTGCCATCCTCATGGTAGTGGACTGCCTCTCAAAGCAAGCAGTGTTCATCCCCACCCATGACTCCATCACCTCTGCCAAACTCACTAAGTTCTTCCTTACCCATGTCTTCTCCAAGCACAGGGTACCTGCTAATGTCACCTCCAACAGAGGTCCTGAGTTTGTCTCACACTTCTTCTGCTCTCTAGGAAAGGCCCTTGATATGTGTCTGCACTTCACTTTGGGTTGCCACCCAGAAGGCAATGGCCAGACCAAGCAAATGAACCAGACCCTCAAACAGTACCTTTGTGTCTACTGTAACTACCAACAAGACAACTGGGCCAAGCTTTTACCTCTAGCAGAGTTTGCTTTTAACAATGCACCAAGTGTGACTACTGGAGTTTCTCCCTTCTTCACTAACAAGGGATACCATCCAAACCTGTCTGTGGTCCCTGACCAGGACTTCACCTCTCCACAGGCTCATAACTATGTCATTCAAGCTCTCCACCCTCCATGACTTCCTCTGCTCCAAAATGTCCACCACCCAGCAGTGCTATCAGGGTCCAGCAGATGCCAAATGCATACCTCTGCCTGAGTTCAAGGTCAGAGAACAGGCCTATGTCAAAGCCAAGTACTTCTGCTCCACTCATCCCTTGGAAAAGCTCTCTGAAAAGTACTTAGGTCTGTTCACCATCTTGGCCAGGCCAGGTATGCACTCCATCACCCTTAAGCTCCCTGACTCTATGCACTTGATCCATCCAGTCTTCCATGCCTCACAACTGGAAGCTGCAGCAGCTAACCCCTTCCCAAACTGACAACAACCTCCACCTCTGCCAGTTGATGTCAACAGTGACCTTGAGTATGAAGTGTCAGAGATACTTGACTCTAAGGTGGACCACTGCTGCCACCACTGCCAACTCTTATAGCTAGTCTGCTGGGCTGGTTATGAGAACACTGATGAAGAAACCTCTTGGTTGCTTGCAACTGAGCTGGATCACACTTCTGACATAGTTTCTGCTTTCCATGAATGCTATCCACACAAACCTGGCCCATATCAACCTCTGCCATAGTACTCTGCCCACATAACCTTCCTCCATGGGCCAACTCTGCCCCTTACCAAACTACCTTAAGTACTTTAGAATTTTCTCCACTTGTCCATCTCACTTCTCAGAATCACAAGTAAAATCACAAGTCTATTCCATAGTAGTACAAGAATACAAACTAAAAAGAAAAAGAAAACTACACTACTCCTCCATCCTCTGTTCTCTGTCACCCTCCTGCTCTTCTCTGCCTCCCTGCCCTTCTCCAACTTCCTCTTCTTCCTCCTTATCCCCCTCCACACCTTCATCCACCTCCTTGTTCTTGTCCTCTGCCACCTCCTCCTGTGTCCTCTTCCAACCTCCTTCTGCACACTCAAACTCAGCTACCCTGGCCTCACACACATCCTCCTTCCTCCTCATCTCTGCCCACTTCACTCATGCACAATACACCCCCCACTCCTCAGCTGTCCACTCTGCAGCCTCCACCATCCACTCTGCAGCCTCTGCCATTCTCTCAAAGGCCATCATGGCCCTCTCATGCACTTCCACATACCTCTCCACAGCTTGCAGCTCCCACTCCCACTCCCACTCCACCCACCAGGAAGAGACCCCCACCCTTGTGGGTCCCTCATGTCACATTGCTGGCTCCTCCTCATCCTCTTCACCCACCTCCCACTTGTTGTCTGCCTTTGCCTTTCCTTTCCCTCACAGTCTTTTCTTCTTCTCCCCTTGGGAACTCCCTGTCCCTGCTCATTTTCATGATGGTCCTGCCACCATGCCCTCCTTCATCCAGCTACATGTCTTCATTTTGTTTTGGCAGGGCATGCAGGCCCTGGTCTTCCCTGATCCCTCCTCACATTGGCCTGCCATTTGACCCACTATACAGTGGGTGCATGGGGCCCTCCTGGGAGTGGTGACCACCACAGAGGTACCAGGGACCCTCTGGGCAGTGTTGACATTGTACACCACACCACATAACCTGTAAGGGTTCACTTACAAGTCAGTTCTGCCTGACTTGTAGTACTCCACCACTTACCTTTGGGTGGCCTTGTCCCACTTGGCTTGGGCCCTCTCCTCTGAGGCTCTCTGCCTCTGCCTCTGCCTCTCTGCCTCTTCCTCCACCACCTTTTTCCTCTGTGCTTCTTCCTCCTCTCTCTGCCTCTGCTCTGCTTCCAGTTGCACCTCCTCCACCTTTTGTCATTTGGCCTTATGCTCCACCTCATGCTTCCTCTCTTTCTGCTCTGCCTCCTCCCACTGATGAGCCTTCTCCACATTCTTCTCTTGCTCAGTGTCAGTTGAGTCATCAGTAAGGATGACCAATGCATCATCCATGACTTGGGAGTAGTTGTGGGAGTGGCTGGGGTTGGCTGGGGGGTTGTGTTCTCATGTTGGAAGGACATGATGATGGGGGAAGAAAGTATGAAGTTTCTGTGCCCTAATGCATGTTTTTAAGTGGCTCTTCAAACTCTGACAGAGCTCCACCACAGCCAAACTGTGGCCCTCAAGGCATCAAACAATTTCAAAATGATCAACTGTCATGACTGTGCATTCATTCTGGGTCCTCACTCACTCCACACCTGTTTCTGCCAGTTGTTTGCTTACTCCACACCAACTCCACCCACCTTCTGTCAGACTTGTATTGCTCTCCTACTGGACTGCATGGACCATTCTCTGAGGAGTCATGTGACTACCCTTCAGACTTCTCCCTGACAGTGTGCAGTCAGGTACTCTGCAGGGCACACACCACATGGTTCAGTGCCTGGACTGTTTCCTTTTTGGGATGTTCAATGTTACCTGTTCATATGTCCTCCATCTACCCTTCATTCATTGTCTAGGAAGTTTTACTTGAAAATTTATGAGTCTCTGTATGTCAGTTCTGATTCTGGTTACTGTACCTCCATAGTAGTATAAAAGCATGTATTGTACTCTGCTGTTCTTCAGTATGAATATCAACTTAGTTCCTACTCCCTCTGTCTCCATCTTCTGCCTGTTGGAGTTACCTCTGACTTTCCATCTGTGCTCTCCCTCTGAAATACAAGGGCTGAGATTGTGCAAGGTGTCAAGTCCAGGCCTACTCCAACCAACTCTGACACTATATAAGGCCTAGAGGAGGGTCTGGAAGCAAGTCCAACACACAGGAACAGAACTCTGACTAGCAGAGTGTTGGCAGGGATGAAGACTGCCAAAGCAAGGGCAGAGCAGAGTGAGGGCGTCGGGTTTAGCTTGTGCACTACCCCCGTGCATGATCTCAGCCCTCATATTTCAGAGGGAGAGTACAGACAGAGAGTTGGAGGTAACTCTGACAGACAGAGGTCAGAGATAGAAGGAGTAGGAACTAAGTTGATATTTGTACTGAAGAACAGCAGAGTACGATACATGCTTTTATACTTTTACAGAGGTACAGTAACCAGAATTGGAACTGACATATGGAGACCCAGAAATTTTCAAGTAAAAACTTCCTAGACAATGAATGAAGGGTAGACAGAGGACATATGAACAGGTATCATAGAACATCCAAAAAAGGAAACAGTCCAGGTGCTGGACCATGTGGTGTGCACACTGTGGAGTACCTGACTGCATGCTGTCAAGGAGAGGTCTGAAGGTAGTCACATGACCACTCAGAGAACAGTCTGCTCAGCCTGGTAGGAGAACAACACAAGTCTGACAGCAGTCGGAGTGGAGATGGTTTGTAGACAATAGAGGGTGGGCAGAGTTGGTGCGGAATGAGCAAATGACCAGTGGAAGAGGGTGCAGAGTGAGTAAAGACCTAGAGTGAATGCATGGTTATGACAGTGCCCCCCCCTTAGGGCCTGAACCCCTGAAGGCTGCATGTACAGGATGAGATCAACATGAGTTGATCATTTGAAATTACTTTGATGCCTTGAGGATAATGGCTTTAGCCGTGGTGGAGCTGCATCGGAGTTTGAAGTACCGCTTAAAGACACATGTTAGGGTTCTGAACCTTTGTCCTTTCCTCCCATCATCATGCCTTCCCAGTGCCAGAGCAAGACCCCCCAACCAACCCCTGGCCACATCCACGACTACTCCCAAGTAGCAGATGAAGAGCTGGTCATTCTGACCGACAACTCCACTGACACTGAGCAAGAGAAGTCTGTGGAGAAGGCACACCAACAAGAGGAGGTCGAGTGGAGGGAGAGAGTGTGCAAGGCCAAGTGTGAGGAGGCCAAGAGGCAGAAGGTGGAGGAGGAGAGACTGGAGGTGGAGCAGAGGAAGAGAGCAGAGGAGGAAGAGGAGGCTCAAAGGCAGAAGGTGGCAGAGGAGGGGGCAGGGAGACGGGGGCAGGGAGCCTCTCAAGAGAGGGCCCAGGCCAGGTGGGACGAGGCCGCGCAGAGGTGAGCAGCAGACCACTGCAAGTCAGGCGGAACTGACCCTTTTTTTTTTTTTTTTTGACCTTATTCCATTTTAGGTTAACCAGCATGGTGTATGACATCAACACCACCCAGAAGGTCCCTGGGGCCTCTGTGGTGGTCACCGCTACCAGGCAGCCCCCCTGCACTTGCTGTGTAGCAAGCCTGACTGCAGGGCAGTGCAAGCCAGGACAAGGCAAGACCAGGGCCTGTGTGCCCTGTCACAAGAAGAAAAAGGTATGTAGTTGGACAAGGGAGGATGCAGTGGTGGGGCCATTGCAGAAGAGAGTGGGGACAGGGAGCTCCTGAGGGGAGAAGAAGAAGGTACTGCAAGGGAAGGGGAAGGAGAGAGCGACAGAAATGGAAGAGGCAGATGACAAGTGGGAGGCCAGCGGAGAGGAAGACAAACCAGCAACCCTGCTCAAGGGTCCTTCTGGTGCAAGAGTCCACACATGGTGGGCAGAGTGGGAGTGGGAGCGGCAGCTGCAGGCCATGGAGAAGCAGGCTGAAGCACATGAGACCGCTGTGCTGGCCTTCGAGAGGATGGCAGAGGCAGCAGAGCAGATGGCAGTGGCTGCAGAGTGGACAGCTGACTAGTGGGCACTGTACTGCACCTGGGCAGAGTGGGTGGAGATGAGGAGGAGGGAGGATGTGTGAGAGGCCAGGATGGCTGAGCTTGAGCACACAGGCAGCAGTTGGAAGAGGCCTCAGCCGGAGGCAGCAGAGAAACAGCAAGAGGAGGCAGATGAAGGTGTGAAGGGGGATAACAAGGAAGAGGGAGAAGTCAGAGGAGAGCAGGACAGTGGAGAAGAACAGGAGGGTGGTGGAGAAACAGTGATGGAAGAGTAGAGTAGTTTTGTTTTTCTTTTTTTTTTTTTTTTTCTTTCTTTAGTTTGTATATTTTGTACTACTACGAAATAGACTTGTGATTTTGTTTGCAACTCTGAGAAGTGAAACAGATAAGCAGAGAAAAATTCTAAAGTACTTAAGGTAGTTCAGTAAGAGGCGGAGTTGGCCTGCAGAGGAGGATTATGTAGGTGGAGTATTATGGCAGAGGTTGGTACAGGCCAGGTGTATGTGGATAGCATTCATGGAAAGCGGACACTATGTCAGAAGCATGATCTAGCTCAGTTGCAAGCAACCAAGAGGTTTCTTCATCGGTGTTCTCGTAACCAGCCCAGCAGACTAGATACAAGAGCTGACAATGGCAGTGACGGCGGTCCACCTTAGAGTTGAGTATCTCTGATACTTTGTACTCAAGGTCACCATCGACATCCACTGGCAGAGGCAGAGGTTGTTGTCAATTTGGGAAAGGGTTAGCTGCTGTGGCTTCCAGTTGCGAGACATGGAACACTGGATGTACCAAGTGCATAGAGTCAGGGAGCTTAAGGGTGACAGAATGCATACCTGGCCTGGCCAAGATGGTGAATGGACCTAAGTACTTTTTGGAGAGTTTTTCCGAAGGACAAGTGGAGTGGAAGTACTTGGCTTTGATGTAGGCCTGTTCTCTGACCTTGAATTCAGGTGGAGGTATGCATTTAGCATCTGCTGGACCCTGGTAGTGCTGTTGAGCAGTGGACATTTCAGAGCAGAGGAAATCATGAAGGGCAGAGAGCTTGACGACATAGTCATGAGCCCTTGGAGAAGTGAAGTCTTGGTCAGGGACCACAGACAGGTTTGGATGGTATCCCTTGTTAGTGAAGAAGGGAGAGACTCCAGTAGTTGCACTTGGTGCATTGTTGAAAGTGAACTCCACTAGAGGTAACAGCTCAGCCCAATTGTCTTGTTGGTAGTTACAGTAGACACGAAGGTACTGCTCGAGGGTCTGGTTCGTTCGCTCAGTCTGGCCATCGCCTTCCAGGTGGTAGCCCAAAGTGAAGTGAAGACACATATCAAGGGCTTTTCCTAGAGAGCAGAAGAAGTGTGAGACGAACTCAGGACCTCTGTCAGAGGTGACATTAGCTGGCACTCCATGCTTGGAGAAGACATGGGTTAGGAAGAGTTTAGCGAGTTCGGCGGAGGTGATGGAGTCATGGGTGGGGATGAACACCACTTGTTTTGAGAGGCAGTCCACTACCACAAGTATGGTGGAGTAGCCATCAGAGTTTGGGAGGTGTTCAATGAAGTCCATGGAGATGGAGTTTCAAGGTCTCTCTGGGACAGGGAGCTGCTTCAGTAGACCATAAGGGCAGTGGCATGGAGTTTTGCTCCATCCACAGGCAGTGCAAGACCTGACATATTCTTTCACATCAGAGCGGAGGTTAGGCCACACATAGTCCCTGCAGACGAGTTCTAGGGTGTGGTTTTGCCTGAAATGGCCTGCTAGAGGATGATCATGCTTGAATCGAAGCACTCAAAGGCAGAGGTCATCAAAGTCAGGGACAAAGATATGACTGTCAAGGTGGAGTAGACTGTCGGAGTCCAGGGACCACTGAGGCTTAGTCAGAGTTGGAAGATGGCTGGCAGAGACAGGGTCAGATGGTAGGGCAGAGATGATGTCAGAGTGCAAGCACTCAACATCGAAGACCATGGCGGTGCAGAGTACAGGTGCCACAAGGGTGGTGGTACAGAAGGATGACACAAGTTGCTCCTGTGTAAACATAGGGCGGAGATTGTGAGGATTTACCTGCATGTAGTCCCTATCCCCCCCTTTTGGATAGATGTCCCAACATTGCATAAGTGCATTGGGTTTGGTTCCTAAGTGGCCAGGTCAGAAGCAGATGGAAAGATTAAACTGCAAAAGGTACTCTGACCAGCGGGCCTGTCGACAAGTGAGAACCTTAGAGGTGGAAAAATACTCAAGGTTTTTGTGGTCCGTCACCACATCGACAGGTAAGGTGGAACCTTCTAGGTAATGACGCCAATGGCAGAAGGCCTTGAAGATAGCCAACAGCTCCTTGTCATGGGTATCATAGTTGAGTTCTGGTGTGGTCATGGTGCGCGAGTAGAAAGCGACTGGGTGGAGTTCACTGTTGGAGCAGGTGATCGACAAAATGCCAGCAATGGCATAGTCGGAGGCATTGGTTTCAACTGTAAGTGGAGCATCAGGAACCCAGTGAGTGAGAACAGGAGTGGAGCTGAAGGCATCCTTCAGGTGGAGGAAAGTGGAGTGGCACTCCTTGGAAAAGTTCCAAGGAGCACCCTTTCGCATGAGGCAAGTGAGTGGAACAACAATGTTGGAGTAGTTATTAATGAATCGTCTGTAGAAGTTTGTGAAACCAAGGAAAGACTGGATATCTTGCACCTTCTGCAGTTCAGGCCAGTCGTGGACTGCCTGAACCTTCTCAGCAGACATGGTGAGACTGGAGGGAGAAAGAACATAACTGAGGTACTCAATGGAGTCGGAGTGAAACTTGCACTTCTCTGGCTTGGCATAAAGACCATGCTTTTGAAGGTGGCAGAGTACCTCTTTTACATGTTCATGGTGCAACTCCATGTTCTGTGAGTAAATTGAGATGTCATCAAGGTATACCACAATGCAGACATTGAGCATGTCTGCAAAGATGCTATTAACAAATCGCTGGAAGGCCGCAGGCGCATTAGTCAGACCAAATGGCATTACCTGCCACTCGTAAGAACCATAACAAGTGCAGAATGCTGTTTTCCATTCATCTCCATCTGCAATGCGGACCAGATGATAGGCATGGTGGAGGTCAATCTTGGTGTAGACTTTAGTGTGGCTTGGAGAGTCGAGTAGGTTGGAGATGAGTGGCAGTGGATAGTGATCTTTTTTCATGATTTTGTTGAGTCCTTGATAGTCTACACAGAGGCAGAGTGAACTGTCCTTCTTTTTTACAAAGAGGACAGGGGCACTGTGAGTGGAGGTGGATTGTTTGATGAAACCATAGCCAAGATGCTCGTCAATGAAGGTGCAGAGAGCCTCAAGCTCTGGCAGAGAAAGAGAGTAGATTGTACCAATGGGTGGAGAAGCTCCTTCCTTGAGATCAATCTTGAGATCAAACAATTGGTGTGGTGGAAGTTCCATAGCCTTGTCTTTACTAAAGACATCAGCAAACTCATGATACTCAGGAGGGACTGAAGAGAGGTCAGGAGGCAGAGAAGAAGCAGAGGATGCATGAAGCTTCACATCATCAGTGGAGAGTTGTAAGCAGAACTGTCCTAGAGCCAGGGAGAGCACAGGCTCTGACATATGCAGCAGCATTGATGAGTGAGACAAGTGGAGCGGAGCATGGCAAGTCTGTCAGAGGTGCAGTCAGAGCTGCAAACAGAGCAGAGGGTGTCGGATCTGGAGCGGAGGTTGCAGCGGAAGATGATGAAGGCACCTTGGGTGTCAGCATTCCCTGTAGTGATGGTTTGAATGATATACTGCCCAGTACCCAGTCAATCAACAGATTGAAGTGGGTGAGCCAGTTGTGTCCTAATACCAGCGAACATGAAGAATCCAATGGAGTAACATAAAATGAAATGGAATTGACATCGCCAGAAGGAAAGCAGAGGGAAAGATCTACCTCTTGGGAAATGACAGCATTTGTACTACCATTGAACAAGTGGAGCAGAATTGGCAGAGAAACAGAGGAAACAGGAATGGCATATTTTTTGACTATAGACAGGTCTACAAAACAATGAGAAGAGCTGGAATTGATCAACACAGAAACAGTATCAACAGAATAATCCAGAAGAGTTACAAACGGAAGTAAAGAATTGGGACTAGAAAGAGCAGATGCATTGAGTCAGATGTCTGGTTGTGCACAGTTGGGATCAATGCTTCCTCCAGGCTGTGCGAGCTCCCTGGAGGAGCAGACTAATTTTTTGACTCTGCCTTCTCTGTGGGCAGAGTAGGTGGAGTTCCAGCTGTAGCTGCACGGGCTTTGGCTGTGTGGGAGGTGGACTTGGGACAGTCCTTGGCAGAGTGGCCAGCCTCACCACAGAAGAGGCAGAGGTTGTTCTTCATCCTGCACTGGCATTCAGCAGAGGTGAGTTTGCCATCCTTGCCCAGAAGATGGGCAATATTGGACTTGGGCATGTCAGACTTGGGTGGATCTTTCTGTTTGCCCTTGCCCTTGGCATCAGACTTTGGAGTGGAGGGGGAGGACAACAATTTAGGTTTATTGTCAGAGTTGGAAGACTGTGACTTGTCAGAGGTGGACTTGGTGGTGTGTGAGATCTCTGCTTTGCACTCCCAGTAACATGCATCGATGGTTTGAGTGAGTTTGCAGAGTTGTGCGAGGGTAGAAGGCTTTCTGACTCAAGCGATCTCATCTTTGATGCAGTCTGGAAGTCCACTATAGAAGTGGTGGCAGAGTGCACCGACACCATAGTCCTTGACTTGCAAAGCCCAGCAATTGAACTCCATGATGTATTTGGTAATTTGAGAACCATCTTTCATGGTGAGGTTCTCGAGTTGTTGGATGGCATCTGCTATGGCATCATGCAGACCGAAATTAGTTGTGAGCTCTTGTAGGAACTCATGATAGTTGTCCATCCAGAGCAGGCGGTCATAGTTGTCAGGATTTAGCAGGTCTGGCTCGAACCAAGCCAGAGCCATTCCCTTAAGATAAGACTGAGCGAAGGTAACCTTTGCTCTGTTGGAGTGGAATGCATGAGGGTGGTCTTGGAAGTTCAGCTTGCATTGTATGAGGAACTCGTGGAGTTTCTTAGGGTTGGAGCCATCGAAGGTGTCAGGCTTGTGGACTTTGGTTTTTGGAGTGGAGTCCCCAGTGCACAAACTAGACTGCACAAGCACATGGACAGCTCTAGCAAGAGCTACAAGGGGATCCTCTGGCAGCTCAGCTGGGTCTTCAGGGACATCCCTGTCACCACTGCCCCCACCATCGGGATCACCATCAGGATAATCAGGGTCAGGGTCAGGTCCATCACCTCGATTATGAGGAGACAGAGTGTGGAAGGTTGTCAGGTGGAGGTCGGAGCGACCAGCTTGCAAAGCACTTTCGCCTTCAGTGTGAGAGCGACATCGAGCAGAGAAGGATTGGAACTGTTCAACAATGGAAGGGAGTCAATGTGACGAGACCTAACAACAGGGTTTGTTGTAGGTTCGCACCAAGAACCAAAAGAAGAAGAAGGAAGAGAAAGAGAGGAGACAACTTAGAAGCAGGTGGCTTTAGGACTCGTAGACCCAAATGAACTAGCTTAGGGCTAGTTGGGTGATTGAGCAAGGGTACTTATACTAAGGTACATGAGGTAACGGTGAGGCATACATGAGGTCCATGACATCATAGTGGAGTGGAATGTCCCAGAAGGGGAGCATGCAGTAAAGGTGAGGTGAGGTCTAGACTGGAGTTCAGGCCAGGTCCTCATGATAAGATAAGACCAAAAGATTAGATGAGAGGGAAAGAGAAAGAAAGGAAAAGAGTATGTATCGTAACACTATCCCCTCCTTAGAAATCAACTTCCAGGTGATTGAAGGTAGGGACAGTGTTGGTAAAATTTTCCAGGGGTCGGAAAAGAGAGGAGAAAAGGGAGGAGTTCATGCCACGGAGTTTACAAGGGGCAGAAGGGTGGTGATGATGGAAGTCCCTGACAGCACCAGGGGCAGACTTCAGGGCAGAATCAGGTTCCCAGGTATGGTCCTCATCATGATACCCCTTCCAATGAACGAGGTACTCAAGTCTGTTCCTTTTTAGACGAGAATCAGCAACATAGTCCATCTCAAACTCTTTGTCACCTTCATGTCCCACCACCGGTCTGGGGTGAGTGATGGTTTGGCCTTCTAGCGGTCCCTTGTAGGGTTTAACCCAAGAGACATTAACAACTGGATGGATTTTGAGAGTTTTGGGGAGTTTCAACTCTAACACATTGGGCTTGAGTGAAATAACCTTGTAAGGGCCAATCCATCGTTCAGTGAGCTTTCTAGAAGGGCATCCAGAGAGAGAGATCTGGGAAGTTTCCAGCCAGACCATGTCACCAACAGAGTAGGAGGGGGCATCAGACCGAGTTGCATCTGCAGACACCTTCATTCGTTCCACAGCTTTACTCAGGGCCCTCTTCATGTCTTCCAAAACTTTAGCAAGGTCAACGGCATGATCTGTAGCCACCTCCACCTTGGAAAGGAAGGGTTCCACACCCATCCTGGGGGTGTAGGAATGAGTGACCGAGAAGGGACTCTTGCCGGTGGACTCCTGTCACTTGTTATTGTGGGAGAACTGGGCAACCTTGAGCCAAGAAGGCCAAGAGTCCTGTTGGTCATTGACAAAGAGGTGGAGATACTGCTGTAAATCCTGGTTAAGACGTTCTGTCTGACTGTCTGTCTGGGGGTGGAAGGCAGTGGAAAGCTTGGGTTTGACTCCAAGCATTTTGCAGAGTTCAGTGGTGAATGCACTAGCAAACTGGGGACCACAGTCAGAAATGACGGAGGAGGGCAACCCATGCTGGGTCCACACATGGTCTCGGAAGAGTTCCACAGTCTGCAGCAAGGACACATTCTTGGTGGTCGGAGCAAAGACCACCTCTTTTGAGAACCTGTCAACCACCACCATAACATTATCAAAACCCTGTGCCTCAGGTAGCTCCATGAAGTCAACCGAGATATCAGTCCAAGGGCGTTCTGGAACAGGGTTTGGAAGGAGCTTTCTGGCAGGGGGCACTCTAGAACTCTTAGCCATTTGGCAGCAGTGGCATGCCAAGACATAGTCCTTGACAGAGGAGGTTATTCCAGGCCAGACATAGTTATGGGATATGAGGTCTAAGGTTTTCTTCCATCCTGGATGACCAGCAAGAGGAGTATCATGATGTTTCTTCAGAGTGTGGACCCTGGCTGCAGGAGGCACGTAGACTCTACCGTTACAGATGTAGAGGCCTTCTCGTAAGACCGACCCTTCCAGCTGTGGTGTTAGCAAGGAGGTGGACTTTAAGGCAGTGATGAGGTCTGTGTCAAAGTCAGACAACACCCCTGGCTCCTTCTTAGGGCGGAGTTGGAGCGGGTTGGGCTGCGGAGTACAGTGGTCAAAGTCCGAAGTGAATCTGACCACTGGGTGGCAAGATATTCAACGAACAGTGAGCGGAGGGGTATGAAGGGAAGTTTCGGAGGCTGAGGTCGGAGTTGGAGCCGGAGGTCAGAGGTTGGAGGTCAGATGAGAGGGCGTTGGGTTCAGCTAGTGTGCTGCCCCCTTGCACGAGCTCAGCCCTCATATTTCAGAGGTGGAGCGGACTCAGAGGAAGTGGAGACAAAACTCTGGAGGGGACTGAGAGGGAGTCGAAGGTGGGGACTTTATTTGATATTCATACTGATTACATCGGAGTACTATGTGGCCTTATATATGATGTAGGTCAAGGGCAGTGCAGTACAGAATGTAAACCAATAAGTGTATAGTGGGTTAGAGTCCTTCTGACACAAGGGATAGAGGGTAGGGATGATGGGGACCTTAACTGAGACAAGGAAACTACTACAACGAGGAAGAGAGGGTAAATACCAAAGGAGCGGAAGAATGGAGAAAACCGACACGAGGGCAGAACCCTATCTAGAATGCAGGGCTGCAAGTCTGACAGCCCACGTGACCAACCTTAGGGCGGAGTTGAGCAGAGTTGGTCAGAACATGGACAGGGGACCTCAGAGAGGTGTGGAGATGTGTCGGGAGGGTCGGAGGAGCACAGGAACACGTCGGAGGAGGGTGGAGAAGTGCGGGAACATGTCAGAAGAGGGTGGAGTAGGTGTTAGGGGCTTACGCTGGTGTCATGGTCATGACAGTATCCCCCCCTTAGGGCCTGAACCCCTGAAGGCCATAGCAAAGCTATGATGGAGGTGAGCAAGGTCCAGGTTTATGAGGATAGTGAGCATGGTAAGCAGCCAACAACTCAGAGGCATGTTCTAACTCTGTTGCCAACACCCAAGAGGTCTCGTCTTCAGTATTCTCATAGCCTGCCCAGCAGACTAGATACAGCAACTGACAATGATGGCAGTGGTGATCCACCTCTGAGTCAAGGATCTCCGAAATCTCAAACTCAAGGTCACCATCCACCTCAACAGGCAGAGGCAGAGGTTGGTGCCAATCGGGGAAGGGGTTCGGAGTGGCAGGCTCTAACTGCAACATGTGAAAGACAGGGTGGATGGCCTGCATCACATCAGGTAAGTGGAGGTTGACGGAGTGTGTACCAGGCCTAGCTATGATAGCATAGGGGCCCAAGTTCTTCTCCACAAGTTTAGCTGAAGGGCGGGTGGAGTGGAAGTACTTGGCCTTGACATAAGCCTGGTCACTGACTTTGAACTCTGGTGGCGGAATGCATCTAGCATCAGCCGGACCTTGATAGCGGAGTTGAGCAGCAGCCATCTCAGTGCAGAGGAAGTCGTGCAGGGCAGAAAGCTCCACAACATAGTTATGGGCCTTCGGAGAGGTGAGGTCGTGGTCAGAGTAAACTGACAAGTTTGGGTGGTATCCCTTATTAGCAAAAAAGGGAGAGACTCCAGTAGTAGTACTCAGCACATTATTACAAGCAAACTCTGCTAGTGGGAGTAACTCTGACCAATCATCTTGCTGATAGTTACAGTAGGTGTGGAGATACTGCTCAAGGGTCTGATTCATGTGCTCTGTTTGGCCATCGCCTTCTGGGTGGTAGCCCAATGTAAAATGAAGGCACATATCTAAGGCCTTCCCAAGGGAGCGGAAGAAGTGCGACACAAACTCTGGACCCCTGTTGGAGGTGACATGAGTGGGTACTCCATGCTTGGAAAAGACATGGGTAAGGAAGAGTTTTGCTAGGTCAGCAGAGGTGATGGAGTCATGGGTCGGAATGAACACAGTTTGTTTAGAAAGGTGGTCTACAACAACCAAGATGGCAGAGTAGCCCGCAGAGTTGGGGAGATGCTTGATGAAATCCATCGAGATGGAGTTCCATGGCTTCTCAGGGACAGGAAGCTGCTTCAGTAGGCTGAAGGGGCAGTGATGAGGGACCTTGCTGCGACCACAAGTGGTGCAGGACCTGACATAGTTCTTTACATCAGTGCGGAGGTTAGGCCATACGTACTTGCAGTGAACAAGCTCTACAGTGTGACTCTGCCCAAAGTGACCCACAAGCGGATGGTCATGTTTAAACCAAAGCACTCGGAGGTGGAGACCATCAATGTCAGGGACAAAGATGTGGCCATCGAGGTGGAGGAGACCCTCATGGTCCAATGACCAGTGGAGGTCTGTCGGAGTTGGGAGATGGGAAGCGGAGATGGGGTCAGAGGGTAGTGCAGAGATGATGTCAGCATGGAGCTGCTCAACATCAAAGATCATGGCAGCTCGGAGCACAGGGGCCAAGAGGTGGGTAGTATGGAGGGATGAAGCAAACTGTTCCTGGGTAAACACAGGGCAGAGGTTATGAGGGTTTACCTGCACGTAGTCCTTATCCCCCTCTTTTGGGTAAACATCCCAGCAGTGGGTAAGTGCATCGGGCTTGGCTCCAAGGTGGCCAGGGCAGAAATGGATGGCTAGGTTGAACTGGGAGAGGTACTCTGACCAACGAGCCTGATGGTGGGTTAGGACCTTAGAGGTGGAGAAATACTCCAAGTTTTTATGGTCAGTCACCATGTCAGCAGGGGTGGTGGAGCCTTCCAAGTAATGTCACCAGTGGCAGAAGGCCTCAAAAATCGCCAACAGCTCCTTATCATGAGTGTCATAGTTGAGCTCTGGAGCAGTGAGTGTGCAGGAGTAAAAGGCAACCGGGCGGAGTTCACCATCAGAGCAGGTAATCGAGAGGATACCCACAATGGCATAGTCCAATGCGTTGGTCTCAACCGTGACCGGGGCATCAGGCACCCAATGAGTAAGGATTGGAGTGGAGGTGAAAGTGGTCTTAAGGCGGAGGAAAGTGGAGTGGCACTCTTCAGAGAAGCTCCAAGGAGTGCCCTTCTGAGTGAGGCAGGTGAGCGGAACAACTATGTCAGAGTAGTTACTGATGAACCAATGATAGAAGTTCACGAACCCAAGAAAGGACTGGATGTCTTTAACCCTGCATGGTTCAGGCCAATCATGAATGGACTGGACCTTATCAGCGGACATGGTCAGACCAGATGGGGAGAGGACATAGCCGAGGTACTCAACAGAGTCTTTGTGGAACTCGCACTTTTCTGGCTTAGCAAAGAGGCTATGCTGGCAGAGGCGGCAGAGGACCTCTTTTACATGTTGGCAGTGCAACTCCTCATTGTGGGAGTAGATGAGGATGTCATCAAGGTAAACAACAACACAGACATCGAGCATGTCAGCGAAGATGCTATTAACAAACCACTGGAAAGCTGCTGGCGCATTAGTAAGACCAAAGGGCATAACCAACCATTCATAGGAACCATAGCAAGTGTGAAAGGCAGTTTTCCATTCGTCACCAGCACTGATTTGGACTAAGTGGTAGGCATGGCAGAGGTCAATTTTACTATAGATTTTAGCGCGGCTCAGAGAATCGAGCAAGTCGGAGATGAGAGGGAGTGGTGTAAGGAGAGAGATCTCCTTACTATGGGATTGGGTACTAATTTCTATTTTATTTGTTTTATGGTCTCTTTACTTACTGTTGTGGGCACTATACCTTGAGTACTATAGTTCGCTTTTTGTGTGCTTAGTCAGCACTTACTTACAGTTAGTTTGTACTGTAAGTTTTTAGAAAGAGACGAGTTACCCCCAAAGATGAGAATCAGCTTAAGACTGCCCCAGACTGCCCTAGACAGTTCCCTATCCCCTCCTTCTCTTGCCCAGGCTATAGGAGCCCCTTTGGTCTTACTCTCTCCCTCTCAGATTCCTCTACCCCAGCCTCAATCCACACTATTATATTTCCTCACAGCAGGTAGTGGTCTTTCTTGGTGACTTTATTGAGTCCTCGGTAATCCACACAGAGGCAGAGTGAGCTGTCCTTCTTCTTAATGAAGAGGACAGGAGCACCATGGGTGGAGGTTGACTGTTTAATGAAACCATAGCTGAGGTGCTCATCTATGAAGGTGCGGAGTGCCTCATGCTCAGGTGGAGAGAGGGAGTAGACAGTGCCTAGAGGTGGAGAAGCCCCTTCTTTGAGATCTATATTTAAATCGAAGCTGTGGTGTGGAGGGAGTTCAGTAGCCTTTGCTTTACTAAAGACATCAGCGAACTCATGGTAGTCGGAGGGCACCACAGAGAGATCAGGAGGTGCAGAGGGCATCGAAGAGGCTCGGAGTTTCATATCTTTGGGGCAGAGGTGCAAGTGGAACTGTGCAGAGCCAGGAAGGGCACATGCATGGACAAAGGCTGCAGCTCCGATGAGAGAGATATGCGGAGCAGTGTGTGGCAAGCCAGCCATTGGAGTAGGTGGCAGAGCTGATGTCAGAGGAGCAGACAGAGCGGAGGGTGTCGGTACTGAAGCGGAAGTCGCAACAGAAGGTGACAGAGGTGCCAAGGGCATTGGCATTCTTTGTATTGATGGTCGGAATGAGATACTGCTCAATACCCAGTCAATTGATGGATTGTAGTGGGTGAGCCAGTTGTGTCCCAAGACCAATGAACAGGCAGAATCCAAAGGAGTTACATAACAGGAAACAGATGTGACATCACCAGAGGCAAAGTGGACGGAGAAATCTACTACTTGGGAAATGGCAGTATTACTAGTACCATCAAACAGTCAGAGAGGAATAGGCGGAGAGACATTTTTTGTTGGGATTTTATATTTTTTAACTAAAGAGGGGTCGATGAAACAGTGTGAAGAGCCTGAGTCGACCAGAGCGGGGAAAGTATCTACAGTGAGGGACAAAAGTGTTGCAATGTTTGTGAGGTGTGACTTGCTGCCAATGTAGCTCATGCTATTCTGCACAGATAATCATGATACCTATACCATTGGAAAGGGGTGGCTCTAAGCTTTCCAGAGCACTAAGGTTCAGTCCAAACAAAGCAATACATACTGAGATACACCCTATTCTTTCCAAAAGGTGCATTGCAACACTTTTGTCCCTGACTGGTGAAATAGTGAAAAGTGACCTTTTGATGGGATTAAGGGCATGAAGGATGGGAAAATATGATTACATAATAAACCACATGGTCTTCCAGATGATTTGTCAGCATGTAAACAATGACAAACATTGGACTTGTACCACTAACCCTCCCTCTTTTACCATAACTCATGAAATCATCTCTCTAGCTCACATGGTCATTTTCTCAAGGAATTCTTATCAAATACTGGTGGCCACCACAGTGAAATCAGTATAACATGCTCTCAGAACCATCAGTCCCTTAAAAAACCTGCTGTCAGTCATTCCCTGGACTGTTTCCCCACCCATGCCTGATGTGTTCTGGGACTAATCAGTACTTGGAAAGCTGAATATGTTATGGAGGTCAATCTGGCACTTCAGAACATGGTGTACAAACCAATCCCCTCTCAACCAATGCATTTCTGGCACAGGGACACTGGTATGGAGGTTGTGGTGGAGACAAAACCTCCTTGTGCTCCAAGCACCCTAAGAGGGTTCACTAGATCTTGCTCTGATCTGAACTTTGGATGACTGGGGAAGGGTCATTCAGTCACATGTGACCAAAGGCAATATTCAGGGCCAGATGGAAGCATGGGATTCTGCTCCATGGCAGTTCAGTAGCCTGTCCTCCTGATGACACCCAGGGATAAAGAGGATTTTGTCTTGCCCTAACTTCCATACCACTGTCCCTGTGCCAGAAATGCATTGGTTGAGAGGGGATTGGTTTGTACACCATGTTCTGAAGTGCCAGATTGACCTCCATAACATATTCAGCTTTCCAAGTACTGATTAGTCCCAGAACACATCAGGCATGGGTGGGGAAACAGTCCAGGGAATGACTGACAGCAGGTTTTTTAAGGGACTGATGGTTCTGAGAGCATGTTATACTGATTTCACTGTGGTGGCCACCAGTATTTGATAAGAATTCCTTGAGAAAATGACCATGTGAGCTAGAGAGATGATTTCATGAGTTATGGTAAAAGAGGGAGGGTTAGTGGTACAAGTCCAATGTTTGTCATTGTTTACATGCTGACAAATCATCTGGAAGACCATGTGGTTTATTATGTAATCATATTTTCCCATCCTTCATGCCCTTAATCCCATCAAAAGGTCACTTTTCACTATTTCACCAGTCAGGGACAAAAGTGTTGCAATGCACCTTTTGGAAAAATAGGGTGTATCTCAGCATGTATTGCTTTGTTTGGACTGAACCTTAGTGCTCTGGAAAGCTTAGAGCCACCCCTTTCCAATGGTATAGGTATCATGATTATCTGTGCAGAATAGCATGAGCTACATTGGCAGCAATTCACACCTCACAAACATTGCAACACTTTTGTCCCTCACTGTATGGAGAAATCAGGAAGAGAAATAGTCGGAAGAAGAGAATTAGGGTCAGAAAGAGTGGATGCGTTGAGGTGGACCTCTGCATGGATGGGATCAATGCTTCCTCCAGGATGTACAGGCTCCCTGGAGGAGCGGGTTAATTTTTTGGCTCTGACCTCTCCACAGGTGGAGTGGTTGGAGTGGTGGCCTTAGTGACACGGGCCTTGGCAGCGTGGGAAGTCGACCTTGGGCAGTCCTTGGCGGAGTGACCAGGTTCACCACAGAAGAGGCACAGCCCACCAGTAAGGCGGTGGAGCCACTCAGCTGCTGTGAGCTTGCCATCTTTTCCGAGGAGGTGGTTGATGTCAGACTTTGGCACTTCGGCCTTTTTAGAGGCGGACTTAGGGGCGGAGGATGATGCAGAGGGTTTCAGCTTTGAGTCAGAGGTGCAGAGTGGAGTTCTTTCGGCAGGAGGAGGCTTGGCAGAGTGGGAGACTTCTGACCTGCGCTCCCAGTAGCGTGCATCTACTGTCTGGGCCAACTCATGGAGTGCATGAAGAGTGGCAGGCTTGCCAACACAGGACACTTCATCCTTGATGCAGTCAGGGAGACCTGAGTAGAAGTGGTGGCGGAGTGCACCTTCGCCATAGTCTTTTACCTGAGAAGCCCAGCAGTTGAACTCCACTAAGTACTTCGCAATATGCGAAGAGTCCTTCATGGTAAGATTTTCCAGATGCTGGATGGCATCGGCAGCAGCATCATGAGGGCCGAAGTTGGTAGTGAGCTCACAGAGGAACTCGCAGTGGTCATCCATCCACAGTGGACAATTAAGGTAATCATCCGGATTGAGAAGGTCTGGTTTGAACCAGGCCAATGCCATGCCCTTAAGGTAGGACTGCACATACATGACCTTGGCTCGGTTGGAGCAGAATGCCCGAGGGCAGTCCTGGAAATTGAGCTCACACTGGACCAGGAACTCATGGAGTTTTTTAGGGTCGGACCCATCAAAGGTGTCTGGCTCGCGGACTTTGGTTCACAGAGCAGAGTCTCCAGAGTACTGGTTGGAGCGGGCTAGGGCATGGATGGCCCAGGTCAGAGCAAGGACTGGGTCATCAAGGGGATCTGCGAGGTTGTCGGGATCATCCTCATCATCAGGCCCATCACCAGGATGGTAGTCAGGATCATTGGGGTCATTGTCAGGGTCACCTGGTCCATCTCTGCCAGGGTGAATGACAATAGGAGGTGGCGGAGAGCGGAGGGCAGACTGCTGATGGATGGAGGGTGCAGTGTGTGAGGCACTGTCTGGAGCAGGGTCGGAGTTGGAGTGCCCCCTGGAGGAGAAGCTCTGGAAGGGCTCAACAACTGAAGGGAGATGTTGGGGGTTTGCCAAGGCTGTAGCAAGGGCCTCGGTAGCATCCCATTGTTGGAGACATGTCATGGGAGGCATAGCAGATGTGGTAAGGGAAGTGAGAGAGCTCGTACAAGTGACAGTACAAATATACTGTCAAAGTCGGACAACACCCCTGGCTCCTTCTTAGGGCGGAGTTGGAGCGGGTTGGGCTGCGGAGTACAGTGGTCAAAGTCCGAAGCAAATCCGACCACTGGGTGGCAAGATATTCAACGAACAGTGAGTGGAGGGGTATGAAGGGAAGTTTCAGAGGCTGAGGTTGGAGTCGGAGCCAGAGGTCAGAGGTCGGAGGTCAGATGAGAGGGTGTTGGGTTCAGCTAGTGCGCTGCCCCCTTGCACGAGCTCAGCCCTCATATTTCAGAGGTGGAGTGGACTCAGAGGAAGTGGAGACAAAACTCTGGAGGGGACTGAGAGGGAGTCGAAGGTGGGGACTTTATTTGATATTCGTACTGATTACATCGGAGTACTATGTGGCCTTATATATGATGTAGGTCAAGGGCAGTGCAGTACAGAATGTAAACCAATAAGTGTATAGTGGGTTAGAGTCCTTCTGACACAAGGGATAGAGGGTAGGGATGACGGGGACCTTAACTGAGACAAGGAAACTACTACAACGAGGAAGAGAGGGTAAATACCAAAGGAGCAGAAGAATGGAGAAAACCGACACGAGGGCAGAACCCTATCTAGAATGCAGGGCTGCAAGTCTGACAGCCCACGTGACTGTCAAAGTCAGACAACACCCCTGGCTCCTTCTTAGGGCGGAGTTGGAGCGGGTTGGGCTGCGGAGTACAGTGGTCGAAGTCCGAAGCGAATCCGACCACTGGGTGGCAAGATATTCAATGAACAGTGAGTGGAGGGGTATGAAGGGAAGTTTCGGAGGCTGAGGTTGGAGTCGGAGCCAGAGGTCAGAGGTCAGAGGTCGGATGAGAGGGTGTTGGGTTCAGCTAGTGTGCTGCCCCCTTGCGTGAGCTCAGCCCTTGTATTTCAGAGGTGGAGCGGACTCAGAGGAAGTGGAGACGAAACTCCGGAGGGGACTGAGAGGGAGTCAAAGGTGGGGACTTTATTCGATATTCGTACTAATTACATCGGAGTACTACGTGGCCTTATATACGATGTAGGTCAAGGGCAGTGCAGTACGGAATGTAAACCAATAAGTGTATAGTGGGTTAGAGTCCTTCCGACACAAGGGATAGAGGGTAGGGATGACGGGGACCTTAACTGAGACAAGGAAACTAATGAGGGCAGAACCATATCTAGAATGCAGGGCCGCAAGTCCGACAGCCCACGTGACCAACCTTAGGGCGGAGTTGAGCGGAGTTGGTCAGAACATGGATGGGGGACCTCGGAGAGGTGTGGAGATGTGTCGGGAGGGTCGGAGGAGTGCGGGAACACGTCGGAGGATGGCGGAGAAGCGCGGGAACATGTCGGAAGAGGGCGGAGTAGGTGTTAGGGGCTTACACTGGTGTCATGGCCATGACAGTGACCAACCTTAGGGCGGAGTTGAGTGGAGTTGGTCAGAACATGGACAGGGGACCTCGGAGAGGTGTGGAGATGTGTCGGGAGGGTCGGAGGAGTGCGGGAACACGTCGGAGGAGGGTGGAGAAGTGCGGGAACATGTCGGAAGAGGGCGGAGTAGGTGTTAGGGGCTTACGCTGGTGTCATGGTCATGACAGTCTGCATCCTCGCCTACCAGCAAGGTGGTTGCTACCCTGGGGGGATCGAGGAGTGTGACCCCTTGATTGTCTGACCCTTTGTCAGGTTCATGATCCTCCCTCCTCGAGAGGGCATCTGCTTTAGCCATTGAGGAGCCAGGTTTGTACACCAGCTTGTAGTTGAACCAGGAGAGGTACTGGGCCCAACGTGCCTGGCAATGATCTAGGTTCTGTGCTTTCATGAAGTACTGGAGGTTTGAGTGGTCTGTCCAGACCTTGAACTGATAAGGGGTGGCCTCGAGATAGTGTCGCCACGTTTCCAAGGCATGGATTATGGCCAGCATCTCTTTATCAAAGACCTGGTAATTTCGTTCGGGAGGAGACATGGAGTGGGAGTAGAAGGCGACAGGTCGCCAGAGGTTGTCGTCACAATTCACAGAGAGGACAGCTCTGGTAGCAAAGTCTGAGGCATCTGTTTCTAGATGAAACTCTCTGTCTTGATCTGGGAAGGTGAGGACGGGGGCAGTGGTGAAGGTGACCTTCAGGGCATCAAAAGCCTGCTGTTCTTGGGGACCCCAAGTCCAGAGCTGATCTTTTCTTGTGAGGTCATTGAGGGGATGAGCAATTTGTGCAAAATCCTTGATGAAGCAGCAGTAAAAGTTTGCTAAACCCAGGAAAGCTTGGACCAAGTGGACCTTTGTGGGAACTGGCCACTCAGTAATAGCCTTCACCTTGCTTTCATCCATTTTAACCCCATCAGTCCCCACCACCATGCCTAGGAACTCCACCTGCTTCTGCTTAAAGAAGCACTTTTCTGGTTTGATGAACAGATCATTCTCTTCCAGTCTCTTCAACACCTCCAGGACAATTCTGTCATGCTCAGCTTCATCGTCTGTTTTGGTGAAGATCATTAGGTCATCAATGTAGACCATGAGAACATCCTCCATGTCTCCAAAGATGTCATTCATCATATTCTGGAAGGTAGACAGGGAATTGCAGAGACCGAAGTACATGACCAGCGGTTTGTAGGCACCTTTATGAGTGACAAAGGTGGCCTTCCATTCATCTCCTTCCTTGACATGGACATTATTGTAGCCCCATCGGAGGTCCATTTTGGTGAAGAGCTTACAGCCCTTGAGTTTGTCAACAAGTTGGGAAATTAGGGGAAGGGGGTACACATTCTTGACAGTATGTTCGTTAAGGTAGTGGTAATCCTGGACCATACGTTTCTTCCCATCCTTCTTGGGCACAAAGAAGACAGGAGAGGTTTGGGGGGACTTCGAGGGACAGATGTAGCCCTTACACAGTTGGTCTTCAAGGAAGTTTGACACCTCTTTCTGTTCTTCTATGGAGAGTGGGATGAGGTGGCCATGCTTGGGAACAAAGGTTTCCTTGAGATTGATAGCATGATCCCATGGTTTACAAAGCAGCATCCTTTCTGACTCTTCTTTTGAGAAGACCTTAAGGTACTGGTGATACTCCTTCGGGACAAGTTCCTCAGTAGTACCAGTTCAAACCCTGGTGGAATGAAGCTTTGGATAGAGGTACTCCATGTCTTGTGCCTCTTGTTCCTCTGCCACTCTCTCTGCTCTTGTTTTCAGGGCGAGGTCATGACACTTGTGGGGACAGCAGGATAACTTCACCTGTTTGGTCTCCCAACACACCTCTGGATTGTGTTTTCATAACCAAGTGTACCCGAGTATGAGGGGATGCATACCAAGTGTGGTGACCTGAGCCCAGATGGACTCTCGATGTCCTTGATAGTTCATGACAAGGGAGGCGATATGTGTGATGTTACCAGCTACATTAGGGGTCCCATCGACATTGAGCACAGTGACCAGTCATCCAAGCTTGATCAGGGGGACATCATTTTCATCGGCCCATCTCTTATCCAAGAAGGTATCGTTGGCCCCTGAGTCTACCAGTGACTTTACATTCCACTTCTTTTCTTGTCCTTCCAACACTACTTCTAACTCCAACTTGGCCTTTGGGTCTGCTGTTCTTATTTTTGGGGTTTCTTTTGTTTTCTGGATAGGCATGTTTTTATTTTTGTTGCAAGAGGAATTAAGCACCAATAGTTTTACATCTGCGGCCGTGCCCACTGGGGTCGCCTCTTCAGATGGTACAGTAGTCTCCGAGTTAAATATATCCTGCTCAGTAGAGAGATTGTCAATGCCTAGAACAGAAAACTTATTGTAAATGTAGCCAGTGGAGACCCGATCCTCTACTGGCCGAACTCTTTTCCCTGGGCCTTCATCTCATTGACCTGCCTGTCATAGAAGAAGGCCTGCATTTCCTCAAATGACATTTGATGGAGAGCAAGCTCCTGTGCTTCTTGAGTCACCTCTCGTATGTTGGGCCTAGCAGGACCCTTTCCTTTGGCACGAGGGCAATTGCATTTGTAGTGATTCCCTTGACAGTCAAAACACTTGATATGGGCGGGGACAGAGTGAGGAGGGAAGCGAGCAGCACCAATTTCCATAGGGGCGCCCCGACTGGGTTGAGTTCCAGTAGGGGTGAAGCAGGAAGAGTATGAAGGGCAGTTGTAGGAAGAGCAGGGAGTGGGTTCGTCAGGGTAGTGATTATACAGGAGTTTGAAGCGATCCCTGGCAAGGGCAGCTTCTCGGAACACAATGGTCATCTGAAGGTAATTGCCCTGCACATATCCCCTCCTTAGGGCTTCCTTTACAATGGCAGGATGGACAGCATTTTCCAGCAGGAAACCAGCAGTTTCATCAGTGACACATCCCTGGACTTTTAGGGTCTCAAACTTTGCGTAAAACTCCTCGTACCGGGAGTTTCCTTGGCGCATAGTGCGCATCTGAGCCTTTGCCCACTCAACATCTGTTTGGGGGGCGAAGAACCTATCGATGTCTTCTATCATTTCAGCCATGTCTGGCCATACTCCAGTGACGATGGTGAGGGAGAACTTTGTTATGCTGCGCTCACATTTCTCCCTTTCGCAGACACTTACGTAACTCGTTCGCGTGCCATCCCGCCTCAGGGGATGTTCTCTTGCTCTTCCGCAAGACTATGTCTTGCATTCTGTACGTTTTCCTTTCCTGTTTCCTTTTATGGTTGACCCCTGTCAACCCCGCGTTGTACTATATCCGGACATTACGTCTGCTTCCCCTTCCCTCCGTGATCCGCTGGTGGCTCTGATCCACACGGTCACGTGACGCATTCACCCCGGGTGAACGCTCCACTTGTTTTACATATACGCGGTTAAACCTCATTCACCCCCGCGTTCGCCCTTGCACCTGCGTTGCAATGACTCTGTCTTGCCCCGTTCGGACTCAGGTGAACGGCTATACAAGTGTTCGAATGTTTGGCCCGCAGTACCGTACATACATATATAAACCCGCATGTATTGTACTGGTCCTTCATTTGAAATCTACTTTGCAACCACCCTTAGCTCTGCGCGCTGTACCAACAAGGACTCACCAGTACAACTTCAGTTGGCCAAGACTAGTGTTCCGCCGCTAGTGAAGTTAAATTATGCACCCCTCTCGCGCAGTCACGTGCTTGTGCTACATCGCACTCGATTCATGGTGCGATACGAGTCGTCGGCATAACAGAAGATTTTGAATCACCCAGACACATCAAAGCCCGGATTACCCTTTGGATACCTGTGGACTGGAATCCTTGCTAGGCAAAATAGCCTGCAAAATGTCCACCCTCCCGCCACTTTGTCAGGAACCACTGGTTTAATATCAGTGAGCTAGCCCCTAAAACTTCGGCACTAACTTCCCCTTCATCAACGTGTCTTTGCACCGCCAAGAAGAAGGAAGTAGGAGGCCTCCATCAGCAGCCTCCTCGTTCAAACCTCCCGTACCCGTTCGTAAAGGAAAAGAGGTCCTCCAAGCGAGACCACTTATTTGTCACCCTTCGGTCGACACACCCAAACCCCATATAGGTCTTGAAGACCCGCCAGTAAGGCCCCAACTAGGGCAAGCGGCAGAATCGACCTCGCCAGTTAACTTTACCACATATTGAAACCCGGAGCCTCTCAGCTCAGACATCGCTGAAACTCAAGGGCCAGCCGGACCAGCGGACCCCTTACCATCCGACTCTTCTACCGATATCTACATACCAGCTTCTGCCGACCCGATGGCAGAAGAACTCGCACACCAGACCGTGGAGCTTTTGCTCCAAGACCCCTTCGCCAGTCAGAGTAAGGTAACCCCTGAAATGGCCACACACTTCTACAAGTCCTTGTTTAACCGAGATGTGGAAAAGCCTAAAGGCCCTCCCCGAGGATCCGAGGAGAAAGGAAAGGATTGCGACTCTAGGGGGAGTGGACTGAAAGAAATCGGCTTAAACAAACCCTTCTCGTACAATGGGGCGCACCAGGACTTCTCAGCCTGGTTAAGCAGCGTCAAACTCTACCTCGCTACCAACGAACATATCTACTATGAAGATCAGTCCAAGATCGCCTTCGCCCTTTCTTATATGGGCAGTGGTTTGGCCCACGCCTTCGCCAAGGCCTACGTCAATGAAAATACCACGCTACTCAGCGACCTCAAGATCTTCGACGGATGGGACGAGTTTGTCGCTAAACTAAAAGAAACCTTCCAAGTAGGAGATGCCAAAGCCACAGCATTAATTTACCTGTCGGCCATCCGTCAAGGGGACCGCTCCCTTGACGAGTACATCACCAACTTCTGCAACTGCCTCAACAAGGCCCAGATTTCCACCAAAGATACCACCATGGCGGTATTCTTCAGTAAAGGCCTTAATGAAGAAGTCAACAAGTGGATCCTTATGTCAGGCCCCAAACCCAACACAGTGGAAGACTGGATCCGCCAAGCTACTTCAGCACGTGTGGCTATGGCTACCCTGAAGGTCTTCTCTGGAAAGGCAACTTTCCAAGACTGCTCCTATTTGTGGAAGCAAGAACAAACTTCTCACGGATCAAAATCGTCTTCTTCATTTCCGAAGACTCCGTACCGAGACCCTTATGCCATGGATGTTGATCGGAAGTCCAAGGTCCGATCACAGAGTGAGGCTCCTACCTGTTATGGATGTGGTAAGACAGGGCACGTAAAAGCTAAATGCCCCTCGTCCGCAACAAACAATAGGTCCTCCTTGGCCCAGAAATTCTGTACTCGCATCCTGGCAATGCTCGAGGAGTTCGACAAGAATTCTGAAGAAGAGGAAGATTCAGAACCGACTGACAACTACTGTGGGGAGAATGACGAACCCACAGATGACGGTGGACCGAAAGGTCAACCGGATTTTTGAAAGGCTCTCCTGGTGTAGCGTCAGGAAAGGAGCCCATAGTATCGCGAAAGGTTGAGGTTAGAATAGAGACCGAGAAAGTGTATGATTACGAACAAGATATGTCAATCACTTCTATCGCTGGTTTCGCTTACCTCGTCAATCACGAAAACGCTACCGTCTGGACAATCCTCGACTCGGGCGCGGAAACAAATATCATCAATCCGGCAGTAGTCGAAAAGTACGACATCCCGACATGCAAAATTGCTCGCCCATGGGAGTCCAGAAGCTACAAAGGCAAAACCAGAGATTGGGTCACCCATATCGCTTCCTTCAGAGCCAAGATCTGGGGAAGGACTATGTGCATCTGAGCCTACGTCCTCAAACTCGGAAATTGGGAGTCCCTCCTTCTCGGAATGCCCTGGCTCAAAGAGCACAACCCCATAATCAGCTGGACTTCGAGAAAGCTGATTGGTTGGGGGAACTCAACCATGGCCTTGACAAGAAAAGGCACGTCCAAGGAACTGACTTCGCTAGAACCGTGAAAATCGCTTGCACGTCTATTTCCACGAAGCTCGAGGCCTCTCACATACAAGCAGAGGTTGATTTGCCTTCGGAATATCGGGACTTCTTGGTGGTCTTCTCAGAAGAAGAAATCCCTCTTCCGCCACATCGTGGTTTCCTCGACCACGAAATACAGTTAAAGCCCGGCTTCCAACCGAAGAAAGGAGCTATCTATCCGCTCTCGCTTGATGAACTCAAGGGCCTTGATGAATTCATCGAGGAAAACCTCAAATGTGGAAAGATTCGCCCCTTGAAATCTTCGCAGGCAGCCCCTGTCTTTTTCGTAGGAAAGAAAGATGGGAAAAGAAGACTCATCCAGGACTACCGGTACTTAAACTCTCACACCGTTGTCGACTCCTACCCTCTCCCTGATGTCAAAACCCTACTAGACAAACTCGCCGGCTCTCGCTACTTCACCAAGTTCGATGTCCGCTGGGGTTTCACTAATATAAGGGTGAAGGAAGGAGACGAATGGAAAGGGGCTTTCATAACCCCTAGAGGACTTTTCGAACCGACGGTAATGTTCTTTGGGCAGTGCAATTCACCACCTACCTTCCAGAGGTACATGGACCACACGTTCGGAGAACTCAAAAATGAGAGAAAGGCCGTCATCTTCATGGATGATGTCACCATACACTCAAAGACCAGAGAAGGTCTTCGCGAGGTGGTCCGCCGCTTCCTGCAGATCGCCGCAAAGGAGCATCTCCGCTTGAAGTTGAAGAAGTGTACCTTTGAGGCCGAAGAAATAGAATTCTTGGGATTCGTGATCCATCAGGGTCGGTATGAACCATCAGAGGTTAAAATCGAAGCCATCAAAACATGGCCCACGCTGACAACTCTCAAAGAACTTCGGTCGTTCCTAGGCTTCTGCAACTTCTACTGGCAGTTCATTTCTGGTTTCTCGCAGACCGCCTGACTGCTACACGACCTCTCTAAGAAAAATGCAAAATGGACGTGGGGCCCCAAGCAGAGCTCTGCCTTCGAAGCTCTCAAGAAGGCCCTTTCGTCCAAACCGGTTCTTCGTCTTCCGGACCTCCGGAAGCCCTTTGTACTCCACACCGATGCCTCGAAACTTGGCACCAGTGCGGTCCTGTCACAAGCCGACGACTCGGGAATACTCCACCCATGTGCGTATATGTCTCAATCGCTGACCGGAGCAGAACAGAACTACCAGGTCTATGACCTGGAAATGCTCGCGGTAATGCGCGCCCTCAAGCAATGGCGCCCTTACCTCCTGTCCCCACCGGAGCCAACTCGGGTCTATACAGACCACCAGAATATCATGTATTATGCACAGCCACAAAAGCTTACAGCCTGGCAGGCTCGCTGGCAAGCTACCCTGCAGGAGTACCCACTACAGTTCATCCACATCGCAGGAACCAAAAATTCTGCTGCCAATACCCTCTCACGCCGCTCGGATTTTAATGCCAAGCCGGAGACCGTCTCTACCCTACTTCCAAAGGCCGTTTGGCTTGAGGGGGGGGTGAGACCCTCCGTTGTTTCCCTTTTCAAGATCGACCGGGCCGTTCCTGGGCCTTCAGAGCCCCCGCCGCCCATCCGGAAGGTCTCCTTCAAGGATGAGAAACCTACCGAGTGCCCACCTGAGGACAAGCCAAAGGCTCGGAAAGGTAAAGGACGCGTGTTCCAGCTAAATGCTGACCTATACCAGGAGGTGAAAAAGGCCTCCGCGTCCCTCTCCACCCCGGAAACAACAGAGGGGTCTGACAGGGTCAGAAGAAAGGGAAGAAGGATCTTCGTGCCAGAACCGGTCCGCCAAGATGTCCTTTGGCAGTACCACGACACCCCTGCTTTCGGACATCCCGGAGTGAAGGCTATGACGAAGAAAATGAACAAGTATGTTTGGTGGCCTGGCATGTACCAGTCTATCCAGAACTACTGCAAAGGTTGCCCTTCGTGCCAAGCTAACAAGGTCAACACGCATCCGACTACACCCCCCGTTACCCCGCATGACGTAGCAAAGAACCCCTTTCCCTTTAAACAGATCTCGATGGATCTGGTTACTGACTTGCCCCTGTCTGGTGGCAAGTACGACTCTATCCTCACCATCATTGATCAAGGGCTCACTAAAGGCGCATTCTTCTTGCCGACTGCTAAAACGGTAGATAGCATCGGCATAGCCGACCTGTACCATGCCTACGTCTACCTGCACTGGGGTGTCCCAGAGGCTGTCATTTCGGATCGCGGACCCCAGTTCATCTCCACCTTCACTAGGGACCTGTATCGGGCCCTCGGAATCAAACTCAAGGCTTCTACTGCGTACCATCCGCAGACCAATGGCGAGGCCAAACGTGTAAACCAAGAGGTTGGGACCTACCTCCGCATGTATGCGGATACGGACCCCCACAACTGGCACACAAAACTCCCTGACGCACAAATGGCACATAACTCGCATGTGCACTCATCCCACAACCAGTCGCCTTACTCGCTCATGTATGGTTTTGACCCCGCTCCTTACCCTACAGGGCAACCCCTGCAGGAGTTGCTCGCGGGTGATCGGCTCGAGCAGCTGGCCGCCAATCGGGACGCCGCGATAATTGCTCATAAGGAAGCCCAGGAGTTGATGAAATCCCGGTCAAAAGGGACGTATACGGAGTTCTCTGTAGGAGATAAGGTTTGGCTTGACGCTTCTGACCTAAAAAGGGATGTCCCGTCGAAGAAGCTTGCACCCCGACGCCATGGCCCATTTGTAATTTCCAAACGGATCAGCCCGGTCACCTACAAGCTGCAGCTACCCCCTAGCTGGCAGGTCCACCCTGTGTTCCACGCGTCAAAACTTACTCCTTTCATTGAAATGCGCGAGTATGGCCCAGCACAACCCCCTCCTCCACCGGAACTGATAGGAGATGAGAACGAATGGGAGGTCAAGGCTATACTTAAGCACAAACGTGTGCGCAAGGTCAAGTCATCGTCTAAAGAGCCCAGTGTAACCCTGCAGCAAAAGTACCTCTACCTTGTTAAGTGGCTCGGTTACCCACACTCCCAGAATAACTGGGAGAGCGAGGACAACCTTATAAATGCCCCAGAGGTTCTCGGAGAGTACAAGCGCGTCCACAGCCTCTGACCAACTATGTCATACACCCCCAACACTGAAAACCCCGGCTCCAACTACTTCGACAATGACTTCCATGCCGACATCGACGAACCATATGACCCTTCCCGCCCCTACTTCCATCGCTATGCCAGTTCCCCACCTCACCTCTCAGAACCACCAGTACGCTCCCCCGGAGCGGTATGCCCCGTATCCCCCATGGTACCCGCCGACTCCTCGTATGGCGGTACCTACCAACCCCTTCACGACTCCGTCGCCTCTGCCACGCGCCCATACCTGTACCCGGTCATCTGCTCGGTCCCCTCCTCGCAGAGAGCTCGCAAGGATGCCTGCAAGGGAAAGTCCAAAGCTCACTCGGGACCACCCGGGCCTTGCTATGACCCCACTTTCAGAGCCTGCAACACTCCCCCGCTCTCCCAGGCCGGTTACAGATCCCCCTCCCCACTCCCTCGTGCTGGCCCATCCGCTCCAGCACCTTCCGTCGCACCGGCCGATCTCTTGGCCCCCGCAGTCACTCCTGCAGCCCCCTCTACAGGAAAATGGGTGGCTCCTGAGGCAAGCGTCTTCCTTGGTTACGTGCAGCTGCTTAACGACCTCGAGCAGTGGGAATCACACGGCTGGAGAGCAGGAGAACGCCACGAGCATCTACGGGTGCTGTCTAAAATCTTCAGAAGCTCAGAAATAATTGGTAAGCGCGTTCACGACCAAGTGGCTACGGCAGAAGGAAGTTTCGAGGCACATATGTACGAGGACATCAACAGGGCCAACTCCGCTATCCTCCAGGAAACCCTGAAGACCCAAGAGGCCATCGTCAAGATCGTTCACGAAGACTATGGCCCCTCCCTCATCTCTTCCTTTCGAGCCTTCCTCGACTGAACCCCCGTCGATGTCGTGGTCCGTGGGCTCCTCCCTCCAACACATCAAGCAGCGTCTAGAGGATCGGGCCTACCTTTGGACCCTGACAGAAAGGAAGCACGGAAGGTTGTGGGAGAAGAAACCAGTCTTGGAGGGTCAGTACAACATGGATCCGGAGGAAGCGGAGAGGCTGTCGGAGATGTCAAAACGAGGTGTCGCAATTGCTGGGAGAAGGTTATACCGGGCCAGGGTCGAGAACACTTTCAAGCCATCGCAGACTCACTCGCATCGGTCCCGTTCAATGGATCCCCCCGCGACTGGCTCGATTTTTTCACCCAGGCCCGAGGTGATGCCGCTGGAAGAGCCATCTTTAACGCTACTCAGACATCAAGAGCTCTACCAGCAGCTCCCTTCGTCCCTGTACCTATCTCCGCCCTCAGCAAGAGAGAACTTGGTGGGCTCGTTCCCGTCGATTGGCAGCATCCCCTCCATCAGTTTGCCTGTTACCGATGTTCATGCCTTGGACATTGGTCGTCTAACTGCCCAGCTCGCAGTGGCAACTAACTCAGAAATCCGCTCCTGGGTACAGCAAGGCCTCTATCCACCTTCGGAGGACCTCAGGCCTTGAGAGGGGGGTGATGTTACGCTGCACTCACATTTCTCCCTTTTGCAGACACTTATGTAACTCGTTCGCGCACCATCCCGCCTCAGGGGATGTTCTCTTGCTCTTCCACAAGACTATGTCTTGCATTCTGTATGTTTTCCTTTCCTGTTTCCTTTTATGGTTGACCCCTGTCAACCCCGCATTGTACTATATCCGGACATTACGTCTGCTTCCCCTTCCCTCTGTGATCCGCTGGTGGCTCTGATCCACACGGTCATGTGATGTGTTCACCCCGGGTGAACGCTCCACTTGTTTTACATATACGCGGTTAAACCTCATTCACCCCCGCGTTCGCCCTTGCGCCTGCGTCGCAATGACTCTGTCTTGCCCCGTTCAGACTCGGGTGAACGGCTATACAAGTGTTCGAATGTTTGGCCCACAGTACCGTACATACGTATATAAACCCACATGTATTGTACTGGTCCTTCATTCGAAATCTACTTTGCAACCACCCTTAGCTCTGCGTGCTGTACCAACAAGGACTCGCCAGTACGACTTCAGTTGGCCAAGACTAGTGTTCCGCCGCTAGTGAAGTTAAATTACGCGCCCCTCTCGCGCAGTCATGTGCTTGTGCTACATCACACTCGATTCGTGGCACGATACGAGTCGTCGGCATAACAAACTTTGCCTAAGCAAATCTTCCAGCTACAGGCCCTGTCATGCGGGACCACACCACAGTGCACTTGTCCTGGGCAGTGTAGGGAATGTAATTTCCCTACTGGGGGAATTGTTTTATACACCGCCCCTCCGGGCAACCCAGGACACGGTTTATGTAAACATAGCGTTTTCAAAGCTGCGTACACACAATATATACAAAATAAATTTGTAGTTATATAAGAAAAATCTCGGATCATGAACAGCGCCGTATCAGCGAAGAGGAAATAAGTGATAAATCTCGAACATATGGAACGATGATGTGAGAGTTGGAATTGCATGGGGGGCCACCTAATTTCCAACATATGTTTTGGTTTGTTAAGGGCTGTAGTTGATCAAAGAGGACCCACATGACGTGGTCATCGTGTAGGTGACGGATGTCTTTGATACATGGTCCCTGCAGGGCATGCAAAGATTCACAAGAAACGAAGGAAATTCCTCGATCGCGGTATTTGCATAAGTGGCACTGAACGTTTTTGGGGGTTTCCACAGTGTTTATGCGGTATCGAGGATTTACGATGGCGGAACGAGATAGTGTTAGTGATGGATATGCGCAAAATAACCCATCGATGGTGACGAAGTTCATGGTAATGGTAGAGAAGGTGTCGAAGATGGAGGTAGTGGCTGATGGTGTCCGTGCTATGACGAGACGTAAGTTAACGTGGGAATTTTCGAAGGTCTGGATAGCATGAATATGGCAGGTCGTGGAAGGGTTATCCACGCCCTCAGTAGAGCGAATTTGGAAACCTGCGTTGACGATGTTTTGCTTCAAAGATCCGGCATTTTCGCAACCAACAAAAATATCCAAATTGTTAGGCGACCAATGGTTAGGTTGCTCTGCATATAACAGTCTTAATGATACTGATCCTCCAATTACAGCGTCGTGGTCTTTTAGAGTCTGCAGGAACGTAGGTGGGCATCGGAATTCAGTAATGACGATGTTATGCAGGCGAAGGCATAAAAGAGCGACGACAAGTGGTATGATGTCTAGCGCATCTCCTATTGACATCAAAGAATTGATGTCCAGATAGACGCATATGGCGGTAAGGATTTCAGGTGGTAAATTGATAGACCGGACGGCTGGGAACTGGAAGGTACGTCGGATGTGATCAGTTCTTAAATTGCAGTATTGAATCATTACACACGTCCACCGTTGATCTTTCGGACATGGTGATGGCTATTTTCATGAAGACTCGCAACGTGAATTGCGAGAGAAATGGATATAGACTGTGATGTAAGTATACCCTTCTTTGTCACGGGTGATGATAATATTCATTTACATGATGGGTGAAGTTGAATATGAAATTGGGTGTTGACGAAGAAAGACGTGGTCGGTTTGGGTTATTGTGATCGTATTATGGCATAGGTGTTGACGATATGGAGGTGTTGGTGTTCCTATATAAGTTTACAGTTTGCGAGGTGACGTTAATCATGCCTTGTAACAGTCCACAGTTTTTCACAGTTTCTGCCATTGTTGTTGGGAATTCCGAGGGTACCGGACCCCGTGTTGTCACCATTCAGCGCAACAGTTCGGGTTTAGTCATTCCTTGCGGCATGGCAGACTTGTTTACAAACGCTTTCGATATATCTGCTACGACGGTGACAGTTGACGACCATCGTCTGGCCGTGTTTTTCGATGAGGGTTTGCAACGGAGAGATCGAAGCTTGGTGACATACCTCTTTGTCTTGGTTGATAGCGACAACTTTCCCCTGAATCTTCATGCCGAGCATGATTTTATGATCGTGGTGCGTGGTTTGAGGAGGTATGTTTTCTTTCCCGCTGAAATCAATGAACTGATCACTTTACTGAAGTATTGATTCGCAATTTCCATTGGAATCTTAATTGTACATGGGTATTGTTGCGTCCCAGAGATGATTCCATCATAACAAGGTAGAAAATCGATATCGAGTATGTTGTGGAAGTGTAAACGCGCAGTTTTTGAACAGCAGTACAGAAATGGTGACGTCACTAGCAGTGAATTATATTGCTCGAAAGTCCGACGAAAGCAGTTTCTAGTGCACCACTTGATGCCTATTACCTCCATGGATCGTCACAGTCGTTTGCTTCCACCGGAAACCTGGGAATGTGTACTAGCATTCTGCAATCTAGCTGACATTCATTGTTTCATGGTGACGTGCAAGACTCATTCCGCTATAGGACGTCGTTACATTCTTCTTCGACATCGACAACTCGCAAAGTGTTTTTTCAATAATCCAGAGGATTTGTATGATCTTCTACGTCTGGGGCGCACAGTGCTATCGGGTTCTGCTGCTCTTCATTTTCTTTTACCAGAACGCGAACTGCTTTGGACTCCGGAGGATTTGGATATTTATGCAGTCGCCGAGAAAGCCGACTTCTTGTTGGCAGGTCTCAAAGTTGAAGGATATGAAGTGATGAAGACTTGTCCAGGCAATATACATGGCTATTGGAGCTCCCACGTACACACGGTGGTCACCCTCGTCCGTCAATCTCGCAAGATAGACGTCATGATTTCTTCGTCACGCTAACCTATTTCCGCCATCTTTCAATATCATAGTACGGTGTTGATGAATTTTGTCACCGACGACTCAGTTTTCTGCGCTTATCCGGAACTGACTTTTGAACTACGCTCGCTGGTCAATCCCTTCGTCATATTTGGGCAACCTTTAAATCGCGGGACATTGGAGGCGGTGCTAAAGTACTGCGATCGCGGCATTCGGTATATCGAGTGCAAAGACGTTCATCAGCAACATGCCTGTCGCAAGGATCATTATCGGAGTATCTATGACGAATGTTGCATGTGGATGACCATAGATGCGGCCAGGAAATCGCATTCGTTGTCCATGCTACAACTTCACTTCAAGGAATTAGGTGTAACCAACGTGAAGTGGAGATTGGGAGGTTACATTTGTCGGAGAACTCCGTCATTCTCCTCCTCGATTGTGTTGGTGTTTTGGTAAGTAATACACTACTATGTTTGTGAACATTAAAATGAATAGCGCTTATGACGAAATATGCAGATTAGGATGGGTGTAGGATGAAGAAGAGTAACAAATTATCAGAGTGATTTTTTTTAAAAAATGTCGTTCAATATTAACTGTTTCAATGACAATGCTTTGTATGATATTTGGAGGATGATGGCAGCAGAGGTGATGAAAAATCAAGCCAGCAAATTCAGTGTGCATCTGTTTGTCGTGACAAATGAATTCGTCAAGTAGACATGCTGAAGGCGATGGAATGCTGCGATCAGTGAGAGAATTGAATTCATTCACGACCTCATCATTTGCAGTGTAAACGCCACTGTCGGCGAAAGCAAGACTGGACATGCTGTGAATTTATATGTGTAGTGACATAGGATGGGAACTATTTTAATAGAAAACGAATCTGTTTTGTTTAAATATGAAGGTCGGCAATATCTTGATCGGAAGATTGTTCTTCGTCATCTTCATCATAGGAATGTAAAAGTGAGATGGCATGAAGTTCGAACTGGGCGCGATGTTGTGAATATCGTGCGCCATCACCTTTAACAAAGTAACGTGATAGCCGAACTTCTAGCAACACAAGGTCTTTCTTTTTCAAAAGCATGGGGGGATAAGGGGACATTTCTGTTTTGGCATGAAGGACGTCACGGGCATCGTACACACTCGTAAATAACGTGGGCTGTTGTGATGTTAATTAATATGGAGAACGATGTGGAGTGGGTTGAAGGTTGGATACGAACTGCTTCACCCTGTTTGGAACTTTGCCAGCGCGTTGCACGAATAACCATTAACATGTCATCCACCGATGCTAACAAAGGTTAGGTCAGTGATTGTCATAGAAGCTCGTGACATACGCAGTTTGGGTTCCGAGAAACCGGATAGCAATTGTGTGGCATGGCATGTAATGGTTTTGGACAAGGGAATGATGGTTACAGAGCATTGCCGATCAGGTTCATTGTTTTTCATGAACCACGTTGAGGAGATGTGTCCAACAATCCAAATCATCACGGGTTCGTTAGTGGTCGGGTTACACAAAAGCTTGCCACGGTCAGTGTAGGGATCATTCTTCCCCCAACAAGCAGTAGGCAGGAGATGGGGAAGAGAAAAAATGTTAGCTTGTAAATTTTGAAAAGAAGAGATTGCGTTCAATCGGCTGCAAGTATGGTAAAACTTGCATGACGTGGGGAGGGCTATACTGTAACATACTGTCGTAGAGTTTCCGAATACGATTTTACTTGATCTTCATCAATCACATCTGTGGCCGGCGATGGCATAATGCTTTTGACGGTTAAAGTCGAGTGATGGGTGATTTCTTTAGGCTTCTTCAGCTTCTTTGTCTGCTGCTGTGCAGCCGAAGTAACGGTTTGCGTCGAAGACTCGCTCACATCGATTGATGACTCCTCTGCGGGGGGGACCTGCGACGAAGAGGATTGTAGACCGATTCTGTGTGCGGTTACTTTTTTTTTTGGGGGGGGGGGGGGAATGGAGAACGATTTTCAGACATACTGCTGTCGCTTAGGCGGAGACGGTTCGAAAGCATCAACGTTTTCACGCTTTGCGGGCATGGTAGCAAACAGACATTCGCCTGCAATAGGAGATTTCTATGACCTTCAGATTCAACACGTCGATGATGGAGGTGACGGTGCATTGACATGCTAATGACGTATGCATATTTGTCATGGACTTGCCTATGTTATTATCAGTAGTCATTTTGAAATCGTTATTTAATGAAATACAGCCTTTTCTGAAATATGTAGCATTGGCGGAGGTGGTGATTGATCATGCTTGACGTCATTTTAGGTGTTACAGAACCCAGCAGAAAGGTGTAGCTCTGTTTTGTCATTGTGGCTGACGCATATGAAATATGATCTACAGCGATTTGGCGGCGTAGCGATGCCTATAGGGGGGAAGATGGGTGGTTCCATTGTGCAATGAAAACCAAGTTTATGGGGACGATGTTCAAGGGAGGAAAGGGGGGAAGTCAGTAGTGTAGAAGATGGCAGAAGCATATCAAGAACTACGTTATGTATGTGAAAGCAAACATCTGCAAAACGGCAAGAGCTCAACAAGTACTGTCACTTAACTTGGCAAATGCTAAGCACTCGTCAAGTGCCTGTCAAGTACCGAGTGTTTTGTAGATGAAGGAGAACGAGGACGGGTTATTGTACATAAGCGCTTTATGGTAGGACCAGGCATGGAGGATTCATTACTTTCAGCAGGGCGCTTTCGTCCAGAGGACCCATTGATCTGTAGATGTTATTGTTGGGTAAGAATGAAGAGTATGGAAAGAAAACACACTTTATCTGTACAAGCATCCAACAGGCGGACAATGTGTTTGAATGCCAAGAATACCTTTAAGCAAGTACCTCCCTCGCGATTTCGGGCAATAACAGGATTAAACTCAGCATCAATTTCCACGAAATCGGCTCGATTCAGGAGAATATCGTGCAATGGCACACATTCGTGATTAGAAGTTACCTGTAGAACAGGTAATTCGTCATTCCACTGCCATTCATCGTCTACTCGAAAACTTTGTTGCGCTGAAGCGGCGGATGGAGGAGGGACATTATTACCACTAGCAGGCTCATTCACAGACGACGTAGTCGACAAGTCGGCCATGTTGGCCTTGGGTAATGGCAACGTTAAAAAAGGAGAAGATGAAGAAAATGGATTCACACCTGTTGGAAGACTTTCCTCTGAAAGTAAAGGGTGTTTGGAAAGCGAGAGCGATATAAGGGTAACCTCAACATGTGACTAGCAAACGCAGATGCGAGATTCAAAGAGTTTAATTGATTTTGCCAAGCTGCTTGATGTCCGCCAGAGGTCAGACTAACATATTGAATGGCACGGTTGGCGGTAAGTGGATTTCTGAATGACAAGTGATCAAATATGAGTTAGAAGGCGGAGAGTAAAACGACAGCAAACTTACCCATTCCAATTACCAAATTTTCCAACACAAAATTGTTGAAGAGAGCCGTAAACACGAACAGAGATGGGACAGAGCACGTCATGCATCTGGAGGGGAAGTTTGCGGTAGACGATAATATGATTTCGAGTCTTATCCGGGTTCCTAGTATCTGTTGCAAGTGTAGCCCAATCAATCATTTCGTCGAGACTGCGTGGAAATCTTTCCCATTCCAAGAGGTCCTGTTGTCCCGCTCGTCCAGAAATCATTCGACCATGGTCTGTCAGCCATAAATCAATGGCAAGCTTGTGATCTTTAGAAGAAATAAACGCCATGGAGGGGGGGAAAAAAGAAGTCATAATCATAATACCTAAGATGGTGAACTAGGGTCTTTATGATTCAGCCGGAATTGTTCTGATGTATACCGATCGAGCTCGGCCAATCTTTGAAATTCGAGACGCAAGTCTTGTTGCAAACGTGTTAGTGATCGATGCGGTGAAAATGGGCGAAGAATTGCTAACTTCCCAAGACTCGTAGCTCGTGACAACATGACATAAGCGTGCTGTACGCCTCTCGCACTTGCAAGGTCTACAATGACAGAATCTAGAGATGCTCCCTGGACTTTGTAATCAGTGAATGCCCATGCAGGAACCAAGGGAAGTTGATGACGTGAAATATTGAAAACTTGACCATTTGACGCTCGATAGCAAACTGTACAAGCTTTGGGAAAAATAGGCACCACATGACATGCCTCATCTGGCAATTGCAAAGTCGACATGGAAACTTCAACATAAGCACAACGAACTATTCGTTGGCCATCGATGTTATCGTAGATTATATCTCGAAGGGTACCTTTCGCCCCATTAACGATCTTGCAACCTATGGCAAGGTTTTCGGTGATTGAGATGGGCATTCCAGGTATGAGCGGCAATTGTCCCAAGGAATCTACGGAATCTTTGCTCTGTAAACAGCCGACTTTCTCATTCTCGGCTCTACACAACGGGCGACCTTTGAAAAAGTGGCGAGCATGGTACGTCCTGAATTGTTGTCCTGAACGACTTGCGAATTCTTTTGCTTTTTCCATGTTATAACGATCACGTAGTCTTCGCGTTCCAAAGATAACGGGTGCATCTCGAAAATTGTCAATGCAACCATCATGGTCTTTTCGCAAATTTTGAAGGATACGGGATTGCAAAACTTGATAGTCTGACAAACCCTCGGTTACAAATGTACTCGCCTGACCGTTACGGACACGATCAAGAAGAAAAACGAATGCAGCATCATTCTTAACTCTCTGATTTTGGCGTAGTTGAACAACATGGGTCAAGCTTCGCCACAAATATGCTCCATACAATTTTCGTTGTCCTCGCGCAGTTTGAAAGGTATGTCCATCAATATTTCGTACCAGAGAATGAGCATACAACGCTGTACCATTTACAGGTCGCAACTGTCCTAGATCACCACAAAAGATGATGTTAACACCTCCGAAAGGCTTGTTTTTCGCTGTAGGATCGCCCACTTTTGCTAATGAAAGTTGTTCCGAAATCTGCTCCAATAACTCCGCAGAAACCATTGAAACTTCATCGAGGATCAAATACTTCACCGCACGCCACATGTCTTGCAAAGCCTCGATATTCTTCTTCCCAGCTCGTAATCCAATGAATGCTAAGGCATGGATCGTGTATCCGTCTATAATACAAGCAGCACTACCAGTTGGAGCGCTTACGGCAAGAGCTTCCCTCCGCGACAGTTGTTCAAATAAAGCCTGCCAAGCTCGAATGAGGTGACTTTTCCCAGTTCCACCCACGCCAGTAACAAACATTAACAGTTGTTCTGGATCGGTGGACAGAAAATGTTCAGCGACAATGGTGAATGCACGCAATTGTTCCTCATTTCCATACAAATTCCATCGAGATGCAATACGTTCGATAACACAATCATAAGGACTTTGTAGATTTGCAAGCGTCGAGGAAGAAGGCTGTGAATCTTGAATGACATCGACAGATATGGATGGTAACGGTGCTGTTGTTTGCATATCCATGTTTTTCTGCATGTTAATGATGCCAACAGAAACAGGTGGCCGCTTTTTCTTTTTTTCACAAGCCATAATTAAACTATGTGCCGCCAACTTTTCTTCAAGGTCATTACTACACTCCATCGCTGACCCGAGGCAACGTTGCTTGCCTTTATCAACAGGAGTGACATGATTATACAATGCAAGGACATCCATGATTTCTTGTTCGTCATTTGGAATTGCACACGATGACGATAAAACATCATGGAAGTCTTCGCAGTCTTCATGTTCATCGTTGCTGTCGTCATCACTTGACAATGCATGGTCTCCAAAAAGAACAGTTTCCAGCGATTCCATATCAGCCCCCGATGTCGAGCTATGACTGTCCAAGAAGCCAGGTACCATCACTCCGGCGACATCACGATTGAAATTATCACGTGCATCTTTACACTGCACTTCGACAGTGAAGTTGTCAATGAGGGAAGAAATGCGTCGCGAAAATAGACATTCATCAAAAGCCTCCATCCAACAACTATAATTTTCGAGGAGATCGCGGGGATGTCGCCACGGTTTAAACAACATCAACATTGAACGACAAAACGACTCTCTGTCCTGCAACGATCGTTCAGGGTTTGAAATAGAATCACCCAATATAACAGGCACTACTAAATCGTTTCGGAGGCAAACTTCATGACTATCATATTGGGGATGAACGTTTTCTGCAAAAGAAGCTCGTATACGTCGTGTATATCGTGTGCGGTTATTAATGTCGAAATCATCGTCGAACTCACCATCATTTTTTCTTATAGTTTTGCGAACCTTCTCGGTATTCTCGACAAACTCCCATAAATTCATTTGGTGAAAACAAGGTCGCTTGGGACGAAGAAGATAATCTAACGCATCACTGTTTATAGACAATGTTCCGCACCCTGTGGTTGCAGTACATGTCGATGCGTACAATGATTGTAAACAGGTAGTGTTTTCCGTGCATCCACAATCGCACCGTCCTTTATCTAATGTTTCAAAGCGATCAATTACATCCACGAATTCATAGAAACGAAAAGTTCGAAATTTGTGCGGGGTGTAGTGATCTCCACCACCCACTAAATAACTCATAACCTGTTGGTGAGAAATCTCCCGTCGGCCCATCATACTATTCACAGATTTAATTAATAAGTGATTATCTCGGAATTCGTCGGAAGACAACGAATCGTCACGAAAGCGAGCGTTGTGGCTGTGTAAAGCACCCTGAAGAGCTTGCAACCCGACGTTGATTGGCAGATCGTTTTTCGTGATATAATCGCTTATGTAGTAGACCAGAGCCTTCGCGGCAGGCCCAGAACCAATATACTTGACGTCCATATTGCATTGCAGAAGAAACATCACCACAGGATTGAAGTTGTTAATCCATGGATGCCATCGACGTAACATGATAGAATCGGTTTCGGGGTCAAGAACGGTGTTGGGACACACTGATCCATCAATACGCATATGGCACGTACGATCGCTTTGTTCTTCTCCTGCTTTAAGATGCTTAAAACAAGTAAATGTATGTCGATGCCAGTTACATTTGATCGCCAACCGGCGAACAAATTCCTCGAATTCGAAACGGAAGGTCGAAATATCTAACTGGTCAAGCTGCAGTGCACGTTCAAGATGCGGATCGTCATCATCGCCATCGAGAATGGGATGAGAAAGCGAAGAATTAATGTCTACCATCGATTCCCTCGTCATTCCAGGAAGTTCACACTTTATGATCCTTTCTAACCAAGTAAAGATCGATTCGCGGTAAGAGTCAGAAGATTTCATTGAGGATCGTAATTGTTCAGGATTTGGATTGTTTTTTATCCACAGCAACATGTGACAATGAAGAGTTCCGCGACTTTGTTCCTCAACAGTGGCATAATATGCTTCACATTTCCCGAAGACCCCACATCCTCTGTTATAACGGACAACAATACTCAAAAAGGCACTTATTTGTTCGTGAAATGCAATGGCAGCCGCGTCCGGATGAGAAGCGACGAAAACAGCACGCTCGTACGGAGTCATGCAACGCCAAGTGTCTTCCTCTACTCCTCCAAAGTGTCCGACGAAGACATTGGAAAGATCATGTGGATTCAAAGTTACAAACAAGGTGGGTGTTCCATATAATCGCATTAATGACCGAATCTCATTTCTGCGACAAAGTTTGTACCCGGGACTTCCTCTAACATTTTTGGCTACAACTCTGAAATCTTTGAACACGTTCAACACACGTCTCTCTTCGTCGGAGGAAACAGTACAAGATCCTTCTGTCCACTTCGCAGCCATGTCAGTTAAACACCCGGAAAGCGTACTTAACTCGGAAGTCAAAGCATGTCGTCGAGCTGAGGCGATGGCAAAAGACGAATTATCACTAACTTCCTTTTTCTGAATCATATTCCAACATATAAAAGCAAAGCTTGGATCTCGTGCAAAAGGCGAGTCAACTTGTTTAATTAAATTTTGCAGTTGGCGCTCGAAAGAAATACGCTGAGCAGGCATTCGCGCAGGATGATTAAATCCACCGATACCCCAAGGATCAAGATGAGGAAACAAGGAAGTCAGGAACACAGGATCAGCATCGCGAACAAATGATTCCCCAGTAGCGCTGACAAGGAAACGATTACGATCGAAAGCATATGCCAAGGCCCGAGCTTTCATAGCGTTTCGACTTCTCTCGGAATGGTCGCCTTGCGTGTATGCCACGTTTTCCATTACCATATCCTCCTGTTCCGCATTCCAATCCACGAAAGTAACATCATCACCATCACAATCGTCAGGCAGATGATGAATTTCGATGCCCCAGAAAACCCCCTCATCGCCAGTGCCCAACACTAAATCGTCCAAATTACGATTACTGAGCCATACTCCCTCACGTTGGTACCATGCATTGTTAGCTATGAAAAAATTGAGTAAACACTGAACCTTCGACTTAGATACCAACACCGGTCGAAAACAGCGAAGGCTTTCCTTAGTTGGTTTGAACCTCCCTCCACAAAATACCACACATATGGCATCTCTTAACTGACTGACAGAAGGAGGTAAAACTGTCGTCAAAGCCCCGGGATCCTGAGGCAAAATAGCGACATTCCCGCGATTAAAGCGCTGAACCACTTCCTCTGGCACACGTCCACCACCTCTTCCCTTGACAGAATAATGATGGGTAACTGAAGATGTGCGTGACATGGACACCAGCATTTTATCGAATGGGGAGGCGGTTTCTAAGGCATGCTTCACGTCACTGGGAACTTCATCAACTGCATAGTACTGAAAATTTGCAATAGCATCCTTGGGCTGTCGAGGACTGTTACTACACAATGACGCCGAACAAGCATGGCACAATCTAACTGCTGCTACTTTTGCGACATCTCGCATACCACGAGGACAAAGAAGTGCTCGATGATAAGCATGAAAAGCATAAGAATGAGGTGAAGCCCGTTCGGGTACACAATCGTTACGAAGCACATCGAGCATCAAATCACTTGGAACGACGTCCACAAGCTCATCATCCCGGACAACTTGAGCGCACACCGCACATACACCCATCGATAAAGCACAAGAAGACATGTTTGTTTGCCATTCACGTATAACATCGATATCTTCATCAAACGATCTCAATGGAGGAAAAAAATCGTCATCGTCATCAACAGCATGGGGCTGTTCTCCTTTCTCTTCAATCTGGGTTCGACGGTGTTGCCGTCGACGCCAGAGATCTGCAGTTCTAACGCGAGCCACAGCGTCATGCATGAGAACAGGAGGACAATGATCACAAGGTTTGATATGCTCTCGAGGTTTTTTCAACAACAAAAACTGGAATTGATCAACGCCACAAAGCTCACTACAAACATGTACTCGAATAGCATCACAAATCTCATCGCGATATAACCCACACCGTAAGTGGATATGATGTACGAAAGCAATTGTTGCCATTTCTGCCTTGGTCAAAAATGAAAACTGCTCGACAAACTCACTGACAGAGATCGGTGAAGCCACTAACCACGGACCATGAGGATGTTGGGAACACAAGCTTCTTTCCCCGTCTCGATAACCCTTATACTGAAAATTCTGGCGCAAAAACTTGTACTGAATAAACCTGTCTCCATTCCCAACTGTGGGAACGTCTACCACCAACCGATACTGAGTATCGCTCTGAGGCACTGGACCTTCCTAACATCCCTAAGTCATAATCAATCCCCTCCCCCCCCCAAAAAGCGACTCACCTCTATCCCAACGACGCCAAATCCCTGCACACACAATGTTTGAAAAAGAGTCTAAAACGATGCTCATCACTCAACCCACCTGCTGGTCCTGATTAACTTCTGTCATGAACAATGCAAGAAACAATGAGAACATAGCAAGCCAAAACTAAGCGATGTGGTGATGACGTAGGGGAGATGCACTTCAGTGAATTCCCACGCCTCATCGGCTACTCAGTGCTACCGGACCGAGGAGGTGCACTCGAAGGTCCCCCCATACCAGGACTTGCTTATGCATCCTGGAATTTTGATGATTTTACTTTATTTTTGTTCTAGCTATCCCTCTGCTACTTGTTCTTAGAATTTCGCTTTTCTGTTGCTTAGTCAGCACTACCTAGTGACTGGCATAGTTAGTTTTCCTTACAAAAAAAATAGACGAGTTACCACAGATGAGAGACGAGTTCGAGCAGGTTGTTCCCTGCACCAAGACAGCCTTAGAAGCCTTCAGATGACTACCAGGATCCAGTTCCAGGCTATAGAAGCCCCTTTTGGCCTACTCATTCCCCTCAGATATCCCTACTAAACCTCTCATCCTCTTAAATCCTTTTCCTACAGTGGTCGGTAGGGCAGTCCTATTCTGCATGACCCACACCTTCATCTTTACCCACCATTTGGAAAACTTAGCTCAATCACCGGCATACTGACCCAGGTCAGCCATCACTTCTATCCTCCTCTGGATCACATCAGCAGGGAGGGCATTCCATTGGTTACGCTGACCCTCAATGGTTGCAATCGTGTCCTGAGCATTTCTTAGGCTGTCATTTAGCCTGTAGTTTTCGTCGTGAAGAGTGTCGAGGGCATTTTGGAGGTTGGTTATCTGGTCCTGGATGCCTTCCATAGTGATCTGGACATTTCAGAGTCTGACGGGGGTGGAGGTTATAACGGGGTTGCTGTGGCTCAGCAGGGAGTGAACAGGGGAAGACAGATTCAATAGAGAAGGGGTAAGAGGGAGGAGGCAGAAGAGGGTAGAGGTTGTGATCGAAGAGCGGGGTAGGCAAGGGACATTCGGGGATGTACGGAATGTAGAGATTTGGATCGGGTTCTGAGGCTGGGGGACTTGGCAAGTACATCCACGAGCCTTCACAAAGGAAGCAAGGAATGGTGACAGAGTGGTGCGAAGGTACAATGAATAGAAGCTAGTTCAAGTGTGATGAGACCTAACAACAGGGTTTGTTGTAGGTTCGCACCAAGAACCAAAAGAAGAAGAAGGAAGAGAAAGAGAGGAGACAACTTAGAAGCAGGTGGCTTTAGGACTCATAGACCCAAATGAACTAGCTTAGGGCTAGTTGGGTGATTGAGCAAGGGTACTTATACTAAGGTACACGAGGTAACAGTGAGGCATACATGAGGTCCATGACATCATAGTGATGTCATGATGATATCATAGTGGAGTGGAACATCCCAGAAGGGGAGCATGCAGTAAAGGTGAGGTGAGGTCTAGACTGGAGTTCGGGCCAGGTCCTCATGATAAGATAAGACCAAAAGATTAGATGAGAGGGAAAGAGAAAGAAAGGAAAAGAGTACATATCATAACAGTCAATGCAGATTAGCTAGCACTACAGCAAGGTTCTCAGTGACCTCTCTTTGAGATTGAGCTTGAGTTCTCATAATGTTCTAAGTTTTTCAGAGGACAGAAAACGAGATCATACAAGTGTGAGTACGAATATACTGTCAAGTCCAGGCCTACTCCGACCAACTCCAATGCTATATAAGGCCTAGAGGAGGGTCCAGAAGCAAGTCCAACACACAGGAACAGAACTCCAACTAGTGGAGTGTTGGCAGGGATGACGACTGCCAAAGCAAGGGCAGAGCAGAGTGAGGGCATCAGGTTTAGCTCATGTGCTACCCCCTTGCATGATCTCAGCCCTCATATTTCAGAGGGAGAGTACAGACAGAGAGTTGGAGGTAACTCCAACAGACAGAGGTCAGAGATAGAAGGAGTAGGAACTAAGTTGATATTCATACTGAAGAACAGCGGAGTACAATACATGCTTTTATACTTTTACAGAGGTATAGTAACCAGAATTGGAACTGACATACAGAGACCCAGAAATTTTCAAGTAAAAACTTCCTAGACAATGAATGAAGGGTAGACAGAGGACATATGAACAGGTAACATAGAACATCCAAAAAAGGAAACAGTCCAGGCGCTGGACCATGCGGTGTGCATGCTGTGGAGTACCTGACTGCATGCTGTCAAGGAGAGGTCTGAAGGTAGTCACATGACCACTCAGAGAATGGTCTGCTCAGCCTGGTAGGAGAACAACACAAGTCCGACAGCAGTTGGAGTGGAGATGGTTCGTAGACAATAGAGGGTGGGCAGAGTTGGTGTGGAGTGAGCGAATGACTGGCAGAAGAGGGTGCGGAGTGAGTAAAGACCTAGAGTGAATGCATGGTTATGACACAAGGGGGTAGTGCATGAGCTAAACCCAATGCCCTCACTCTGCTCCACCTTTGCCTCAGTGGACTTCATTCCTGCCAACACTCTGCCAGTCAGAGTTCAGTTCTTTCTGTCAGACTTGCTTCCAAACCTCTCCCCAGACCTTGTCTAGCATCAGAGTTGGTCAGAGTAGGCCCAGACTTGACATCAACTCATGTTGATCTTGTCCCATACATGTGGCCTTCAGGGGTTCAGGCCCTAAGGGTGGGGGCACTGTCATGACCATGCATTTATCCTAAGTCCTCACTCACTCCACACCCCTCTCCACTGGTCATTCACTCATTCTGCATCAACTCTGCCCATCCTTTGTCAGTTATGAACCTTCTCTGCTCCAACTGCTGTTGGACTTGTGCTGGTCTACCATCAGACCAAGCAGACCATTCTCTGAGGGGTCATGTGACCTCCCTTCAGACTTCTCCCTGACAGTGTGTGCACTGCATGGTCCAGTGCCTGGACTGTTTCCTTTTTGGTTTGTTCTATGTCACCCACCATATGTTTTCTGTCTGCCCTTCATTCATTGTCCAGGAAGTTTTTACTTGAAAATTTACAAGTCTCCATATGTCAGTTCCAGTTCCAGTTACTGTATCTGTGTAGTAGTATAAAAGCATGTACCCTACTCCACTGTTCTTCAGTATGAATATCAACTCAGTTCCTACTCCCTCTCTTTCTGTCTCCTGTCTGTTGGAGTTACCACCAACTGTCTGTCTGTTCTCTACCTCTGAAATATGAGGGCTGAGATCATGCAAGGGGGTAGTGCACAAGCTAAACCCAATGCCCTCACTCTGCTCTGCCTCTGTCTCAGTGGACTTCATTCTTGCTGAATCTCTGCTAGTTGGAGTTCCTTCCTTCTGTGTTGGACTTGCTTCCATACCTCTCCCTCTCCCCAGACCTTGTTTAGTGTCAGAGTTGGTTGGAGTAGGCATGGACTTGACAATCAGTAATATCATAAAGAAATGTTTATGGGCACATCAGACAAGGAAAATAAAACATTATCCTTGTATTTTTTCTTCAAAAACACTGATAATAAAATGGTATCTCTTTTTTGAATTTTTTCAGCATGTTTTTTCACAAAACACTCTACAATGCTTGCAGTGATAGTCAGATGCATCAGTCTCACCTATAATGGGGGCCTCCAGAGTGAAATGGGTTAAGACTGGCATGGTAGTGAAGGCAGCTTTGAGGTTATTGAATGATTGGCAGCACTCCTCAGAGAAGTTCCAAGGGGCACCCTTATTGGTAAGCCAGGCCAGTGGTAAGATGATGTCTGAGTAGTTAGAGATGAACTGGCAGTAGAAATCAGTGAAGCTGAGGAAAGATTGTATGTCTTTAACCATGTGAGGCTCAGGCCAATTGCAGATGGTTTGGACCCTTTTCTGGGACATTGTGAGGCTGGCCAGGGAGAGATGGCATCAAAGGTACTCAACTGAGTCTGAGCAGAACCCACATTTCTCTGGCTTCACATACAGGCCATGAAGCCAATGGAGTACCTCCTGGACATGCTGCTTGTGAGACTCTTTATCCCTGAAGCAGATCAGAATGTTGTCTATGTATTGCCTGAGCATCTTGGAACTGATTTCTAGTTATTTACTTTGGTAACACCTTTTGATGATGCAAATAATCTTATATTTTGATAATCTCAGAATGGATTGCATAATATTGAATTATGCATTTGTTCAAAATCAAAATTTACAAGAGTCTTTAGAGCATTGATAACATTGAAACTACCAGTGTGAGCATGATTATCCAGCCTTCCACACTCCCCATTCAACAGTGATATACTATTATCTTCTAAGAGCAAGACAACTGCACAGAATTATACCTATGTTACACCATTGCAGTCATCTATCTCAATATACCACCCATCCATTTTTTTCACAGCCAGTACTACTCCAATCTTTTAAGTTTCGACGCCATCAGGTCCCTCATCCTGAATGAGCCCAGCCTCATGCGCCATCGCATAGAAATGAGATGACTTGTCAGCCAATAGTATTGTTGGAGAGTCAAACTCAGCAACCTGTCACAATACCCCAAGATCAACCACCGAAAAATAGACCAGAGATTGTGTCACTCACAGAACCCTCCGCAAGAACCAATATGCGGTCATAATCGATGATTGTGTTCAGCCGGTGCCTTTTACAAATCCCTGTCAATACACGAGCATATCTAATCAGATTCACTTACGCAATAGTTAAGATGGTAACATCATTGAACGTGGGACCTCGAATGATGTCTTGAATCTCAGAGTCGGTATCAAGATCGACAGCCGATGTAGCTTCGTCAAGAACCAGTATTTTCGACTGTTAAAGTTCATACTCGATATTCGGGGGGTAAGACGCATGAATGGCAGCACATACCTTGTACAAGAGTGCCCTCGCAAAACATAACAGCTGCCTTTGTCCAGCGGAGAGCGACGCGCCCCCCTCCTGTACGGGTGAATCAAGACCTTCGGGCAGATCCTCCACATAGGACTTGAGGTGCACCTGTCAAGAAAACGTGAGCGATGCACACACAGACACAGACGTCAGATATACATGTTGTAATGCAGTCCAGATGTCAACGTCTTGGTGTTCACCCAAAGGATCTATGTTCTCGCGAAGAGTGCCCTCGAACAGGTCAGGACTTTGAGGAACAATCGCGATGGAAGAACGCACTATCGATTCATACCATTTCGGTTAGTAATATGATTTAACACAGCGAAAAAAACCTACAGTCATGCAAGCCAATCTTGGTAATATCAACGCCATCGATCAGAATTTTACCACTGCAGGGTTCAATAATGCGGAATAACGCAAGGAGGAGCTAGCAAAGAACACTGTCATAACCATGCCCTCTTTCACACTCAAGCATTCACTCACGGAAGATTTCCCAGCCCCTGTCCTGCCGCAAATTCCAATCTTTTCGCGAGGATTCTACAAGACATTGTTAACGGCCAATCACGTCAAGAAGCAGTTGCGCACAATTGTGATTGATATGTCCTTCAAAACGAAGTCCAGCTCGGGACGATACCTCGTCGAATATTCACTTGTCACCGGGTCAACGAAGTATTGCCGGAAAGAAGAACCCTCTTACCAGAACTCTACCTTGCCGGCAGCGGGCCATCCGCAAGGTGGTTTCTTGTCTAGTAACTCAAATGGAGCCTCCGACGGTAGACCCTTCGCGTAGTGGATAATACGTTCGACGCTAACCACATTTTGCTCCACCTCACTCGCCGAACGGACAAGCCAGTTCTATCGAGTATACTAGATCAGCGAAATTCACATCTCACTGGTCAGTCTCAACCACCCACCAGGGCACCCGTAGTGTTCAACGCATAGGACAACACCAACCCAACGAGCCCCGCGTCAACATTGCTCTTCATCACAGCCATCACAGCGAACAGAGCAGCACAGAGAATGATAACGGACCCAACAAACTCAAGGCGGACAGCTAGCCAGCGGTTGATGGACACACTCGGAAGGTAGCACATCTGGTTGCGGTCAAGACGACGGGCATTGTTAGCAATGAAAATAGGCTGGTGGTTAAACGCGCGAATCGTAGAGAGGCCGGCAAGTGATTCCGAAAACCACGCAAAGATTGGGGAGCGGGAAACTGCATCAAGGCGTTTCAGCTCACGTGAGGTAGCCAGATAATAGCTGCCAGAGAAACATGAGCCACAAAACCATAAGCAGATTTATCAACACGTACAGGGTCACCCGAACATAGAACCATGTCAGAGGGAGCACAACTAACATGAAAGGCGGGAAACTAAACGTGATGACAAGGATAATAGAAATGCAAATGGCTGAGGTCCTGAGGAGATTCATGATCACCTGGGACGTCACGTAAGTATGATTATCATCTGTCGTATGCTGAAACTCACTCTCCCAAGAACCTGGTCGACGACATAAATGTCCCGAGAGAATAGATTCATTATCCTGTTACATGTTGAGTGCTGTACCCCAAGCTCATGAGGAAGACGCACCTTCCAATAGGTGTCAAATCAAAGAACGACAACGGTGCATGAAGAACGGAGTCCAACATCTGCCCCATCCTCGGTTAGCAACAACCTCCATGAAGTAGCCTTCACGAAGCACGTACCGAATCATGAAGGTACTTCGAACTTCGCAGTGTACAGTACACCCAAAGAAGCAGTGCACCCGTCGCACCCAAGCCGATACTTGCGAGATTGGCAAGCCCATACCCTAGCAAATAAGGATCACGTAGTCCAAGGTTCTTTCCCAACTGGCGATTGTGCTCTCCCCATAAGCGGAGCATGTACGTCGACATCACCGATACCACTTGTTGGAGAGTAATCGCCAGAACCAAAAAGAAAAACCCAGTCTTGGATGCTGCTTGCATGTACTGGAGATAAACCTCTTTCTTGACACGGCCCTGTTCACTGTGCTCCTTGGAGAGACCAGTAGAAGACGCCTCACGAACAGAAGGAATAGGAGCAACCAAAGCCCTGGTGTAACTCTGTCGACGGACGATAACCTTCTCCGTCACGACTTCTGCCTCTGCCAATAAAGTTGGATCATCACCCTCACTCAATGCCGGCGTCGCGAAGCCGCTCGCATGAGGTGTCGTCGTACCAGAAGACGAACCGTTGGCTGCATAGTTTTGACTAATTGATAATCAGACAGGCGCAACCCCGGTGATTGAACCAAAGGGTACTTACACCAGCTTCCGTACTTCACTCTCTGGGTTTGCCATGAGCACAGAGAAGGGGCCCTGTTCTAGAATGATGCCGCGGCGAAGGTATACAAGTTCGTCAAAGTACTTCAGGTATGCGACGCTATTGGTAAGCAAGATTCTAGCCTTTGTAGCGAGAAGGCCTTGAGGGCCAATCACATTATCTGAGCGAGGTGCATCAGGCAACAGACAAGCATCTCGAGGCCATAACGTACCAAACACGTGTCGTGCGACATGAGCATCGACAGCAGCCAGAACGTCATCGAGTAGCACCCTGGCAAATAGTTAACAAGGCGTTCAAAAACACGTTCGGTAAACATACAGATCCGCCCGTGCGTAAACAGCCCGTGCGAGGGCGACCCGAGCACGCTGGCCACCACTCAACTAATCAACCGAGTGAGTCCTTCATTATTTCGCCAGCCCAAATAACTTACGGTGATTCCTGTCAATAAGACTGAGTTTCAACTCCTAAAAGCCACCCACAATGGACTTACCCTTTTCGCCGACCTCGGTTAGATCACCCTGTGGAAGAAGTACTAAGTCCGGTTTCAAGGCGCAAGCTGTCGAATGGGTGAATTAGATGAAAAAGAGGGCAACACCGAAAACCCTACCTTCAACAACAAGATTGTAGAAGACTTCATCATATTCATGGGAGAACAAGATATTGTCTCGAACAGTAGCCGACATAATCCTGTTACCCCTCACATCAGTACCGGATGTTCGAAGACTTCAGAAAGCATACCAAGCATTCTGAGCAGCATACGACACACTGCCGTATAATGTCACTTCTCCCTCTATCTTTCTCATATCACCGATGATGGCGGATAGCAGACTACTCTGCATGGCGAGTCAACAAAGAAACCAAACCAACAAATCGAAAATCACACCCACCTTACCGGCACCCACACGACCAAGCACGCCAACTAGCTCGCCCTTGCGTACCGTCAAGTTAATATCCTCAAGGACAGATTGTACATCGCTCTTCGTCCATGCAAATTCTCCACCCTTGATCGACAAAACTACCTCACCGCTTGACAGGGAGCTTTTCTCCACCCTTGTAGTTGCGTCCTGTTGAAGTTCCTCTGCATGCAAAAAGCTGGACAGTCGGTTGACAGAGACCATCGCCTCGATGACGCTAGAGGTAACTTGGCTGAACTGCCGACAAACATGAGTCTTCATGAACCCAAGTCGGTGCCGAACACGTACCATAGCAAGTGGGAATTGAAGCAGCATAAACAACGAGATCGCGGGGAAAATAACGTCAGCAGTGAGTGGCTTATCCGAGAATATCGAGGCAACAGCCAAAGAACTGAAGGCGACGAGTACTGTGGGTACATCAATCTGGCAACTTCCCAAGGCTGAGAGAAAACGACATACGTGGTATTCCTCCCCACAGGGTATTATTCATAGCCTGAAACACGATCAGGTCACGGACCTCGAAAGCCACCATCACTTACAGTAGCGATTCCTATCTTCTTCAACATCTTGAGTTCTAAATCATTTCGTACGTGTAAAATGCGACGCATGAACGCGTACTCCCACGCATACAGTTTGATGCTAGTGTCTGAATCAGTCTCGTCGGTATCCGACATCGAAGACCGAATGCATTACCTCTTAATGTTAGCAAGAAGCTCACTCATAAGGCGAGTGCGACGGTCACGATTCTTCATCTGTGTTTCTTGCATCGTCTTGAGGTAGCGCGCAATGATAGTATTCAAAGGGATAGAAAAAATCATGATCCCAACCCCAGTGAAGGCCGACCAACCAAGGAGGTTGTACAAAGAAATGAACGCAAGGGTGATCTGTACCAAGGTCACGTCACAACACGAAATCCAAACATCAAACACTCATACCTGGTATGGTCCAGACACAATAATGAGTCCGTACGTGCAAAGATCTTGGAGTCTGGAGGCGTCGACAGACATCAAATTCACGATGTCGCCTGAGGCACGACCACGTTCGTCATTAGAGATAACAAGCGCCTTCTTGTAAATGTTGGTTACCAGCCCAGCGCGTACACGCATGCCAGTCTCGAAGCAGATTTGGAAATACTAAGCCCAGCATTCATTTGCGCCCGACTCTGGTATGTAGATTGCGAGATTCCGTACCTGATGGACAATGACTGTCTGTATCATAGAAGCCACGAACATGATCAAGGCAATTGCAAATCCCTCGAATGCGCTCGGCCCCCCGATAAAGTTCCAATCTTTTGCAGTTTGATAATTGGTTATGAATAGCAAGAACCAACGCAATAGCTGCGGCTGTACAAAAGCTAGACTGTCCTGGACGATTTTGAAACATCCGGCAAGCAGATAGGGACCACCATAAGTGGTAAACAGCGCTACCCAAATCGACGAACTTGATACAGGGTCGGCGATCGGGTATGCACAGGAAAAATGAAATACATACTGTTTTCCGAGCGCGCGGTGAAGCTTTTCACCAAGTTTCTCGGACTCGTCGCTGGGAGCTAAACAAGGTAGATCGTCTTCCGTAATAGGAACATCGACCCCTTTTCTTAACAGAGGGGTCAGCCAAGAGAAGGAACATATGCTGTATATGTTAGCTGTGATTGTCGGGTGTTCTGCCACATCGGACGCTGCATCATCCGGAGACTTGGATTCCAATGCAAGAGATAAAAAGCCCAGCAACACGACGGCCCACTCAGAGCCAAGGATGACGGAATGACCTGAAAACCCATTCCACGTGTACGACCTTGTCCATATTGCGACTCCGGCCGCGTAACATGGCCAAAACAAGAGAAGAGTGGTAGACGACGAACGCGTTCGGGTATGGTTTAAATGCGTCAACAGCACCGCAAACAGCAAAGCGATTGGTTCTAGGACAAAAGGCCATAATACCGCCACTTCTCTCTTTTGCACGAGAACGAGGGCAAGTTTAGTAACGCTGACGCCGAAAGCCAACGCCAGGAGCACCTGAACAACCCCGTTTTTTTAGTAAACAAAAACGCATGGCAATGGCAAAGGAACGCACCTCTTTCACGCGCAAGATTAGGTGACTTTTGCGAGATAAGTCACGCGATGATCGACGGAACAGGTGCCATGCCCTCGTGGCTACCGCAAGGACGAAAAGAGACAAAAGAGTAGAAAGTATGACGCCTTCTTCGAAGCAAAGCGTAAAGTCGAACTCTCGCAGAACAGACAGCACGCGCCACCCTTCTAAATCGCGACACTGGGCCGCCATCGAGAATGACGATTGAACGATCGTCAGTGAACGCCCGATGTTCTTATAAGGCTCCAGTCTTCAGAACAGTTGAACGGCGACCCAAATGGTTACCAAAAGAGGCGCTAGTCATTTGATGACAAAATTAGCGAGCGAATGACCAAGACAGCTGACTCAGCGCTCAGCCACGCGACGCGTCATCCATGGCAAGACCGAGGACATTTGGCTTCTTATTTACAGTACTGCCAGCGTTGAACCTTCCGTTCGAACTGCCTCAGGCGACGAGAGCACGAACAGATTCAAAAGTTGCGTGTACGGACGGTTGCCTGTGCGAATCCTTTGGGAAGGATTCTGAGGTTTCCGTTCGATACAGCGCCGCATGAAGAACACCGATGCACAGAATGCAGATCACCCATCCGTACAAAGTGTCATGCGTGTTTCCCCTTAGACTCTCACCGGGGCTGCACGAGTTCCTCTCGCTTCGGAGTTGTACGCTAGTGATACTGTAGCAGAAATTCAGATGTCATTCCAAGTCTACAGCTGATCGCATGCATCGATGTTTTTGTGGTCTGGTAGACACAGAATTCACGAATGTAGAGGAGAAATTCACCACTACACGGGTGATCGATGAGGTCATTCATCTTCGTCCTTTCCTGCGAACTGTTGTGAACCCTTCTTCGTCTACTTCGGGTTGATGTCTCGAATGGTCCAATAATTGCGGCGCGTCTTCGCGATTGCCCTCCCCTCCCTCCATATCAACATCACTATCTTCCCCTTCGTCATCGTCGGTATCCTCCCAGTCGCTCCCACTACGTGCACCCTCCTCCATCCGCGGCACATTTCCCTTGATCCTCTCTGCTTGGGCTTCCCACTCCTTCACAAGTATATCTCGACCGCCGCACACGTCTTCCCAAAGCCTAACGATGTCCCTCGCAACGTCATATGCGCTATTGTCCTCCAGCGTGACCTCGAATTCATCAAACATGATTTGGAGCAGCATTTCCTCGACGTAAGAAGCATCGGGGGCCGTTCCAAGGCCCAGCCCTGATTGCGATGTGGACGGTGCATCTGTTTGTGGGACGTGATCTTCGTACTGATCAACCATGACACCCGCAAGCCAACGTTGTTTTTCAGCCGACTCCGGGCCTCCCCAGGAGTTATGGACAGCGATTCGAAGAGCTGGCCATAGTTTGAGACGTGCCAATATACCGCGTGCGAAGAGAATGATGACCGGGGATGGGGACGACATAAAAATGGAATTCTGCAGCGAGTCACAGATACTCTTAGAAAATTGCCTAAAATTGGCTCTTTTTTTGACAATATTTTGGCCAATTGCTTGACCAATCATCTGCCTCTTACACCGCTTTTCGAACTTTTGTCCGCGTCATGATCAGGGTGCGATTGAATTTCAATGTTTCGACCATGTTCAATAGCCACACACCAGTGCGACAACTCCTCGTCACTACGGGCATGAAACACCTCTCTTCGCCAGCGGTACATATCAGGGTGGCCGTGCCGGCGGCGACCTCTCTGTAAGTCAGATATTGCAGTCCAGCATTTCCCAGCCACCGAGGTCTCGCACACTCGTGAAGGACCATCGATTGGCAAAATCGATCGCGATCGTTACTTGCCCATGCAACACTGCCATGGGATCCGGAACCCAAGTATGATCTAGCGGCTACTCTAACCATCATCCAACTGCGGCTTACGCTCTTATTGTCTGCGGAAATCGTTCGCCGTAGATTTTTACCCAATCAATCCAAGAAACTCGTGCCACTGCACCTTGTATTCGGCCTTCTGTTTCACGAAGTAGCGACTCCTCGTCGGGATCGTTTACTACCGATATGGCACAAAAGCATGGTTACCACTCATTGACCCAAATCGGCACCACTTTCATCCTCCCGGAGCTCAGCGCTGCATAGAGCTACCCGCTATAATTAGCGGAGTGTCAACACCTATGCCCGATATCATGATATTGCTTACTGCATCCAGTGTTTCGATTAAACGAGATCCTACATCCAGAGTGCCCACTCACGACAAGCTTGATCCGGGCGCCTCATTCGATCATTGCTGGTACCTGTGGCTTACCATTGGCGCTGTATCCTATTCCCGGTGCACTCCACATCGAAAGCCACCTGGTCCGATCCTCTGGATATCCGAGACCTAGGAAATCCTTTGACAGGTTACCTTGTTTACAGTTTCTCTCAGTTACGTGTCTGTGCGTCAATAATGCGCGGTGGGCGCCAGTGTATCGACCATGTGCTTAACTGCTGTGCAGAGTCTGGAGTGGACCCACGCTTGGCCGAGGCGGTTTCCGATCATAAGCCACACTCCCAATCATATTTAAGAGAGGGATTCAACTGACTCATCCTTCTTTCTCAACTATTTGTCGCACTTTATCCGTGTAGGTGCTTCGCGCGATCATGGCGACCTCGATACCGTTTGAAAACGATACACTCTTGCTACTGATACGCGAGCCCCTTCCCTATCCAATGCCAGTAGAACTTCTAGTCATCATGCGGAACGTGAGCCGTATCTAATTCCGTTTCAAGCCCTTTGCTGAACACGGTCAATTCACAGGGCCCATTCTCTGGCTTTATGGATATGATCTCGGTTTCTCTCCATCTCCTAGTCAACCTACTCCTGCGTGGCGTTGCATTTTTCGTGGGTCCCCGCTAGTTCTATTCACATTCGTGTGCTCATGTTATTTCACCAGTTTTGTCCCATGGTGATGGACGTCGTCAATGCGGGGCACTTGGTCTGCTATGAAGTACGCAACGTGACGATTGGCGTGCTCTACGTGGTTGGGGTAGTCAACCGAACCACCCGTATATCTAACCTCCGTTGTACGCCTATTCCTTCCATTGCGGTCTTAGCTTTCCTCTCTGATTTCCGTTAATGTGACAGCACCATGCGTGGCGTGCCTGCCGTACCTATTCGGGGATGCATGAATGAAGTGGTGCATGTCTACGTGCTCACTTTTCCGATGTAATCTGGACACTAAATATTTTCTATCATTGGAACAACAACGACAACTTGAAGTATTATGCGTAAATGGATACATACCTCCGCCTCTCGGTACTAATTACCCCACTAATCATGTCTCATTTACCGCGCTAGTCTTGTGCACTGCTCTTGCAATCTACCACGTTACGTGTTTAAACTTTGTGAGACGTCATGGGACGGTCCCTCCACGCGGGAGGCACACGTGCGTCCTTCAAGCATCAAGTTCCGGCGCTGGTGAAGGTCCTTCACAGCATATGCTTGCAATTGCAGTATGCCAATGCTGCGTACCAAGATAAGCATACCTTAACCTTATTCGCACTCATCATATATGTACATAAATATACATTTGATCTCATCTAAACTTGATGTGAATTACGGTGCTAGGTAGGAGGAACCTCCTTCCGAGTCGGACTTTCAGCCATACCTGGAACCTTCAAGTCATGGTGCTCTCGGCTCGGATGTTTGTCGACTGACGGCAGACTGTCGGAGTCATAGTCCTGGCCAAAGGTTGCTCAGTGAGTCACGTGGCATGTCCTAGTAGTGCCGCACTCGTAGTGACTAGTGATTCCGGGTCCTTGTGGGTATAATACCGTGTTCCCCGGCGAAGCGGGGTCTAGTGCAGCTAGACATATGCCGGGTATCCGATAACCGAATATGTGCATCCTTCAGGCCCAGGACAGCCATCGTACAGAGTTCCTGTGGTGCTTATGTAATAGGGGCATCTACTATCCACGCGTCGATCCGAGTGTGACACAATCTATCACCCACAACACATAACATGTCGTTGTTCAATCCATACACCCAGAATGGCGGTACAATCCTTGCCATCGTCGGTGCAGACTTTAGTGTTGTAGCGGGTGACACTCGCCAGAGCGAGGGATACAATATTCAGACCCGCTTTGCTCCCAAGGTATTTCGGTTGTGCGAGGCTCCTACCTCCCTTTCATTGCCGATGTCCGCGTTTGACCGATACATCCGTGTATGTGTTTCTTCTTTGCCGCTGTGATTCAGGACGGACCGTGCGTTGTTGGCTGTAAATAGTTTCGCAGCTGACGGAAACATGTTCGTCAAGAAAGTAAAGCAGCGCCTTGAAGTGTGTTTCTCGTCACCATTTCTTTTTTCCTGTTAGCTTACACTTGGTTCGCGTCTGCGCGGTGGAAGTGGTACAGACACGCGCACGCAAAGGATATGCCCCTCCGTTCGATTGCGCGGTTGATCCAGACGATGCTGTACTCCCGTAGGTTTTTCCCGTACTACGTGTACAATATTTTGGGAGGTATCGAGGAGGACGGTACGTGGATGACGTCAATTTTCAGTTTTATTCGTATGCTTAGAGATGGTCAATGCATTCACATCCGTAGGCTCTGGTGCAGTGTACTCCTTCGACCCCGTCGGGTCCTTCGAGCGCGAAACTTGCCGCGCAGCAGGACCAGCCCAGTCCCTGCTACAGCCTTTCCCGGATAACCAGGTACGTCCGACATTCGTTACCCATTCGTTCGGTGGCTCATACCATATATGTTCGTGTGGCATAGATCTACTTCAGGAACCAACAGCCTGCGCCAGGAACGCCTCACCCGACACATTTGCCACTAAAGGTAGTGCTCGCACTCGTCATTGATTCGTTCACGAGTGCAACGGAGAGGCACATCGAGGCAGGTCACAGTTACCATCCCTTTGATTCCTTGGTTGGACAGTGTGAACGGTTAACTAACGGTAGTGGTGCGCTAGGTCGGAGATGCACTGCAAATCTATATTGTCCTTGCCAAAGGACGAAGCTTGCAGGGGTTGGAGGGCGCGAAAGGTTTAGAAGAGTTAACGATATCGGAGGATGGCGAGCGGATATTTCTGGTTCAGCAAGATCTCAAGAAGGATTAGTAATCCTCCGAAAAGTATGCAAACTATCATAGTTTTAGTACACAAGCCAAATTTGCTTTTCATTTCTTTAATTAACCCCACCGCTTTGGCATTACGACGCAGAAACGGCTAGCCAGGTACTGTAAAAACAAAGCATGCCCGCTTTCCGTGGCCCAGAACTATTACACATGCTCGTAGTAGCGGTCTCACGATCCCGCATTGTACTTTAAGTTCCTTGAATGGCGACACTTGATGATACACCCTCAAGAGAAGGTAGAAATAGCTTATTGATCGCTACTCTGCCGTGAGCACGAATTGGAACACGAAGCATGATTTACCCAGCAAATTAATGTCAACCACTCGTGGTCTCAACACCAGCTATTCACGCATCCCGGCACAGTGATTACTATCGGGTTATAAGAGGTGCATAGCGCTGTCCAGCTCAAATTATGTCACCCACTGTCATCATCTACAAAGATCTCCAATTCCAATTGTGGCTCACTGCATTTTCCCGAGCATGTGCATTGCAGTACCGCACCGATGCTAGCCGCCAGCCCATTGACCCTGAAACAATACGATATCGTTAGGTATGTGCCACATCCGCGAGATCGATTGATAAGCAGTACGTAGAATGAAGGATAGCCAGTTCTCCGATAGGCTGTACGTATCCTCCATTGTGTTTCGAAACGCGCGCTCACAACCACTGCTGCCTGAACACGCTTCTAGACTAATAGACAAGCAGTATCCGCATCCATGTGCTCACACGTTTACTGGATTTCTCCCGCGCCTCCGTCGCGGACCCATCAGATTCAAGAACTGCACTTGGCCCGGCGATCTCAACATACCGATGCACTGCACAGCGGCCTATGGGGTGTCCGCGTCCGCTGCAGACTTAAATCGCCGGCTCCCTGACATGTTTCCGTCGTCTGAGTCCAACCAAGTCCTCTATTTGTTAGAATATCAACGCGCTCGACGCCTATTTCCCATGAGTGGTAAGGAGCGGAGATCTGAATGTCACGGAAGATCGGGGTTGCCATCCTCATCCAAGGAATCAAGACTATGTACTATCATGTGACGAGCAATGCACAATGGACAGGTAATGCACAATTGTGTTCCCTGCCCACAACACTCAAGATATTCATAATATAACATCATGGGCACATTGCCAGAGGCATATTCTACTAACTAGTGTACTTCAATGCAAAAAAAAAGTAATGTGGTAGCTCTCTGGCATGCAAACTTTAAGGAAGGTGGTGTGAACCACCCCATTTTTATGGCATTTTGACCCAGATCCCAGAGATCTACTAGGGCATTGGACTCGAATTTTTCGGGTTAGTTGCATTGTATCCAGGCAAATATTCACAGCTCATCAGTTCAGTGAAACATAGGAAGACTCAGCTGCAATATTCATGATTGTGCTAGAGTGTGACAAAAATCAAGTATAGGGGCGTCACGCGCATCAGCACATTCAAACTCCGCTTAAATAAGAAATTCAACGAAGCACGATAATTGGGGCGGAGTATAATTGTTAACACTGCGGAGCTTAATTTATGCGTGCGGAGATGCCTGTCAGGAGTGACATGGTGTGACGAAATTGTGCATTACCTATACTTTTAGACATGTCATTTTCAAGGCTCACTGGTACATGCATTTTAGCATATTTTATCGATGTTTTTGCACAGGCCTGTAGCAAAGACCTGCCTCTATCAGGTCCCCGAATCCCGAGTTCAAGAAATTTTGTTGTTGTGTAGTTATTCCAAATTTTGTAAAAATTGTGCATTACCTGTCGCATGATAGTATTAGTGTCGTTAGGCTTCACTACCTAACCTCACAGCCACTCGGAATGTGTAAATTATAGTCGCCGGGAACCGAGAACCGGCTCTGCAAGGATCGGCCTAGGATGGGTGCGACATGTTAAATACCATCTCAATAATTGGAGGGGGGAAAGGGACAACTTCTTCGAAGGTTGCTGCGCTTGCGCATCTTCCTCAGGCTTCAAGCAGGCCTACCAACAAAATGCCAATAGAAAATGGCAGCCGAGATGAAACGTGGATTCCATAATCCACAGCAAAGCTAACATGGAAGGTGTTGTATTTGTATTCCGTCGCGTATTAGGAGAAGGTGACTCAGACACCTGACCGTTTCAGGGGGCCGCAGGACTTACTCAAATTTTTAACCGAGACAACAAAGTACCGGATACAAATATAGCCCCCAACCTACAATCGTGACGTCCTCGAACTAGTTGAGTGTACCATACAGGATGAGTGTTTCTATTATTCCTGGCCGCCGTCGGACTCCATGTCTGGGAAAACTTTTTGTCGTTTGAGATAGTACCGGCCCGTCAGCTGTTCCGCGCACCCGGGCGGGGTGACCGTGGTGCAGGCATGAATGACGCGCCATCGTCTCGCGCTCGAGACCCAAACAACGGCTTAGTTGGTCGTGAACCTGAGGAGGTCGAAGACGTTGCAGAAGTCCGTGGTTCGCAACCCTATGCATTGAATATCCTCTCGGCATGTGATGCCGTCGTGTCTGGTTTTACTTCTAGCCGCACTGCACTTTCTGATGCATCATACATCATGGATGTCCTCGGACGTTGCACTCTATGTCTGGTGCGTCAACAGTCTGGTACATGGAGTCCTTCCCAGAGGTCACTTGAACATGTCATGCTCCTCCCCTCCCCCTTTGCCATTTTCTTATACTGCACTGTAATTGGCTGCCCCTACACACCCTCCATAAGCATATGTATGTCAGGTGTCGATGACGTTCAATGGGTGTTGTTGGGGGGGACGCCTCTTCTACATATCTGTGACCACACAAAATGTATCTGCGTATCAATTCTGTGCATCTTCTCTATCTAACCAAGTACCGGCATCGTGCCGGACAGAGCTATCTGACTGTTCGGAGCATAGAGTCTCGTATTCTTCACCGCATTGTTACTTACATGTTTCTGCAGTTCTGGATGCCTACTTGTCGGACATTGACACATACATGTCAGACTGAGTGCATGTTACTGACGCCCCACCTGACTTCCTCGATTGATTCTCCTGCTGTAAGTATCCATTCAAGTTGGCTGCACAAGAGGGCTCGATATCTGCAGACTGAAATATGGAAAGAAAGACTAAATAAGCTGGTAACTACTCTGAATGTCATTATCTTTTACTTTTTATTTTTATTTTTCACTTTCACATGTGTGATAGTCACAGATTGTGGTGGCATCATTGTAAGCACCGAAAGGGGATATGGTGGATAGCCAAATGTATTAAGGCTGTTGCGAACGGTAGATACCTTGTTTACCCCATGACGACGCGTGCACGAAGTAGTCTACACAACGATAACCATTTTCAACCAACATTGCTAAATTGATGATTACAACATGGCATGTGACACAAGTATGTATGTTCCGTCAGTACGTATCTCCGCACGTCTTGATGTATCAAATCTTCTAATCACTGATGGTCATTTCGCAAGTGTTTGCTGAGCGTTGCTTGAACAGATGTTCGACAAACTTTCTGAGAAATTGAATGTTATCATGGTCATATCCATGGCTACGTGAGAGACATAGGCATTAAAGGGCGCTATTTTACTAGCATTCGAGGAAGATCCTGCTGAGGTTTGTGTGCACCTCGGATTTGACCCGGATAGCTTCGTTTTTGTCTGATTTTTCTAACATCCTGACTGTCCTCGGTCAAGCCGGAGGATGGTAAGGCACGAATGAAGAGTACGCCGAACACCAACAGGCGTTCGGAACGCCACCAAAGGGGAGATAGTAGATCAGAGCGAGCAGAACACAGCAAAAAAGGCACGGAGGGAATCCACACACCTGGTTCCAAGGCATTCGCAAACATGTCTGAAGGTGTCCTCGCCCACGAAACGTGTAACACCGCGTCTCTCCGCAACCTCTACAGCTACTGCGACGTACCATATACCGATCAAAAGCCCTCACTGGGTAGTACCATGTCCCTGAAAAACAAGAGGCCTGGAGGCGAAACAGATGAGATACACGAGCAGTGTCCTGAGGAGGGGAGTCCGCCGAACAACAAAGGGCGCTCGAGGTGGCATGGGATCGCCGAGACTGCGGAGGGAAACACGCAGAATGCGACGCAAAAGAAACGGAGTGAACCTGTACACCCGGTTCTGAAATATTGGCACATTTGTGTGAAGGTGCCTCTGCGCACGAAATGAGGAATATCTTCACGGCCCCCGCGGCTACCACGTCGACGATATGGTGTTTGAATACCCTAACTGGGTAGTATACGGCTCCAAAAGACGCGAGGGATCCGGCGATAAAAGGGGGGAGATTTCGCGTACACTGTGTGGTTAAATGGTGGAAGAGAAACCGTTGATCAACAACAGCTCTCGGAATGGCATGAAATTGGCTCCGAGAAATCTGCAAACCAGAGAAGCAAGAGGGGCCGCGCAGAAACACGTGAGATGTGACTACAAGACCTCGGGAGTAGGCAGAAGGAAGGCCTCGAACGACAACGGTAGAGGTGATCGACGTAGAACTCTGGGGTACGGTAAGGAGACTCCTAGACGGACATGGTGAAAGAGGAATTACGGAGATCGGATGGCCAGATCCCGAATTACGCGCGAAACGCCCTCGCTACCCTCCAAACATGAAAACGGGGGAATATCTCCGCAATGGCTGCGCGGAATTAGATAGACCCCGGACCCCCAGAAAGGGTTCAATGGGGGAGAGGTGCGACCAGAAAAGTGAGGGGACCATTGCAAGAATGCGCGGGATACGACCACAAAACCAAAGCCTGGGTCACCATCGTATACCTAAATGAGGGTTTAGTATGTTCCTACTGTTGGTCAAATAATGTGATCCATTGGCGTGCTTTATCGGCGTCGTCTTCTCGAGCGTCCGAGTAGGGGAGGCGTTCAGATGGGGATGGGAACGGCCTGGAATGAGGAGGCGACGTGTTTCGGTGAGATCGTCATGGGTGACGTGCACATACAAGCTGGCTACCTATCGCTGCGGTCCAGTTGTCTATACGATCCCGTAGGGTTCATCCAGCGACCTGCAAGGTATCTCCTGTCCAGTAGGTAGTATGGCACTTCCCTGCGGCTAGATACAACTTATAAGCATGGCAGGGACCCTCAAGTATCCAGAGGCCACCTCAAAATATCGGGACTGCTTTTGCTGCTGGCACGAGGCTAGGAATGCTGACTTTCTTGCCAGTGGGTGACTTGCGACGGTCAAGCACTTGACGTCTGAACTCGAGAAGGAACTCATAGACGAGAATACGAGCCAGGTGTAACGGTAGCCCACTTAGCCTCTCGAAGGACAGCAAAACACGACGGAAATTGCGGTTACTTGCCTAGGGTCGATGCCATGCAACCCAGACAACATAGTCAGCTGGTACAATAACAAAAAAAAATGATGATCTCACATGCCTTTGTCAGAAGTGGTTCGGAAGAGCAAAGTAAAGATCCCGGAGGTGGAATAGTCGCAGAATAACAAAATATTGACATTTGCGGGTATCAAAGAACGCACGTATGAATTTTGGGCCGGAGTGACCTTCTAAACGAGGTGACCATCTGTTTTCTGTAGCGTCCGGGGTGGTCCTGAGGGCTTTTGGTATGAACGTGACCTGAGCTGGAGGACAGCTAGAGGCCATACCTCGCCGAGTGCAGCCACCGCGATGATTGGCAACCTACAGAAACCGGATGCGCGGGGGATACATAAGTTACCGCTGCCTCTTCGCCTGCCATTAGCAGTGAAGGGCCAAGAAAAGGAAGCTAATAGCAGGCAATGCTGAGGGAACACATCAAAAGCAGAATGCAGAGCACGAAAGCGTGTTGTTACCTATGTAGATCACTTTCACTTCCAGTGGGCCGCCAGTGCGCGGGCAGTGATGGATGGCTTCGTACAGAGACCGATTGCACTCTCGAGCTGGGTATGGTCCGTGAGAGGGTGCACGCACATCCAGAAGTTGCCCGGTTCCAATCAGGTCTACACTTTGAGAGAGCAATACTCACAAACGCTGGTACCTGCAATGCACGCGACGCCGGCCAGTCTGGTAGTACGCCAGGATGACTTTGAGTCAGATAGGTGGGAGTTGTTCGCCCTCGTGACGAATGTGCACAACCCCCTCTTCGGTGAGTGCGTAACAGCGAAGATGGGCTCTGCAATCGCCAGCCTCCAATTTCCATCCCACGAAATACGCACTAGTCGCGCTTAGGGCAAGAGTCGGTCTATGACCGCTACTAGGCTAGTACGATGATAGGATTATTCCACAACACTAAGTGAGCCTCTGCAAAGGAAGGAAATTACGAGGATATACATATACGGTTCCGTCCGACACCGAGACGCCTCGAAGTTCGAATGTTTGACAACATTTGCAGTATTGTAAGAGACGCATCCCTGCATCTCCCAAACTTCGTCATGGTAGATCACATGACCTGACATTGCGGATACGTAAATAGCCAAGCCTGACGTGCTTTTCCCGTCGCCGAACTGCAAACGGTTAGTATCATCATCGATAGGCCAAGTTAAAAGGCGGTCCATTCCCATCACCGTCGCTCTATTCTCGCATCAACTGAAGAATCTTCACTTAGACATATTCCATTAAAAAATCATCATGGGTGTCCTCGATATCGTACCCGTAAGTCCTGCACATCGATGTTGCCGAACGAACCCGATCGCATCCATATCTAATCATCTAATCACTTTCTTCACAAAGGCTGGCGTGTTGACCGGTGAAAACGTTCGCAAGTTGTTCAACTATGCAAGGGAGCAGAAGGTACCCGTCGTCTGGCCGCATCGGAAGCTTTCGATGTCAACTGATCTCTCGTTCACCCTCTTATCTAGTTCGCTATCCCAGTGAGTCATTGTCAGAATGTAATCCGATGATGTTTTTTTCCTGACTTCAGAGCTGCGTCTCACCAGGCCATCGTAAGCACCGTTCTTACCGCCGCATCTTCGCCCCTCTCACCTACGTTCCCAGAATGTCACGTCTTCCTCCACCGCCAACGCCGTCTTAGAAGCGGCCCGGTACGTCCAAAATCCTGCCCCCTTCTCTCGGCCGATAACGTTCCTAAATATCCATGACAGTGACATCAAAGCGCCGATCATTCTCCAAGTTTCTCAGGGCGGTAGTGCCTTCTTCGCCGGAAAGGGAATAGCGAACGACAAACAGCAAGCATCCATCCTCGGTGCTGTCGCTGCAGCACACCACATCCGGACGGTCGCGAAGGCATATGGCGTGTACGTACCACGATGAGCATCAGAGCCTGTCATTCTCATGTGTATTTTCCTTCGGGGCAGTCCCGTCGTGCTACACAGCGATCACTGTGCCGAGAAGCTTTTGCCCTGGTTCGACGGCATGCTCGCAGCTGACGAAGCGTACTTCAAAGAACACCAAGAACCCCTTTTCTCCTCCCACATGCTTGACCTCTCCGAAGAGCCAAAGGAGAAGAACATCGCTACCTGCGTCGAGTACTTCAAGCGGATGGCTCCTCTCGGACTCTGGCTCGAGATGGAGATCGGTATCACTGGTGGTGAGGAAGATGGCGTCGACAACACCGGTGTCGACAATGCTGCGCTGTACACTCAGCCAGAAGACGTGTATGATGTCTACAAGGCTTTGAACCCCATCAGCCCCAACTTCAGCATCGCAGCTGCATTCGGTAACGTGCATGGTGTCTACAAGCCTGGTAACGTCAAGCTCCAGCCTCAACTCCTCGGGGCGCACCAGGCATACACGTGCGAGAAGCTGGGCGGTCAGCCTGCGCAACCCTTGTATGTTTCTTTCACCTTTTATACTCGGAGGATGGGAATTCACAAGACGCGCGTGTTAGGTACCTTGTCTTCCACGGTGGTTCTGGATCGACCAAGGAAGAAATCCAAACGGCCGTCGAGAACGGCGTTGTCAAGATGAACGTTGACACTGGTAACGAAGATATACCTTCAGAATTATCGATCTTCTGATGGGGACTTGTATAGACACTCAATTCACCTACCTCACTGGCATCAGGGTATGTCCCTCGTTTAGCCCTTGTCTTGTCCATCTCAGACGACAGTCATTTTAGGACTACATTCTCAAGAAGAAAGACTATCTCCTCTCTCAGGTTGGTAACCCCGAGGGTGCTGATAAGCCAAACAAGAAGGTCCGTGTTCTCCCTTTGCACATGCAAATGTGCTGACGCAATTTTCCCTTGCAGTTCTACGACCCTCGTGTTTGGGTCCGTGAGGGTGAAAAGACGATGGCAGCGCGTGTCAAGGAAGCATGCAAAGATTTGGGTAACGTTGGTCAGTGCCTCTCGCTTCGTCGATATATCATCCGTTGATCTCACATGCTCTTCGTCCAGACCGCCTGTAAAATGAGAGGTCTTTCGATGTATCATTATGTTAGAGATTGTGGAAAGTCAACGTATATACGATGTCCAATACATATTAGCTATGTAAACGAATCAACATTTAGACGCTTGTTTGGCTCATCACTGCAACGACTCGAACGACGGCGCCGAAACACAAGAATGCAAAGTTTCTGTACGTGTCTTGTCTTTGTTCGCATCCCTGTCTGCAGTCACCCACACCCGTGCCAAAGTCTACGCCGTCCTGCTCCTGCCAGTCTTCCTCACCATCGAAAGCACGCGACTCGCATTCTGGGCATCGCTTGTCTCCTCGTCGCCACCGCCGTCCTTCGTGCCCTCACCGCTCGTCCTCTTCCTCCACGCAGTATGGGGAACAGTCGTGTGGGTCGTGTGGATGCTCATGGCATGGGTACTGTGGGTACCCGTCAGAGCCATCCTATGGATATGGGGAATAGGAAGGGACGGCGCATATAAGCGAGGTGAGTGATCCACTATTATCGCGGATACTACGACTGAGTCCCTTTCCACATAACACGCGATGTGTGCATATACACCTACTACGTGTTCGCGTGCAACCCGCAGCCTCTGCAGCGGCAACTGCTAGATGGTACGACGCAAAACGTCAGCGCGCAAGAGAAGACGCGTCTTTCTCTGCGTCTGCCTCTCCGTTGAAATCCAATAAGCTATCTTGGTACATATACTGATACCGGATATACGGTATGTATATGCATTTCCCATCCAGTGTGCACGCAGTCACGCCGTCTTCCACAGTGCATTGTGTGTATCACCATGAAGGTGTATCTTCGTTGATCTCTGAGTCATATCTTGTTGTACCCTCGCCACGAGCGAGGCCGTGTTGTTGTCTGTAATCTTGTTCGTGTTCTGTTATTGTCGTCGAATAGAAGGCTTGTATACCGTGTCGTTTGGGGTGTCCAGTGCAGCGCGATGCCCGAAGAACAAGAGTGGGAATATTCAAGGCAAGATGCATTAGCAAGGGAGATCAGGTATTGGCAATCAAGAGCGCATCTACACGTCTCTAACAACATCTAAGCATTGTCAACGAAAGCCCGACCCTTTTCTATGTTCTTTTTGAGCTCAGGGAAGCATGCTTCCAAGAGTTTCTCCTCTTGTGCGGACACATGTCCCAGAGGGAAGATCCTCTCGACGCCGTTGACCTGTAGAAGGGGTGGCACGTCAGCCCGACTGACATACAAATTTAGAGAAAAGACACATACGCCAAGTTCGACGTTGGAGGAGAAGAAGTCGATGCCCTTGTCCTTGAACAACGGACTCTCAACAAACGTAGGCGTGATAACACCCTTTTCGCCGTTCAAAGCCCGCAAGAGGGCACTGGTAAACTTGGCACCAGCATACGCCATGGAGAGGGTCGCACTCCCAGCGCCGTCTTTGGCCTTAACGACTTCGTCGCCACCAAATTGGATGCGGTAGACGAGTTTTTCATAGGCCTCGCCCTTAATGTTCTTACCGTGTACACTCTGAGAGAGCAGAGGGACGATTGTTGCACCACTGTGACCGCCAACGACGGTGATGGGCGTCTCGTTGGGGTGTACGCCAGCAATGGATGCAGTGAAGCGAGCGGCGCGGACAACGTCAAGGGTGGTGACACCGAACACACGCTTAGGGTCGTAGACACCGGCCTTGGCGAGCGTGGATGCGACGATGGGGACAGTGGAGTTGACGGGGTTGGAGATGACGAGAATGTGTGCTTTCGGCGAGACACGACCGATTGAGCTTGCAAGGTCGCGCACGATGGACGCGTTGGTCTACATAAGCGAGAATAAGAGACATCGAGACGAGCATAGACAGACTTACATTGAAGAGGTCATCACGGGTCATCTGGGGGTGGAATTAGCAAGGAGAATACAGAGAGTGGAGGGGGGGGCTGCTTACACCGGGCTAGGAGACAAGCGTGAGTCGAGTGAGTGCTTGCAAGGGCGGAACCGTAGCTTACCTTTCGTGGCACACCAGCAGGGATGACGACAACCTCCACGCCATCGAGAGCATTGTCGAGCTTGTCGGCCGGATAGCCGCACACCTAAACGCCCGTTAATTGTACCTAATAAACACCACTGCGAACGCACCTCTGAGGGGGTGTCGACGTGGCTGACGTCCGCAGCAACGCCGGGTGCACCGCGGATGTCGTACAGGCTCAGCGAGGAGACGAGCGGGTCGGCCTTGAGCAGCAACGACAGCGGCTGGCCGATGCCTCCGCCGGCGCCGAGGACGGCCACTTTCGTGTGCCGGGCAGCGGAGGTCGAGAACAGGCGGGCCGGGCTGGCCAACGAGCGGGCTGTGCAGCGGGTGAGCATCGTCGTCGTCGTCGTCGTCGAGGACAGAAACCAAAATTTGTGCTTGCCGAGACCCGCCGACGTTATTTGTACCCGAACTGTTTTATGTACTCAGTAAACAAGCTACATCCTACTCAAGTACTGCGAGCACATACATACGCTAAGGCGCTGTTCACCCTGCGAACGCGAAGTCTAACAGCTTCGTCGAGGGCTTGTAGAAAGACTTGTAGTAAGTAAGTAAGTAGTTGAAAGTTGGCAAGAGCTCAGTACACGCATTACATAAACCTACGTCGAGTCTGATCGCCACTATCTTCAAAAGCCATCTACCCAAACGATGTCCATGCAGATTTTTGGCAACGAGGTAATCAGCATCGTTCGTACCAATCTGAACCCCTGACACTATCATATTACAGGCGACAGAGGAAAAGGCAGAGAATGCCCGTCTCGCGTCCTTCGTCGGCGCACTCGCCGTCGGTGACCTCGTCAAATCCACCCTCGGTCCAAAGGGAATGAACAAAATACTTCAGTCAACCTCTACCGGCGATATAAACGTCACAAACGATGGATCTACCATCCTAAAATCTATCCAGCTCGACAACGCAGCCGCAAAGATCCTCGTCAACATATCGAAGGTACAAGACGACGAAGTCGGTGACGGAACAACCAGCGTTTGCGTGCTCGCAGCAGAGCTTCTGAGGGAAGCAGAAAAGTTGATTGCGATGAGGATACATCCACAGACCATCGTAGAGGGCTACCGCATCGCAAGCGTAGCCGCCTTGGATGCATTACAGAAAGCAGCTGTCGATCACGCGTACGTTCACGTGTTATCGTCTTGCTGGCACCTTATCCAGATCCGGATTTGCATCATGCAGGTCAGATCCAGCTCAATTTCGTGAAGATTTGTTCAACATCGCACGGACGACGCTATCGTCCAAAGTACTCTCACAAGACAAGGATTACTTTGCTAATCTCGCCGTAGAGGCCGTTCTGAGACTAAAGGTGCTCTGAGCTGCCCCCTGATTTCATTCGCGCTCACAGCTAGTGTAGGGCTCGACAGACCTCGAACACATCCAGATCATAAAGAAAGTCGGCGGAAAACTAACTGATTCCTATTTGGACGAAGGCACGTCCAAACCCCGAAAATCTCGGACTATCAGATCTCATTTGCATCAGGTTTTATTCTCGACAAAACAATCGCCGTTAACTCGCCAAAACGCATGGAGAACGCCAAAATATTGGTCGCCAACACTTGTACGCCAGACTTTCTCGTTCGACAATCTCGCGCGACATACTGATCTTTTCTGTTCTACAGCGATGGACACCGACAAAATAAAAGTTTTTGGCGCCAGACTGAAAGTAGACTCGACCGGAAAACTCGCAGAACTCGAACGCGCCGAACGAGAGAAGATGAAAGCCAAGGTCGAGGCTATCGCCGCACACGGAATAAATTGTTTCGTTAACCGCCAACTCATATACAACTATCCCGAATCAATCCTCACTGAGAAGGGAATCATGGTCATCGAGCATGCCGACTTTGAAGGCGTAGAAAGGTTGTCGCTCGTCACTGGAGGAGAGATTGCCAGCACTTTTGACCGTCCGGATCTAGTGAAGCTCGGTAGATGTGATCTCATCGAGGAGATCATTGTTGGCGAAGATAAGGCAAGCGTTGTCTTATCGGCTCAACTTGGTCATTGTCTAACATTCAAATTCAGCTCATAAAATTTTCCGGTGTCGCCGCTGGTGAGGCCTGCACCGTCGTTTTACGCGGTTCTACACACCAAATGGTAGACGAGGCCGAGCGCTCGCTGCACGACGCTCTGTCGGTGCTTTCCCAGACCGTAAAAGAAACCCGTGTCGTCCTTGGAGGTGGATGCTCTGAGATGCTGATGAGCTGTGCCATCGACGAAGCCTCCCGGAAGGTCAAGGGCAAGAAGGCTATCGCAGTACAGTCGTTCGCACATGCGCTCAGGCAGATTCCAACGATTCTTGCTGATAATGCTGGGTACGATTCCAGTGATCTCGTGACGCGTCTGAGGGCTGCGCACTACGAGGGACAGTCAGATGCCGGGCTAGGTATGTTAGATTCTCTCTGCATTGTCTCCTATCATTCACTCAACCTCGACTCGTGGCAGATATGAATGAAGGGACGATCGCCTCGATGAAGAAGCTCGGTGTAACCGAGAGCTATAAACTCAAACGACAAGTCGTACTGAGTGCCAGCGAGGCTGCGGAGATGATTATTCGGTACGAGTGTCCTGGCTTGATCATGTTTATGGGAACTCACGGACGTATAGGGTGGATGACATTCTCCGTGCGACGCCCCGGAAGCGTGAAGCCGTGTAGAGCAGTTATGTTACTATCATATTTTCAAATACACGCGCACGTTTTCTTGCTCGTAAGGCCTGGGCGATGTTTACCCATCTTCCAGCTTTCATTGGATGATGAGTGATTGAGAAACCCACCACAGCCACCGATTTCAGTTCATGGTGCACTGGATTATTGCTGGTTCGTTGTGCACAGGTCGTACACAGTGAATCTCACCCGACGCCCACAGCAAATGATGGATCGTTCGCACAAGCCCTGTGGACGACATGCGGTATGTCGACGACCCAAAATATTATATCTCTTTCTTGGTAATGGTTCATTCTCGAACTCATGTGCTTTCATCTTGGGGAAGCGGAACTTGACATGATTGATCAGCATGCTACTTCACTGATGCTGATTTGGACAGTGAGCGTGAAGTTGGAGATAAGGCAAGGCTCACTGATCACTGTCCACACTAACCAGAGAAATCCATAGTAAGCCAGAGCCAAAGCATACTAAATCATTCTGTAACAATCTCATAACATGCTGAAGGCTAGGATCAATAACATGAGCAACATGTAAAGGTATGTGTACAACTTGGGAAGTCATCTCCAACCATTCCTCACATAGTATGGGTATTTTTTTTGGGTAAGATTTTGTCACCAACATAAGGATTTCAAAAAGACACATCAATCAACATGCTTGAAATAATATCTTCAAGAGATTACAAAAATAAGAAACTGGGGAACTTACAATCTCAGCCTACCACTTTGAAGACCAAACTATCAATCACTTGCTACTCCCCCTCTTTGCTGTGCAAGGTGAATGTTAGGGCATTGATGATGAGTGTACAGAAAATAGTGTCATACACATTTGATTTGCCTTTGCAATATCCACAAGGATGGGGCATAAAATTTCAATGTCTTCACCATGCTCCATGAAGGCTGCCTCTATGAGTTGGTGAACATTAGCTTTGACATCTGATGTTTCATATTCTTTGATGGCAAATGTCAAGTCCTGCTGCAAAGTCCTCCCTGTCTTTGCCCACAACAAGAAGTATAAATACTCAAACACAAGTAAGACACCTGAAGCAATGAGATACATCTGTGGCACCATACAAAGATGCCATTTACCAATGCCATGCTCTGCAACATATTTCATTGAAGATTGTGGGGTGGTGGCCAAGGAAGGCATTGCAGGGATTAGATCATGATGATAAATGAAAGGCTATGACACTGCACATTAGCTATACTGTATATAGTGGAGGAAGGAAGGAGAAACTGAAACATACAACCTACACACAACCATGAAAGCAGATATGAGGTAAGGTGAGGTAGTCACAAACCAACTGTCAATCTAGCTAGTCTGCATTAGATGACAAATCCAGATGGAGATGATTACACTCTACATGAAATGTATCAGCAGCGGTAAAAGATGCATAATGGTGATGATTACTAACATGCTGGCAAATATAGGTCAGGACAAAATCATCAAAATGATATCCATAAAAGGGGCACCTACATCCTGAAAGATCAGGTTAAACAAGAGACCCAAACTGCTTGCATTGATTAACCTCACCATCTGTGCAATTTTCAGATACTAGTAACCACATAGTGTAGTCACACTTAGTCACAACACATGGGCAGCCTGTGTGCCAAAACACCAACACTTATATAGACCCTGAGATGGGCCCACCTAAATAGATCAGCCAGTACACATGGACAGGACCGAGGGACTAAAGTGAGAGCAACATATGTATGGGACCGTAAGTGCATTACCACAACATATGGGAGGGCCCATGGTGGGTAAGGATGTTGAAACATTTAGATGGGCCCGTGACCAATTAAGTATACTGAGCTGCTGTAAGACATGGACAGGCCCGTCCTAGTAGGTTACACCCCTGTTGCAACATCAAGGCAGGCCTGCCCATCATAACATGGAGAGGGTCACAATATAAGGATGGGCCTGTCTATGATTAGAATACAAAGTTGGCAACATATGGACGGGCCCAGGAGTAATATCATTTATGGTGTCACAACATAAAGATGGGCCCATCAGTAATGTCATTTCATAATGTCACAACATATGAACGGGCCTGTTGACAGTAAGATGTACTGCTGTTGAAACATAAAGATGGGCCCATCACTAGTATCATTTAATAGAGTCACAATGTAAGGTCGGGCCCATCAGTAGTATTATGCAACATATGGACAGGCCTGTCCACAGTAAGATGTACCTCTGACGAAACATAAAGATGGGCCTGTCAGTAATCTCATGTATAGCATCACAACATATGGATGGGCCCTTCAGTAGTATTATTTATATTGTCACAACATATGGGCAGGCCCGGCCCCAGTAAGATGTACCTGTTGAAACATATAGACGGGCCTGTCACTAGTATCATTTAATAGAGTCACAACCTATGGACGGGCCCTTCAGTAATATTATTTATATTGTCACAACTTATGGACAGGCCCATCAGTAATCTCATATATAGCATCATGACATATGGATGGGCCCATCACTAGTATCATTTAATAGAGTCACAATATATGGATGGGCCTGTCAGTAATCTCAGGTATAGCATCACAACATATGGACAGGCCCTTCAGTAGTATTATTTATATTGTCACAACATATGGACAGGCCCTTCAGTAGTATTATTCATATTGTCACAGCATATGTACGGGCCTGTCCACAGTAAGATGTACCTCTAATGAAACATAAAGACGGGCCCATCAGTAATCTCACATATAGCATCATAACATATGGACAGGCCCTTCAGTAGTATCATGTATATCATCACAACAAATGGATGGGCCTGGCCCCAGTAAGATGTACCCTGTCGAATCATAAAGATGGGCCCGTCACTAATATCATTTAATAGAGTCACAACATATGGATGGGCCCTTCAGTAGTATTATTTATATTGTCACAGCATATGGATGGGCCCATCCACAGTAAGATGTACCTCTGATGAAACATATGGACAGGCCCTTCAGTAGTATTATTTATATCGTCACAACATATGGGCGGCCCAGCCCCAGTACGATATACCCTGTCAAAACATAAAGATGGGCCCATCACTAGTATCATTCAATAGAGTCACAACATATGGATGGGCCCTTCAGTAGTATTATTTATATCGTCACAACATATGGGTGGGCCCGGCCCCAGTACGATGTACCCTGTCAAAACATAAAGATGGGCCTGTCACTAGTATCATTCAATAGAGTCACAACATATGGATGGGCCCTTCAGTAATATTATTTATATTTTCACAACATATGGACGGGCCCATCAGTAATCTCATGTATAGCATCGCAACATATGGATGGGCCCTTCAGTAGTACCATGTATATCGTCACAACAAATGGATGGGCCAGGCCCCAGTAAGATGTACCCTGTCGAAACGTAAAGGTGGGCCCATCACTAATATCATTTAATAGAGCCACAATATATGGACAGGCCCTTCAGTAGTATTATTTATATTGTCACAGCATATGGATGGGCATGTCCACAGTAAGATGTACCCCTGACGCAACATAAAGATGGGCCTTCAGTAGTATCATGTACATCGTCACAACAAATGGATGGGCCCATCTAGCAAGATGCACCCCTGTCACAACATAAGGACAAGCCCATGTATGGTATTCTTAGGCAGCAGAAAGGGAGATCCAAGCTATCCACATAAGGACAGCCCATGTAAGGCATTCTCAGGCAGCAGAAAGGGAGATCAAAGGGATCTACATAAGGATGGGCCCAACCATGGTATTCTCAGGAAGAAGATAAGGGAAAACAAAAACCAGTGTTACAACATAAGACAGGCCGATCCATCTATTGCAGGATTACAAACCCTCGGCACTGTATAAGATGGGCCAATCCATCATATCATAGATACTCACCGTAAATGGATGGGCCTATCCATATTGGGTTATCCCCCTGTCACAATATAAGACAGGCCCAGGAAGACAAGAAATGAAGAAAGTGGAACCTCTCACACTATAGAGTATCTGAATTTCCCACTATAAATTGTGTTTCATGTTGGACAATTTGCCTATTCAGTTGGAATCTCAGGCGTTGGTCTATGTAGCTGTGAGGCAGGACTCTGCCATTGGAGCAGACAGGAAACATGCAAAACAAATGGCAATGCTATTCCAGAACAACACATAATATTTTTATCTGAGCCTCTGCTTCATATATGCATTCAGGATTATTGACTTGTGCCAGTATTGCCATCATGCTGTGGGAATCATTCATAGGTGGGATAAAAAATGCACATCCGCATATCTCATTGTCCGTCTTTAACCTCTGACTCTTCCAGTCTCCAATCACCGTCACCACTCTCACCATTGAACTACTCCATTGTCTTGTCATCAGAAACATGTCATCGTTGTCATCTTGCAAGCTCTTCAAGAAATCGCCTGAGCTTGATGCTGCAGCCAACCGCATACTTCAAATTTACTTCAAGGATATCATGGAAAGCAGCAAGCTGGGAAAGGCGGACAAGATTGCGAAGTGGAAAGGTGCCATCAAGGCAATAAACAATGAACTAGTGCATCATAGCCTCATCACATTTTTTCACTAACTGATGTATTCAGGATGCTGTATGCAACCTCATTGCTAGGACAGATGAGATTCCGATGACCCTCATCAGCGTCAACATGTTCTTAAAGTGGCATGAAGACCTTGGCTTGATCGACCACCTGTGGCCTGAGTGGAAGACCACCCTATCCCCTTCCAAAATCGATGTCACCAACCACAAGTGGCTCGACATCATTGAGCATTGATACGACTACCACCGGTTGGGCCTCCCTATGCCCCATGTTGTGCCAACACCGACACCACCTGCTCAAGAGACCGAAATGCCTAAGAGCGACAAAGGAAAGTGGAAAGCAACCAAGGCAGAGTTGGAGCAAATGATGGCAGAGAGCTCGCACAGGATGGAGGTGGATGATGAGGGTGAAGACAAGGTGCCAGAAAAGGAGGATGAGGAGGAAGGACCAGCGCAAGGCAGGCAGAAGCACAAAGCTGCTGCGAAAATGATGTCCCATCAATCCAGAGGTCGATCCTGCTCTAGGAAGGCAACAGTGGAAACCAATGATGAAGATGATGTTCCCACTGTGAGGAATCCGCATTCCTTGGATGTGTAAGCCCCTATCATTAACCGTTCCATGACTACTGTTACGTCCGCTCCCATCTCACGTTCACCATTGTTCACGCACTACCTTCCCACGCCCTCGCTCCCTCTCGCACGGAGCTATACCCGCGGCCGCTGTGCTCCAGTCGTTGTTTTTCCTCAGACTCTTTTTCTTATCACGGTCTCTATTTCTTTAGTGCCTGTAGTTATACCTTCGGCCTCTGTTTGGCCAGTCTTGTTTGCACACGCTGTCGCGCGGCTTTCCCTTACTGTACCCTGTCTTACTTAGGTTCCGGGTTTGCCCGGACTATAAAGCCTTGTACTTAGGTACAGAATGATACCTTTTGGCACTCGGAAGGTCACCACGAGTTTCTTTTCCACTTTGTCTACACCGCACATCTCGCATTCCGCCACGCATGAACTACGTATACCGCTCGCACCGCTCGCATCGCCAGTACTACTCCATGGACCATGCCACACACGTCACGAAACACTACTGCTACAAAGCGCTGGGTCTCTCCTTCTAGTCCCGACAGTCCAGAATCCCTTGGGACGAACAATTCGTTCCCTTCATTCTTTATTGTTGTTATCTAAGCCATCTAGCTTGTGTTATACAGCTACTTGGACTTCTCCTACAACTGGAGCCCACTGCGAGGGATTCTGCTGTCGCTTCCAGAAGGTCGCTCAGGCGCACCGCCGAACGCACTGAACTAGAAAATTTACACCTGCACTTTCGCAATCTCAACCTGTCAGAAGACTCCGACATTTTCCGCCCTGTTTCACCCGTAACACTGGATCATGCGCAATTACCCGCTGACATTCCATGGGTACTACCTGCGATCACCCCTCCTGATATCTCGGCAGATCAGATATCCGTCGCGTCGGATCACCTAGATCTCACTGCCCCTGATTTTCCCGGTGGCTTTATCCACTCAACTCCCCGAAGGCCCGAAACCCCGCCATCACCTTTAACACCCATCACATCATCTGATTCATCATCACCGATGCCCTCTTTTTCCTGTCTCTTTGACGCCTCCGAATCTATACCCAGACTCCCAGCTCCATCCGCCACACTGCTGCGACCACTCACTCGGTCGCAGACCACCCATCAGCCAATTAGTAACCCGCCAACACTTCTGCCCGCTCGCTTGCACACTATACCAACTGCTTCGCACCCGCAACCAATACCCGTTCCACCCATTACCAATCCAGCACCGCCACCACAGGTTAACCCACCAATGGCTAATCCTCAGTTTCAGATGCCGCTCTGCGGAACACAAAACTCACCTAAATTTAGCGGAGATTCTCCTGCACAGCTTCCGCACTACCTCGAAGACATCGACTTCCTCGGTACTCTTGCTGCTCTTGATGACCGTGGCAAGATCAAAGCCGCAATCCGCTACACTGACCTCGAAGAAGCCGAGGTCTGGCAAACGCTTCCGGAAGCCGCTCCTGCGGCCGACGACTGGGATGCCTTCGTAGTAGCTGTGAAGGGTTTGTACCCCGGCTGCGAGGGTGATGACCACTACTGCCATGCAGACTTGCAGTACCTCGTCGAAGAATATCAGTCCAAGCCTATGTGGAACCAGGATGACCTTGGAGAATACCAGCGGAAATTCGCTAAGATTTCTGCCCTGCTCATTAAAACTAAAAAGCTTGCAGAGATGGAACGGGATTCCATGTTCCTGAATGGCTTCCCGAGGGCCATCGCAGATCGTATTCGTCATCGACTCTCTATAGTCCGCACCGACCTCCACCCTGACGATCCATACCCACTTGCAGAAGTCGTCAAAGCCGCCAAGTTCCTTCTGACAGGATCCACTCTTCATAGCACGGTACCAACAATGGGTACTGTGGCCTCGCCAGCTGCACCTCCCTCGTCGGCTTACATGCTGCAAGTGCCACCTGCTGGTACTGTCGTTAAACAGGAATACAACTTCCAGACGCAGCCTCCGCCACAGCAACGCAGACCCGGCTGCGGCTTCTGTGCAGACCCCAACCACTGGACAAGGATGTGCATGCTCGTTGAAGTTTATATCTGCACTGGTAAGATCACGAGAGGTACAGACAACTGTCTCTATCTGGTGGACGGGAGCCAAATTCCACGTTTCCCTGAATGTAACTCACTGAGAGAGGCTGTTGACCGCATCATGGCTGACAGAGACCAGGCCAGTGCGCGTGCTGTGACTCCTGCCGCTCCGTGCAAGGCACCGCTAACCTCTTCTGCATTGCTCATCCCGAAATTGACGTGCAGTTGGAAATCCAGCCTTCTGCCTTCTTAAACACCATCCAAGACGCCGATGAACCTGTCGCAGACTTAGCCGACCCTGACTTCCAGGCATATGTCACTCAAGCTTGGGCTACCTACCAAGCGGATAAAGGTAACAAGGGAGCAGTCATTCCCTGCGGAAAGAAAGCCCGCTTCGATGGAGTTGAAATCACAGCTCGACCCATGGCACGTCCTGCCAACCCTCCACGAGTCGACCCGTGCACAGCCACTGTTGAAGAGGAAATCATTTCCCCTGGTGTTCAAAGTTCGCGTGCCGCTCGCCAGGCATCCGAGCCCTCCACACCTGCACCAACATCTACCGCTACGAAACCATATGTTCCTCTGACTAATCCAGCTCCAACGCCCGCGCGCAAGGACCCCATTCCCGCAGCAATTGTTCTGACACAGACACCGTACCCAGCAGCTTGCAATCAAAACCAGTACCGTTACTTGTTCCCCCTCGAAGATGAAGCCACGCCCAAGTGTATCATGGAGTGCGTACTCGAAACCAGCGTTGCCATGCCAGTCAAAGAATTATTTGCAGTAGCCCCAGAGTTTCGCAAACAGTTCAGAGACATCACCATGGCGAAATGTGTCACCACAAACGAGATTGAGGTAGTTCGTAGCAACGATGAAGAAGGAGTACAAGTGAATGAATTGACCGGCCGCGATCCTCAAAGAACCGCGCGCGAATACGGAGACTGCATTATCCGTGGTGACGACAGCTCCATCGTAGCTCACCACACTCTGCTGCTCCGCTGCATCGAAGCCAAGGTCCCCGGAACTGACGTCACAATCAACTGTGTACTAGATTCCAGTTCAGAAATCGTCGCCATGCCCAGGCGCATTTGGGAAAAGATTGGGCTTCCATTGCGCTGCGATCATCTCATGACTATGACGTCTGCTAACATGTCTAAAGACACTACTGTAGGCGTACTAGAGAACCTGAAACTCGACTTCAGCGCTGGGCCAGTCATGCTACAGGTTCAAGTAATTGAACATGCCAACTTCGACATGCTCCTTGGACATCCGTTCATTTGCCTTATGAGTGTGGTAACAAATGATTATCCCGACAGCGGACAGCGGATCACTCTCTGAGACCCGAACAACGGCCGCGAGTACACCTTGCCCACACGCCCGTGGCGCGAGGGCTGTCCGCGCTGCAAGTGTGGCAAGCACTGCCATAGCCACCAAAGTATAGTCGAATGGGGTTTTTGAATATCGATGATCCACCAAATGGTTGGGGAGAGCCTACTAAAACGTCCTGTTTCCTATTTAGCCACTGTTATCCGTTCCTCAGTCCTACAGTCTCATCATTAGCCTTTACTTCGACGAACTTCTCTTCGCCCGCGGCACCCGTACTGCAGAACATACCCACCGGAATACCCTCACCTGCTTTCACTTTCCTCTCTTCCACTCAGACAATACTAAACCCCTCTGCTATAGCCGCATTCGGCAGCGTTTATCAACTAGATCCCGCGGTTCGCACCCTCATTTACAAGCCGGTTGCCAAGAAGGTTCGGACGGTACCTGCCCCGATGGCAGAAGAATACCGCATCGTGTGCAGCCTGCCTGACGACCCGCTCGCTGGTCTCCAACCACTTCCAACCCATCCACCAGACTTCGCTCCAGGCATCCGCTTCACTGCCGAACGGGCCGCGGAACTTGACCTCAATCCTGTGGATTGGCTTTGGCCAGAAGAACTTAAACTCGTAACCTGGCTCGTTTCGGTCCATGAGCTCGCATTCGCTTGGGACATTACAGAGCGCGGACACCTAGACGAACGGTATTTTCCACCAGTAAAGATTCCTACGATTCCGCACACACCTTGGGTCCAACGCAATATCCCTATCCTGAACGCGATACATGCCCAAGTCATAGACATGATTAAAGATCGCATCAAGTCTGGCATGTATGAACCTTCTACAGCGGCTTACCACTCCTGCTGGTTCTGCGTAGTAAAGAAAGACGGAAAGTCTCTTCGTCTTGTGCATGACTTACAGCCCCTGAATGCAGTGACCATCCGCGATGCATCCGTCCCGCCCTTCGTAGAACACCTCGCAGAATCCTTTGCTGGATATGCGGTGTATGCGATGATGGACCTCTACTCTGGGTATGACCAGTGCGCGCTGCACGTGGATTCCCGCGACCTCACCACCTTCGGTACCCCCCTCGGCCCACATCGGCTTACTACTCTGCCGCAAGGTCATGCGAATGCGGTACAGGTATACCAGGGAGATACTGCATTTGTTCTCCAGGATGAGATCCCGCATCATACCCTGCCCTTCATAGATGATGTCCCCGTAAAATCCGAGACCACCCGCTATCAGCGCGCAGACGGGTCCTATGAGACTATCCCGGAGAATCCTGGGATTCGGAAATTTATCTGGAATCACTGTATAGTCGTTAACCATATCCTTCAGTGTTTGCAGAACGTCAGAGCCACCGTCTTGGCAAAGAAGTTCGTGCTAGCCGCTCCGTCCGCTGTGATCGTTGGCCACAAGTGCACCTTTGAAGGTCACATTCCTGAAGAAAGCAAAGTGCAGAAGATCCGCGACTGGCCCGAGTGCCACAACCTGACACAGGTCCACGGTTTCCTCAGTGTCTGCGGAGTGCTATGCATCTTCATCAAAGATTTTGCCAAGATTGCGCAGCCACTAGTCGTGCTCACGTGGAAAGATGTACCATTCACATGGGACGAACCACAACGTGCTGCGATGCAACGACTCAAGGACGAAATTGTAAAGTCCCCCGCACTCCAAAGGATTGACTATGAGTGTGGTCGCGAAGTAATTTTAGCAGTTGACACATCGGTCATCGCAGTTGGCTACATCCTCTACCAGCTCGGCGAAGACAGCAGACGGTACCCAAGTCGCTTCGGATCCATCACCCTCAACGAAGTGGAAAGCCGCTACTCTCAGGCTAAGCTTGAGTTGTACGGTCTCTTCCGCACGTTGCGCGCGGTACACGTATACATCTTCGGCCTCACTAACTTCACTGTGGAGGTAGATGCGAAGTATATTAAGGGTATGATAAATAACCCAGATCTGCAGCCTAATGCGACGATCAATCGCTGGATCGCTGGTGTCCTCCTTTTCTTGTTCAAACTCGTCCACGTCCCCGCGGATAGGCATGCCAGCCCTGATGGCTTGTCCTGCCGTCCGCGGTCAGAGCTCGACCCGCCCGAGGATGGTGACCATGAGGATTGGCTAGACTGTTTTTATTCTTTCTCTACGCAGGTTGTCAATGACTGCCTGCCTCCTATGTCACCTTCCAGTCAAGATCAGCATTCCCTACCACCACCCGCTTACCATCGGGCGAGCCTCCCACTGCCTGCATCCTTCTATCTCGCATTCTCTGCGACTGCTGATGCTAATAACCCTTCCGATACCCCAGACGACCCTGCTATTCCGCAGTCCGCGAAAGCTCAGGCACGCAAAGCAAAGATACAAATGATCCACGCATTCCTCGCGACCCGCGAGCGACCTCCTGACCTTACTGATGCGCAGTACTCATCCTTCTTTAATTCGGCCAGCTGCTTCTTCCTCCTAGATGGTAACTTATGGCGTAGGGAACCGCACGGACGGCACCAGCTAGTCGTCAATGAATCCAAGCGGTATCGTCTCATCAAAGAAGCGCATGACAACCTCGGGCACAAAGGTGTCTTCACGGTCCGCACACGCCTTCTCCTCCGCTTTTGGTGGCCTCTGCTTGTCGCAGATGTGAAGTGGTATGTCCGCACTTGCCACGAATGCCAGATCCGCCAGACGCAGAAGCTTCATATACCCCCCACTGTACCCATGATAGGGGGCCTATTTCATAAAGCTCACATTGACACGATGCTGATGCCCAAAGCCAGCAGCTACCGCTACATAGTACAGGCTCGTTGCGCACTCACCTCATATCCCGAATGGCGCATGTTGCACACGGAAAATAGTACCACACTCACATCCTTCATCTTCAAGGATATCCTATGTCGCTGGGGCCCACTCACCGAGATTGTCACTGACAATGGTCCTGCGTTCGTCCAAGCCTTAGATGCCCTAGCCGTGCAATATCATATCCGTCACATCTGTATCTCTCCTTACAACTCTCAGGCTAATGGCATTGTAGAGCGCCGCCACTATGATGTTCGCGAGGCTATCATGAAGAGCTGCGAGAACGATGATCGCCGCTGGCACACCGTTGCGCACTCCGTCTTCTGGGCCGAGCGGGTGACCATTCTGAAGTCTATGGGTTTATCCCCTTACTTCATGGTGCATGGTGTCGAGCCGCTGTTTCCATTTGATCTTGCTGAGGCTACCTTCCTCTTACCCCTATCCCGCGATGATGCAACACCACTGACTACCACAGAACTGATTGCTTGGCGTGCGCGCCAGCTACAGAAGCATCAGGATGATTTAGATCAGGTCCGCGGCAATGTCCTCCGTGCATGCTTCCAGTCTATCCAACAGTTCGAAACTGCCTTTCGGCATCGCATTAAAGGCCATAACTTCGCTCCCGGCACCCTCGTGCTCGTTCACAACTCCCGCATAGAGAAAGAGCTGAACCGGAAGACAAAGCCGTGGTACACTGGTCCCATGGTTGTCCTTCGTCGGACCACTGGGGGTTCGTACCTGCTGGCTGAGTTGGATGGCTCCATCTCCAAACTCTGCTTTGCTGCATTCCGCTTACTTCCCTACCACCCGCGGTCTCGAACCCGCACAACTGTGACTCGCATTACCGGGCTAGATGATGAAGAACTAGACCACTTCCTTGAAGAAGCTGAGGATGACCCCACTGATGATGATGTGGAGGCTTTTTCTGCGGACAGCTGACTATCCATCCTTTCCAGTATCCACAGTTTGTCCATCACGCTATTCCCCCGTGCCCTCTTCTCCCACAATACCCATACCTCTTTCCGCGGCCTCGCCCACCTCCCCGCGGCTTCTTCTACTACACTCGCTCCTTCTCCCATGCTGACTGGGGACAGTCAGCGTTCAAAGTCCCCCGCAGGGGTGACCAGCATACCACTTGATCCACCCGATATCAGACATAGTTCGTTTCCTTTTATCTGTTTTACCCCGGGTTTCGTCCGGAGACCTCTGTTCCACCCCAGGTTTCGTCCGGTGATTCTGCTGATAGCTAGTCCTCGCTCAAAAAACATAAAAACCGCTTACAAAAAGTCCAAAACCGCCCAGAAAAATAACAAAACACTGAATAAGTATATAGCCAAAACAATGTCTCTCCTATCTCTCTTACTAGTCTCGCTGATACCGTCTTCGGCCGCTCCATACCGCGGATACTTGCAACCACCCCGCGCATTTCTTCTTTGAACGTGCAGTCAGCGTGCGCCCCTTGGTCTTTTTTCCTTTCAGTTCGTTCTCTGTTTCCTTACAATTAATACCCAAAGACCGTCACAGTTACCCAATAAACTGTCCCTCCGCTCTCTCTCCACCACTCCGTCACATCCTACCGTCAAGATCGTTTCACGAGGACTCACTGTTGAGAGAAGTTGAAAGTCGCACGAAGAAGACAAGTCAGGCGGTACCCCGCACATCATATCCTGCTGCGGCCGCACTATCCCGTGGAACATCTTCAAGCACTTCGAGTCGTTTGCAACTTCGCACAGAAGCAAGAAAGGTGGTATATTCAGTGCGATGCATGCTGACATGCAGGTTGGGCAATGCAACGAGTCTAAACTAACTACAGACGTTTCTACTCCACCCCAATTTTCTCCAATGCCTCAGTGAGCTGATCCACGCGCACCTGAAGTCGAAGGTAGGCAGCATGCGACTCCGCGGCCTCCACGCGCAACAGCCTCAACGACTGCGAGAGGTCGGCCGTGACCTTGGGATCGAGCCGACCGTGCACTGGTGCCTTCCCCTTTGCACGTGTGTGGCTCTCGGCCACTTCCACCTCGTCGTTGTTGTTGTCGTTGTCTGCGGCCCTCTTGGAGGGGCCAGCCTTCGCAGCCTTTGAGGACCGCGCTACTTGGCGTCAGCTGGAACCCCCCTGAAGTAAAGTTGCCACTCACCGACGGATGCGCCTGCCTGCGCCTTCTTTCCCGCAGCCTTCATCGACTTTTCACACCCCTGCTTCATCCGCGCGCAGCTGTTGCATGTGCGCCCGACCGGACCTGTGCACGCGGTGTTCTTGACTGTGCAGTGCGCGCAGGGCACTTTGTGGAGGATCAAACTGGGTGGGACAACGATCTTGGGCTCCTCCTCGTCTTCGCTCTCCGCGATGGTTTGCTGCGACCGCTTTTGATCCAGGTGTCAGCCACTACTGCACTGTTACAAATGTGCACTTACCTTGCGAACCGGCCGGGACACCACTTCGACATGCGACATCTTCTCTGTCACCACGGGCACCACAAGACTCGCACCTTGTTCTTCGACAACCTGCGAAGCCTCCTCTTCCATCCGCATGTCCTCGTCGGTCCTTGCACGCGCAATCTCCTCGGCCACCCACTTCTCATAGGCCTCGTCAGCCTCTGCCACCGCGAATCTGCATTCCTTGGACGTGTAAGCCCCTATCATTAACCGTTCTGTGACTACTGTTACGTCCGCTCCCATCTCACGTTCACCATTGTTCACGCGCTACCTTCCCACGCCCTCGCTCCCTCTCGCATGGAGCTATACCCATGGCTGCTGTGCTCCGGTTGTTGTTTTTCCTCGGACTCTTTTTCTTATCACGGTCTCTATTTCTTTAGTGCCTGTAGTTATACCTTTGGCCTCTGTTCGGCCAGTCTTGTTTGCACGCGCTTGTCAAGTACGGGGATTGTCCGGGTTGAGACCGGACCGGAGACCGAAGCGGGCGCGAGGCCGAGGGGTCGGAGTCAGGGATAAAGACGAAGGTACAGAAGGGTGGACTGCTTGGACTTAGCGACTGAGGATACAGCGCTATTCCCTTGCATGGGTCTCAGTCCGAGTCCGAGGCCGAGGCAGGGTTATCAGAGATAACTTAGTTGATTTCAGACTGAGGTCTACAGGCCAAGTATCTACGAGTTTATATACTAGAGTAGCTATAGTACGGAGACCGGTAATGCCGGTCTCGCAAGGATTGCTAAGAAGATTGGTAAGACAAGGATTACTAACGTATGACTAAGGTATCAGAGACCGGGACAGGTGGACCGGGGACAGGACCGGGGACAGGACTTAACCGAAATGACAGACACTGCAAAGCAGTGTCTACCGCGCTAGACCAACTGGGGACAAGAGGACAGGTGAGGCCAAGGCCGGACTGAGTGAGTGCGAGGCCAAGTCCAGCCGGGGTCGAGACATGGCTATGACAGCGCTGTCACACGGCTTTCCCTTACTGTACCCTGTCTTACTTAGGTTCCGGGTTTGCACGGACTATAAAGCCTTGTACTTAGGTACAGAATGATACCTTTTGGCACTTGGAAGGTCACCACGAGTTTCTTTTCCACTTTGTCTACACCGCACATCTCGCATTCCGCCGTGCACGAACTACGTATACCGCTCGCACCGCTCGCATCGCCAGTACTACTCCGCGGACCACGCCGCACACGTCACGAAACACTACCGCTACAAAGCGCTGGGTCGCTCCTTCTAGTCCCGACAGTCCAGAATCCCTTGGGACGAACAATTCGTTCCCTTCATTCTTTATTGTTGTTATCTAAGCCATCTAGCTCATGTTATACAGCTACTTGGACTTTTCCTACACCGCTCAAGGCCAATCAAAATGTAAGCCTTGTCCACTGTCGGATGGACTATACAGTCGCGCTGCCCTAGCTGCCAGAAGGACACCTTCCCCCAACCCCCATTCCTGTGAGTCGTGCCACAGATGCAAGGTCCGATGTGACAGGAACCCTGGGAAGTCCTGCTTCCCATGCAACAGTCACAAGATTCGATGTAGCCATGCCAAAGGCGGAATTGCTGCTCCAACTCAACAGAATCCATTGCGAGCCAGGGGAAAAAAGTGAGCTCGAAGTCTGTCCCTGACAATGGAGACCCAAGAATCCCAAAGCCCAAAGGAACATCCCCAAAAGCGACACATTTCGATGGCTTTCAAAGCCATCAATGCTGGGGTTGGGCCCTCCAACCAGGGAGAGACGATCCCTGAGGGATCTTCACTCAGTATGTTCTCAATTTCATGTATCTATGTTGACTCAATATTTATTCAGAGATTCATATTCCTGCATTCAAACACAGGGATTCCTGCCCAATCCCAGCTGCTGTATGAGCGGATTTGATTGTCGAGGCTGGCCCATCCATTGCACAGGTGGTAGAGGAATCTATGGTAGCAGGTACATTTAATCACTCCACATTTATGATAATTATCATGGTTAATCCTTGTATTCAAAGCAGACACCCACCCATCAACAACTGCAGCACCCGCCCAACTCACAGATGCTGCAACTCCCAGCACACTGTCACCCATCTGTGCCCCAATCGCTGAGGTGTCACAAATGTCACACATTCGAAGAGCAAATCGAAGATCTGGAACATCGACTCCGTGATGCTGAGGCCCACTGCCAATATTATGAGGACTGAATGTATGATTTCCAAATACAACAAGACGAAACCATGCAGATGCTGGACAGGATGGCTCACAAGCTGGAGGCTCTGCATATTCGGGTATATGGATGACCATTGGGTGACGATCTCATCAATCTCTTTGGGCCTCTGGCAGATAAGACAAGGGTGGATAGGACAGCAGGGTGAATGAGGCTGTCTATCATTTTACTCCTCCACAGTACATATGATGTCATTTTATATTTCCATTTTAATTGACCACTCCTGCTGCATCGTATATTCAACCTTTATTTAAGAGTGAGAAAAAGACAATAATGGCTAGACAGCCAACAGAATTGCGAAGGATAATCTCATTCTACTAAAACAACTGTGTTACGATACGTACTCTTTCTTTCTTTTCCTCCCTTTTCCTTTTTCTCTTATCTAATCTTTTCATCTTATCTTATCTCTTGGTCTCGGTCCGCGTTCTGGTCTGGACCTCGCCTCACCCTTGTCGTGCTTTCTCCTTCTAGTACGTTCCGCTCTACTATGATATCATCATGACATCACTATGATGTCACGGACCTCATGTACGCCTTGCCGTAGCCTCATGTACTGTAGTATAAGTATCGTCACTCAATCACCCAACTAGCTCTAAGCTAGTTCATTTGGGTCTTCGAGATCTAAAGCCACCTGCTTCTAAGCCATCTCCTCTTTTCTTTCTTTCTTCTTTCTGTTGGTTCTTGGTGCGAGCCTACAACAAACCCTGTTGTTTAGGTCTCGTCACACTTGAACTAGCTTCTCATCGTTGTACCCTCGCACCTCCACCACCATTCCTCGCTTCTTCCGTGAAGGCTCGTGGGTGTACTCGCCAAGTCCCCCAGCCTCTGAACCCGACCCAAACCTCTTCGTCCCGTACATCCCTGAACGTCGTTCGCTCACCCCGCTCTTCGATCACAACCTCTACTCCCTTCCTCCACCCCCTTCCTACCCTTTCTCTGTCGAGTCCGTCTTCCCCTGTTCACTCCCTGCTGAACCACAGCAACCTCGTTATAACCTCCGCCCCCGCCAAACGTTGAAGCGCCCAGATCGCTATGGACGGAATCCAGGACCAGCTTACCGAGCTCCGCGACACCCTCGACGCTCTTCGAGACGAAAACTATCGGTTAAGCAACGAGCTAAGAGATGCTCAAGGAACAATCACGGCCATTGAAGGCCAGCGTAATCAATGGAACGCCCTCCCTGCAGACGTTATCCAAAGGAGGATTGAGGTGATGGCCGACCCGGGACAGTATGCCGGTGATCGTGCCAAGTTTTCAGAATGGTGGGTGAAGATGAAGGTGTGGGTCGCACAGAATAGGACCGCCTTGCCCACCGCCCAAGATAAGTGTATGGCGGTATGGTCTCGTATGACAGGTCCCGTAGCAGGAAGATTCGCCCAGGCCAAGTTCTCGCTTGCTATCGTCACAGGGGTATGGCCTGACACGGCCGAGATGATAGAAGACATCGACAGATTCTTTGCCCCCCAAACAGACGTAGAATGGGCCAAAGCACAGATGCGCACTATGCGCCAGGGGAACTCTCGGTATGAAGAGTTCTATGCCAAGTTCGAGTCCCTCAAGGTACAGGGACGCGTCACTGATGAAACTGCCGGCTTCTTGCTGGAAAACGCCGTACACCCTGCCATCGTGAAGGAGGCCCTAAGGAGGGGATACACTCAGGGCAACTATCTCCAAATGACCGTCGCCTTTCGAGAAGCCGCTCTTGCCAGGGACCGCTTCAAACTTTTGTATAATCACTATCCCGACGAACCTACTCCCCGCTCCTCCTTCAACCGCCCTCCGTACTCCCCCCGTTTCACTCCTACCGGCACCCAACCCGGTCGCGGTGCCCCCATGGAAATAGGCGCTGCTCGCTTCCCCCCTCGTCCCGTCCCTTCCCACATCAAGTGCTTCGATTGCCAGGGAAATCACTACAAACGTGATTGTCCCCGTGCCAAAGGAAAGGGTCCGGCCAGACCCAATATACGGGAGGTGGCGCAAGAAGCACAGGAGATCGCCCTCCGTCAGATGTCGTTTGAAGAAATGCAGGCTTTCTTCTACGACAAGCAGATCAATGAAATGAAGAGCCAGGGAAAAGAGTTCGGCCAGTAGAGGATCGGGTCTCCACTGGCTACGTTTATAATAAGTTTTCTGTCTTAGGCATTGACGATATCTCTACCGAGCAGGATATATTTAACTCGGAGACTACTGTACCATCTGAAGAGGCGACCCCAGTGGGCGCGGCCGCGGATGTAAAACTACCGGTGCTTAATTCCTCTTGCGATAAAAATAAAACACGCCTATCCAGAAAACAAAAGAAACCCCGAAAATAAGAACAGCAGATCCCAAGGCAGAGTTGGAGTTGGAAGTGGTGTTGGAAGGACGAGAGAAGAAGTGGAATGTAAAAGCGTTGGTAGACTCCGGGGCCAATGACACCTTCCTGGACAAAAAATGGGCCGATGAAAATGGCATTCCCCTGATCAAGCTTGGTCGACCTGTCGCTGTCCTTAATGTCGATGGAACCCCTAACGTGGCCGGAAATATCACGCACGTCGCCTCCCTTGTTATGAACTATCGAGGACATCGAGAGTCTGTCTGGGCTCAGGTCACTACGCTCGGGACGCATCCCCTCATACTCGGCTACACGTGGCTGCGGAAGCACAATCCGGAGGTATGTTGGGAAAGCAAACAGGTGAAGTTATCCCGCTGTCCCCGCGAGTGTCATGACCTGGCCCCAAGGACAAGAGCAGAGAGGATAGCGGAAGAGCAGGAAGCGCAGGACATGGAGTACCTTTATCCGAAGCTCCGCTCTACCAGAATTCGGACCGGCACTACCGAGGAACTCGTTCCAAAGGAATATCATCAATACCTAAAGGTCTTCTCAAAGGAAGAGTCGGAAAGGATGCCGCTTCGAAAACCGTGGGACCACGCTATCGACCTTAAAGAGACCTTCACTCCCAAACGTGGTCGTCTCATCCCACTCTCTGTAGAGGAACAAAAGGAGGTGTCGGACTTCCTTGAGGACCAACTGCGTAAAGGCTACATCCGCCCCTCGAAGTCACCACAGACCTCGCCGGTGTTTTTTGTACCAAAGAAAGATGGGAAGAAACGCATGGTACAAGACTACCGGTATCTCAATGAACATACGGTTAAAAATGCATACCCTCTCCCTCTCATTTCTCAGCTTGTCGATAAGCTCAAGGGCTGTAAGCTCTTCACCAAGATGGATCTCCGATGGGGGTATAATAACGTCCGTGTCAAGGAAGGAGACGAATGGAAAGCCGCCTTCGTTACTCATAAAGGCGCTTATGAACCGTTGGTCATGTACTTTGGCCTCTGCAACTCGCCCTCCACCTTCCAGAACATGATGAACGACATCTTCGGTGACATGGAGGACGTCCTCGTGGTTTATATCGATGATCTGATGATCTTCACCAAAACGGATGATGAGAAAGAGCACGACAGGATAGTCCTGGAAGTGTTAAGAAGACTAGAGGAGAATGACCTATTCGTTAAGCCAGAGAAGTGCTTCTTTAAACAGAAGTGGGTGGAGTTCTTGGGCATGGTGGTTGGAACTGAAGGGGTCAGCATGGACGAGGGTAAGGTCAAGGCCATAACCGACTGGCCGGTTCCTACAAAGGTTCGCTCGGTACGGGCCTTCTTAGGCTTGGCAAACTTTTATCGGCGCTTCATCAAGAACTTCGCCCAGATCGCTCGTCCACTCAATGACCTCACAAGAAAGGATCAACTCTGGACTTGGGGTCCGCGAGAGCAGCAGGCCTTTGACGCCTTGAAGACTGCTTTCACCACTGCCCCGGTCCTCGCCTTTCCAGACCAAGACAAGGAATTCCGCCTAGAAACTGATGCCTCGGACTTTGCCACCGGTGCTGTCCTCTCCGTAAAATGTGAAGATGACCTCTGGCGACCTGTCGCCTTCTACTCCCATTCCATGTCCCCTCCCGAACGAAATTATCAGGTCTTCGACAAGGAGATGCTGGCCATAATTCGTGCTCTAGAAACGTGGCGACACTACCTCGAGGCCACCCCTTATCAGTTTGAAATCTGGACTGATCATGCAAATCTCCAGTATTTCATGAAGGCGCAAAACCTGGACCGTCGCCAGGCACGCTGGGCCCAGTACCTCTCTCGCTTCAACTACAAGCTGGTGTACAGGCCCGGGTCTTCAATGGCTAAGGCTGACGCCCTCTCTAGGAGGGAGGATCACGAACCAAAGGGATCAGATAATCAAGGGGTCACGTTGCTTGATCCCTCCAGGGTAGCAGCTACCTTGGTGGTGGGAGAAGACACTGATCTTGTTACCGCCCTGAAGTCCGCTTCCTCGGTGACGCCACAACCAGAAGGTTCTGTGCTCAGGGAAGGGTTGTATGTCTGCCAGGGAAAGGTTTATGTCCCACCCGCTGTCAGGGTCCACTGTCTGGAAAAGCATCACGACACTCCGGTTGCAGGACACCCTGGATGGAAGAAAACTCTAGAACTCATCTCCCGCAACTATGTTTGGCCTGGAATGACCGCTTCGGTTAAGGACTACGTCTCGGCATGTCATCGTTGCCAGATGGCTAAAAGCTCTAGGGTTCCTCCTGCGGGAAAACTCCTTCCAAACCCTGTCCCAGAGCGCCCTTGGACTGACATCTCGGTTGACTTCATGGAGCTACCAGAGGCGCAGGGCTTCGATAACGTCATGGTGGTGGTGGATAGGTTCTCGAAAGAGGTGGTCTTCACCCCCACTACAAAGGAGGTTTCTTCGTTACGGACAGCTGAACTCTTCCGTGACCATGTGTGGACCCAGCATGGCCTCCCCTCCTCCGTCATCTCCGATTGCGGCCCCCAATTCGCCAGTGCGTTCACTACTGAACTCTGCAAGATGCTTGGGGTCAAACCCAAGCTCTCCACCGCTTTTCACCCTCAGACAGATGGTCAGACAGAACGTCTCAACCAGGACCTACAGCAGTACCTCCGCCTCTTTGTCAATGACCGACAGGGTTCTTGGCCTTCGTGGCTTAAGGTCGCCCAGTTCTCCTATAATAATAAGCGACAGGAGTCTACTGGCAGAAGCCCCTTCTCGGTCACCCGCTCCTACACCCCCAGGATGGGCGTGGAACCCTTCCTCTCCAAGGCAGAGGCAGCTACAGATCACGCTGTTGACCTCGCTAGGGTTTTGGAGGACACAAAGAAGGCTTTGGACAAAGCTGCAGAACGGATGAAGGTGTCTGCTGATGCGTCTCGCTCTGACGCCCCCTCCTATTCGGTTGGTGACATGGTTTGGCTGGAGACCTCCCGCATTTCTCTCTCTGGTCGCCCCTCCAAGAAACTCACAGAACGATGGATCGGTCCTTACAAGGTTGTTTCATTAAAACCCAATGCGGTAGAGTTGAAACTCCCAAAAACCCTCAAGATCCATCCGGTCGTTAACGTTTCTCGGGTGAAACCGTACAAGGGACCTTTAGAGGGTCAAACCGTCACTCGTCCAGGACCAGTGGTGGGGCATGAGGGCGACGAGGAGTTTGAGGTGGATTATATTGCTGATTCTCGCCTGAAGCGAAACAAGCTTGAATACCTCGTCCATTGGAAGGGCTATCATGATGAAGATCGCACTTGGGAACCCGAATCCGCCCTAAGGTCTGCCCCTGGTGCCGTCAGAGACTTCCACCGTCGTAACCCCTCTGCTCCCCGAAAACTTCGCGGCATGGACTCCTCCCTCTTCTCCTCCCTCTTCAAGCCCTTAGAAAACTTCACTGACACCGTCCCCACCTTCAATCGCCTGGAAGTCAATTTCTAGGGAGGGGATAGTGTTACGATACGTACTCTTTCTTTCTTTTCCTCCCTTTTCCTTTTTCTCTTATCTAATCTTTTCATCTTATCTTATCTCTTGGTCTCGGTCCGCGTTCCGGTCTGGACCTCGCCTCACCCTTGTCGTGCTTTCTCCTTCTAGTACGTTCCGCTCCACTATGATATCATCATGACATCACTATGATGTCACGGACCTCATGTACGCCTTGCCGTAGCCTCATGTACTGTAGTATAAGTATCGTCACTCAATCACCCAACTAGCTCTAAGCTAGTTCATTTGGGTCTTCGAGATCTAAAGCCACCTGCTTCTAAGCCATCTCCTCTTTTCTTTCTTTCTTCTTTCTGTTGGTTCTTGGTGCGAGCCTACAACAAACCCTGTTGTTTAGGTCTCGTCACAAACTGCTGATGTATCCCAATAGGCAGAAGCTTAGCGAATGCATGGCTTTGCGATATAGCATAGTTAACATGAAACTTATAAAATGAGATAGCGGGATGGTCTCATTCTGCTAAAACCAGAGTCAATGGAGCCTGATAGACGGAACCTGAATGCGTGGGCTATGCTATTTACAGCATTCACTTGGGATTTACAAAACACAATAATGGCTAATAATAGGATAACAATGCAAAGAAAGATGTCAGCCTGTGAAAACAGCATTCCGTGGATCCTGATAGAAACATCTGAGTCTGCTAAGACGGCTGCTGATGAATCCCAATAGATGGACACCTGGCAAACGAGCGGCTATGCTATTTACAGCGTTCACTTGGGAGTTACAAAACAAGATAACAGCTAATAATAGGATGACAATGCAAAGGAAGATGTCAGCCTGTGAAAACAGCATTCCACAGATCCTGATAGATGGAACCCTTCCAAATGAGCAGCCTGTGCAATATGCAAGGCTGATATGGACTGTCTCAACCTGCTAACATGGCATTCGATGGATCCTGATAGACAGAACCCTTCAAAGTGAGCAGACTGTGTGAGATGCAAGGCTGAGAGCAATTGGTCATCGGATGCAAATGCAAAGCAATATTCTCATTGCGCTAACATAGGATCCAAGGTATGCCCACAGGTGGGACATGTGCAAATGAGCGGAGTGTGAGATTTGCAAGGTTCAATTCAGGGAAAAAGTTGCATTCTGCTATTGCAGGAGCCAATGTATTTCAATAGGCAGAAGCTTGGCAAATGAGTGGATAAATATTTCTCAGCAGACGGAAATACAACCAAGGGCATTCAGCCAGTCACTAGTGCCCAATTCACCCTCTGCAGTGAGCAATAAATATTCTGTTTCCCCACAATGGTTTGTTGCCGTTCATCTCAGCCTGCTGTCACACACCAAAGGTGTTGTGGACATGGTTACAGCTGACTCTGCCTAACTCATCAACGAGTTGCGCACAATGCCCATGCATGCAGATGAAGACTAAAGGCCTCATGCATAGAAAGACTGTTGGATGTGAACAGTCATCCTTCGCACAAGAACGAGTCATCAGTGCTAGAGAGAAAAGAGGAAGTGAGTTAAGTGCGCATTAAAAGCTTTTAGTGCCTGTGTATGGCATTCCGGTTTCCATTGTATCTCCACTGTTCCCAAAGATATCAACTCGGTTCACATGCTCGCTTAAAGTGCTCAGCCCCATGATTCTTCCTTCCAAATTTGGAGAGGATCCTCGCACCCTACATGTTTCTACAGCACTCCATCCATCAGATGCTCATTTTGCTAAGTTCGTCAATCATGGCTGCCTCTTCATCAATCATCTCGCTTGTCTTGTTTGCCAGAGACAATGGCTACGTATATCTGCCAGGCATTCCCACCAGCTTCCATCCTGAAGCCCCCTGGTTCATCCCATCGTTGTCAGCCCTGTCCCATCCCATGCAGCTTGGTCAGCATGTTCTCCTTGTCAGTATGACTTCCAGAAGGACATTCTTTGGTCGCCTCAGGTCTGTCACTCAGTTAGAAAGGTCTTATGTGGTCGTTTCAGTCTCCCCTCTTGATGAAGCATATGGATCGTTCCTCCCTGCTCCCTGCACTGTCTTTATTCCAATCTCATCCATCATTCTTCCCGCATTGCAACAGCTGCAGTATAATCTACTGTCCTCCAGCCTCCCTGATTGCATTCATGATGAGTATGATGTGCATCTTGCCTTCCTACTGCAAGATCCAGCAGAAGACGTCCCCCCTTCTCCTCCTCCTCCATCAGAACCCTGTTTATGAAGTTTTTGTTAACTTTGCTGAGAGGATGGAAGGGTGGGAGGTGCGATCGCATATGCTCCCATTGCCCCACAGACCCCCAACGCCCTAGCCCCCCTTTGACACCTGACTCATGCCCTTCAATTCTGGAATTAATATTTCCCTATCTGGAAACACCGTCCATCTGTCATGCCATCTTTGGATCTAGAGATGTCTCTGCCGAGATCTGACTTGCATCGCCACCCCCTAATGTGATATCAGTGCGCTTACTCAGTTTCTGACTCTATTTGACTCATTCTGTGATATTTTGACTATCCTTGACTTGTTCATTGCCAATACTTCCTTGCTTGCTTACTTGTCATTTCTTGCTTACTCATCATGATTACTCAGTCCTTACTCATTACTTACCAAGTGTTTGTGCCTTGTTTGTCACAAGCTGTGCTCCCCCCATAGTATATAAACCCCCATGTACTTAGCTACAAAGAAGCAATTCAGAAGTCATCCAGAAGTCAGCTCAGCTCAGCATATCTCGTCATCGACAGTTGAGGCTCATTCAGAAGAGTCTATCTGTCTTCATTTGTATCATTGGTAGTTGAGGCTCCATCAAGGGTCTATCTACCTTCATTCATTCATCTGAAGTATCATCTGTGCTCTGTCAGCACACCTGCTTAGTCATCCATCCACTCCTGTGTAACTCGTCATCGACTTGCACCAGGAGCATGTCCAAAAGATCATCACACCAGAGTACTTTTGGCTGAATACCTTCACTCTATTCAGCATCCCCCATCTAGTCATCACTTGCTTATCTTCTCCTGTGTAACTTGTCAATGACTTGCGCCAGGAGCACTCTACTTGAAGTCCCCTCCCACACATTCAGGTTTCTCTGCACTCCAGGTTCTGTGGAGGCAAACCACCACTCGCTCTTATTTGTCTTTTGTGTTGGATTTGTTTGGTTTTCACCAGCTTTCCACACTTTGACTCACAACAGGCCCGTCTTTATGTTGTGACAGGCATATATGTGTTGCTATTGACATGCCCATCCATGTGTTGTGACACTGTAAATGATATTACTGACAGGCCCGTCTTTATGTTGCAACAGGCATACATGTTGCTATTGATGGGCCTGTCGATGTGTTGTGACCATGTAATTGATATTACTGACAGGCCCATCCTTATGTTGCGACATGGGCGTATCTTACTAGATGGGCCTGTCTATGTGTTGTGACACTGTAAATGATATTACTGATGGGCCCGTCCTTATGTTGTGACAGGCATACATCTTGCTATGGACAGGCCCATCTATATGTTGTGACAGGGGTATATTATCCCAAAGATGGGCCCTTCCATATGTTGCCAACTCTGTAATCTATCATAGAGGGGCCCCTCTTTATGTTGTGACCCTATAAAGCATATGATGGGTGGGCCTGTCCATGTCTTACAGTAGCTCAGCATACTTACTTGGTCATGGGCCCATCTATATGTTGCAGCATCCTTACCCTCCACAGGCCCTCCCATACAGTGGCTCAAAAAAGTGTCCCAATGTTTGGTGATTTTGGAAAGAGATGAGATTTATGAGAGAGCCAATAGGAATTAGTTCAAACTCCTGCAGGACGAAAGGTAGCACTAACCGTTGCCTTGACAACAAGGGCTTGCTTATGTAATTTGGTTGACATGCCACCAAGATATAACCATTTTAAAATGACATGTCATTGGGACACTTTTTTGAGCATGATCTTGTCAGTCATTATTTAGTAAATAACATAAAGATTTGACAACTTCTGAGGGATTTTTTGCTTCAACCCTGACTGATTATGTAATGTACATGATCCTGAGCCATAAAAATGGCTTGGGTCCCACTCAGCTAACCCTACTTCACCATGAAATGCATTTTTGCCTCTGCTAGAGCAAATATCCACCTTCTTTCTGAATCTGGCCTTTCTGCTCATCAAATCTCCTCCACAACTGGTCAGGGGAGCTCTACTATGGCCAGGGTCATCAAAGAGTTCCAGCTAGATTAAGGAAAACCTCAAACTAGGACATCCTTACCAGCCTTCTTCTCCTGGCAGAGGAGAATATTCACCAGTATGACCTCTGGAAGAGCTGAAAATGCTGTCCAGGCTGCACATATAATGTGTATGGCTGTTCCCTCTCCTGTCACTTCCAAAACTGTTTGCAGTGTGCTCAATTCTGCATCCTTGAAGGTTGTAGTCAAGCAGGAGAATGATCCTGCAAACACTTCCCTACCATTTTCCACACAAATTTCCTTACATCTGGTCCAATACTATTCATCTTGGGCTCAACTGGCCAGATTGCCCTAGTGCAGTCATCCACAGTCCAGTTTTGGTGCTTAAGAGCAAAGGCAAGTCACTGTTGTGTATGCTTGCAAGACAAGAGTGGCATCTCCTGCTTGACAATCACCTTCAGGGATGCAGAATTGAGCACACTGCAAACAGTTTGGGAAGTGACAGGAGAGGGAACAGCCATACACATTATATGTGCAGCCTGGACAGCATTTTCAGCTCTTCCAGGGGTCATACTGGTGAATATTCTCCTCTGCCAGGAGAAGAAGGCTGGTAAGGATGTCCTAGTTTGAGGTTTTCCTTAATCTAGCTGGAACTCTTTGATGACCCTGGCCATAGTAGAGCTCCCCTGACCAGTTGTGGAGGAGATTTGATGAGCAGAAAGGCCAGATTCAGAAAGAAGGTGGATATTTGCTCTAGCAGAGGCAAAAATGCATTTCATGGTGAAGTAGGGTTAGCTGAGTGGGACCCAAGCCATTTTTATGGCTCAGGATCATGTACATTACATAATCAGTCAGGGTTGAAGCAAAAAATCCCTCAGAAGTTGTCAAATCTTTATGTTATTTACTAAATAATGACTGACAAGATCATGCTCAAAAAAGTGTCACATCCCACTAACTTTCATAAGGGGACTTGGGATGTCCCACAGCAGTCTCTGAGGCTACTTTGGGACATCCCACCCTCCCCTTTGCCAACCAGTGGGATGTCCCACAACAGCCTCTAACGCTACATTGGGACATCCCACTGTTCCCTCTGGCAAGCAGAGGGATGTCCCACAACAGCCTCTAAGGCTATGTTGGGATGTCCCACCCTCCCCTTTGGCAAGCAGTGGGATGTCCCACAACAGCCTCTAAGGCTATATTGGGACATCCCACCCTCCCCACTGCCAACCAGTGGGATGTCCCACAACAGCCTCCAAGCCTACATTGGGACATCCCACCCTCCCCACTGCCAACCAGTGGGATGTCCCACAACAGCCTCTAAGGCTACATTGGTACATCCCACCCTCCCCACTGCCAACCAGTGGGATGTCCCACAACAGCCTCTAAGGCTACATTGGTACATCCCACCCTCCCCTTTGCTAACCAGTGGGATGTCCCACAACAGCCTCTAAGGCTATATTGGGACATCCCACCCTCCCCTCTGGCAAGCAGAGGGATGTCCCAAAACAGCCTCTAGGGTGTTGAAGTAGTAATCTGCACTAATCCTACAAGCACCATAGAGAATCCAATGCAAGGTAGTTCCATGGTCAGAGCAGCTGCTTGACACTGAGAGGGCCCTGGCTCAATGCTAGCTCTGGTCACATTTTCATTGGGTTAGGAGCTGCAGCTGGAACCCATGCATGCTCAGTACAATGGGTCATACAGCATCCTTAGTAAGTCCAGATCATGTGAGTTACATGGACACAAGGTGACTGATAGTAGGCCTCCTGGAAACACAGCAGTGCAGCACCTGGTAAACACCTGGGAGGTCACTGGTTCAATCTTAGGACTGGTCACATTTTCCTCATAAGGCTACTTTGGGACATCCCTCCCCCCCCTCTGGCAAGCAGTGGGATGTCCCAAAACAGCCTCTAAAGCTACACTGGGACATCCCTCCCCCTCACCTGGCAAGTAGTGGGATGTCCCACAATAGCCTCTAAGGCTACATTGGGACATCCCTCCCACCCTCTGGCAAGCAGTGGGATGTCCCATGACAGCCTCTAAAGCTACATTGGGACATCCCTCCCCCCCTCTGGCAAGTAGTGGGATGTCCCAAAACAGCCTCTAAAGCTACACTGGGACATCCCTCCTCCCCATCTGGCAAGTAGTGGGATGTCCCACAATAGCCTCTAGGGCTACATTGGGACATCCCTCCCCCCTTCTGGCAAGCAGTGGGATGTCCCATGACCACTGGTTGGCAAAGGGGAGGGTGGGATGTCCCAAAGTAGCCTCAGAGGCTGCTGTGGGACATCCCAAGTCCCCTTATGAAAGTTAGTGGGATGTCCCATCCCAGCCTCAGGGGGGTATGATGGCACATCCTCCTAAGTTACCTTTGCAGACCATCACAATGCCCTGTGACAACCTCAGAGGCTCATCTGGGACATTCTGCCCTCTGCAGATGGTGTTGCAAAGGTGACCAACACCATGTTCTATGTGGGGGACTTTGAGATATTGGCTTGTCCCACAAGTGTTCAAAAACCATTTACTTCTTCTTCCTTCATACAGTACAAATTGCTTGAGGTATAGACACAGATTGATGGAATTTATTATTGCAATTTTCATGGAAAATGTGGAGGCCCAGGTGGGTCATCCCCCTGGCAACTAGTGAGATGTCCCAATACAGCAGAATCAACATTGCAAAGATGTACATGAAAAGTACTATTGTATACTACTGTCAAGTACGGGTTTACCCTCGGAGTGACCAGGCTTCAAGACCGGGTGACAGGGGTTAAGTCCGAGTGGCCAAAGTCAAGGCCGAGAGACAGGGGCCAAGTCCAGTTGGACTGGAGTTGAGGCTGGAGGTTAGGGGCTAAGTCCAGGAGCACAGGAACAAGGCCAGTAGCATGGGAAACCAACCGGTCTTGGAGTGTGCACAAGGGGAAGCTGGTCTGGGGTTGGATCTTCCTCCCTTGGTCTCAGCTTATGTGCTGTACCCTTATGCAAGCCGGGGAGAGGTCCGGGACAGGGGCCGGGGATAGCTTAAGGCTCAGCCTTAGCTATAGAGTAGTCTTGGGGTGTAGTACAGGAGTTGAGGGTAATACTTAATTGATATTCTGACTGGGGTGCTATGAAGTATGTACAGGGGTTAAATACAGGAGGCTGGTCCGGGATAATGAACATAGAGCCGGACTTGTGAATAAGCTATTAGTGAGATGATTAACAAGATGAGGATAGCCACAGTGGCTATGCAGAGGCTAATGGCTAAAGTCCAGGTGACCGGCATAACTGGGGTCAGACACAGGATTGTACAGTAAGCAAAGTCAGATGAATGGGCTAGACTAAATATAGTACAAACAATGGGAAACAGACTGGAGTTATGTCCAGGTGACCCGGACATGGACCTGGGAGGACCAGGGTGGAGCAGCACAAGGCCGGAAGGCTGGAATGGACCGGAAATAGGGGTAAAAGACCGGACTTAAGTTACTTAGACTGGAGTTGGGATTCCTAGTGCTGGAGTTGAGTTCTCTAGGCTGGAGTTAGGTTTTCTAGGCCAGACTAGGACTGGACTTGACTGGAGATAGGGGCTAGGGGTCTGGACTGGACTGGGACCAAGTCCGAGAGTCATGGATATGACAACTACTAAGCATGGAGGGATGGGAGGGGATGTATAGGTCAAAGGATACTTTGTGGATTAAACCTGTCAGAGGAGCAAGGGGGCTAGGATTTCTGCAGCTATTTCAATGCTAATATAAGCTGCACTTTCAGGAGTAGGGACCCCTGCCACCCAAGGCAGTCTTGGGACATCTGTCATAGTCATGTCTCGACCCCAGCTGGACTCGGCCTCGCACTCATTGAGTCCAGCCTCAGCCTCATCTGTCCCCTTGTCCCCAGACAGCTTAGCGTGGTGAACACTGCTTTGCAGTGTCTGTCATTTCGGTTAAGTCCTGTCCCTGGTCCTGTCTCCAGTCCACCTGTCCCAGTCTCTGCTATCTTAGTCATATGTTAGTAATCCTTGTCTTACCAATCGTCTTAGCAATCTTTGTGAGACCAGCATTACCAGTCTCTGTACTATAGTTGTTTCTAGTATATAAGCTCATAGATACTCGGCCTGTAGACCTCAGTCTGAAATCAACTAAGTATACTCTGATAACCCTGTCTTGGCCTTGGACTCGGACTGAGACCCATGCAAGGGAATAGCACTGTATCCTCAGTTGCTAAGTCCAATCAGTCCAGCCATCTGTAACTTTGACTCCCCTCCTGATCCCAACCCCTTGGCCTTGTGCCCGCTTTGGTCTCTGGTCAGGTCTCAACCCAGACATCCCATACTTGACAACATCCCAAATAATTGCATTTGAATGGATGGCTATGTGGGAAATCCCACCTGTCCCAGGGCCTAAAAATCTGCATAGCCCTGGGACATGACCAGATGTCCCTGGGCAGACCTTGGTCTGGGAGGCTATTAGGCTGGATGGTTTGGAGAAACTATTCAGCCTAAATGCTTATGAAAAATGGTTACCTGAAGTGTGTGGAATGCATACTGCCAATCCGTAAGAACCATGTGTCATGTTGAGACCATTGCAACCATAGAGCATGGACATCACCAAAATTGCAACACAACGAGATACCAATATATACAGGGATATCCAACATAGACAGTGACAACACTGTAGAAAAAGGGTGGGTATATAGTAAAATCTACAAAAATACTCTTTTACAGTGGAATGCATGTTGACACTGCCATCAAATAGATTGTCAAACATTTGGAATTGTTATTGATATTCACAAGTACCTACCAGCTTCACACCAGCTACCACAAAGCATGACATGACAACCAAATATAAAATAATTATTGTGACACAAACCAAAATCATACAACATCACAACATCACACTGAAACTACCTAGTACCCAAGAGGTGTGCATTCAGAGAATTCCAAGTGCCCACCCCACTTCAGAGCTAGTTCGGTAACAAAGTCCCACAAAGAATCCAGGTGAAAAAACCAAAAAAAAAGTCCCAGGCCTTCATGACATAAGCATACAGAGTTCAATCAGAGCCCCAATTTAGGAGGAGAGCATCTGGTGTATGGCCAAGATGCCATGCTAGAGGTGGGGTTATGCATCAAAGCTCCACTTGTACAGCATCTACTCTTGCTTCTCCCTCTGTTTGTTGCCATGCCCCCTTGTAAAGCAGTGAAATCATCTGACCACAAGGGTAAATCTTGTAGTTCATGGTCCCCAGATGGCCACTCAATGCAAGTGTCATGGTCAGATAAGGATATGTTTGCTCTTCTTGACTTCATCAATTCCCACAAGGCAACTGCTGGTGACAGTTTAAATTTCAAGGTGCCATTTTGGAATGCCCATGCAGCTTCTCTGATGCTTGCAAACCCTGAGAAAGGGGGGCCCAAAACCCCTAAATCATGTAAAGAGAAATGGAAAAGGGTGTGTAAATCAGTCAAATGACAGAATAACTAGCTGATATCACACAGCTACAAAGTACATACATGGTCATTGATCATCTCAGCCATTCATCTGGATTTGTGTATTCCCCAAAGTCAGGGGCTGATATCAGTGTTGCAAATGAGAATTCATGGGATGGTTACATGAAGGTATGATTCCCTCCAATCAGATTGAATGTCCTGTGCTAATGATGACATTGGCAGGTCCACAAGGACACAGCCCCTTATAAAAACAAGGGATGGCTATTCTATGACAGGATGAGTGTGCTCATACCTTCCAAGTGCAAGGGCTTGAATCACTTTTCAGCATTGAGTATCAACAATTCTTCTGGAGGCCCATCCTGCACCAGGTTGAGTTTTTCCAACAGCAAGAGCATGGGGAACAACATGCCATCCCCAGGGTCACATTCCATTGACCTCACGATACCAGTGCCTGTCAGAGGAAGTGCACCTAGTGCACCAGCAATCAGTCACAATGTGGATATGTCATCCATTGTCTTATCAGCATTGCCATCTACAAGCCAAACAATTTTCTACCTGTTCATGACTGGAAGCACTGGCTTCAGTATGCCAACAACTTCCTATGCTCCACCATTGTGGCCATCTGCCAATCAACCCTCATTCCACTCATTTGCAGCTGGAAATCCCATTGCCCCTATGCTAACAACTTCCCATCACCTGGCACCATCTACTGTCACTTCAGTTCATAGTAGATCTACTTTTAGCTGGTGCTCAGACCAGTCTGCTGCCCCCCCCAGCACACCATCAAACTTCACTCTTCCAACTGCCCTGTCATTGTTCAATGGCCCATCTGTCAGCTCCATCAAGCCATCCTCAAGTATTTCAGCTTGTATAGAGCACTCCAGAAAGCAGAAGGCAGATGACAACAGTGATCAATCTGTCATATCAGGTGCTCTTTCAAGCACTGCAGCTTCAACCACCTCATCAGCATGAAAGTGACACACAGGGAACATGATACTTGAATGAGTGGAAGAGGAAGTTGGAGGTATCCATGGTACAGTCCACTCACATATGACCACCATCACTCATGCAATCACATCCCTTGCAGAGTCACCTGCACCTGTTCAACCTGTGGCCAATCCCAAGCCTGATTTCTGCCAAGACCCAGTCCATCTGTTGGTGACTGAGGCGACACAGAAGCTGTTGCTGTTGGACATGGATAAGTTCTCACCAGCTGACATTGTTAGGATTGCAAGTCACTTTGAGGGAAATGTTGCCCATGCCAGTTTGGTCTTATCATTTGCTAGCGATCCTAACCATATGGCTGCAGTTTGGCATGCATGGCTTGAGGTGAAGCTCAATGAGATTGGGAGATGTATGCAATAGTTGTTGTACTTGCAGCTTGTAGTGTCTATTTTTACCTTTATGTTTGTTGCAATATCATCTGTGTTTCAGTTCTCAAAGTCTACCTCTGGAGACTGGAACTCAAAAAGAAATGCATTTTGGATTGTATGGGTAGCATAACATGGAGGGAAATGATGGTATATAAAGGCTAATCCACAACGAACTCTCCTGTCATAGCCATGTCTCGACCCTGGCCAGACTTGGCCTCACACTCACTCAGTCTGGCCTCGGCCTCATCTGTCCCTTTGTCCCCAGATAGTCTAGTGCAGTGAACACTGCTTTGCAGTGTCTGTCATTTGGTTAAGTCCTGCCCAGTCTTGTCCCCGGTCCACCTGTCCCGGTCTCCATTACCTTAGTCATACATTAGTAATCCTTGTCTTACCAATTGTCTTAGTAATCCTTGTCTTACCAATTGTCTTAGCAATCCTTGCGAGACTGGCATTACCAGTCTCTGTACTATAGTTGTTTCCAGTATATAAACTCGTAGATACTCGGCCTGTAGACCTCAGTCTGAAATCAACTAAGTTAACTCTGATAACTCTGTCTCGGCCTCAGACTCGGACTGAGACCCATGCAAGGGAATAGCGCTGTAGCCTCAGTCACTAAGTCCAATCAGTCCACCCATCTGTATCCTCACCTCCCCTCCTGATCCTGACCCCTCAGCCTCGCACCTGCTTTGGTCTCTGGTCCAGCCTCAACCTGGACATCCCATACTTGACAGTATTTCAGACTCTCCACTTGTGTGGGTCTAATACATCATGGCAACCAAGACTCACTTTCAACCTCCCCATGGCTGTTCTGCCACAAACCCTGACTCTGCCTCAGCCAGTGGGGTTCGCCACAAGACAGCACTAGCTGCCTTGGGCACCACTAGGCACTCTCCAGATCCCATCAGTCCTTTCAGGGGCTTTTCAGCCTGCACATCTAATACCCCCACCCCACGTTGTCCCACTGCTCCCATCCCTGAGGGTGACCCTGGCAATGATGGGCTGGGCGACGATGATGATAATCACCCAGAAGATGATGACCCCGGTAATGATCCTGATGATAATGGTCCTGGTGGTGAGAATCCAGATGAGAATGATCTGGAGGATGAACCGGACTTCCCAGATCTGGACACCGAGCCTGCCATTACAGTCTTAGACAACCTCGCTTCAGCCATCAAACTGTTGGCTCGTAATGCCCACACTAGCCCTGAGTCCTCGAGCAGGACCAAGCTGCATGAGCCTGACACTTTTGATGGCACCAATCCCAAGAAGCTCCACACTTTCTTTATCCAGTGTGAGCTCAACTTCCAAGACTGACCCAGGCTTTCAGGACCAACCATGCCAAGGTCATCTTCGCCCAGTTGTACCTCAAAGGCATGGCCTTGGAGTGGTTCAAGCTGGACTTGCTCGGGCTCGACAACCCTGATGGCCGGCCTCTCTGGATGGACTCCTGGAGGGAGTTCATCCTAGAGTTGCAAACCACCTTTGGCCCCCATGACCCAGTCGCTGATGCCAAGAGTCAGCTTGACCATCTACATATGAAGGAAAGTCAGTGCATCAACAAATACATAGTTGACTTTAATTGGCTTGCCTTGCAAGTCCAAGGCTACAGAGATGGTGCACTGTGCCATCATTTCTATTCCAGCCTCTCAGACTGAATCAAAGATGAGGTCTGTCATGTTGGCAAACCCCAGACTCTACACGAGCTCTGCCACCTCACCCAGGAGATAGATGCGTGCTATTGGGAGCACAGGGAAGAGATCCAATGGGCAGGTAAACACCAGAGCTCCTCCAACAGCAACAACAATAAATCTGGCAGCTCTGCCAGCAACAACCAGTCCAAGACTGGCCAAGATAAAGCCAAGACTGGCAACAATAACAACCCTGGATCCTCCCCCAAGCTGGCTTCATCGAAGCCAGGCAACAATAATAATAGCAATTCATCCAAGCCCGAGCCTAGCAAACTCAGCAAAGATGGAAAGCTTACCCCTGGGGAACACAAGCATAGCATAGACAGAAACCTCTGCATGTTCTGCAGAGGTGTCAAGTCCGGGCCTACTCCGACCAACTCCGACGCTATATAAGGTCTAGAGAGGGGTTCAGAAGCAAGTCCGACACAGAAGAACAGAACTCCGACTAGCGGAGTGTCAGCAGGAACGAAGACTGCCGAGACAAAGGCAGAGCGGAGTGAGGGCGTCGGGTTTAGCTCGTGCGCTACCCCCTTGCACGATCTCAGCCCTCGTATTTCAGAGGGAGAGTACAGACAGAGAGTCGGAGATAACTCCAACAGGCAGAAGACGGAATCAGAGGGAGTAGGAACTAAGTTGATATTCGTACTGAAGAACAGCGGAGTACAGTACATGTTTTTATACTACTACGGAGGTACAGTAACCGGAATCGGAACTGACATATGGAGACTCATAAGTTTTCAAGTAAAATTTCCTGGACGACGAATGAAGGGTAGACGGAGGACATACGAACGGGTAACACAGAACATCCAGAAAAGGGAACAGTCCAGGCGCTGGCCCACGCGGTGAGCGCGCTGCGGAGTACCTGACTGCGAAGGTAGTCACATGACCCCTCAGAGAACGGACCGCTTGGTCCGGTAGGAGAGTAACACAAGTCCGACAGCAGTCGGAGCGGAGATGGTTCGCAACCGACAGAAGTTGGGCAGAGTTGGTGCGGAGTGAGTGAATGACTGGCGGAGTGGAGCGCGGAGTGAGTAAGGGCTTAGTGTGAATGCACGGTTATGACAAAAGGGCTTAGCAGGCCACAAGTACCAGTTTTTGTTTTTTTCAAACTCAGCCTGCCACTCTTGCAGGGGTCTCATGGGTTCAACCCCTAAGAGGGGGATACTGTCATAGCCATGTCTTGACCCTGGCCAGACTCAGCCTCGCACTCACTCAGTCCAGCCTCAGCCTCACCTGTCCCTTTGTCCCCAGATAGTCTAGCATGGCAAACACTGCTTTGCAGTGTCTGTCATTCGGTTAAGTCCTGCCTGGTCTTGTCCCTGGTCCACCTGTCCCAGTCTCCATTACCTTAGTCATACATTAGTAATCCTTGTCTTACCAATCGTCTTAGCAATCCTTGCAAGACTGGCATTACTGGTCTCTGTACTATAGTTTTTTCCAGTATATAAACTCATAGATACTCAGCCTGTAGACCTCAGTCTGAAATCAACTAAGTTAACTCTGATAACTCCATCTTGGCCTTGGACTCGGACTGAGACCCATGCAAGGGAATAGCACTGTAGCCTCAGTTGCTAAGTCCAATCAGTCCACCCATCTGTATCCTTGCCTCCCCTCCTGATCCCAACCCCTCAGCCTTGCGCCTGCTTTGGTCTCCGGTCTGGCCTCAACCCGGACATCCCATACTTGACAGATCCACAGGGTATGCAGCAGATCCTCCAGGCAATGCTTGGAATTTCCCAGCCAACTCCTGTCCCTAGGGGCTCTCCTAGCAATGCTGGGGATTTTCCCACCAACTCTGGGGATTCTCCAAGCTATGTCCTGGGGATTCCCCAAGCACTGCTGGGGATTCTGCAACCCACTCTGGGGATTCTCCAAGCACTGCTGGGGATTCTCCAGGCAATGCTGGGGATTCTCCAACTGACTCTGGGGATTCTCCAAGCTATGACCTGGGGATTCTCCAAGCACTGCTGGGGATTCTCCAGGCAATGCTTGGGATTCTTCAACCTGCTCTGGGGACTCTCCCACCCACTCTGGGGAGTCTCCATGGTATACTGGGGATTCTCCAAGTTCTGTCTTGGGGATTCTCCAACCTGCTCTGGGCATTCTCCCACCCACTCTGAGGATTCTCCAAGCTATACTGGGGATTCTCCAAGTTCTGACCTGGGGAATCTCCAGGCAATGCTGGGGATCCTCCCACCCACTCTGGGGATTTTCCCAGCGATGCTGAGGATTTTCCAATGCACTATGTGCATTCTCTTGTTTGTTTAATCAATCATAATGCTTGACCCAGCAGGAGGCCAAAGGCATTGCAGGTCACCATAAAACAGAGTTCCTTAGGGTAACATTGAATGTAGATCACTCATTCATATCTTTTCTCTGGGCACAAACTATTTATTGATGAAGCTTAGGTATGCATCTAGTATCTATGCCTTTTTGATGGCACCTGCAATGGTGATGAGGGCAAATAACCAGTTCCAATGTCCTCCAACCCCTCCTCATCCTCTGTAAATTCCCCTTCATTTGCTTGCTCAGTGGGACATTCCTCTTCCAGTTCCATCTCTTCAATGGCCATCAACAGCTCATCATCTCCTTCTGACATTACATCCCCTTCATCAGAGTCATTCTCTTCTAATACTGGTGCTGTTAGATCCTCTGAAGCATGGGTTCCACCAGGATTATGTGTGGCAGCAAGGCAATCCCTGATGTCTTCTGCTGTAGGTCCCCATGGCCTAGATGCAGCCCATGCATATGGCATATGTCGAACCTTGGCCTCCCATTTGACATATACTGCAACAATGGAATCCCTGTGTCATGACCATGACACCAGTGTAATCCCCTAACACCTACTCTGCCCTCCTCTGACATGTTCCCGTGCTTCTCTGTCCTCTTCTGACATGTTCCTGCACTTCTCTGCCCTCCTCCGACATGTTCCCACGCTCCTCCGACCCTCCCGACACATCTCCACACCTCTCCAAGGTCCCCTGTCCATGTTCTGACCAACTCCACTCAACTCCACCCTAAGGTTGGTCACATGGGCTGTTGGACTTGCAGCCCTGTGTTCTAGATAGGGTTCTGCCCTCGTGTCAGTTTTCTCCATTCTTCTGCTCTTTTGGTGTTTACCCTCTTTTCCTCATTGTAGTAGTTTCCTTGTCTTGGTTAAGGTCCCTGTCATCCCTACCCTCTATCCCTTGTGTCAGAGGGACTACTAACCCATTATACACTTATTGGTCTACATTCTGCACTGCACTGCCCTTGACCTACATCATATATAAGGCCATGTAGTACTCCGATGTAATCAGTACAAATATCGAATAAAGTCCCCACCTTCAACTCCCTCTCAGTCCCCTCCAGAGTTTCATCTCCACTCCCTCTGAGTCCGCTCCACCTCTGAAATACGAGGGCTGAGCTCGTGCAAGGGGGCAGCACACTAGCTGAACCCAATGCCCTCTCATCCGACCTCTGACTCTGACCTCAGCCTCCGAAACTTTCCTTCATACCCCTCTGCTCACTGTTCATCAAATATCTCACCACCCAGTGGTCAGATTCACTTTGGACTTTGACTGCTGTACTCCACAGCCCAACCTGCTCCAACTCTGCCCTAAGAGGAAGCCAGGGGTGTTGTCTGACTTTGACACCCTGTAGGCATGCAGGTGATACTTGTAATATTCATCTAACTCCCTATGAGATGGGACATAAACATGGTATTTGCACTCACCTGCCACATTTTCCAGAGCAGACTTTACACTCAGCCACTCCATGGAAAACCATTCCTATATGATAGACTGCTCTCTTGACAACCTTCTTTCTTCTTCATTACAACAATCAACTTCCAACATCAGCCTGATTCCCTTGCACACACTCTCATCAGCAAGCCAACGTGGGGTGCTAAGCACTAAGCTCCTCAAGACCATCCTGCCAAATATCACTATCAACATCCAGCTGAAAGATACCTTTAGAAGGTATGGGATTGGGAGGGATGGCACCAGGTGGTGCCTTACACAGTTGTATCATACTCTGCAGTTCACCACAGAGATTATTGTATGTGGTGACAAGTTTCAGGATGGTAGGCTCTTGTTGTTTTATGGATGACTCCACATGTGACTGTAAATGGTTTCTACATGATGTTATTGAACATAGCAGCCAGAAATAAAAAATTGCTCACTACTGGAAGAGGTCCCATATGGCCATTGTAGTTGCTGGAACTCAAACTTGCACTGACGAAGTTGTTCCCTTATCTGAACCTTAAGTGCTTGTGCATTTGTTTGCATTTGGAGCCACTTGTTGTTCCTCAGCAGATGAAGGTCAGTTTGGGCAGAAAGTCCCAATGAAGCCTTTTTCTTCTTGAGGGCCTGGGCTGCCTTTGACAGTGACCCTTTTGCTGCAGCAAGTTGTAGATTGTAGTCAACAATGTCATTGACACAATCATCAACAAGATCCTTCTCTAACTGATCCACACAGCACTGATAGTCCTCAACTGTTTTCTCCAGGGCAAGAACATGTGCCAACTGTTCAGAACCCTTGTTTTTGACTGACCTACAGGTTGGTGAGTCATATGATCACACACACACACACACACAAAGGGAACAGACTAACAAGGTAGAAGTTGAGTTTGTGCATGTACTTGTGCAGCCCACTCATGCTGTAGAGTCTGCATGTCAACATGCAGAGCATGAAGAGCCTCCAAAGCCACCAATTTCCTACTTTTGCAGAGGGACCATTTCCTGCTCAGCCACTGGCCAAATGCATCAAAAGACTTCTCGTCCAAGTGTTGAATTTGATTGTCAAGGACAAATAATCTCTGATGATACTAAGGGTAAAATGAGCACTGGAATTATATTTGAAGAAGAGTCAATACTTACCCCAGAAACTCAAAGGATTGGAATAAGCATTTTTAGGGCACTCCATAATTGCTCACACCCCTCACCATCTGACAAGCCAAAGCCTACACATTTATGTGGGTGATATACCAATTGGCATGGCCATTGATGATCATAAGCATGGAAGACAGAAATACCAAACTTCAACCTGGAGAGTATCCCATCATCAAGGAGTTTCCACTTTCGACAGCTATGCTCCAATTGACAACCAATGTCATATAAGAGGCCAACAGTCATCTTGGCAGGGAGATGGTCAAAGAGATGTTTCACCAGCACTAGGGCATAGTGCTGCTTTTCACCTGCTGATGTCATATTAACCAACCAGAGGACATGATCATGATGACACAACAAAGCCATAAGCCCTGTATCTGCAAAAAATTGCATGCTGGCCTTTTGCCTCTTCTCATCTGCTGCATGGAAAGAATCTCCACACCCATCCAACACAGAGGCAGGCACCCTCATTCCATCCTCCAACCTGTCCTGCTGGTTTTGAGTCTGAGAATGATGTTGACTGGTTGGGAGGGATCTCTGTTTCTCAATGAAAACCTCCATGGTCTTCACCTCTGACTCAGGGATGAATACAGTGCTGGTGGGATTGGGAGGGTCATCAGTGGCAGATTTGTTGGTTCTCTTCTGAGTGAAACATGCATCTAAGCAGACAATGCAGTCAAAGCTATTGGGTCTCAGTCATCTAGTCAGCAACAATGAGCTTGTCATTGACTCACTCATCCTGAGGAGGGTTAGAGCTCTGTAAGTCACCTCCCCCAAAGCAAAGAGGACAGCGAGCACATAGGTAGTCACTTGGCCAGGGGCTATCTTGCTGTGGCATGGAGTTTGGGCAAAAGGACTGGACCATAGCAGAAATATGGTCCTCCATATATATTGTCAATACAGTATACCAATGATAAGCATTACTGAAATGCCACCAGAGATTGTCCTGATTATTTGAATAAGCACCCATCATTACACCAGAGATATTTGTGTGGGTACATGTACATTCAAACCATGATGATATACCAATACAAGAAGTAGCATACAGGGTGGATGTGAAGACAAAGGCAGAGATCCAGTGATGGTGTTTGGCAAAGTACATACCTTGAATGGCAGTCTATACCCTCAACCATCCAGGAAGCTTTCAAGTGCTTCACACCATGCAGTTGTGTTTGGGGTTAGCCAGACAAAGAGCTTCTTTACAAACTCCAGTACACAAAGGTCAACTGCCAGAGTAGGTACCACAGGAGATGATGCAAATAACCCATGGCCCATGAGGCATATAGGAGCTGGGGTGCATGCACAGTAGCTTATCCCAATGTCCTCCAAACCTGGGTATACATAAGCATCACAAGAGCAAACAACAAAAGGGTCACATACAGTCAAAGAAGAGACAGCAAACAGTGAGTTGATACACTGTGCAAGTGCAACATCGATGGATGACTGGGGGGTCTACCACCATGTGGAGGGATTGGGATGCCTCGAGATAGCACATGTAGGGCTTGAGAAGTGCTGGAATGATATCTTGTGACCACCATCACCATTGGTTCTTGCACTTCTGTGAACCACTCAGATGTGAAGGCAAGCCAACCTCACTGAGTTCAAGCTCATTCACAGCATTGAAGACATCAACAGGTTGGTGCTGAGGGCGATGTGGAATTGCAGCAGTATCTTGAGCATGGTGCTGGTGGCCTGGAAGTACAAAGACAGGTGGAGGTGCAGGGAGGTACAGCGCTTTCATACCAAAAGGGCAGTGTTGACAAGCTAGGGGAGGAGGGACAAACAATGACTGTGTCATATTCTACCTAAAAATAAACACGTATAACCTCTTAGACATAGGATCAGAACATACTGAAGGGGCAGGTATACCAAGTGACACTTGGTTGTTTGATGATGGAGTGGCTACATCAGGCAGCCAGTTGGTTGAGGCAGACAACATTGGTAAGACCTGTAGGGGAGCTAAGATGATATGAAGAATACCATAATGAAATTGCACACACCAAAGGGCCAGAAGTACAAAGCAATGGCTCATTACCAGACAAAGATGAAGGATGGTCAGTGAGTACACTGGGTACCAGACCAGCTTGGACAGATGAAGTGGAGGAGGCCTGTAGAGAAATGATGAGCACAACATGAGGCTTGAAGACAGGGAAAACTCACAATATTAGAATTACTCATAGAAGGTGAAGCATTGTGATGCCTCCAAGGCTTTGGACAGCAAACAGCCATCTCAGATCATTCTGGAATCTGCAACACAAAGCCAATGGCAGTACACCTGGGACTCAAAGTCAACAGGTGGTGGAAAGCACAACACAAGTCAGCAGGGGGTGGCAGTCCAAGGGGATTTTGACCAGATGATGAACCTCTGGAAGGGAAAAACTATGCAGAAAATTTGTCAGATCACCACATACAGCCAAGTAGGATCCTACTTACCAGAGCACAAGTCTTGAGCAGTTAAAAACAAAAGTCGCTATCAACATTGCAGTGAGCAGGAATGTGAAGTATGGGTTTACCCTTGGGTGACCGGGCTTCAAGACCAGGTGACAGGGGCTGAGTCCGAGTGGCCAGAATCAAGGCCAAGAGACAGGGGCCAAGTCCGGTGTGAGTCAAAGTGAGGTTTAGTGGTGGAAACCAACCAAAACCAACACAAAAGACAATGAAAGCGAGTGGTGGTGTGCCTATGCGGTACCTAGATGGTGGAACCTGTTCCTTGGGAGGGTTTTTTTGCGAACTACAACACTCAAAGACGAGTGCTGAGGGTTGGGGGTGCTCCTGACGAAGAAGGAGCAGGAATGCGAGAGGAAGCGATGGGGTAGACTGCTGTCAGCCTACAGAAGGGTGGATGATGACTTAATTCGACGTCCTGAGCTTCACTGAGCTCAGGGAGGACTTGGGGCGAAGTAGATCAATGATAGATGAGAATAAGCGAAGTAGACAATAGTTAGACCCTTAATAAAGTCTCAACTATCGAAGCTGCTGAGTGATTTACTGAATGATAATAAAATGCGAGCAAGAGGGGCTCTCTGATGTCTCTTCTTGTTTTTTTGCTACCTAAGTACAGTGATTTATATACAGTACAGGGGCGTTGCCTATGGAAAACAAGGTGCAAACACTTGGTAAGTGATTGGTAACTGATGAGTAAGGAATGTAAGCGGTGGGTAATCGTCTTAGAAAGCATTGGTGAGCATTGGTAAGGATAAGTAAGCCAAAAGGCAAAGAATCAGTAAGCAAGGGCAAAAGATTGGTAAGTATTGGCAATAGGTGAGTCAAAGACAGTCAGAATGTCAAAGTATGAGTCAAGTAATGTCAGAAACTGGGAAAGCGCACTGGAATCGCATTAGGGGGAGGCTGTGCATGTCACATCTCGAAGAGATCATTTCTGGGCCAAAGTGGGATGACAGAGAGGCAGTGCTGATCTGATGCCGATATAGTACATCCAAAAGCAGACAGGGTGAGTCAGATGTCAACAGGGGTCAAGCTTTGGGGGTCTGTGGGGTGACAGGAGCATAAGGGATCGCAACTTTCCCCCCCTTACTGTCCTCTCAGTGAAGCAAATAAAAACTTCATGAATGAGGCTCTGTTGGAAGAGAGGATGAAGGGGGAGCGTCTTCTGCTGTATCTTGCAATAAGGAGGCAAGATGTGCATCATACTCATCATGGATGCGATCAGGGAGAGTGGAGAACAGTAGATTATACTGTAGCTGTCGCAATTTTGGAAGAATGATGGATGAGACTGGTATGAAGACATTGCAGGGAGCAGGGAGGAAGGATCCATATGCTTCTTGGACTGGAGAGACTGAAACGACCACATAAGACCTTTCCAAGTGAATGACAGACCTGAGGCAACCAAAGAATGTCCTCCTAGAGGTCATACTGACAAAAAGAACACGCTGTCCAAGCTGGATGGGCTGAGAGGGGGCAGATGAGGGTGGGATGTACCAGGATGCTTCAGGACAGAAGCTAGTAGGAACTCCTGGTAGATATACGTAGCCATGGTCCCTAGCAAAGGGGACAAGCGAAATGATTGATGTGGAGGTGGCCATATCAGAAGAATTAGCGAAATGAGCGTCTTTTGGAGGGAGTGCTGTAGAAACGTGTGGAGTGTGCAAATCCTTTCCAATTTTGGAAGGTAGGATCGCGTGGCTGAGCACTACAAGCGAGTGTGGGAATGGTTTCGGTGTCTGCAGAATTGGCGGAGATACGTCGAAAACCGGAATGCCATACACGGGCGCTTAAGAACTTTGTTGGCGCTTAACTCGCTTCCTCCTTTTTCTTTGGCATTGACAACCTGTTCTTGTGCGAGGGATGACTGCCAACATTTCTGGCCATCCTTCTTCGCATGAGGGCTATGGTCTTCATCTCCATTCATCAGCTACATCCATGTCCACCTCACCAAACACCTTTGGTGTGTGACACTGGTTGGACCGGAGTTGAGGCCAGAGGTTAGGGGCTAAGTCCAGAGGACCGGACTTAAGACCGGGAGCGCGGGAACAAGACCAGTAGCATGGGAAACCGACCGGTGTTGGAGTGCGCACAAGGGGAAGCTGGTCTGGGACTGGATCTACCTCCCTTGGTCTCAGCTTATGTGCTGTACCCTTATGCAAGCCGGGGAGAGGTCTGGGACAGGGGCCAGGGATAGCTTAAGGCTCGGCCTTAGCTATAGAGTAGTCTCGAGGGGTAACACAGAGTTGAGGGTAATACTAAGTTGATATTCTGACTGAGGGTGCTACAAAGTATGTACAGGGGTTAAATACATGAGGCCGGTCCAGGATAATGAACATAGAGCTGGACTTGTGAATAAGCTATTAGTGAGATGATTAGCAAGACGAGGATAGCCACAGTGGCTATGCAGAGGCTAATAGCCCAAGTCCAGGTGACTGGCATAACTGGGGTCGGACACAGGATTGTACAGTAAGCAAAGTCTGATGAACGGGCTAGACTAAATATAGTACAAACAAAGGGAAACAGACCGGAGTTATGTCCGGGTCACCCAGACATAGACCTAGGAGGACCGGGGTGGAGCAGCGCAAGGCCAGGAGGCCGAAATGGACCGGAGATAGGGGTAAAACACCAGACTTGAGTTATCTAGGGCCGGGACTGGGTTTTCTAGGCTGGACTAGGACCGGGCTTGACCAGAGACAGGGGCTAGGGGGTCCGGACTGGACTGAGTCCAAGTCCAAGAGTCATGGATATGACAAGGAACCCCATCATCAAGATGTCACACATACCAAGCAGAATGAGTCTCAAAGAATTAAATGGTGCAGACCTTGATGCAGATAAAGTGTCAATAGCAGTGAAGGGGGATGGGAACATTCCTTGCCTGGCAGTGGGAGTGTCAGTGAATAACATGTTGCTATCAACAAAAAAAAAGGCAGTGAGCACAAAGCGTGAGATTAAAGTTCAGTCACAGGCAACATTCTGAATCATTGAATTGATTCAGCCTGCTTTACAACATGGTACATACTCATACTAAACAAATTTGGACAGAAAAAAAAAGGATATGCAGCAGAGGATGTCAGACAAAGGTAAAAATGTGGGGGAGGGATGGTTGATGCCCAAGATAATCAAATGCAGTTTGGATGTAGAATTTGCAAGCCAAGATGAAGGCTTCATATGCTGCTTGGTTGCCAGAGCCATCCAGCTTGATTGGGGACTTCAAATGAAAGGGCACTCCTGGCCATGCAGATAGCAACTGACAGAACTTGTTCAGATATGGCAATGCCACCTCCATCTCACTAGCAGTCAACCCCAAATCATGCAGCTCCTGAGGAAGAGGTGCTGACCAACTTGAAAGACCACATCCACCAGGGAAGATAGACCAAAGCTGCAGGACAAGGGCCTGATCGAGTGCACGAAGTTCATAGCAGAAGTTGAGTTTGTAGAGTTCCCATAGAAGGGAATGTGTGAAATGAAGGGGTGGGTCTGAAAGGCTCGAAGCCTGGACCTGTGCAAGATAAGTATGAAGAACAGATCTAAATAGGATGAAATACTAACCTGCATTCCCCTCCACTCAATCTCTTCCAACATACGAACAGGATCATCATGAGCTACTTGAATGATGTCCCCCAAAATTGCCCAAACTGCCAACTTCATGGATGCACTCTGGGTGCCAGAGGGCAAGTGCTCTGTGTTGGTACCATTGAGGAAGTCCCTCCACATCTGAGGGGAAGGGCTCTTCTGCAGAGACCAAATGTCAACTAAATTCATCCAAGCCAGGCAAGCAGAGAGCCAATTCAACATGTATGTCTTCTTTTGTTCAGGGGTGGTCACATTGACCAACAGCGTGGGCTTCGGAAAGCAATAACCAGGGTCCACAATGCCTGACTTGACTCTGGACATATCCTTTGAAGCTTTCCTCCAAGCCAATGCAAACAGACTGTGGGGCTTGGGAATTTCTGGAAGATCAGGCTCTTCCCACCTCGCCGAGTCCCCACCACCTGATTGTTTGGGGTGTGAAGCTACAAGTTAGTCAGGAACGAGCAGAAAGAAAATTAGGGTACATACCTCTGGAGGGGCCTGCAGTCGCTTGTTCCCTGGCAACCCTTGTTTGCTTTTTTGTTGGTTGCTTCCCAGTGCTTGAAGATGGGTTCGACGAGGATGTGGCAAATGATTCTTGCAGGGGCTCTGGTTGCTCCACAAATGTACCCTCATAGTCCCTGCAAGTGTGAATGTGGCACAGGAGACTGCCAGGACCACAGTAGATCGATGGGAATGGCTTAGCTACCCCCTTTTCCAAATACATAGCTTTCACTGTGTCTTCAGGGCACATCAATCTCACAGGCTCCTTGATATTCATATCAGGGGAGATGTATGCCTCGGTACACACAAGCCAGACTGGCACCCCAGCGAAATACAGTGCTTTGCAAGTGGCAGTGTCCTTCATGAAGCACCCCATCCAGGTGGGGTTTGCATGTACAGGTTTTGAGCAGGGAGATGAAAGAAGTGGGTAGAGGATCTCAATGTATTGGAGCAAAGCATAAATGTCAAGCAGCTTGCACTGAAGCTGGGCAACAAAAATGACAAGGAATAAAAGGGGGTGATGCCACAAGCACAAAACCTCATGTTGAACTGACTGCACTAGTTGGGTCATAAGGTCTCCACCCACAGGTTGATTGCAGAGGGGGTGGTAGCGGCTGCACAGTTGCTGAAGTAGCTCTTCAAAGGCCTTGACCTTTGCCTCTTCAAGTGTTCCCACTGGATACACAGAGCTGAGTGGAAGAACAAAATCTGCAGATGTTGGAGTGAACCAAGCAATATTGAGAGTAGGGACCATATTTTTTCAAGGTATGCAAACAGCATATTCATAGTTTTTTTTGTATGTTTGAGGCCATTGGAAGCAATTGACAAGGCCAAACTGACCATTGGCATGCAGACAAAGATTGACTTCTTTGAAAATGTATGGCTCTGGAACAAAGTCTGCATTGGGCAACATGATCACCCAGCAGTCCTTGCATGTGACCACTTGTGCATCCAGTGATGTAATTTTAGCTGTGGATGGTAAGTAAGCTCTGGGAAAACATAAAAGTAGAGGAACATACCATCATTGGGCCAGGTGAATGCTTTGAAGCGTGTAAGTGCAGTCCCCCAGGACATTTTCGCTTGTGCTGGAATTGAGCTGCAAGGAATAACGGACAGATCATGTGTAGATTAGTTGGTGACAGGGTGAAAGGCATGTAATTAAATACTCACCTTTGTGAAAGAAAGCAAATGAATGTTGGTGGTGGGAGAGGGTCTGGGATAAAGGGCAGGGTGAATGACAGGGCAAATGGCATGTAAACAACACACACCTTTATAAAAGAAAATAAGAGTACAACAGTGGTAGGAGAAGGTCTGGGGTGAAGGGTTTGGTAAACAATGGTGTGAATGGCATGTAATTGACATGCACCTTTTATGAAAGAAAATAAGAACATGACAGTGGTGGAAGAGGATCCAGGAAGAATGGCAGGGTGAATGATGGGGTGAACAGCAGGGTGAACGACAAAGTGAATGGCAGGGTGAACAACAAAGTGAACAATGGGGTGAATGACGGGGTGAATGGCAGGGTGAATGGCAGGGTGAATGACAGGGTGAATGGTGGGGTGAATGACAGGGTGAATAGCATGTATAGAACATGCACCTTATACCAGAAAGTAATGGAAGGATGATGGTGGGAGAGGATCTGGGGTAGAGGGCAAGACAAACTCCTCGAGGTCTTGAACCCCACTAGCAGTGTGGTGGTGCTGGGGTGACCTCAGTGATGTGAAGTCAACAGAGTGCAACCTAAAGTGACACAAAGTCAACTTCAGGTCAAGATGAGTGGCACAAAGCCAACTTGAACCCAATGGGGGAAGACACATGTGGTGGGGAGGGACTTGAGACCTTGAGGGTGGAGGTGCTGAGCCACAAAGTGAGGAAGGCAAGGGTAGTAGGATGAAGAGTAGTTGCGGTCAGAAAGTCGCAAGTATTTGTTTGTTTGTAGGGATTTACCTATTACACTTATGTACATATATTGATAGCAACATTTTATGTGATAGCCTGGAGAATTCCCAGGGCAAAAATACCTAAGTCACAGGACTGTGTTCCAGCTGCACAGTGCCCAGCAGCTCTGTGCTTTGTTACGAACAACTGTCATCCTCTCACCTCCCCATCATTGTCTTCCCACTCGCTGCCTCTATGCTTCAAGTTTGGTTGTGTTGGCTGAACCTGAGCTGGCTCCGTGCCACTCACTCAGAGCTGCAGCTGACTTCGTGTTGCTGCAGTTCGTACTCTGTTGACTTTGTGTCACTGAGGTCGCCCCAGCACCACTGCGCTGCTAGTGGGGTTCAAGACCTTGAGGAGTTTGTCTTGCCCTTCACCCCAGATCCTCTCCTTCCTGCTCACAAAGGTATGTTTTATAGCACTATTCCTTCCAGCTGATTCTAAACACCTATGTTCATTCATTAGTGCTGATCTTGTTTCTCTCCTGGGTCACTGTCACTCTGCCTAGTATTGCTGTCTGAGGTATGTCTATTGTTAGCAGATGTTGATCCTGACTCATTAACATTATCAGGTATGAGGTTTCAATCATCTTGTTCAAATCTGTACTTGTTGCAACTCTCGCTATCAGGTATGAGATTTAAATTATTTCATTTGTCCATACTTGTCATGTCCGTCACCCACCTACTCTGTGCTCTATTGCAGTCTGCAGTAGGTGTATTGTTATCAGCTGTTGATCCCTGCTTATCCTTGTTATAAGGTATGTGCTACTGTTGCTTTTTGTTGGACTTACAAATCTGATCATGCTCTTTAATATCTAGGTATAAGTTATCTTGTTCATCTCCACTCGACCACTCGCCTCATTCCACACCCACCCACTCTGTGTTGAATTGCAGTTTGTGGTAGATATATAGTTATTGACTGTTGATCCTCACTTATCATTGTTATGAGGTATGTCCTACCTTTGCATTTCATTGGACCTACAAATCTGATCATGTTCTTTAATATCTAGGTATAAATTATCTCCATCAGTGCTCACCTCATTCCTCACTCACCCACTCCTTGTTGTATTGAAGTCAGAGGTACATGTATTGTCATCAGGTGTTGGGCTGACTTATTGTCACTATCAGGTATGTGTCAGTCTCTTTTTGTTAGATTTATGAATCCAATCACCCTCTCTAATATCTACATATAAATCATCTTGTTAGTTGGTGCTCACCTCATTCTTCACCTGGCCAACTGCTATTGTAGTCTGAGCTATGGATATCATTACATACTCTTGATCTACAGTTACTGCTGTTATCAGGTATGTCTTGTGGTCTGTTTACATTGATTTATGAATGCAGTCAGCCTCTCATAATCCCTAGGTACCCATCCCATTTGCTAGCACCTGTCAATCATGGCAGAAATAAAGTTTGATGTCAATGCTCCCAGAACCAAGTTTCTGGTAATGATCTCCCTCCATTCCTCACCAACTCTGTGCTGTGTGTAGTCCAAAGTACCCATATCATTGTCAACTTTGTTCACCATTGTCATCAGGTATGTGTAGTGGTCTCTGTTTGTTGGATCTAAGAATATACCTGCTCTAGTTACCAGGTATACATTATCCTGTTCATTGGCACTTGTCTCATTCCTTACCCACTCCATCTGGTACTGTTGTCCAAGGAGGTATGTTTAAACCTTTTTGTTGAATCTATGAATATTATGAAATAGATGCCAAAATAAGGTTTAATGTCAATGCTCCCTGAACCTAATTTCTTGTAGTGATCTTGTCAAGTCCGGGCCTACTCCGACCAACTCCGACGCTATATAAGGTCTAGAGAGTGGTTCGGAAGCAAGTCCGACAGGGAAGAACGAAACTCCGACTAGCAGAGTGGTGGCAGGAATGAAGTCTGCCGAAGCAAAGGCAGAGCAGAGTGAGGGCGTCGGGTTTAGCTCATGTGCTACCCCCTTGCACGATCTCAGCCCTCGTATTTCAGAGGGAGAGTACAAATGGAGAGTCGGAGGTAAGTCCAACAGACAGAAGACGGAGTCAGGAGGAGTAGGAACTAAGTTGATATTCGTACTGAAGAACAGCAGAGTACAGTACATGCTTTTATACTGCTACAGAGGTACAGTAACCGGAATCGGAACTGACATACGGAGACTCATAAATTTTCAAGTAAAATTTCCTGGACAACGAATGAAGGGTAGACGGAGGACATACGAACAGGTAACACAGAACATCTAGAAAAGGAAATAGTCCAGACGCTGGACCATGCGGTGAGCGCACTGCGGAGTACCTGACTGCGAAGGTAGTCACATGACCCCTCAGAGAATGGACCGCTCGGTCTGGTAGGAGAGAAACACAAGTCTGACAACAGTTGGAGCAGAGATGGTTTGTAGATGATAGAAGGTGGGTGGAGTTGGTGCAGAGTGAGCGAATGACTGGCGGAAAAGGTTGCAGAGTGAGCAAAGACTTATGACAAACGCATGGTCATGACAGTGCCCCCCCCTTAGGGCCTGAACCCCTGAAGGCCGCATGTACGGGACGAGATCAACACGAGTTGATCATTTGAAATTACCTTGATGCCTCGAGGACAATGGCTTTAGCTGCGGTGGAGCTCCATCGGAGTTCGAAGTACCGCTTAAAAACACGTGTTAGGGTACCGAACCTTTGCATCCCATTCCCCCATCATCATGTCCTCTCAGCGTCAGAACAAAACCCCCCAGCCCACCCCTGGTCACTCTCGTGACTACTCCCAGGTCACTGACGATGACCTAGTCGTCCTTACAGGACGACTCGACGGACACCGAGCGCGAGAAGGCAGTGGAGAAGGCGCGTTGGCGAGAAGAGGCGGAGAAGAAGGAGCGAGAGTGCGAGGCGGAACGCAAGGCCAAACGAGAGGAGGCCAAACGACGAAAGGCAGAAGAGGCACGGCAGGAGGCGGAGCGGAGACAGAGAGAGGAAGAGGAGGTGCAGTGGAAGAAGGCGGCGGAGGAAGAGGCCGAGAGGCAAAGGCAGAGAGCGGCGGTGGAAGAGGCAGAGAAGCAGAGGCAGAGGGCCCAGGCCAGACGGGATGAGGCCGCTCAAAGGTGAGTGACAGGACCCTACGAGTCAGGCGGAGCTGACTTGTGTTTTTACTTCAGGTTAAGCGGCACGGTCTACGACATCAACACCGCCCAGAGGGTACCTGGGACCTCTGTGGTGGTCACCGCGACCAGGCGGCCCCCTTGCACTCGCTGCATAGCGAGTCTGGCAGCAGGTCAGTGTGAGCCAGGGCAAGGTAAGACCAGGGCCTGCGTGCCCTGCCATAACAAGAAGACAACGTGCAGCTGGATGCGGGAAGAGGCAGCGGCAGGACCTTCGTGGAAGAGAGCAGGGATGGGGAGTTCCCGAGGAGAGAGAAGAAGAGGACGCAAGGGAAGGGAAAGGAGAGAGCGACAGAGACGGAGGAAGCGGACGATGAGCAGGAGGTAGGTGGAGAAGATGAGGAGGAACCAGAGACACTGCTCGAGGGACCCTCGTGGGTCTCCTCCTGGTGGATGGAGTGGGAGCGGGAGCGGCAGCTGCAGGCTGCAGAGAGGTATGTGGCGGCGCATGAGAAGGCTGCGACAGCCTTCGAGAGGATGGCAAAGGCAGCAGAGCGGATGGCAGAGGCAGTGGAGCGGACTGCCGACGAGTGGAGAATGTACTGCGCATGGGCGGAGTGGGTGGAGATGAGGAGGAGGGAAGACGTGCACGAAGCCAGACTGGCTGAACTCGAGCGCGCGGGAGGAGGTTGGAAAAGGCCTCAGTCAGAGGAGGCGGAGGACCAGTGAGAGGAAGCGGACGAAGGTGCAGAGGGGGATAACGAGGAAGAAGTCGAAGGAGAGCAGGAAGGCGGTGAAGAACAGGAGGGTGGCGGAGAGCAAGCGATGGAAGAGTAGAGTAGTTTTGTTTTCTTTTTTTCTTTTTTTGTCTTTAGTTTGTATATTTTGTACTACTACGAGATAGACTGGTGACTTTGTTTGTGACTCTGAGAGGTGAAACGGATAAGCGGAGAAAATTCTAAAGTACTTAAGGTAGTTCGGTAAGAGGCGGAGTTGGCCCACGGAGGAGGTTTATGTAGGCAGAGTATTATGGCGGAGGTTGGTATGGGCCAGGTTTGTATGGATAGCATTCATGGAAGGCGGATACTATGTCAGAAGCATGATCCAGCTCAGTTGCAAGCAACCAAGAGGTTTCTTTGTCGGTGTTCTCGTAACCAGCCCAGCGGACTAGATACAAGAGTTGACAGTGGCGGCGACAGCGGTCCACCTTAGAGTCGAGTATCTCTGATACTTCGTACTCAAGGTCACCATCGACATCCACTGGCGGAGGCGGAGGTTGTTGTCGGTTTGGGAAAGGGTTAGCTGCTGCGGCTTCCAGTTGTGAGACATGGAAGACCGGATGTACCGAGCGCATAGAGTCAGGGAGCTTAAGGGTGACGGAGTGCGTACCTGGCCTGGCCAAGATGGTGAATGGACCTAAGTACTTTTCGGAGAGTTTCTCCGAAGGACGAGTGGAGCGGAAGTACTTGGCTTTGACGTAGGCCTGTTCTCCGACCTTGAACCCAGGCGGAGGTATGCGTTTAGCATCTGCTGGACCCTGGTAGCGCTGTTGAGCAGCGGACATTTTGGAGCAGAGGAAATCATGAAGGGCGGAGAGCTCAACGACATAGTCATGAGCCCTTGGAGAGGTGAAGTCTTGGTCAGGGACCACAGACAGGTTTGGATGGTATCCCTTGTTAGCGAAGAAGGGAGAAACTCCAGTTGTCGCACTTGGTGCATTATTGAAAGCGAACTCCGCTAGAGGTAAGAGCTCAGCCCAGTTGTCTTGTTGGTAGTTACAGTAGACACGAAGGTACTGCTCGAGGGTCTGGTTCGTTTGCTCGGTCTGGCCATCGCCTTCTGGGTGGTAACTCGAAGTGAAGTGAAGACGCATGTTGAGGGCCTTTCCTAGGGAGCGGAAGAAGTGTGAGACGAACTCAGGACCTCTGTCAGAGGTGACATTAGCTGGTACTCCGTGCTTGGAGAAGACATGGGTAAGGAAGAGCTTAGCAAGTTCGGCAGAGGTGATGGAGTCGTGGGTGGGGATGAACACTGCTTGCTTCGAGAGGTGGTCCACTACCACGAGTATGGCGGAGTAGCCATTGGAGTTGGGGAGGTGTTCGATGAAGTCCATGGAGATGGAGTTCCAAGGTCTCTCTGGGACGGGGAGTTGCTTCAGTAGACCATAAGGGCGGTGACGCGGAGTTTTGCTCCATCCACAGGCGGTGCAAGACCTGACGTATTCCTTTACGTCGGAGCGGAGGTTAGGCCACACGTAGTCCCTGCGGACAAGTTCTAGGGTGCGGTTTTGCCCAAAATGGCCTGCTAGAGGATGATCATGCTTGAACCGAAGCACTCGAAGGCGGAGGTCATCAATGTCAGGGACAAAGATATGACCGTCAAGGTGGAGTAGACTGTCAGAGTCCAGGGACCACCGAGGCTTAGTCGGAGTTGGGAGATGGCTGGCGGAAACAGGGTCAGAGGGTAGGGCAGAGATGATGTCAGAGTGCAAGCACTCAACATCGAAGACCATGGTGGCATGGAGCACGGGTGCCATGAGGGTGGTGGTATGGAGGGACAATGCAAGTTGCTCCTGTGTAAACATAGGGCGGAGATTGTGAGGATTTACCTGCGCGTAGTCCCTATCCCCCCCTTTTGGGTAGACGTCCCAACGTCATGTAAACACGTCGGGTTTGGCTCCTAAGCGGCCAGGTCGGAAGCGGATGGAAAGATTAAACTGGGAAAGATACTCCGACCAGCGGGCCTGTCGACGGGTGAGAACCTTAAAGGTGGAAAAATACTCAAGGTTTTTGTGGTCCGTCACCACGTCAACAGGTAAGGCGGAGCCTTCTAAGTAATGCCGCCAATGGCAGAAGGCCTTGAAGATAGCCAACAGCTCCTTGTTGTGGGTATCATAATTGAGTTCTGGTGCAGTCATGGTGCGGGAGTAGAAAGCGACTGGGCGGAGTTCACCATCAGAGCAGGTGATCAACAAAATGCCAGCAATGGCATAGTCGGAGGCGTCGGTTTCAACTGTAAGCGGAGCGTCAGGGACCCAATGAGTGAGAATGGGAGCGGAGCTGAAGGCATCCTTCAGGCAGAGGAAAGCGGAGCGGCACTCCTCGGAAAAGTTCCAAGGAGCACCCTTTCGCATGAGGCGAGTGAGCGGAACGACGATGTTGGAGTAATTATTAATGAAGCATCTGTAGAAATTTGCGAAACCAAGGAAAGACTGGATGTCTCGCACCTTCCATGGCTCAGGCCAGTCGCAGACTGCCTGAACCTTCTCGGCAGACATGGTGAGACCGGAGGGAGAAAGAACATAGCCAAGGTACTCGACGGAGTCGGAGTGAAACTCGCACTTCTCGGGCTTGGCATAGAGACCATGCTTTCGAAGGCAGCGGAGTACTTCCTTTACGTGTTCACGGTGCGACTCCATGTTCTGCGAATAAATTAAGATGTCATCGAGGTATACCACGACACAGACATCGAGCATGTCCACAAAGATGCTATTAACAAACCGCTGGAAGGCCGCAGGCGCATTAGTCAGACTGAATGGCATTACCCGCCACTCGTAAGAACCATAACGAGTGCGGAAAGCCGTTTTCCACTCATCTCCATCTGTGATGCGGACTAGATGATAGGCATGGCAGAGGTCGATCTTGGTATAGACTTTAGCGTGGCTTGGGGAGTCGAGTAGGTCAGTGATGAGCGGCAGCGGATAGCGGTCTTTTTTTGTGATTTTATTGAGTCCTCGATAGTCGATGCAGAGGTGGAGTGAACCGTCCTTCTTTTTCACGAAGAGGACAGGGGCACCGTGAGCAGAGGTGGATTGTTTGATGAAGCTGTAGCCAAGATGCTTGTCAATGAAGGTGCGGAGAGCTTCAAGCTCTGGCGGAGACAGAGAGTAGATCATGCCAATGGGCGGAGAGGCTCCTTCCTCGAGGTCGATCTTGAGATCGAACGAGTGGTGTGGCGGAAGTTCTGTGGCCTTGTCTTTACTAAAGACGTTGGCAAACTTGTGATACTCAGAAGGAACCGAGGAGAGGTCAGGAGGCGGAGATGAAGCGGAGGACGCACGAAGCTTCACATCATCAGCGGAGAGCTGTAAGCGGAGCCAGGGAGAGCACAGGCTCTGACATACGCAGCAGCATTGATGAGTGAGACGAGCGGAGCGGAGCGTGGCAAGTCTGTCGGAGTTGCAGATGGAGCTGCAAACGGAGCGGAGGGTGTCAGATCCGGAGCGGAGGTCGCAGTGGAAGATGATGAAGGCGCCTGGGGCATTGGCATTCCCTGTAACGGTGGTTTGAACGATATACTGCCCAGTACCCAGTCAATCGACGGATTGAAGCGGGTGAGCCAGTTGTGTCCTAATACCAGCGAACATGAAGAATCCAATGGAGTAACATAAAATGAAACAGAGTTGACATCACTGGAAGGAAAGCAGAGGGAAAGATCTACTTCTTGGGAAATGACAGCATTTGTACTACCATCAAACAAGCGGAGCAGAATTGGCGGAGAAATGGAGGAAACAGGAATGGCATATTTTTTAATTACAGATGGGTCTACGAAGCAATGAGAAGAACCAGAATCGATCAATGCAGAAAAAGTATCAACAGAATAATCTGGAAGAGTTACAGACGGAAGTAAAGAATTGGGACTAGAAAGAGCGGACGCGTTGAGTCAGATGTCCGGTTGCGCACAGTTGGGTTCAATGCTTCCTCCAGGCTGTGCGAGCTCCCTGGAGGAGCGGACTAATTTTTTGACTCTGCCTTCTCCACAGGCGGAGTAGGCGGAGTTTCAGCCGTAGCTGCACGGGCTTTGGCTGCGCGAGAGGTGGACTTGGGACAGTCCTTGGCGGAGTGGCCAGCCTCGCCACAGAAGAGGCAGAGGTTGTTTTTCATCCTGCGCTGTCATTCAGCGGAGGTGAGTTTGCCATCCTTGCCCAGAAGATGGGCAATATTGGACTTGGGTGGATCTTTCTGTTTGCCCTTGCCCTTGGCGTCAGACTTTGGAGCGGAGGCAGAGGACGACGATTTACTTTTGTTGTCGGAGTTTGAGGACTGTGACTTGTCGGAGGCGGACTTGGTGGTGCGTGAGATCTCTGCTTTGTGCTCCCAGTAGCGCGCATCGATGGTTTGGGCGAGTTCACGGAGTTGTGTGAGGGTGGAAGGCTTACCGATGCGAGCGATCTCATCTTTGATGCAGTCTGGAAGTCTGCTATAGAAGTGGTGGCGGAGTGCACCGACACCGTAGTCCTTGACCTGTGAAGCCCAGCGATTGAACTCCACGACGTATTTGGTAATTCAAGAGCCGTCCTTCATGGTAAGGTTCTTGAGTTGTTGGACGGCATCCGCTATGGCATCATGCGGACCGAAGTTGGATGTGAGCTCTTGTAAGAACCCATGATAGTCGTCCATCCAGAGCAGGCGGTCATAGTTGTCGGGGTTTAGCAAATCTGGCTCGAACCAAGCCAGGGCCATACCCTTAAGATAGGATTGAGCGAAGGTAACTTTTGCTCTGTTGAAGCGGAATGCGCGAGGGCAGTCTTGGAAGTTTAGCTTGCATTGTACAAGGAACTCACGGAGTTTCTTGGGGTCGGAGCCGTCGAAGGTATCAGGCTCGCGGACTTTGGTTTTCGGAGCAGAGTCCCCAGTGTGCGAACTAGACCGCGCAAGTGCATGGACAGCTCTAGCAAGAGCTACGAGGGGATCCTCTGGTGGCTCAGCCGGGTCTTCAGGGATATCCCCATCACCGCTGCCCCCGCCATTGGGATCACCATCAGGATAGTCAGGGTTGGGGTCGGGTCCATCACCTCGGTTACGAGGAGACGGAGTATGGAAAGTTGTTGGGTGGAGGTCGGAGCGACCAGCTTGCGAAGCGCTTTTGCCCTCAGCGCGAGAGCGGCGTCGAGTGGAGAAGGATTGGAATTGTTCGACGACAGAAGGGAGTCGACGTGGATTGGCTAGCGCTGCAGCAAGGTTCTCAGCGACCTCTCTCTGGGATTGAGCTCGAGTTCTCATAATGATGTAAGTTTTTTCGGAGGACGGAAATGAGATCGTACAAGTGCGAGTACAAATATACTGTCAAGTCCGGGCCTACTCCGACCAACTCCGACGCTATATAGGGTCTAGAGAGTGGTTCGGAAGCAAGTCCGACAGGGAAGAACGAAACTCCAACTAGCAGAGTGGTGGCAGGAACGAAGTCCGCCGAAGCAAAGGCAGAGCAGAGTGAGGGTGTCAGGATTAGCTCGTGCGCTACCCCCTTGCACGATCTCAGCCCTCGTATTTCAGAGGGAGAGTACAAACGGAGAGTCGGAGGTAAGTCCAACAGACAGAAGATGGAGTCAGGAGGAGTAGGAACTAAGTTGATATTCGTACTGAAGAACAGCGGAGTACAGTACATGCTTTTATACTGCTATGGAGGTACAGTAACCGGAATTGGAACTGACATACGGAGACTCATAAATTTTCAAGTAAAATTTCCTGGACAACGAATGAAGGGTAGACAGAGGACATATGAACAGGTAACACAGAACATCTAGAAAAGGAAATAGTCCAGATGCTGGACCATGCGGTGAGCGCGCTGCGGAGTACCTGACTGCGAAGGTAGTCACATGACCCCTCAGAGAACGGACCGCTCGGTCCGGTAGGAGAGAAACACAAGTCCGACAACAGTCGGAGCGGAGATGGTTCGTAGACAATAGAAGGTGGGCAGAGTTGGTGCGGAGTGAGTGAATGACCGGCGGAAAAGGTTGCAGAGTGAGCAAAGACTTATGACGAATGCATGGTCATGACAATCTCATCCATATTCCAAGGTACCTGTATTGTTATCAACTGTTCACTGACATCTACCATGGTTATTTGTCAAAAGAATATATCACCTTTGAGCTGCTGTCTGTAGGTTTGACATCAACCTTTTGTTTTTATTATATCTTCTGCTCACAATGACAATGACAGTCCTACTCTATTGGTTGACATGCCACATTTTTCCTCTGCCCTGAATGCCAGATTTCCATTCAATTGACCCTTCTCAATAGGATTGTGCAAGCTAGAAGGAAGCGAGAGTGCTAGTGTGAATTAGGTGTGTAGGCTTCTTCTGGGACCAAATAAATAGCTCAGTAGTGAATGTTTCATCCTCTGTTTTCTCTTCTTCCTTGCCTTCTTTTCTTCACTCACTTCAAATCAGGTGTGTAGCCCTTTGTGCAAGATCATAAATCATCCACTAACCAACATTTGGCCTGAACCCAGTCTTTCCTTACCCAGTTGTTCCTTACCTGAATGTCTTTTCCTTTCCATCTTGCTTGATTTTGCATCAGCAAAGAGTGTGTAGTGACTACATGTTCCACAGTTCCACTGGCCCACAGTTTGACTATGTGTCTACCAGGTCAAATTCATCATGCCAGTGACTAGGTCATCTGCTGTTACTTTCAAATTTGGTCCCCCCATTGGTGCCCAGAGGTCAAAGAGAGTCAATCCTACTGTCACTTCACCCACCAAAGCCCAACCTTCATGTGGTGCAAAGGCCTGTCACTGGTGTCACACACCAAAGGTGTTTGGTGAGGTGGACATGGATGTAGCTGATGAATGGAGATGAAGACCATAGCCCTCATGCGAAGAAGGACGGCCAGAAATGTCGGCAGTCATCCCTCGCACAAGAACGGGTTGTCAATGCCAAAGAAAAAAGGAGGAAGCGAGTTAAGCGCCAACAAAGTTCTTAAGTGCCCATGTACAGCATTCCGGTTTTTGACGTATCTCCGCCAATTCTGCAGACACCGAAACCATTCCCACACTCGCTTGTAGTGCTCAGCCACGCGATCCTACCTTCCAAAATTGGAAAGGATTTGCGCACTCCACACGTTTCTACAGCACTCCCTCCAAAAGACGCTCATTTCGCTAATTCTTCTGATATGGCCACCTCCACATCAATCATTTCGCTTGTCCCCTTTGCTAGGGACCATGGCTACGTATATCTACCAGGAGTTCCTACTAGCTTCCATCCTGAAGCATCCTGGTACATCCCACCCTCGTCTGCCCCCTCTCAGCCCATCCAGCTTGGACAGCGTGTTCTTTTTGTCAGTATGACCTCTAGGAGGACATTCTTTGGTCGCCTCAGGTCTGTCATTCGCTTGGAAAGGTCTTATGTGGTCGTTTCAGTCTCTCCAGTCCAAGAAGCATATGGATCCTTCCTCCCTGCTCCCTGCAATGTCTTCATACCAGTCTCATCCATCATTCTTCCAAAATTGCGACAGCTACAGTATAATCTACTGTTCTCCACTCTCCCTGATCGCATCCATGATGAGTATGATGCACATCTTGCCTCCTTATTGCAAGATACAGCAGAAGACGCTCCCCCTTCATCCTCTCTTCCAACAGAGCCTCATTCATGAAGTTTTTATTTGCTTCACTGAGAGGACAGTAAGGGGGGGAAAGTTGCGATCCCTTATGCTCCCGTCACCCCACAGACCCCCAAAGCTTGACCCCTGTTGACATCTGACTCACCCTGTCCGCTTTTGGATGTACTATATCGGCATCAGATCAGCACTGCCTCTCTGTCATCCCACTTTGGCCCAGAAATGATCTCTTCGAGATGTGACATGCACAGCCTCCCCCTAATGCGATTCCAGTGCGCTTTCCCAGTTTCTGACATTACTTGACTCATACTTTGACATTCTGACTGTCTTTGACTCACCTATTGCCAATACTTACCAATCTTTTGCCCTTGCTTACTGATTCTTCGCCTTTTGGCTTACTTATCCTTACCAATGCTCACCAATGCTTTCTAAGACGATTACCCACCGCTTACATTCCTTACTCATCAGTTACCAATCACTTACCAAGTGTTTGCACCTTGTTTTCCATAGGCAACGCCCCTGTACTGTATATAAATCACTGTACTTAGGTAGCAAAAGAAAAAGAGACATCAGAGAGCCCCTCTTGCTCGCATTTTATTATCATTCAGTAAATCATTCAGCAGCTTCGATAGTTGAGACTTTATTAAGGGTCTAACTATCGTCTACTTCGCTTATTCTCATCTATCATTGATCTACTTTGCCCCAAGTCCTCCCTGATCTCAGTGAAGCTCAGGACGTCGAATTAAGTCATCATCCACCCTTCTGTAGGCTGACAGCAGTCTACCCCATCGCTTCCTCTCGCATTCCTGCTCCTTCTTCGTCAGGAGCACCCCCAACCCTCAGCACTCGTCTTTGAGTGTTGTAGTTTGCAAAAAAACCCTCCCAAGGAACAGGTTCCACCATCTAGGTACCGCATAGGCACACCACCACTCGCTTTCATTGTCTTTTGTGTTGGTTTTGGTTGGTTTCCACCACTAAACCTCACTTTGACTCACACCGGGTAGTCAAACATGAGTACAGACCTACTTCCTGTGTCTTGTGTACTACTGTCTCAACTCTTTCCATCAGCATGAGGGAGAAATCAGGATACAATTTCTGAAACACATGAGCCAATGTCAGGGGATGGTGAGGAGTGCCCGGTGTGTAGCACTACCTTTTTTTTTTTTGCTTACTGACCACTGTTTTCAGAACTGCGAATCCAGCTCTATAGCTCGACGTCCCCCTCTCCAGCCACACTCAAGTTGTAATTCTTCGCAAGGGTTGACAGAGAAAGAATGTGAGGATCAGTACCTTGACTCCTTCCAGACAAAACAGGTTACACTCCAGAATGGTACGAAGCTTGACCAGGCTGTTGCCCTTGAGCAGCTACAATTGGGCATCATTTCTGTGGAAGATATAGTTGCTGAGCAGGGTCATGAAAAGTGTAAGTGTGTGATCTATGTATGTAGCTGTATTCCTTCTCAAGGTCACCACCAGCTGTTACCCCCAATGACAGTGAAGAGGATGAACAAGCTGTTGAGAGTACAGTGCAAGCTGAAGGTGATCTGGTCTCAGAGAACCTGGTGGATCATGATGGTCACCAAGCTGTTGAAAATATGATGGACTCTGTTTGTCATGATGATGTTGAGCATGAAAGTGCATCAGGTTTGTTTATTTGATTAAACTGCATTATTCACATAATTTACATGTGTCATTGAATAGACAGTGATCGGTCAGCTGACCAGAGGTGCAACCTTAAATGTGAACAAACCCTGAGAGAAATCCATGCTGGCAATTATGATACTGATAACCATCCTTCCACTCCCCCTCTCCCTTCTCCATCCTCATCGGAAGAAGAAGATGGAGCTGCTGATACTGAAGGCAACACTGACAGCTCTGTGACCAGGAGGCATAGGGAAGCCAAAGGGAAATCTCATGCCCTAGCCAACACATCCTCTGAAGATGAGGATGGACCTAGTGACACTGGAGACCTCCCTGATGGCTTGGAGATGACTGGGATGCATGGGAAACCCAAAGGACAACATTGTGCCTTCTGCAAGGTGGTAGTCACACCCTCTGCGCCTACCCTAGCCAGTGACCTCAGTCAATGCAAGGATACATCCAGTGCAGAAGCAGGCTTACTGCGCTTCAAACCAGGGCAGCTTCCATTGGAAGCCATATGAAAGGCACAGGCACTTGGCATGTGCACCACTCAAGAAGCCCAGGCAATTGCAGATGAGTATGGCAAGACTCTTGGGTCAATCATGGCTGCTGCTGGTCTTACCACAAAGGCAACTCATGCTGAATCTGTGTGGAACATGCATCAGGCTTGGTATGCACATACCAATCCAAAAGTGTCTGCAGGTCAGTACATCCTAACTTGTTGCAGTTTCGACTCCACATTGATTCAATCGCAGAGGAAACCAAAGACTACTATAGGCATCACACCAAGCACTATGAGGACCATAAAGATGAGGACAAACATCCTCAACTGTGGGCTGAGATCTGGAAGTATTGGAGTGAGTGTGTCAGTGGGTCCAAAGACATCAGTTCCAAGGCAATGGTGGGCCATGACTCCTTTACACAAGGGGTGGGTAATACCATTGTGATTGTTTGCTTCTTGAATAACCTCTTGTACAGGCACAAACTTGGTGCAATGTGGAGGGCATACATGTCTTTGGATGTGTAATTTATAGTGGGAGCGATGAAGCTGCATGCCAATCCCAAGGAATTTTTGCTGGATCCTCCCTTCTCATGCAGCTTGCAAGTGAGAGGCAGACTGACATAACACAATTATTAGAATACCTGTCCACCATTATCAAGTATGTATAACATATGCTATGTACAATTGCCCACTGACTTTTCTTTAGGTATAAAATCCTTAACTCTGCTGCTTCGGTGCCTCTTCCTGACTTTAATGTGCTGTCACAACCCCATTATGACCATTGTAGGGAACGAGTTTGAGTTCCCTAGGAGAAGCAGTCTGAGTCAAGAGTTCAGGGGGTGGAGAGTTTTTCCTTTGTTTTGTTTCCTTCTTTTGTTTTTTTTTTTGCATTGTACTGCTGGACTTAGTGGTGAGCAGCCACATTGCTGACTAAGCACATGCGCTGTGTTCGCTCAAGTTCAGTTTACCATACAACAACCAGTACATGTCACAGGCCTTCAGTAGCAGGGTGATTTTGTCTTGCATTTTGGTGAGTGTTCGAAGTTAGATTTATTACTTTGGGGAGTACCCAAAGGGCCAGGAGGACTGGTAAGAGCTATTGAACAGATAGAGCTAAGTATCCTTTACTGTTCGCATTTTTCACCTTTTTACTACACTTCATTCCTCCAAAACAGGACCTCCCTTTTGGGTCAAGCATTATACTCACCCATTACTACTGACATTTACTTATTCTAGGTACTTCTTCATTACCTATTCCTACATCTGGAGCCCACTGCAAGGGGGGTTCTGTCCATTTTGGGGAAAGAAGCCACCATTTTATCACCAAACAAAGTTTTTGCTTGGTTAAGTTGGACAAGCTAAGTACTCAGAGTCTCAGTTATAGTTACAGTCTACACTCAGGAATTTGGGAAATTTTCAGAGCTATTTTTTGAGCAGCAAATGTCGAGCAAGTGTCTAAGTCGAAGATCCCTTGAGCCAAGAAGCAAGTCCAAAGGCAAATTAATAGTCAAATTTCTGCGAAGAAGTCATGAGAATACACTGAGAGAACTCGAGGGAATGCCACCGAGGCATTCAGGGGATGCACCATGGTTCTCAGGGTGTGCAGCTGACCTTTTTAGGTATTTCAAAGAGGTTTGAAGTCTTTGCAAGCCTGAGAATTGCTTCAATGACCAAGAATGGGCAAAATGGGTTTGCTGGTATGCAAGCAGTGAAGTCTTGGACTCATGGTACAAATTTGTTGAAGACCAGCTGAGTTGGCCCGAATTTGTGGTGGCCATTGCATGTTTGTATCCTGGGTCCTGGAAACTGGGTAAACAGCATTCGAGAGGTGACCTCTATGGTCTCATTGACAGTTGAGCAAGAAGAGAGATTCGTACACAGGAGGAACTAACAAATTACAGGCTTTATTTTCTTGACTTATCAACATATCTACGGGTTTCATGGCAACTCGAGGCTGACAAGCTTGAAGACCTTTATCTGCAAGGCTTTGACAAGGAATTCTGGTGTGAAATCATTCGGAAAATGCGACACAATGATCGACAATGACATTCTGACAACCCATGGCCCATGGAACAAGTAACAATTGCAGCTACAAGACTACTCCAGAAGGGATTTTGCTTGGAGCAAGCACAGACAAGCCCAGAACATTACATTCAACCATGAAGCAAACCAGAATTGAGTTCAGACAAGCAACAACTACCTACGAAGTCTTTTCCAACTATACCTGCACATGACTCGCTGACAACCAGTATACAGGGATCTACAGAATTATTGGGGTACATGGAATGCAAGAAAGTACCCACAGTAGCTTCGACAAGTCACGCACAGCCACGCAGTCCACCCGAGAAGACAAACAGTGAGGACCGAAGCCCTGGCAGGCTCATCGAAGCAGCTGCAGCAACCTGTTTTGAGACAAAAGAGTTTTCTTTGAGTATGAACAGAATACTGACTACTGAGTTACAGGAAGCAGCAGAGCTTGAGTGAGTCAAACCAGCATTGGTGGAGGAACCACTCACAATGAAAGTCCCATTTGAATTCAAGGCAAATTACAGCACTCAAAGGGGTTTTTCTTTTTGTTCATATTGAGTTTCTCTGATGGCTATAGTACTGGTGTGTCACTACAGGAGTCCTACCTAAGAGGTTGAGGCAGTGAAAGAAGCAGCCTTGGAATTCCTGCAGTCAGCAGATATACACATCAGTTCACCAATGACCTATTCATGTCAAAGATTCCGCTCAAATTCGAAACAGAAAGACTCGAAGGACATGTGAGATCTACAAGAGTTGAAGACGAGGAACTCGAAGTGCCCACAAGCAGCCACAAGGCAGATAAGTTGGTACATGAAGGGAATGCTAACTCATACAGGACATTAAGAGGTACAGAATACATCAAGATGAAGGTTATTGCAAGAAGGATCAAGATCAAGGAGCCATTGAGGCTCGTCATACAAAGGAAGCCACCAGAAAAAGTTGTGCAAATCAAAGTGTTGAAGCATGCAGCGAGGGTGGACACCCTCGCACTTGAAATGTTCCATGGCTGCACAGTGTCAACAATATATATATTATTCAGGAGTTTGTTGAGTGAATTGACGTGTGCACTCAGTATTAGGACTCATGCAGAAAGTCCTGCAATGTTGACTAAGCGGAGTCACATGACCGCTCTGTGCGTTGTGGCCATGCGTGCTCAAGTACTACATACTGACAACTCTAGTGTTACAGGCTGGCTATGCAAGATTGCTGCAATTGAAGGATATGAAGAATGGGCTGAACAAGGTACAATATGGAAGCTACCATGACTACAAGTGATGGTGACATCAATGAGAGTGACAACAGTGGCAAGTAGCGTGATAGCGATGACAACGACAACTGGACTGTGTGCAGATCGAAGGCCATACAAGATTGAGTGTGCCATTCAGTGGGAGTGAGACATGGCGAGTGCAATAAGGGATACTGAGCTCGATGGCTCACTGTTAAGTCCGGGTCTTCACTGGTCCAAGGCCGGTCCGGAGTACGGTTGGGGGTTAGAGGGTAATACGAGATCAAGGGTTTTGGACTATTGGACTTAGTGACTGAGGGCACAGTGCTATTCCCTTGCGTGGGCCATAGTCCAGTCAAGAGACAGAAGGCAGAGGACAAGAGAGACCAGGTTAAGATGAGAACTTTGATTTCAGACTGAGGCTAAACAGAATATCCTATGGCTTATATACTAGAAGTAACCTAAGTGTAACGTAGCACCGGAGACCGGTCTGTGCCGGTACAGTGATGATTGGTAAGTAGTGTTACAAAGAACCTTATCAAGCAAGGACTATGGACAAGGGATTACCGGGAACCAGGGCAGGACATGTGGCTGGGCCAGGTTTTACACCGGCCTGGTACCAACTGAGGGGACAACTCGACCAGGCACTGCCTTGCAGTGCCTCGTGACCTAACACATTTCTGGGTTGAAGGGTTAAGGCCAGGACTGGGGAAAGGGTTGGATGGGACCGGGTCGAGACCAGCATAGAGCCGGTCTAGGGTGGTCTGGGTACAGTCATGACAGTATCCCCCTCTTGGAGCCAAGCCCACGAGGCTCCAATGAGGACAATGCTGAGATTGAAAGTTTTGTGTCTGACCTTGAAAACTGGGGGACTTAAGACCGGTCCACTTCAGGTTTGTTTCCTCACTTCGACATGTCTATTCGCCGGTCCAGAACGCCATACGATCAAGAACTCCCGCTCGACCTGACCCGGGTGACGAGCGAAGAGCTGCGGGTAGGCAGCGACAACGACAACGAGGCCATCCAGGGCAAGTTGGCTGAGCGCAAGAGGCGCAAAGCGAAGGTGCAGGAAGAAGCCCGGTTGGAGGCGGAGAGGCAAGAACAGGCCTGGCTCGAAGAGGAAAGGGCACGCGCAGAGGCGGAGGCGCAGAGACTAGAGGCTGCGCGCAAGGCTGAAGAGGCCAGAAAGGAGGCGTAGAGCCAGCAGGCTGATGACCTGGTTGGTAGTTCCACCGGGGCCAGGCCAAACGTCGAGGTGATGAGTCCTCGGTGAGTACCATGACGACCATCATTGGTGTTGATGACCAACACCCCAGCAGTTGCCTTCGCTGCGCCCGGACCAACACGCCCTGTCTGCGTAGCACCAATAGTAAGAAGAAGCGCATGGCGTGTAACTGGTGCAACGAGCTCAAGGAGCGCTGCCGGTGGCTGGTCGAAGGTGAGGCCAGTGCTGGGCTGGCTGGGGACAAGGGAAAGAGGAAGGCCGACGTGACCTCCCCTCGTGCTGGGGAGAAGAAAAAGAGATCGAGGCGACCATCTGCCAAGGTACTCGAGGGCGCCGGTGATGAGGACGAAGATGTGGGCAAGGGACCATCAACGAAGAAGGCCAGTGAAGAGACCGGGGCCGGCCCTATCACTGGTGATCAGATGGAGCGTCTGATCAAAGCGGTGCAGTGTGTGGCTGACAATGTGGTCGGCCTGACAGTGGCCCAGTGGGAGGTCTCGAGGAACTTCTACTGGTTTGCCCGGTCCTACGAAATGTACGTCGAAGAACACTTCGAATTTCTAGTGCCAGATGTGCCTTCAGACCGAGATACCACCGACGAGGAAGACCGGGATGCTGAGGGGCTCGACGAAGAGTTGGCTGGGCTGAGGGAGGAAGAAGAGGAGAGCCAGTCCCAGTCTGAGCCAGATGACCAGGCCGGTGCCGGTTCTGGGTCCCAAGCCTGAGGTCGCACGCGCGTAGAGTACCATTCCTTTTTTTTTTCTTGTACGTATATAGTTGCAAATGTCAATGCCCAGTTCCGGTTCTGAAGTATGAAAGAAAGCAAATAAGGGAAAAGTAAAGGAAATCAAGATATAGTAACTACGAGATAGGAGAAACAGATAAAGAGGAAAAGAAAACTTGAGACCGGTTCCGGGTTATTTCTTGAAAGGACTGGGTTTGTCTGGGTACCGGTCATGATATTCTTGGATGAGTTCTGAAGCATTGTCCAGCTCTGTTGCTAATACCCAGGTAGTTTCTTCGTCAGTTCCCTCATAACCAGTCCACCAGACCAGGTACTGCAACCAACACTTTCTGCACCGGTCGACCTTCGAATCGAGTATCTCTGCTACTTCGAATTCTAAGTCGCCGTCAACATCGACTGGTGGGGGTGGAGGTTGAGACCGGTTGGGTATGGTATTTGGAACGGCCGGTTCAAGCTGGGATACGTGGAAGACCGGGTGTACAGCGCGCATAGAGTCTGGTAGACGCAGGGTGAACGAGTGAGAGCTGGCCTGGGCTATTATGGGGTAGGGCCCAAGGTTCTTCTCACTTAGTTTCTTGGAGGGCCAGGTCGACCGGAAGCACTTGGCTTTTACATAGACATTGTCGCCCACTTTGAAGTCTGGGGCCGGCATGCGCCTGGCATCTGCCAGTCCTTGGTAGCATTGCTGGGCGAGAGCCATTTCTTCACATAGGTACTGGTGCAGTGAATCTAAGTCGACTGCATAATCACGAGCCCAGTTGGACATGAGATCGTGCTCAGGGAAGACTGAGATACTAGGGTGATAACCCTTATTAGCGAAGAAGGGTGATACCCCGGTCGTAGCGCTGGGTGCATTGTTGTAAGCAAACTCAGCTAGCGGTAGTAACTTGGCCCAGTTATCCTGTTGGTAGTTACAGTAGACCTGGAGATATTGTTTGAGGGTCTGGTTGGTGCGCTCTGTCTGACCATCCCCCTCTGGGTGATACCTGGAGGTGAAATGTAGACGCATGTCTAGAGCTTTACCTAGAGACTGGAAGAAGTGAGATACGAACTCTGATCCCCAGTCTGAGGTTACATGAGCCAGTACACCATGCTTAGAGAACACATGCATGAGGAAGAGTTTGGCGAGCTCAGGGGCTGTGATGGTGTCGTGAGTAGGTATGAAGATGGCTTGCTTTGAGAGCCGGTTGACCACGACGAGGATGGCGGTGAAGCCGGTTGAGGCCGGGAGTTGCTCTATGAAATCCATCGAGATGGAATTCCACGGCTTCTCTGGCACTGGGAGTTGTTTGAGTAGGCCATAAGGCCGGTGGTGGGGTACCTTGGCCTGGGCACAGGTAGTACAAGACTGGACATAGTCTTTGACGAATGTCCTTAGGCCGGGCCAGGTGTACTCGTGCTGGATGAGCTCTAGTGTCCTGTTCTGGCCGAAGTGGCCGGACAAGGGATGATCATGTTTAAACCTCAAGACACGAAGGCGAAGGTCGTTAGAGTCTGGTACATAGATTCTTCCATCTAGACGGAGGAAGCCGGCGTCATCAACTGACCACCGGGAGTCTGATGTGTCTGAGAACCGGACTTGGGCGACCGGGTCTGAGGGTAGGGCTGAGAGAATATCATTATGTAGCTTCTCCACGTCCATCAGTGCAACAGCACGTAGGACTGGGTATTCAAGGTAGGTGGCGCGCAGGGAGGTGGCTAGCTGTTCCTGCATGAAGACCGGTCTGAGATTCTGTGGGTTGACCTGGGCGTAGTCGCTATCCCCCACTTTGGGGTAGACGTCCCATCGTCTAGTTAGGGCGTCAGGCTTAGCACTGAGTTTACCGGGTCTGAACCGGATAACCATATTGAATTGGGACAAGAACTCAGACCAGCGCGCCTGGCACCAGGTTAAAACCTTTGAGGTGGAGAAGTACTCCAGGTTCTTGTGATCGGTGACAACGTCGACTGGTACTGCAGAGCCTTCCAAGTAATGCCGCCATGTCCGGAACGCCTTGAAGATCGTGAGTAACTCCTTATCATGGGTGTCATAATTTAGCTCCGGGGCTGTTAAGGTGCGAGAGTAGAATGCGACCGGCCGGATTTGACCATCACCACCGGTGATGGACAGAATACCGGCTATGGCATAGTCAGAAGCATCAGTCTCGATGGTAATAGGAGCTTCCGGGGAAAAGTGAGTTAGGACCGGGGCAGTAGTGAAGGCCTGCTTGAGTTTATTGAAAGACCGGTGGCACTCCTCAGAAAAGTTCCAGGGAGCACCTTTGCGTGTCAACCAGGTTAGAGGTACCACCATGTCCGAGTAGTTAAAAATGAACCGGCGATAGAAATTGGCGAAGCCCAGGAAGGACTGTATGTCCTTTACCTTCTGGGGTTCAGGCCAGTCGCAGATAGCTTTGACCTTCTCTGAAGACATGGTAAGGCCGGCCGGGGACAAGTGGTAACCCAAGTATTCCACGGAGTCCGAGTGGAATTCGCACTTCTCCGGTTTGGCATATAGGCCATGCAACCAGAGCCGGCGAAGAACCTCCCGGACGTGCTGCTTATGTGATTACTCATCTCTGGAGTAGATTAAAATGTCGTCGAGGTAGATGACGACGCAGACATCTAGCATATCTGCGAAGATTGAGTTGACAAACTGCTGGAAGGCAGCCAGGGCATTGGTAAGACCGAAAGGCATCACCAACCACTCGTAAGACCCATAGCGCGTTCTGAAGGCAGTTTTCCACTCATCCCCAGGTGCAATCCAGACGAGGTGGTATGCGTGCCTTAAGTCGATCTTAGTGTAGATTTTGGCGCGGCTAGGGGAGTCGAGTAGGTCAGATATTAGTGGTAGGGGATACCGGTCTTTCTTGGTGAGTTGTTAAGGCCCCGGAAGTCAACACATAACCGGAGTGAACCATCCTTCTTTTTTACGAAGAGGACCGGTGCAGTGTAGGGGGAAGAAGTGGGCCGGATGAAACCAGTAGTCAGGTTTTCGTCGATGAACACCCGCAGAGCTTGCAGCTCGACCAGGGATAGCGAGTAGATGGTTCCTATGGGTGGTGTAGTACCCTCTTCCAATTCGATCTTAAGGTCGTACTCTCGGTGTGGGGGGAGAGTAGAGGCCTTGGCTTTGCTAAAGATGTCAGCAAAGTCGTGATAGTCCTTTGGTACACTGGCCAGGTCTGGTGGAGGACCGGTAGAAGTAGACTGGGCCAGGACTGGGTCCAATGGGCATAGATGGAGTTGGAATTGGGTGGATCCCTCTAGTTTGCAAGCATGTACATACGCAGCTGCGTTGATCAGGACGATAGGGGGAGCTTTCAGGGGAGTGTGAACCGGTGAGTCGACAGATGGTACAGATGGCGCAGGGCCGGGGTTGGGTTGGTCAGTTAGACCGGGTTTGGGAAGACCGGTTAAGACCAGTGTGGCAGGGGGTGTCGACGGGGTTGGCATTCCTCCTGTAGATGTCTGGAAAGTTAGACTGCTCAATACCCAATCAATCAACGGATTGTAGCGGGTGAGCCAGTCATGTCCAAGGACTATCTTACATTCAGAATCCAATGGGGCTAGAAACAGGGTTACCAGGGTGACATCGCCGGTCGCAAATTGAACCGAAAGATCTACTGCTTGAGTGATGACGAAACTTGATGACCCATCAAAGAGCCGGAGTTGGATAGGGGACACGGGATAAGGGGCAGGACATGTGGCTGGGCCAGGTGTTACACCGGCCCGGTACCAACTGAGGGGACAACTTGACCGGGCACTGCCTTGCAGTGCCTTGTGAGCTAACACGTTTCTGGGTCAAAGGGTTAAGGCTGGGACCAGGGAAAGGGTTGGATGGGACCGGGTCGAGACCGGTGTAGAGCCAGTCTAGGGTGGTCTGGGTACGGTCATGACACTCACCAGTTTGTTTTGATTCTGAGATGCTTTGCTTACATCTATTCTACACTAGAGAAAGCCAGTACATGCAACAGAGAGCGACCGACACCCAGGTGGTCGCAGTACAAGGTGCGGTCAGCATGGATGCTGAGCACTATGGCTCAAGGGTCTGTTTTGCTTTCATGACACTTTACTTACAGCATTTCTATTCTGGGTCAAATGAATATCTACAACAAACAGTGACTGCGGTACAAAGAAGAACAACAACATTGACACTTGGCACAGATTGAGGGCTGCATGAGGCTGGAGCAGCCATTCAATGGAAATAGGGTGCAATGAGTGCAGCTGTTGGGCTCAATGGCCCAAGGGTTTGTTTTGATTTCAGAACACCTTACTTACGTCATCGGTATTTTAGGGAAGAAGGACAACTACATTGAATAGCAATCACAATACAAGAGAAGACAATGGTGGCACTGGACATGGAGCGATGGCCGTATGAGAGTGGGACAGTCATTCGACAGAGACAGGGTGTGAGGAGCATGGATAATGAGCTCGATGGCTCAAAGGTCTGTTTTGACTCCAGAATGCTTTACTTACAACTATTTTGTTCCAGGAAAAATGGATGTATGAGATGACATATGAGTAATGTCCAGGTAGCCACGATCCGAGGGATTACAATGATCTACAAGGAAAGACAGAGGTCCATCGAGGAGAAACTACACGATGTAATACAATGGTGCTACTATGAATGGGGCAAATGGTCAGAAGGCACAATGGTGATATTGTTCTTGTTGTTCAGTACAGAGACTATGCCTGAGGAGATCATATATAGATGAGCAATGGCAACAATGACAATGGCAGTGACAACAGGAGAACAGGAGACGAGGTCGATGGCGCTGGATGTGGAGCAGTGGCCATGCAATGCGAGAATGGCTGTATGGTGGATACGAGACATGGTGGACATGAACAATCAACTTGACAGCTCGAGGTTTTGTGTTCATTTTGGTTTATTCTACTTACATCTTCATTTTTCTAGGGAAAATAGCTATATATGATGAAGGCCAAGTGATGCCCAGATAACTGCGATTCAAGAAACTACGGCAATCTACAAGCAAATGTCGTGCAGACGAATGACAAGATTAGTATGATGGCTACAGTTCAGGCTATGACCACAGTTGTTGAGGATACAAGATCTGATGAGCATGGATACTGAGCCAAATGGCTTAAGGTTTTGTTTCAGACTTAGATCGTTTTACTTATGTCAACTCTATTCTAGGAAAAACAGATGTGCGAGATGATGCTTGAGCGACATCCAAGCTGTTGCAGTGCAAGAACCTATGAAGGACTATGAACATAAGGCACTCGGACATACTGTGAAACAAGTGCGACGACTATGGTTTGATCTACAACAATGACCGTTGAGGATACAAGAGCAAATGCGACACAAGAGAGACATCGGGATCACGTGGAGCGAGCTCAATAGCTCAACATTTCATTTTTACTTCAGGATGCTTTACTTACACCTAGCTTTATATAGGGAGAACAGTTATCTACAACGAGACATGACCAGTGTTCCAGTGATCACTATATGAGAGACCACAGCAACCTATGAGAAGAGACAATGGAGAGTCAGTACGAAGATATGCAATGCGATATGATGGTACTACTATGAGTGGGGTGAGCAGTCAGGGCAAGCCAAAGGCACAAAGGTGGTTTTGTTCTTTTCATTCAGTACGGAAACTACACCTGAGGAGATCATATACAGATGAGCGATGGTGACAATGATGACAACTACAGTGACAAATATGATGATGGCTAGACTCGGTGTGGATTGACAGCTGCACGAGGCACAAATTGCCATTCAATGGAAACAAGGTGCGGAGAGCACAGGCACTGGGCTTGACAGCTCATGGGTTTGTTTTGACTTTAGAGTGCCTTACTTACATCTATTCTACTCTAGGGATAGCGGTTGGTTGTGACGAAGTGCTACCAACATTCCAGCAATTGCATCTCAGGATTCTAAGACAAGCTACGAATGAAGCTCATGTGGAAGTATGACAAGAGCAGTAGTAGCAACTCGAGCAACAACGGTGACTGTAATGTTCGACATGGACCAAAGGCTGCATGGTGCGAGAGTGGCCATATGATGGATATGAGGCATGGTGGAGACAAATGACAAGCCCAATAGCTCAAAGTTCCGCTTTTATTTCAGGATATGCTGCTCACATCTTCATTATTCTAGGAAGCATGGATGTCTATGATGAACTGGGACTGTGATAGAGGAGCCTTCAATAGTCTATGGTCGAAGGTTGCATGGAAGTACAGCGAGACATCTGTGGCAATTATGGCTCAATCTGCAACAGCAATCATCAAGGATATGAGATTTGGCAGACATGGATGCCAAGCACGATGGCCCAAGTTTCGATTTTAGTAGTGCGGCTTTTTACTCACAGTTAGGTTACTTTAGGATAGACAACAACTTCGAAGAAACAACATATCAACCTACAGAGCGACAAGTGCAATGACTACGAGATGCCCAAAGAGAGGTGTTCAAGACGGTTTTGTGGACTTACAGGCAAGAACTGCTATGACAGCAAGCTTCGAGGTCGCAACCAGATGTGTGAGATGCAAGGGGCATTGAAGCCATGCTGCCTGGGCTCGAAGGCCCAAGCTTTGGCTTTTTCTTTGAAGTGTTTTACTTACAGCTACAGTATTTTAGGGAGTGCAAGTCTTTACAGAGTGTCGATGAGTCTTCGAGCGATGATGCGTCTGCAGTATGAAGCAGTCTAGTAGGACAATATATTGTTGATCGGCTGGCGGAGGGAGACTCTGTCTCTGTGTTGGGTGTTGTGCAGAGACATCACAGAGCCCCCGGTCATGTGGAAAACATTACTGACAAGCAGGACATGTTGGATATATTGAAGAGATTGGGCATTACATATATCATACAGGCTACCTTACTACAGTGAGGTGCGAAAGACCCCTCCATCTACATCAGGGTTGATGTTGAGGGCACCCGAGCCATCATTGTCATGGCTGTCGCAGCTGGTGCCCATAGGCTCGTCTGCACAAGTCCTGCAAGGGTCATATTTATTGGCACTGATGTTGTGGGCATCGACGAGTGAGTACCCCATCTGAAGAAACTGTTTGATGCATACCATGATGAGTATGAGTGAAGACCATCGCACTTAAGGGTACAGAATACATATGAACGACTGTGGAAGGCCACAGGAGTACAAACAGTGGCATTATGGTTCACCAGCGATCAATGGTCATTCAAAGAAACAGAAGTCCTTTGATCAAGGAGAGACATAGTAGAATCACATGCTGAGCTCAATGGCTCATACCTTCTCCTCTATTTTGGGTCATATCACTTACAGAGGCATTTCTATGGGAAAACTTGGCAGACTGCACAGCGGGTGTTAGTGACACTGATGAGACTTAAAGTAAATCAACGGCCATGAGAGAAAAGAAGGGCCAGGCCATGGAGGCAAAGCATGAAGGACATGGGCACTGGGCTCGCTAGCTCAAGTTCTTGTTTTGGCTTTGAGACATGTTACTTACATTTTAGTTATTCTAGGAGGGACAAACATCTACAACAAAAGGCAATTGTGGTATTGGAGACTACAACAGACTACGAACAAAGGACATGTGGACATACAGTCAAGCAAGTATGTCAAATGCTGTTCGAACTACAACGATGGCCTTTGGTGGCAGAAGAAGCATGCAGCAACTGCAGACAAGGACAATCACACTTGCAAGTATGAAGGCTCTGAATTGACCTACAATGGCTAGCTGCAGCAACACAAGACCATGCCAGACATGCAAGAGATCTCAGAGACACACTGAAAGGGCTCAATGGCCCAAAGTTTTATTCTTGTCTCAAAGTGTTTTACTTATGGCCAGGTTATTCTAGAATATGCGAAGGACTACGAAGTACATGCGAAGTTCTAAGTTACCTTGATGTGGACCAACAACCAAGATCGAACAGAATTAGCACCTACACTCATCAGGGTTGAAGACCTATCATCGAGGAGGACTCAAGAGTCTACAGACCAAAGGTGACAGGTTTTATTTTGGTTCGAACATATACTATGTCAGTATCCTTTGTGTCTAGGGTTGAAAAGGTAGCAAACAAAGATGAGTGACTCGAGGTTGCTCGGCGACACTTCACAAGGGCTTTGGCCACCAGACAAAATACCAGATGGGGTATGAGAGATCAAGTGCATGCATGCACAGAGAGTTGAGGCTGTTGAGATGGGAATGGGACAGATGGACAAAGTGAAAGTCCTGGTGAGTGTATTGATATAGAGTTTTCTTTAATACAAGTTTTACTTTGTGCAATGTCACTCAACCGAGTTGTGCCAGCCTCTGGGTGATTCTACTCACCCTGACTTATAGTTTCAAGTTCCATTGTTTTTGTTGGTGCTAAATTGTCTTAAGGATGAGCAGTGGTCAAGAGCATATACAGTGACTTCCAAAATTGATTCAATGTTTGCACATTTTGGGTTGTTTGTTGAATTTATCAAGAGCAAAGACAAATAAGACCAAAGTGTAAGTTGATGACATAAGCCATTTGCACAGGGCTATCCATCAAAAAAAAGATTATGTAATTTGAATCAGTATCCATAAAGGTATATACAATTTAAATTGCCATGTCATTGAATCAATTTTGGAAGTGTGTATCAGAGATATAGAAACTGATAATTTTAATACTTTGTATGACCTCCCTTGGCTTTTATCACTGCTTGGACCCTTCTAGGCATACTTTCAATTAAATTACAACACACCCCTGGGTCTATATTATTCCACACTACTGCCACTCTCCAAAACCTCCCAAACTCCCGTTGGCTGTGTTGAATAGTTGTTGAGCTCCTGTTTGATGTGATTCCAGAGGTGTTCAATGGGGTTCATATCTGGAGACTGTGGAGGCCAGTCTAGAGTATTGATATTGTTGTCCTCCAACCACTTCTCGGCCTTTTTGGAGGTATGTTTTGGGTCATTGTCCTGTTGAAAGATAACATCCTTCAAAGGAATTCCAGAATCTCCCAAGCTAGGAAGCAACTGGCTCTCCAAAATGTCCACATATTGGTTGGCATCCATCCTCCCCTCAATCTCTGCAAGGTGGCCAACACCTTCCCAGCCCATACATCCCCATACCATAATGTTCCCTCCTCCATGCTTGACTGATCCCTGTATCTCTCTCTCAATAAGCCCCTCTCCTGCCTGTTTCCACACCCAAACCTTCCCATCTGACCCAATCCTATTGATTTTTGTCTCATCTGACCAGATAACCCTTCTCCAGTCCTCCACAGTCCATTCTTTGTATTTCAGAGCAAAGGCTAATTGCTTCTTTCTGTGAGTTATAGAGAGGAGTGGTTTTTTCTTCTTTGTTACAGCCTTGAATGAATGTTTTCTGAGGACCCTTCTGACTGTTTGTGAGGAGACTGGATTGGAGATTATGGAATTGATGTTCTTTGTAACCTCAACAGCATTGGTGGCCTTGCCTGTGGTGATTTGTGTAATAATAGCATGCTGAGAGGTGGATGAAAGCTTAGCAGGACATCCAGAAGAAGGTGCTTGTTGATCAGGAAGATGGTTCTTGAGCACCCTGGAGACTGTAGGCTGGCTGATACCCAGCCTGGAGGCAATAGTGCAAGTAGAATGACCATTACAGGCCAGAGAAATGATGTTTGCCTTCTGAGCAGAGGAGATGGGGTGCATAGTATAGTTAGGAAGCATTGACAACATAGACAGTGGTTAAATAGCTTGGACTGAAATCATTGCTAAGGTACAATAACCATAGCAACCATCTTTGATGATTTTTGAAATTGTTTTATGTGATATTGGTTGGATTCTGATGGATCCAATACATAGTTCCAAAATTGATTCAATGACATGGTGATTTAAATCAAGTATATTGCCATGGATACTGATTCAAATTACATAATCTTTTTTTTGATGGATAGCCCTGTGCAAATGGTTTATGTCATCAACTTACACTTTGGTCTTATTTGTCTTTGTTCCTGATCAATTCAACAAACAACCCAAAATGTGCAAACATTGAATCAATTTTGGAAGTCACTGTATGTGTATAAGGATAGTAAATACACAACTGAGCAAGAGTTTTTTTTTAGGTACATATATGTCTTCGAACTGCCTTGTAAGTGGCATATGTCTGCTGTACCAGCCACAGTGCTGCGTTACTGTTTTGCACCGAAACTGTGCCTCGAAGAGTGGTCATTGACTCACTCTGCACTTGATTTATCACTCACTTGTTCAGTTGCCTGGAGTTTATCTCTGTTGTTGTTTGGTGCAAGGTTTGGGTTTTGAGGGTTGTGTTTGAGGGCAAGAGGTTTTGAGGACCAAGAGGGTTGCTCTGCGAGGTTGGGAGCACATCTTGGGAAGGAAGGGGTCGTGTTCAAGTAGCATGAGGCTAGAGGGGCGAGGTGCTGTGTTCAAAGGTCAAGGGAAGCAGATGTGAGGTCGAGGGAAGTAGGTGTGAGGGCAAGGATGTTCGTGCAAGGAGGAGAGTGACTGAGGACAGTTGAGTTCTAAACTGCCCTTGGATGTAGGGAACAAGTTCGAGTTCCCTAGGAGAAGCAGTCTGAGTCAAGAGTTCAGGGGGTGGAGAGTTTTTCCTTTGTTTTGTTTCCTTCTTTTGTTTTTTTTGCATTGTACCACTGGACTTAGTGGCAATGTGAGTCAAAGTGTGGAAAGGTGGTGAAAACCAACCAAAACCAACACAAAAGACAAATGATGTGCAAGTGGTGGTGTGCCTCTGCGGAACCTGGACTGCAGAAAAATCTAAGAGGGGGAAATTTCAATGGCAGGTGCTCCTAGCACAAGTCAACAATGAGTTATGCAGGAGAAGACAAGCAAGTGATGATTGGATGGGGGATGCTGAACAGAGTGAAGGTGTTCAGCTGAAAGGACTTGGGATGACAGACTTTGATAAGACATGCTCCTGGCACAAGTCAATGACAAGTTACACAGGAGTTGGATGGATGACTAAGCAAGAGTGCTGAATAAGTGTGGATAAGACTGCAGATGATGGATGGTGGTAGATAGACTCTTCTGAATGAGCCTCAACTACCAATGATATAAATGATGACAGATAGACCCCTTCATAGAGCCTTAACTGTCAATGAGATATGCACTGAACTGACTTCTGGACTGATTCTGATTTCTTGATTGCTTAGTACATGGGGGTTTATATACTGTGGGGGGAGCATAGCTTGTTACAAACAAGGCACAAACACTTGGTAAGTGATGAGTAAGGACTGAATAATCATGATGAGTAAGTGAGAAACGAAAAGTAAGTGAGCAAAGAGGATTGGTAAGTATTGGCAATGAATGAGTCAAGGATAGTCAAAACATCACAGAATGAGTCAAATAGAGTCAGAAACTGAGTAAGTGCACTGATATCACATTAGGGGGTGGCGATGCAAGTCAGATCTCAGTGGAGACATCTCCTGATCCAAAGATGGCATGACAGATGGACAGTGTTTCCAAATAGGGAAGTATTAATTCCAGAATTGAAGGGCATGAGTCAGGTGTCAAAGGGGGCTAGGGCATTGGGGGTCTGTGGGGCAATGGGAGCATACACAATTGCATCTCCCACCCTTCCTTCCTCTCAGCGAAGTTAACAAAAACTTCATGAATGGGGCTCTGATGGAGGAGGAGGAGAAGGGGGGACATCTTCTGCTGAATCTTGCAGTAAGAAGGCAAGATGCACATCATACTCATCATGGATGTAATCAGGGAGGCTGGAGAACAGTAGATTATACTGCAGCTGTCGCAATGTGGGAAGAATGATGGACAAGACTGGAACAAAGATGGTGCAGGGAGCAGGGAGGAATGATCCATATGCTTCATCAAGAGGGGAGACTGAAATGACCACATAAGACCTTTCTAACTGAGTGACAGACCTGAGGTGACCAAAGAACATCCTTCTGGAAGTCATACTGACAAGGGGAACATACTGACCAAGCTGCATGGGATGAGACAGGGCTGACAACAACAGGATGAACCAGGGGGCTTCAGGACAGAAGCTGGTGGGAACACCTGGCAGATATATGTAGCCATTGTCTCTGGCAAATGAGACAAGTGAGATGATCGACAAAGAGGCAGCCATGATTGATGGACTTAGCAAAATGAGCATCTGATGGATGGAGTGCTGTAGAAACATGTAGGGTGCGAGGATCCTCTCCAAATTTGGAAGGAAGAATCGTGGGGCCGAGCACTTTAAGCAAGTGTGACAACTGAGTTGATATCTTTGGAAATGGCAGAGATATGACAAAAACTGGAATGCTGTACATGGGCACTAAAAACCTTTAATGTGTGCTTAATTTGCTTCCTCTTTTCTCTTTAGCACTGATGACTCGTTCTTGTGCGAAGGATGACTGCTCACATCCAGCAGTCTTTCTATGCATGAGGCCTTTAGTCTTCATCTGCATGCACGGGCACTGTGCGCAACTTGTCGACAAGTTAGGCAGAGTCAGCTGTAACCTTGTCCACAACACCTTTGGTGTGTGACAGTGAGCAGCTGCATTGCTGACTAAGCATGTGTGCTGTGTTCATGCAAGTTCAGTTTACCATACAACAACCAGTACATGTCACAGGCCCTCAGTAGCAGGGTGATTTTGTCTTGCATTTCGGTGAGTGTTCGAAGTTAGATTTATTACTTTGGGAAGTACCCAAAGGGCCAGGAGGACTGGTAAGAGCTATTGAACAGATAGAGCTAAGTATCCTTTACTGTTCGCATTTTTCACCTTTTTACTACACTTCATTCCTCCAAAACAGGACCTCCCTTTTGGGTCAAGCATTATACTCACCCATTACTACTGACATTTACTTATCCTAGGTACTTCTTCATTACCTATTCCTACACTGTGCACTGGGATTAAAACCTCAAGAATACAGGCATGATCACAATCAGTGAGTTTTACCTACAATCATACTCCATAAATTCTGTACATCAATAAATCTATTTGATTCATATTCATCCTCTGAAGTGCTGCCACTGAAGAGAATGGTATCACATGAGGCCAGAGAAATGTTTCTTGGAAGTCATTGCTTGATCTGCTGTATGTTCACCAGTATACCATCACTGATTGGCCTGCTGGAGTCCCTGCTGTTGGTCTGGATTTCAATGTCAAATGCCTCAATGCTGATGAACTTCATGCTCTGACTGTTCCTTTCCTGAAAGAGTCAATGGGTGCAGATTACCATGCTGAGGCTCCACTAGATTGTCATGACTGTGTCTAGACCATCCTAGACCGGCTCTATGCCGGTCTCGACCGGTCCCATCCAACCCTTGCCCCAGTCCCGGCCTTAACCCTTCGACCCAGAAATGTGTTAGCTTGCATGGCACTGCAAGGCAGTGCCCAGTCGAGTTGTCCCCTCAATTTGTACCAGGCCGGTGTAACACCCGGCCCAGCCACATGTCCTGTCCTGGTTCCCAGTAATCCCTTGTTCATACTCTTTGCTTGATAAGATTCTTTGTAACATTACTTACCAATCTGTTTACCAATCATCACTGTACCGGCGCAGACCGGTCTCTGGTGCTATGTTACACTTAGGTTACTTCCAGTATTTAAGCCATAGGATAATCTGTTCTAGCCTCAGTCTGAAATCAAATTAGTTCCCATCTTAACCTGGTCTCCCTATTCTTCTGTCTCCTGCTTCTCGACCAGACTACAGCCCATGCAATGGAATAGCGCTGCGTCATCAGTCGCTAAGTCCAATAGTCCAAAACCCTTGATACCTCATGTTACCCTCTAACCCCCGACCGGACTCCAGACCGGCCTTGGACCAGTAAAGACCTGGACTTAACAGTATTTCAGACTGACACTTGTGTGGGTCAAACACCCTTCTGCTCAATCCTCAGCATCATACCCTCGGCATGCCTACCCAAACCAGAACCCAAGCAGCACGGGCATGTGCTACCAACAACCCAGATTCAGCTTCAGCAGTCGACTTGTGCCATGCTGCTGCCCTGGTGTCCTTAGGGACAGCCAGAAGGTCACCCAGTGAAGTCAACAACTTCAGGGGCTTCTCAGCCCATAAATCCACTACCCCTATCCCTAATCGACCTCTCGCACCCACTAATGATCCGGATGATGAACCGGACCCAGACGAACCAGATGACTTCAATCACCCCGGTGATGATGGTCCTGGCGATGATGGGCCAGGAGATGACCTGGACAATGACGACGAAGAACCCCTCCCAGAGGATGATGTCGAGCCTGGTGTAACTGTGCTCAATAATCTTGCCAAAGCCATAGAGCTCCTCGCACATAATGCTTGCACCGGCTCTGAATCATCCTCCAGAACCAAGTTGCATGAACCAGACACCTTTGATGGGACAGACCCAAAGAAGCTGTGCACATTCCTTATCCAGTGCGAACTCAACTTCTGAGACTGGTCCCGGGCCTTTCGAAGTGATCAAGCCAAGGTCACTTTCACGCAGTCATTTCTTAAAGGAATGGCTCTTGAGTGGTTCGAACCGGACCTACTTGGGACTGAAGACCTGGAGGACTGACCCTACTGGATGGACTCTTGGAAGGAGTTCGTCATAGAACTTCAAACAACTTTCGGACCTCACGACCTGGTGGCTGACACTGAAAGCCAGCTAGACCACCTCCAGATGAAAGATAATCACTGGGTCAATAAGTACGTGGTTGAGTTCAACTGGCTTGCCTCAAAAGTCCGGGGATATGGTGATGGCACTCTGCGCCACTTCTTCTACACCGGTCTCCCTGACCGTATCAAAGATGAGGTCTGCCGGGTCGGCAAACCAAGAACCCTTCACGAGCTTTGCCACCTAGCCCAGGAGATTGACGCGTGCTACTGGGAATGCAAGGAGGAGGTTCAGCAGTCCAGTAAGCACCAGGGGTCATCCTCTGGTAACAAGTCTACTCCCAACCCTGGCCACAACAATCAGTCTAAGCCCGGTCAAGAGAAGTCCAAGACCAGCAATAACTCCGGAAATAGCAACTCCGGTAGCCAAACTCAGTCCAAACCCGCCTCAACCAGTCAGACTGGCTCTAACACATCCAAGCCGGACTCGAACAAACTGGGCAAGGACGGCAAGTTGACACCGGGGGAGCGCAAACGCCATAGAGACAATAACCTTTGCATGTTCTGTGGGGGCACCAGACATTTTGCAGATAAGTGCCCCAAGAAAGCCAGGAAAGCCAAAGCTCACGCTGCGGCCACCTCTGAGGCAGCACCGGCCTCAACCTCGGGCTCTGCCCCTGAGGCAAAAAAATAGGTAGCAGCTCTCAGGACTCCGCACAGACTGAGAGCTGCATTGACTCTGGCTGTGCACCCTTGGAGGCTCATCTCAATGCATCTGCTCTTTCTAATCCAAACTCGTTAACCCCTCATGTTTCTATTGTCAGTCATGATCTACCCTGGTTTCGTACACTAGTGGACTCTGGTTCCACGCATAGTTTCATAGATAAAGACTTTGTTAATCGACACTCTTTTGCCCCTTATCCCATGTCCCCTATCCAACTCCAGCTCTTTGATGGGTCATCAAGTTTCGTCATCACTCAAGCAGTAGATCTTTCGGTTCAATTTGCGACCGGTGATGTCACCCCGGTAACCCTGTTTCTAGCCCCATTGGATTCCGAATGTAAGATAGTCCTTGGACATGACTGGCTCACCCGCTACAATCCGTCGATTGATTGGGTATTGAGCAGTCTAACTTTCCGGACATTTACAGGAGGAATGCCAACCCCGTCGACACCCCCTGCCACACCGGTCTTAACCGGTCTTCCCAAACCCGGTCTACCTGACCAACCCAACCCCAGCCCTGCGCCATCTGTACCATCTGTCGACTCACCGGTTTGCACCCCCCTGAAAGCTCCCCCTATCGCCCTGATCAATGCAGCTGCATATGTACACGCTTACAAACTAGAGGGATCTACCCACTTCCAACTTCACCTACGCCCATTGGACCCGGTCCTGGCCCGGTCTTCTTCCACTGGTCCCCCACCAGACCTGGCTGGTGTACTGGAGGACTACCACGACTTTGCTGACATCTTTAGCAAAGCCAAGGCCTCTACTCTCCCCCCACACCAGGAGTACAACCTTAAGATTGCATTGGAAGCAGGTACTACACCACCCGTAGGAACCATCTACTCACTATCCCCCAGTTGAGCTGCAGGCTCTCCGGGCCTTCATTCACGAAAACCTGACTACCAGTTTCATCTGGCCCACCTCTTCCCCTACACTTCACCAGTCCTCTTCGTAAAGAAGAAGGACGGCTCACTCCAGTTGTGTGTTGACTTCTGGGGCCTTAACAAGCTCACCAAGAAAGACCAGTATCCCCTACCACTAATATCTGATCTACTTGACTCCCCTAGCCATGCCAAAATCTACACTAAGATCGACTTAAGGCACGCATACCACCTTGTCTGGATTGCACCCGGGGATGAGTGGAAAACTGCCTTCAGAATGCGCTATGGGTCTTATGAGTGGTTGGTGATGCCTTTCGGTCTTACCAATGCCCTGGCCACCTTCCAGCGGTTCATCAACTCAATCTTCATGGATATGCTAGATGTCTGCATTGTCGTCTACCTCGACGACATTTTAATCTACTCCGGAGATGAGTCATTGCACAAGCAGCACATCCGGGAGGTTCTTTGCCAGCTCCAGTTGCATGGCCTGTATGCCAAACCAGAGAAGTGTGAATCCCACTCGGACTCTGTGGAATACTTGGGTTACCACTTGTCCCCGGCCGGCCTTACCATGTCTTCAGAGAAAGTCAAAGCTATCTGTGACTGGCCTGAACCCCAGAAGGTAAAGGACATTCAGTCCTTCCTGGGCTTCGCCATTTCTATCGCCAGTTCATTTTTAACTACTCAGACATAGTGGTACCTCTAACCCAGTTGACATGCAAAGGTGCTCCCTGGAACTTTTCTGAGGAGTGCTGCCAGTCTTTCAATAAACTCAAGCAGGCCTTCACTACTGCCCCGGTCCTAACTCACTTTTCCCTGGAAGCTCCTATTACCATCGAGACTGATGCTTCTGACTATGCCATAGCCAGTATTCTGTCCATCACCAGTGGTGATGGTCAAATCCGGCCAGTTGCATTCTACTCTCGCACCTTAACAGCCCCAGAGCTAAACTATGACACCCATGATAAGGAATTACTTGCGATCTTCGAGGCATTCCGGACATGGCGGCATTACTTAGAAGGCTCTGCAGTACTGGTTGACGTTGTCACTGATCACAAGAACCTGGAGTACTTCTCCACCTCAAAGGTATTAACCTGGTGCCAAGTGCGCTGGTCTGAGTTCTTGTCACAGTTCAATATGGTTATCCGGTTCAGACCCGGTAAACTCGGTGCTAAGCCTGATGCCCTAACTAGACAATGGGATGTCTACCCCAAAGAGGGGGATAGCGACTATGCCCAGGTCAACCCACAGAATCTCAGACCAGTCTTCATGCAGGAACAGCTAGCCACCTCCCTGCGTGCCACCTACCTTGAATACCTGGTCCTACGTGCTGTTGCACTGATGGATGTGGAGAAGCTACATAATGATATTCTCTCAGCCCTATCCTCAGACCCGGTTGCCCAAGTCCGGTTCTCAGACACATCAGATCCCTGGTGGTCAGTTGATGATGCCGGCTTCCTCCGCCTAGATGGAAGAATCTATGTACCGGACTCTAACGACCTTCGCCTTCGTGTCTTGAGATTTAAACATGATCACCCTTTATCTGGCCACTTCGGCCAGAACAGAACTTTAGAGCTCATCCAACGAGAGTACACCTGGCCCAGCCTAAGGACATTTGTCAAGGACTATGTCCAGTCTTGTACTACCTGTGCCCGGGCCAAGGTACCTCGCCACCAGCCTTACGGCCTGCTCAAACAGCTCCCCGTGCCAGAGAAGCCATGGAATTCCATCTCGATGGATTTCATAGAGCAACTCCTGGCCTCAACCGGCTTTACCATCATCCTCGTCATGGTCGACTGGCTATCAAAGCAAGCCATCTTCATACCTACTCGTGACACCATCACAGCCCCTGAGCTTGCCAAGCTCTTCCTCATGCACGTGTTCTCTAAGCACGGTGTACCAGCCCATGTAACCTCAGACCGGGGATCAGAGTTCGTATCCCACTTCTTCCGGTCTCTAGGTAAAGCTCTGGACATGCACCTACATTTCACCTCTGGGTATCACCCAGAGGGGGATGGTCAGACAGAGCGCACCAACCAGACTCTTGAACAGTATCTCCGGGTCTACTGCAACTATCAGCAGGACAACTGGGCCGAGTTACTACCACTAGCTGAGTTTGCCTACAAAAATGCACCCAGTGCTACGACTGGGGTATCACCCTTCTTCGCGAATAAGGGTTACCACCCTAATATCTCGGTCTTCCCTGAGCATGACCTCACTTCTAACCAGGCTCGTGAATACGCAGTCGACTTAGATTCACTGCATCAGTACCTATGTGAAGAAATGACTCTCACCCAGCAACACTACCAAGGACCGGCAGATGCTAAGCACATGCCGGCCCCGGACTTCAAAGTGGGTGACAATGTCTATGTAAAAGCCAGGTACTTCCGGTCGACCTGGCCCTCCAAGAAACTAAGTGAGAAGAACCTTGGGCCCTACCCCATAATAGCCCAGGCCGGCTCTCACTCGTTCACCCTGCGTCTACCAGACTCTATGTGCGCTGTACACCCAGTCTTCCATGTATCCCAACTCGAACCAGCCATTCCAAATACCATACCCAACTGGTCTCAACCTCCACCCCCACCAGTAGATGTCGACGGCGACTTAGAATTCGAAGTAGCAGAGATACTCGATTCGAAGGTCAACTGACGCAGAAAGTGTTGGTTGCAGTACCTGGTCCGGTGGACCAGTTACGAGGGAACTGACGAAGAAACCACCTGGGTATTAGCAACAGAGCTGGACAACGCTTCAGAACTCGTCCAAGAATATCATGTCCGGTACCCAGACAAACCTGGTCCTTTCAAGAAATAGTCTAGAACCGGTCTCAAGTTTTCTTTTCCTCCTTATCTGTTTCTCCTATCTCGTAGTTACTATATCTTGATTTCCTTTACTTTTCCCTTATTTGCTTTCTTTCATACTTCAGAACCGGAACTGGGCATTGACATTCGCAACTATATACGTACAAGAAAAAAAGGTACTCTACACACGTGTGACCTCAGACTTGGGACCCAGCAGAACCAGCACCGGCCTGGTCACCTGACTCAGACCGGGACTGGCTTTCCTCCCCTTCCTCCCTCAGCCCCTCCAACTCATCATCGAGCCCCTCGACATTCCTGTCCTCCTCATCGGTGGTGTCCCGGTCTGAAGGTACGTCTGGCACCAAGAACTCAAAGTGTTCTTTGACGTAGGTCTCGTAGGACCGGGTGAACCGGTAAAAGTTCCTCGAGACCTCCCTCTGGGCCACCGTTAGGCCAACCACATTGTTGGCCATGCACTCCACCACCTTGATCAGGCGCTCCATCTGGTCACTGGTGACAGGACCGGCCCTGGCCTCAGCACCAGTCTTCTTCATCTAAGGCCCCTCCTCCATGTCGTCCTCCTCATCACCAGCACCCTTGAGCACCTTAGCAGATGGGCACTGCGACCTCTTCTTCTTCTCACCGGCGCATGGAGACGTTACATCAGCCTTCCTCTTACCCTTGTCAGCACCTGAGCTGGCTCCCTGACCGGTCTCACCTTCGACCGGCCACTGGCAATGCTCTTTGAGTTCGTTGCACCAGTTGCAGGCCAGGCGCTTCTTCTTGCCATCGGTGTTGTGCAGACAGGCTGTGTTCATCCGAGTGCAACGAAGACACCTGGGGGGGTGGTCAACTGGTCAACTACCAGTTACTTGGCCAATACTCACCGGGGGTTCATCACCTCCACGTTTGAGCCAGCCACGGTAGAACTACCAACCAGGGCATCAGCCCGCCGGCTCTCAGCCTCCTTTCTGGCCTCTTCAGCCTTGCACGCAGCCTCTAGTCTCTGCACACGCCCTTTCCTCTTTGAGCCGGGCCTGCTCCTGCCTCTTGGCCTCCAACTGGGCTTCCTCCTGCGCCTTCGCTTTGCGCCTCTTGCACTCAGCCAACTTGCCCCAGATGGCCTCATCGTCATTGTCATCGCTGCCTACCTGCAGCTCTGCACTTGTCGCCCGGGTCAAGTCAGGCAGTATATCTTGATCGTATGGTGTCCTGGACTGGCAAATAGACATGTTGAAGTAAAGAACCAAACCTGGGGTGGACCGGTCTTAAGTCCACCGGCTTTCAAGGTCAGACACAAAATTTTTGATCTCAGCATTGTCCTCATTGGAGCCTCGTGGGCTTGGCTCCAAGAGGGGGATACTGTCATGACCATGTCTAGACCACCCTAGACTGGCTCTATGCCGGTCTCGACTGGTCCCATCCAACCCTTGCCCCGGTCCCAGCCTCAACCCTTCGACCCAGAAATGTGTTAGCTCGCGTGGCACTGCAAGGCAGTGCCCAGTCGAGCTGTCCCCTCAATTTGTACTGGGCCGGTGTAACACCCGGCCCAGCCACATGTCCTGTCCTGGTTCCCAGTAATCCCTTGTTCATACTCTTTGCTTGATAAGATTCTTTGTAACATTACTTACCAATCTGTTTACCAATCATCGCTGTACCAGCGCAGACTGGTCTCTGGTGCTACGTTACACTTAGGTTACTTCCAGTATTTAAGCCGTAGGATAATCTGTTCTAGCCTCAGTCTGAAATCAACTTAGTTCCCGTCTTAACCCGGTCTCCCTATTCTTCTGTCTCCTGCTTCTCGACTGGACTATGGCCCACACAAGGGAATAGCGCTGCGTCATCAGTCACTAAGTCCAATAGTCCAAAACCCTTGATACCTCGTGTTACCCTCTAACCCCTGACCGGACTCCGGACCGGCCTTGGACCGGTAAAGACCCGGACTTAACATAGATGAAGAAGAAGACCAAGCTGAATACCTTGTCCCTTTGCTGAATTCATCATTTTACCTCAAGAAGTGGACTGATAGTGAGTTGTTGACATGCAATGGTTGCCCTCACTGACATGAATAATCCAGATCAGATTGAGCTATTCCGCCACAGTGATGCAAGGATGTGTGACATCCCACTTGTGGTGAACACATTGAACTGGCACCTCCATGTTCTTTCTGATTCAGATGCATTTGTTAAGGCCCTCCCTAAAGGTGACAAGTTTAAGGAGAGAAGTGCCCCTTCATCTTTCCCTGACCAACCTGTGTGAGGATGAGTGCCATCCAACAGACATCACCCCTTGCCAGCAGCATCCAACACCCACCATATGACTGTGCCTTCTTTATCCCCAGCTTATAGATCACTCCAGCCACCTGTGCAGCACCATGTGTCTCCCTCAACATCCCACCACACCTGACAACAGCAATCACCATCCTGCACATGTCACCCCTCTCCTGCAGGATTACACCACCTGAGGCGAGGGCAATTGCCATCCTATGGACCTTGTTCCACTCAGCCAGCATCCCACCACTCCCCTCTCCCTCCTTCATCCCCTGTTGAGGAGTCACTGCAGTCATCTCCACAAGGTCCATCATTGCATGGTGATCATCACACATATCTTGCTCCAGCAGCTGCATATCATCATCACCCCCCTTCTGATAACTACTCTCTGACCCCATGTCCTTGCCACTGCCCTTGGCATGAGTCACACAAGCACTATAGAGGATATCAGGACAATGAGAGTGACCATGGTGGTCCTTCACAACAGGGAAGAACTCACCAAAGGTATGTTGCTGGGTAGCCTATGTGTACAATGAGACTAACATGCACAGTGTGGTTGAATACATTTATCAAAGCCCTCCCCACAAGAGACATCATTGTCATGACTCCGATGACTCTGATGGATGTTCCTATCACACCCATGATCGATGCAACCACTACTAGGCATGTTTTCATCTTGATCATTTGCTTGCTACTGGCTCATGTACACACCAGTTCAACATGTTTGCATCATTAGCATGTAACTATGATACCCTGTGGCTGTATCATCTTCCCCCTGCATATCCTTCCTTTGTGTAATGTCTGCCATCATTCATTTTGTCCATTATCCACCATGGTCTTTTTGTTACCATCATAACTACAATACCCTTACAAGACCATTCATTTTCTCCTCACACCTATGCATATTCAATCTGATAGCATACCCTATCATAAATACAGATTGGATTTAGGTGCAAACTGCTATGTGTGAGATAGGAATGTGAAATCCATGGAACCAGACATCCACTAGAGCTATGATGTCCATGTGAAGGGCATGGGGCTCTGCCCTAGGCTTCAGGGGGAAGAGTTCTCAGTAGCTACCAACATAGAAATGCCAGAGTTGGTTAGAGAATCCCCAGGACATAACATGGAAAATCCCCAGCAGTGCTTGGAGAATCTCCAGAGTGGGTTGGGGAATCCCCAGCATTGCCTGGAGAATCCCCAGCAGTGCTTGGAGAATCTCCAGAGTGGGTTGGAGAATCCCCAGCAGTGCTTGGGGAATCCCCAGAGTCAGTTGGAGAATCCCCAGCAGTGCTTGGGGAATCCCCAGAGTCAGTTGGAGAATCCCCAGCATTGCCTGGAGACAGAGTGGGTTGGAGAATCCCCAGCAGTGCTTGGGGAATCCCCAGAGTCAGTTGGAGAATCCCCAGCATTTCCTGGAGAATCTCCAGAGTGGGTTGGAGAATCCCCAGCATTTCCTGGAGAATCTCCAGAGTGTGTTGGAGAATCCCCAGCATTGCCTGGAGAATCCCCAGCAGTGCTTGGGGAATCCCAAGAGTCAGTTGGAGAATCCCCAGCATTGCCTGGAGAATCCCCAGCAGTGCTTGGGGAATCCCCAGAGTCAGTTGGAGAATCCCCAGCATTGCCTGGAGAATCCCCAGCAGTGCTTGGAGAATCCCCAGATTGGGTGGGAGAATCCCCAGCATTGCCTGGAGAATCCCCAGCAGTGCTTGGGGAATCCCCAGAGTCAGTTGGAGAATCCCCAGCATTGCCTGGAGAATCCCCAGTAGTGCTTAGAGAATCTCCAGATTGGGTTGGAGAATCCCCAGCATTGCCTGGAGAATCCCCAGAGTCAGTTGGAGAATCCCCAGGTCATAGCTTGGAGAATCCCCAGAGTCAGTTGGAGAATCCTCAGTAGCACTTTGAGAATCCCCAGCAGTGCTTGGAGAATCCCCAGGACATAGCTTGGAGAGCCTCTAGAGACAGGAGTTGGCTGGGAAATTCCAAGCATTACCTAGAGGATCTGCTGCATACCCTGTGGATCCCCAGAGTGCATGGGAAAATTCCATTAAGACCTGGACAATCTTTGACTTGTATGCAATGGCCAAGACTAGAGATCACTGAAGCCTTGGGAAGCATGGTGAAAGTATGTCTGCTGTGCCTAGGCAATCACCATCACCAAGTATATTCTACTCCCTCCATCAGATGTCACCAGTCTTTCCTTAGTGGTCTATGGCCATGCTTTTTCACATATTGAATAGAGTGCTCAGATCAGATGCCATGGAAATAGGTACTTGGCATGATACACACTCCTGTCAGCAACATGGAGACTCCAAATCATTTTGATTGATCCTTCATGCTGTGATGGTGGTCTATTTGAACTGGAGGTTCCCATGATCATCTTAGAAAAGGTCTGTTTGGGCTGGATGCCCTGGGAACAGGTCCATTCAGGCTGGGGAAACCCCCAGGATGCACTGGGAACAGGTCCATTCAGGCTAGAGAATCCCCCAGGATGTACAGGGAACAGGACCATATAGGCTGGGGAATCCCCCAGGAGGCCCAGAGAACAGGTCCATTTAGGCTGGAGAATCCCCCAGGATGTACAGGGAACAGGTCCATTTAGGCTGGGGAATCCCCCAGGATGCCCAGAGAACAGGTCCATTTAGGCTGGGGAATCCCCCAGCATGCCCTGGGAACAGGTCCATTTAGGCTGGAGAATCCCCCAGCATGCCCAGAGAACAGGTCCATTTAGGATGGGGAATCCCCCAGCATGCCCTGGGAACAGGTCCATTTAGGCTGGGGAATCCCCCAGCATGCCCAGAGAACAGGTCCATTTAGGCTGGAGAATCCCCCAGGCTGCCCAGAGAACAGGTCCATTTAGGCTGGAGAATCCCCCAGGCTGCCCAGAGAACAGGTCCATTTAGGCTGGAGAATCCCCCAGGATACCCAGGACATAGGTCTATTAACCCACTGGGGAAAGCCCCATTTGGACCCCAGGCGCTCTGTTATAGATGTAATAATCCTGGAGAAAGTCCATGTCTGACACCTTGCTCTGGAGAATCTCCAGGGCCTGGTGAATCTCCAGCAGTCACTGGGAATACCCAGGTGGTCAACACCTATTAGGTGGATACATCTATAAGAATATATGAACCTAATAGATCCCCTGGGGGGGGTGACTGAAGTGAATGACAAGGGATTTTGGCAATGCCAGTAAGAGTGGCCTCTGGTAAAGACACTGAGAGCAAAAGTTCTGAGAACAATGTATAATGGAGCAGCTCAAGTCTTGAGTTCCAAGACTTGAGCCAACAACCTAAATACTGTACAAAGGTGGACCATGAGGCATCCACATGTGGTCAAGCTAAATATGCTATTGGTTGAACAATAGTGACACACAGTCACAATGAGGCACAAGTGACAAATGCTACTGGTGGAAATAGAAGGCTGTTGGAACAGAGAGAATATGGCCATGAAAGGGAAAGCAAGTCCAAAAAGAGAAAACAAGGTGGACAGCAGGCAAAAATGAGGTGAAACATGAGTGACTTAGGGCTGGAGTTGGGTTTTCTAGGCCAGAGTAGGTCCAGACTGGACAAGGCTTGAGTCTGAGAGTCATGTATGTGACAATGACACTTTACCTCCACCAGTAGCATTTCTCCCTCATGCCTTCCTCTATACGTGCATCATCAATGTTCAACCAATGGCATATTTACCTTACTACATGCAGATGCCCCATGGTCTACTGTTGTATAGTATATAGACTGTCAGCTCAAGTCCTGGTACCCCAGACTTGAGCTGCTCAATCATGCACAGCATTCCTCAGAACTCCACCTTCAGTGTCCTTAAACTGGACCACTCTTACTGGCATTGTCTAAATCCTCTGTCATTTACAGAGGTTACTGCAGCCATTGCTCAGTAGAAACCATAGTCTGCAACTGAGCTCAACCTATGCCTTGACTTTGGTCTCAGCATAACAGATAATGCTAGGTGCAATTCCAGTGATCTCATGACACATCTGAGGGCTGCACACTATGAAGGACAATCAGATGCCAGGCTGTGTACTTTTGATTCTCACTGCATTGTCCCTCATCATTCACTCAACCTTGGCTCATGGCAGATATGAGCAAAGGAACAAACTCCTCAATGAAGAAGCTTGGTGTGACCAAGAGCTATAAACTCAAACAACAAGTCACACTGAGTGCCAGTGAGGCTGCAGAGATGATTATTTGGTATGAGTGTTCTGACTTGATCATGTTTATGGGAACTCATGGATGTGTAGGGTGGATGACATTTCCATGCAACGCCCTGGAAGTGTGAAGCCATGTAGAGCATCTATGTTACTATCATACTTTTTTTTCCAATCTGTGTGCTGAGGGTTACATCCTATGTAGCACTATGCTCAACCAATTGATCTAATCAGCATGGGGCCCTGTACCCTGCCTACTCCCTGAGTGTATGAGTGGCCCACTGGCCTGGGCTGTAAGGCCATCCAGTAGTCTGCTGTGTTCCTACCATGCATTTTACTCATCTTGCTCTGACATATGGGGAGAGGTTCAAGATGTCTGCTTGATTGATCTTTACTAATGTGTACCCATCTGTACTAAGTAGAGAATACTGGTCAATGAGGTGGGGTGGCATTTGCTGTGGTAGATACATGCATGAGCATTTGGTTCCTTGTATGACTTGACATGGGATCCTGTGTTGATGGGCTTGTAGAGATGAGCAGTTTGGTGTTGAGACGAAGTGTTTGAGCAATCTTCTGCAACAATGTGCTATAGTCCCACTACAATTGCATTGCAGTTGTGCAGTGGTGGCAGGTTTGGTGGTTTTTTGGGCATAAGCTTATCCCATGCAGGTTCTGAGGAAGGATATTAGTTTGGTTGATTGAATGGTAATGGAATGTAACCAAAAGTTGCCCTGAGGCATTTTGTATTGTTGATATATTTAATCAGCAGCCCTTTTGCCCTTGAGTGTGCAAGGAGGGTGGCTGTGGCAAACAAGCCATACCCTAGGGTGTTGAACAGTATGTGTCACACTCTATCATACTTTTCTAATACACATGCACATTTTCTTGCTCATAAGGCCTGGATGATGAGCAACTGAGATCTCCACCACAGCTACCAATTTCTAGTTCAGTTCACAGTGCACTGGATCATTGCCAGGTCCCTGCACACAGGGAATACACAGTGAATCCCATCCAATGCACACAGCAAATGATGGATCATTAGGACAAGCCCTGCAGACAACATGCAACATGTCAATGACCCAAAATATTTAATCTCTTTCTTGGTAATGGTTCACCCTTGGACTCATGTGCATTCATCTTGGGGAAGGGAACTTGACATGATTGATCAGCATGCTACTTCACTGATGCTGATCTGGACAGTGAGCATGAAGTTTGGAGATGATGCAAGGCTCACTGTGATCACTGCCCATATTAACCAGCAAAATGCTTAGTAAGCCAAAGCCAAAGCATACTAAATCATTTGGTAACAATTCCATGACATGGTGAAGGCTAGGTCAATAACATGAACAACATGTGAGGTATCTGTACAACTTGGGACATTCATCCTCCCTTAGTATGGGTGTGTGTGTTTTTGGATGATTTTGCCACAATGTAAGAAATTCAAAAAGACACATCAACCAGCATGCTGGAAATAATATCATCAAAAGACTACAAACACAAGAAACTGGAGAACTTACCATCTCAGCCTAGCACTGTAAAGACCAAATTGCCAATCATTCCCTATTCCCCCTCTTTACTGCACAAGATACATGTTAAGGTGTTGATGACAAGTGTGGAGGAAATAGTGTCATACACATTTGGTTGTTCCTTGCAATATCCACAAGGATAGGGCATAAAATGTCAATGTTATGACCATGTTCCATAAACGCTGCTTTGATGAGTTGGTGAACATTAGCTTTGACATTTGATGTTTGATATTCATTGACAGCAAATGCCAAGCACCGCCGCAAAGACCTCCCTGTCTTTTCCTGCAACAAGAAGTATAAATATTCAAACACAAGTAAGGCACCTGAAGCAATGAGATACATCTGGGATGGAATACAAAGATGTCATTTACCAATGCCATGCTCCACAACATGTTGCATTGATGATTGCTGAGTGGTGGCCAAGGAGGGCATTGCAGGGAGTGAAGTATGATGATGAATGAGAGGCTATGACATTGCACCTTAGCTTTTCTGAACATGATGAAGGAAGAAGGAACTGAAACATACAACCTACAGAACAACCATGAAAGGAGATGTGAGGTAAGGTGAGGTAGTCACAAACCAACTGTCAATCTAATTAGCTTTCATTGCATGAGAAATGCAGGTTAAAATGATTACATCCTACATGAAATGTGTCAGCATTGGTCAAAATGCAGAATGGTGGTGACTACTAACATGCTGTAGTATATAGCTCAGGACAAAAGCATCAAAATAACACACATAAAAGGGGCACCCACATCCTGAAAGATCAGTTTAAACTTGACACTTGAACCACATGCATGGATGAACCTCACCAACTGTGCAATATTCAGAAACTAGTGACTGAATACTAAGAGCAACCAAAACCTACATGCTGTGATTGCAACAGGAGAACATGAGAAATAGTAAACATGCACCACTGCCAGCTTCCATGGCTTCACTCACTTCCTATGGACCAAGCATACTTGATCAGTGTCAGTCCACCATGAACATCTAAAGTTCCCCTCACATGCTATGAACCCAAGTTCAACAGAGTGGCAGAGAAGATAGTCAGCATGGATCCATCACAACCTGCCATGACTTCACTCACATGCTATGAACCCAAGTCCAACAGAGTGGCAGTGAAGATGGTCAGCATGCATCCAACACCACCTGCCATGACCCCACTCACTGGCTATGAACCCAAGCCCAGCAGGGTGGCAGCAAAGATGGTCAGCATGCATCCAACACCACCTGCCATGTCTCAACTCACTTCCTATGCACCCAAGTTCAACAGAGTGGTAGTGAAGATGGTCAGCATGCATCCACCACCACCTGTCATGACTCCACTCACATACTATGAACCCAAGTCCAACAGAGTGGCAGAGAAAATGGTCAGCATACATCCACTACCACTTGCCATGAGTCCACTCACATGCTATGAACCCAAGTCCAACAGGGTGGCAGTGAAGATGGTCAGCATGCATCCAACACCACCTGCCATGACTCCACTCACCCTCTATGAACCCAAGTCCAACAGAGTGGCAGTGATGATGGTCAGCATGCATCTACCACCACCTGCCATGACTCCACTCACTTCCTATGAACCCAAGTGCAACAGGATGGCAGTGAAGATGGTCAGCATGCATCCACCACCACCAGCAATCACTCCACTGACATACTATGAACCCAATTCCAGCAGAGTAGCAGCAAAGATGGTTAGCATGCATCCACCACCAACTACTATGACTCTACTCACTCGCTATGAACCCAAGTCCAATAAAGTGACAGTAAAGATGGTCAGCATGCATCCACCACCACTAGCCAGGACTCCACTCACTTCCTATGAACCCAAGTGCAACAAAGTGGTAGGGAAGATGGTCAGCATGCATCCACCACCACCTACCATGGCTGCACTCACTCGCTATGAACCCAGGTCCAACAGAGTGACAGTGAAGATAGTCAGCATGCATCCACCACCACCTGTCATGACTCCACTCACATACTATGAACCCAAGTCCAACAGAGTGACAGTGAAGATAGTCAGCATGCATCCACCACCACCTGTCATGACTCCACTCACATACTATGAACCCAAGTCCAACAGAGCAGCAGTAGGATGGTCAGCATGCATCCAACACCACCTGCCATGACTCCACTCACTGGCTATGAACCCAATTCCAGCAGAGTGGCAGTGAAGATGGTCAGCATGCATCCACCACTACCTGTCATGACTCCACTCACTCGCTATGAACCCAAGTCCAACAGAGTGGCAGTGAAGTGGTCAGCATGCATCCATAACCACCAGCCAGGACTCCACTGACATGCTATGATCCCAAGTCCAATAGAGTTAAAGTGAAGATGGTCAGCATGCATCTTCCACCACCTACCATGACTCCACTCACTTGCTGTGAACCCAAATCCAACAAAGTCGCAGTGAACATGGTCAGCATGCATCCAACAGCACCTGTCATGACTCCACTCACATACTATGAATCCAAGTCCAACCAAGTGGCAGTGGAGATGGTCAGCATGCATCCACTACCACCAGTCAGGACTCCACTCACTCCCTATGGAGCCAAGTCCAACAGAGTGGCAGTGAAGATAGTCAGCATGCATCCACCATCACCTTCCATGACTCCACTCACTGGCTATGAACCCAGGTTCAACAGAGTGACAGTGAAGATACTCAGCATGCATCCACCACCACTAGCCATGACTCCACTCACTAACTATGAACCCAAGTCCAACAGAGTGGTAGTGAAGATGGTCAGCATGCATCCACCACTACCTGCCATGAAACCACTTACATCCTATGATCCCAAGTCCAACAGATTTAAAGCAAAGATAGTCAGCATGCATCCACCACCACCTGCCATGACTCCGCTCACTAACTGAGACCCCAAGTCCAACAATGGTAGTGAAGATGGTCAGCATGCATCCACCACCACCCACCATGATTCCACTTACTCCCTATGAACCCCAGTCCAACAGAGTAGCAGTGAAGATGGTCAGCATGCATCCACTACCACCTGCCATGATGCCACTCACTTGCTATGATCCCAAGTCCAACAGAGTTACAGTGAAGATGGTCAACATGCATCCAACACCACCTGCCATGTCTCCACACTCACTTCCTATGCACACAAGTCCAACAGAGTGGCAGTGATGATGGTCAGCATGCATCCAACACCACCTGCCATGACTCCACTCACTTGCTATGAACCCAAGTCCAACAGAGTGGCAGTGATGATGGTCAGCATGCATCCTCCACCACCTGCTATGACTCCACTCACATACTATGAACTCGAGTCCAATAGAGTGGCAGTGATGATGATCAGCATGCATCCACCACCACCAGCAATGACTCCACTCACATACTATGAACCCAAGTTCAACAGAGTGGCAGTGAAGATGGTCAGCATGCATCCACCACCACCTGTCATGACTCCACTCACATACTATGAACCCAAGTCCAACAGGGTGGCAGTGAAGATAGTCAGCATGCATCCACCACCACCTGCCATGAATCCACTCACAAACTATGAACCCAAGTCCAATAGGGTGGCAGTGAAGATTGTCAGCATGTATCCACTGCCACCTGCCATGACTCCACTCACACACTATGAACCCAAGTCCAACAGCATGGCAGGGAAGATGGTCAGCATGGATCCACCACCACCTGCCATGACTCCACTCACTGGCTATGAACCCAAGTCCAACAGAGTGGCAGTGAAGATGGTCAGCATGCATCCACCACCACCTGCCATGATGCCACTCACTGGCTATGAACCCAATTCCAGCAGAGTGGCAGTGAAGATAGTCAGCATGCATCCACTACCACCTGCCATTACTCCACTCACTTCCTATGAACCCAAGTCCAACAGAGTGGCAGGGAAGATAGTCAGCATGCATCTACCATCACCTGCCATGACTCCACTCACCCCCTATGAACCCAAGTCCAACAGGGTGGCAGTGAAGATGGTCAGCATGCATCCACCACCACCTGCCATGACTCCACTCACATACTATGAACCCAAGTCCAACAGCATGGCAGGGAAGATGGTCAGCATGCATCTACCACCACCTGCCATGACTCCACTCACATGCTATGAACCCAAGTCCAACAGAGTGGCAGTGAAGATGGTCAGCATGCATCCACCACCACCTGCCATGATTCCACTCACTCGCTATGAACCCAAATCCAACAGAGTAGCAGTGATGATGGTCAGCATGCATCCACCACCACCTGCCATGACTCCACTCACAAACTATGAACACAAGTCCAACAGAGTGGCAGGGAAGATGGTCAGCATGCATCTACCACCACCTGCCATGACTCCACTCACTGGCTATGAACCCAAGTCCAACAGAGTGGCAGGGATGACAGTCAGCATCCATCTATCACCACCTGCCATGTCTCCACACTCACATCCTATGAACCCAAGTGCAACAGGGTGGCATTGAAGATGGTCAGCATGCATCCACCACCACCTGCCATGACTCCACTCACTTGCTATGAACCCAAGTCCAACAGAGCAGCAGTGAAGATGGTCAACATGCATCCACCACCACCTGCCATGACTCCACTCACTGCCTATGATCCCAAGTGCAACAGGGTGGCAGTGAAGATGGTCAGCATGCATCCACCACCACCTGCAATGAATCCACTCACTAACTATGAACCCAAGTCCAACAGAGTGGCAGTGATGATGGTCAGCATGCATCCACTACCACCTGCCATGACTTCACTCACTTCCTATGAACCCAAGTCCAACAGAGTGGCAGGGAAGATGGTCAGCATGCATATACCACCACCTTCCATGACTCCACTCACTCGCTATGAACCCAAGTCCAACAGAATGGCATCAAAGATGGTCAGCATGCATCCACCCCAACCTGCCATGACTCCACTCACATACTATCCATTGAAGGCCAGTAGCAACACAACAACCACATTGAGCATGAATTCCACACAACAATGTACTCCATTTGACACACCCTCTGAACATCAGTTAGTATTACATTCATTTAAGACCCTTTTTCCTTACATATGGAAACCATTTGGACAGCTTCCATGCCAGCTTTGTAGTATTCAACTTCCTCTCTTTCATGTATACCTTTAATGTTCTGGCTGCTCTCAGTACTTTCCCAATGGAAAGCTAGTGAGCTTCACCACTTACTCTAATATAGCAAATTCAATACACAGTCCCAGGTTGGTCTGCTGTGTTGATATCAGGAGTTCTTGCAGCCCTTCCACAGTCAAAGCATTTGCTGTGCATTTTAATAGGGATGTACAATCTCCACCTTCTTCATGCATCCCTGCAGAGATTTCTCACCTGCTTAGCTGCCCTCCATGGAATGTATTTGGTACTTACCACCAAGTGACACATAGTGCTGAGGTGCAAATTTGAACCCATTCAACCAATCCTTGAGCTTTGCAACATTGTTGTCCAAAATCTCTTTTTCCAGTGCTGCTACATTTGTTGCATCTATAGTCAACTCCTGGTCCTCAAGCTGTTCAATTGCCTCTAGCTCCAAGATATCTGCCTTTGTTAGCAGTAAAATCACAGGAACTATGAAATCCCAAAAAGGTATTCATAAAAGCAAGAAGTCTATGCAAATACATACATACCATTCCCTGTATCACACTCCTGGAAAAACTTCCTTTCAGCTGCTGTAACCATCCTGTGGATGTCAGTCAATGCAATGCAAAACCTAAGTCAATCACCAGAATCACATCAGTATGGAAGTCACATCACTTGTGATGTTCTTACCAAATGGCATGTATTCTCTGGTTTAATTTTGGTGTCCTCGCACGATCCATCACAAATTTCCTCATCATGTTAAACTGCCCTTCGCTTCCAGCCTCAAATCCACATGAATCATGGAATACAAAACGTGGATTACTCCGAAAGACCAGCTCATCCTCAATGTTGTGGTAGCCACGCTGGATACATTCAACACTGTGTTGCATGAGTGCGCAAAGACAAGCCCCTCACCTTTATTGAACCCTGGACCATAGTGGGTTCTACCTGAATACAACCCAACTTACTGTTAATCTGAAGTATGGATCATGCATATCGCATACCTTCTGTCCTTCTCCATTGAAAATCTCTGGTTGATCTGTAGTGTTACAGACCCTCTGCAAAATTGTCGTTTTACCTGCATTTGCTCTGCCCATGACAAGAATGCGAAAGCGATGGATGCGATCGACATGCTCCTTAGCTTTTGCAGGGTCCAGACGATTGAGAGGCCGGAAAGGGGGTGACGCTAGTTATTATTGTTATGCTTGTCCCACTCGTTCACAAGTAAAATACGCACTCGAAGATTCTTCCCCCGTACTCGCAGGAACAGGAATATCCACATCACCTTCGGGGGGAGCGATACGGCTCGGTAGAGAACCTGGTCACGCAACTTCAGCAGATATATCTCACAGTGCATAGGCGTGTGTGCAACCACCTTCAGTATCCTCTGAAATGGGATTGTTCGTGATGCTGTAGACAGACTGAGAACGTGAGCGAATATCTTCATTGCCTGGAGGAGTATCTAGACAGTAATTTCCGTCAATACATGAATGTGAATGTATGTATAGCTGGGTGACGTACCAGGTTGATGAGCTTCAGCGCGGTCCTCTCGTCCATCGGCAAGCTGGGAAGAGGGTAACTCTGGTTACTGATGTTAGACTTCTCTCAATCATCACCAGCACCACACTCGCCCGTGAGTATTTCTCCAGCATGTACAGTAAGTGAACGTGAACTCGTAGTTTGATCATCAGTCAGCACAGGAGTAGGAGTGCTTCTACTATTTGGCAAACAATCTGGGCAAACAATTTCAGCGGACATGTGAACGATCATGAAAGAGGATGTGCGACCACCTTGAGGGGGGGCGGGAGCAGCAACATCCGAATCCGTGCTGCATGGACGATCGGTTTCAATTGGCGCAGGAATGTCGAGATCCGTATTACCTGCAGGAGAATGTCGACAGTAATAAGTTCAGCCTACCCAAGAACGCGACCATCGTGAAAAGCGTAGGACGTACTTGGTTGGGTTTCCACAGTGGAAGTGGAAGCTCGTTCAACCATTGCATGGTTGCTCCGTGCCCGAGAACGTGGTCGCCATAACGTTGGCCATAATCCGCTACAACACCCAAGAGCCATGAACAATGTAAAGACGAGGTTCTTGAAGTTTTCTGGAAAGCAGTAAGCGTATAGTTGCGGGAGGATGGAAGTAGTCGAGTGGTAAGGGCGTGGAGCTGCGGACTCGTGTTGATCGATAAGAAGAGCGCCCGTGGAATGCACACTGCCAATCCGTAAGAGCCATGCGTCACGCTGAGATCGTTGCAACCATAGAGCACCGTACTTATGCAGAGCGACTCTTTCGGAATCCCCTCTTCAAGCAAACGACAAGGGTTACTGCGGTGTTCTGCGGTCTCCCCATTGCGTTTTAGCAGCAGGCTTGAGACACTTGCTTCTTCAACGATTGAAACAGTCTAGAGACGAGACTTGCTACACGTCCTGGACTTCAGTAGCAGAACGGTTTGCACGAAGAAGTGTCCTTTCGTGTTGACCCGTTTCGCGATCCAAAAGACGCCATGCTCGTCCAAACGCTTGTCCTCCGATCGGTTGAGACCATTTTGACAAGGCAGCCTCCCTAGCGACGCGGCGACCCTGAACACTCCCATCGAGATATGGATCGGTTACCTCTCCAGTAAGTAGTACTTGTTAGACCATGCTGGACGACTACAAGCACACTGAGATATCCTACAGCATCCGATCCCATTCCCCTCCATCCGCCCGATTTATGGCTTCCTCTTCGAGAACTAGTACGCTCTTATGCACTACGAAGTATTGGGCGCAAACCCGAGAGGCTTGGTCTCGCCCGCCTGCTGGCAGCCCCGGGCTGTTATCGATCGCATCTCGAATGAGAAGCATTTCACTCTGCAAGCAATAGACGCCAGGTCTATTCACCTCCGCTCTTCGTGGTGTCGGCCAGCCATCCTCGGATTGTTTTCACGGGGCCTGTTAGGAAGCCACGCGACGTATGAACTTCTGGTTTGACTGTTGCGTCGCAATTGAAGCAATGGTGCCCCATAGTCGTCGCCCGTGCCCCCGTGCCCCCTCAACGATAGGCATCCTCCCATATTTTTTCACGCTCTTCTGATATTTAACTCTTCACAGTGTCGTAGGGAACAGGGCACTCGTACCCCGAAAGATCCCTGAACAATAGGTCGTGCTTAGAAGTAGATGGTCGCATTTTTTTGCGGCTAGATTACTCCAGACTTTCAATCAGTCCACCGACCCGCGCTTCTGAAGGTGTGGGTACCATACCCAATCTCCGTCGTCCTCGGGCTATCGTCGGCGATTCGAGATACCGTACATCCAATGGAAATGTGTACAAGATGATTGTTACATGCACGATAAAACCCACATCACGGCCACATGATGGCATGTTCAGCTCACGCCTAATGCCCAGCGTTGAGTGTCTTCAAACACCTAGATCGAAGGGTTCCAAGCCCCGCGGGGAAGTCATTTGGCTCCAGCTTGCATCTCTTCAATACTGTCTTCCCTTTCACCCTCGCCCATTGACCACACCCACCAGATACGATTAAACATCGGCTTTAAAGACGCCAGACATGTAGGCCATCTTAGTCTAATAGTACCTAGCAAGCAGACGAATTTGTCAATCCAGACTATACAGTACAACACACGACCTAGATGCAGCATATGTATGTGACAAGAAGCGAAGGTCAATCTAACTGGTATCTAACAACCTATCCTAACAACTTGCTCTGCCTTTCCAAAAACATTACTTTGGGCCTGTCTTCCTCTTCATACGTCAACTCTTTGCTCATCATGACAATTTCCAGATCCATCGGTCCTTCTCGCAGAATACCTCCACCCGAGTCTCATGTTCGTACCACATGTGGAGGTTGTACGACTTTCTCAGTGTCTGCACCATCATGACCTCGACCGAACACCACGCGCGCGTGTGGTAAGCGTCGTCCACGAGGCTGATCAAGGCGTTGCATTGCGCGATGATCATGGGAAGAGCGGCAACGCCGGGTGCAGGATTGTCTTGGTCAACGCATGCATGATCCTATGTACGAAGATGTCATGTCAGCTGCTTACTGAAACCAGATTTGACTCACGACCCATATTCCCAGTCGCTCTTTGTCCACGGACGGATGAAGCAATAGGAAGTTCTCGATGGCATTCACCATTCGGTCGTACTGCATGTTGCTACTGTCATCCGGTGTATCCCGTGCTGTCCCAGAGCCTTTATTGATCCAGCGGTATGAGAAAAAGATGACAACGTCGGCTGTGTCCCCGGGCTGACCGTCATTCTGAACGTTCGATCTGTACAGCTGCACCAAAGGGTCGCCCGTTCCTGGTAACTTGTCACTTGATCGCGGTATCTTTCCGAATCCCAGGAAGTTTGAAAAGCGCACAAACTTGAGCGCATCGAACAGACGAGCCTTCTCCGTGTCCGTAGCGAGTGCATCAGCATACACACGTCGCAGGTCTTGTAGAGCGTTCTTGTTGTTACTACTACTGAGCAGTACCGGGCGCAGTTTTTCCTGGAAGAGTACTCGGTAGCCTTTCCGAAGCTTTGCCTCATCCTGTCGACGAGCAACTTCCTTCTTCACATCACCACCCAATTGCCGGCGGAGCCCTTCAAGTACGAGCGTTTCCATAGCCGAGTCACCATTGAACACCGCATAGTCCAGCGCCTTGTAGCCTTGTTCGTCAATAGCATCCATATCTGCACCGACATCCACTAATTCGGTCAAATATGAGCGATGCTCCTCTGACGGTTCTTTACATAAAGCAATCGCAGGCGTGCATCCACTCGGTGGGTTGAACTGCTTCAACGCCTCTTGGCGCTGTCAATCTCGTAATAAAGCAAGGCCATAGAAAAGTCGGCTCATTGCGATGACCGTTGGGTCCGCTGAGTTTCTCGTAAGTTCGATGCCCTCCGATGCTGCCTTGATAGCTTGCTTTCCTTCACCGCGGGCGGTATAGCAGAGTGACAGGCGGCTGAGGCCAACCATCTCCCAGGTTGTAAAAGTGTTAAACAAGCGACGCTGGTTTGGGTCCGACGACCGAGGATCAAGGGCAGCTTTGAGACGTCGAACGCTCATAACGTGTTCCATGAGTTGTTCGATGGCCACATCCAACAGAGGACCACGACTCTGTCCAGCAAGCTGATAATTAACCATGCCCAGATTCCCCACGGCATGCACTTCAGTCACCCCCCCCAGGGGACCTATTAGGTTCATATATTCTTATAGATGTATCCACCTAATAGGTGTTGACCACCTGGGTATTCCCAGTGACTGCTGGAGATTTGCCAGGCCCTGGAGATTCTCCAGAGCAAGGTGTCAGACATGGACTTTCTCCAGGATTATTACATCTATAACAGAGTGCCTGGGGTCCAAATGGGGCTTTCCCCAGTGAGTTAATAGACCTATTTCCTGGGTATCCTGGGGGATTCTCCGGCCTAAATGGACCTGTTCCCAGTGCATCCTGGGGGATTCCCCAGCCTAAATGGACCTGTTCCCAGTGCATCCTGGGGGATTCTCCAGCCTAAATGGACCTGTTCCCTGGACATCCTAGGGGATTCTCCAGCCTAAATGGACCTGTTCCCTGGGCATCCTGGGGGAATCTCCAGCCTAAATAGACCTGTTCCCAGTGCATCCTGGGGGAATCTCCAGCCTAAATAGACCTGTTCCCAGTGCATCCTGGGGGATTCCCCAGCCTAAATGGACCTGTTCCTTGGACATCATGGGGGATTCCCCAGCCTAAATGGACCTGTTCTCTGGGCATCCTGGGGGATTCCCCAGCCTAAATGGACCTGTTCCCTGGGCATCCTGGGGGATTCTCCAGCCTAAATAGACCTGTTCCCAGTGCATCCTGGGAGTTTCCCCAGCCTGAATGGACCTGTTCCCAGGGCATCCAGCCCAAACAGACCTATTCCAAGATGATCATGGGAACCTCCAGTTCAAATAGACGACCATCACAGCATGAAGGATCAATCAAAATGATTTGGAGTCTCCATGTTGCTGACAGGAGTGTGTATCATGCCAAGTACCTATTTCCATGGAATCTGATTTGAGCACTATATACAATATGAATATGTGAAAAAGTATGGCCATAGAACACTGAGGAAAGACTGGTGACATCTGATGGAGGGAGTAGAATATACTTGGTGATGGTGATTGCCCAGGCACAGCAGACATATACTTTCACCATGCTTCCCAAGGCTTCAGTGATCTCCAGTCCTGGCCATTGCATACAAGTCAAAGATTGTCCAGGTGTCATTGGAATTTTCCCACCCACTCTGGGGATCCACAGGGTATGCAGCAGATCCTCCAGGCAATGCTTGGAATTTCCCAGCCAACTCCTGTCTCTAGGGGCTCTCCTAGCAATGCTGGGGATTTTCCCACCAACTCTGGGGATTCTCCAAGCTATGTCCTGGGGATTCCCCAAGCACTACTGGGGATTCTGCAACCCACTCTGGGGATTCTCCAAGCACTGCTGGGGATTCTCCAGGCAATGCTGGGGATTCTCCCACCCACTCTGTGGATTCTCCAGGCAATGCTGGGGATTCTCCAACCCACTCTGGGGATTCTCCAGTATATGTCCTGGGGATTCTCCAGGCAATGCTGGGGATTCTCCCACCCACTCTGGGGATTCTCCAGGCAATGCTGGGGATTCTCCAACTGACTCTGGGGATTCTTCAAGCTATGACCTGGGGATTCCCCAAGCACTGCTGGGGATTCTCCAGACAATGCTTGGGATTCTTCAACCTGCTCTGGGGACTCTCCCACCCACTCTGGGGAGTCTCCATGGTATACTGGGGATTATCCAAGTTCTGTCTTGGGGATTCTCCAACCTGCTCTGGGCATTCTCCCACCCACTCTGAGGATTCTCCAAGCTATACTGGGGATTCTCCAAGTTCTGACCTGGGGAATCTCCAGGCAATGCTGGGGATTCTCCCACCCACTCTGGGGATTTTCCCAGCAATGCTGAGGATTTTCCAATGCACTATGTGCATTCTCTTGTTAGTTTAATCAATCATAATGCTTGACCCAGCAGGAGGTCAAAGGCATTGCAGGTCACCATAAAACAGAGTTCCTTAGGGTAACATTGAATGTAGATCACTCATACATATCTTTTATCTGGGCACAAACTATTTATTGATGAAGCTTGGGTATGCATCTAGTATCTACACCTTTTTGATGGCACCTGCAATGGTGATGAGGGCAAATAACCAGTTCCAATGTCCTCCAACCAATCCTCATCCTCTGTAAATTCCCCTTCATTTGCTTGCTCAGTGGGACATTCCTCTTCCAGTTCCATCTCTTCAATGGCCATCAACAGCTCATCATCTCCTTCTGACATTACATCCCCTTCATCAGAGTCATTCTCTTCTAATACTGGTGCTGTTAGATCCTCTGAAGCATGGGTTCCACCAGGATTATGTGTGGCAGCAAGGCAATCCCTGATGTCTTCTGCTGTAGGTCCCCATGGCCTAGATGCAGCCCATGCATATGGCATATGTCAAACCTTAGCCTCCCATTTGACATATACTGCAACAATGGAATCCCTGTAGGCATGCAGGTGATACTTGTAATATTCATCTAACTCCCTATGAGATGGGACATAAACATGGTATTTGCACTCACCTGCCACATTTTCCAGAGCAGACTTTACACTCAGCCACTCCATGGAAAACCATTCCTGCATGATAGACCGCTCTCTTGACAGCCTTCTTTCTTCTTCATTACAGCAATCAACTTCCAACATCAGCCTGATTCCCTTGCACACACTCTCATCAGCAAGCCAATGTGGGGTGCTAGCACTAAGCTCCTCAAGACCATCCTGCCAAATATCACTATCAACATCCAGCTGAAAGATACCTTTAGAAGGTATGGGATTGGGAGGGATGGCACCAGGTGGTGCCTTACACAGTCATATCATACTCTGCAGTTCACCACAGATATTATTGTATGTGGTGACAAGTTTCAGGATGGTAGGCTCTTGTTGTTTTATGGATGACTCCACATGTGACTGTAAATGATTTTCTACATGATGTTATTGAACATGGCAGCCAGAAATAAAAAATTGCTCAGTACTGGAAGAGGTCCCATATGACCATTATAGTCACTGGAACTCAGACTTGCGCTGATGAAGTCATTCCCTTATCCAAACCTTAAGTGCTTGTGCATTTGTTTGTGTTTGGAGCCACTTGTTGTTCCTCAGCAGATGAAGGTCAGTTTGGGCAGAAAGTCCCAATGAAGCCTTTTTCTTCTTGAGGGCCTGGGCTGCCTTTGACAGTGACCCTTTTGCTGCAGCAAGTTGTAGATTGTAGTCAACAATGTCATTGACACGATCATCAACAAGATCCTTCTCTAACTGATCCACACAGCACTGATAGTCCTCAACTGTTTTCTCCAGGGCAAGAACATGTGCCAACTGTTCAGAACCCTTGTTCTTTGACTGACCTACAGGTTGGTGAGTCATATGATCACACACACACAAAGGGAACAGACTAATGAGGTAGAAGTTGAGTTTGTGCATGTACTTGTGCAGCCCACTCATGCTGTAGAGTCTGCATGTCAACATGCAGAGCATGAAGAGCCTCCAAAGCCACCAATTTCCTACTTTTGCAGAGGGACCATTTCCTGCTCAGCCACTGGCCAAATGCATCAAAAGATTTCTTGTCCAAGTGTCGAATTTGATTGTCAAGGACAAATAATCTCTGATGATACTAAGGGTAAAATGAGCACTGGAATTATATTTGAAGAAGAGTCAATGCTTACCCCAGAAACTCAAAGAATTGGAATAAGCATTTTTAGGGCACTCCATAGTCGCTCACACCCCTCACCATCTGACAAGCCAAAGCCTACACATTTATGTGGGTGATATACCAATTGGCATGGCCATTGATGACCATAAGCATGGAAGACAGAAATACCAAACTTCAACCTGGAGAGTATCCCATCATCAAGGAGTTTCCACTTTCGACAGCTATGTTCCAATTGACAACCAATGTCATATAAGAGGCCAACAGTCATCTTGGCAGGGAGATGGTCAAAGAGATGTTTCACCAGTGCTAGGGCATAGTGCTGCTTTTCACCTGCTGATGTCATATTAACCAACCAGAGGACACGATCATGACGACACAACAAAGCCATAAGCCCTGTATCTGCAAAAAATTGTGTGCTGGCCTTTTGCCTCTTCTCATCTGCTGCATGGAAAGAATCTCCACACCCATCCAACACAGAGGCAGGCACCCTCATTCCATCCTCCAACCTGTCCTGCTGGTTTTGAGTCTGAGAATGATGTTGACTGGTTGGGAGGGATCTCTGTTTCTCAATGAAAACCTCCATGGCCTTCACCTCTGACTCAGGGATGAATACAGTGCTGGTGGGATTGGGAGGGTCATCAGTGGCAGATTTGTTGGTTCTCTTCTGAGTGAAACATGCATCTAAGCAGACAATGCAGTCAAAGCTATTGGGTCTCAGTCATCTAGTCAGCAACAATGAGCTTGTCATTGACTCACTCATCCTGAGGAGGGTTAGAGCTCTGTAAGTCACCTCCCCCAAAGCAAAGAGGACAGCAAGCACATAGTTAGTCACTTGGCCAGGGGCTATCTTGCTGTGGCATGGAGTTTGGGTGAAAGGACTGGACCATAGCAGAAATATGGTCCTCCACATATATTGTCAATACACTATACCAATGATAAGCATTACTGAAATGCTGCCGGTGATTGTCCTGATTATTTGAATAAGCACCCATCATTACACCAGAGATATTTGTGTGGGTACATGTACATTCAAACCATGATGATATACCAATACAAGAAGTAGCATACAGGGTGGATGTGAAGACAAAGGCAGAGATCCAGTGATGGTGTTTGGAAAAGTACATACCTTGAACAGCAGTCTATACCCTTGACCATCCAGGAAGCTTTCAAGTGCTTCACACCATGCAGTTGTGTTTGGGGTTAGCCAGACAAAGAGCTTCTTTACAAACTCCAGTACATGAAGGTCAACTGCCAGAGTAGGTACCACAGGGGATGATGCAAATAACCCATGGCCCATGAGGCATATAGGAGCTGGGGTGCATGCACAGTAGCTTATCCCAATGTCCTCCAAACCTGGGTGTACATAAGCATCATAAGAGCAAACAACAAAAAGGTCACATATGGTCAAAGAAGAGACAGCAAACAGTGAGTTGATACACTGTGCAAGTGCAACATCGATGGATGACTGGGGGGTCTACCACCATGCGGAGGGATTGGGATGCCTCGAGATAGCACATGTAGGGCTTGAGAAGTGCTGGAATGATATCTTGTGACCACCGTCACCATTGGTTCTCGTGCTTCTGTGAACTGCTCAGACATGAAGGCAAGCCAACCTCACTGAGTTCGAGCTCATTCACAGCATTGAAGACATCAACAGGTTGGTGCTGAGGGCGATGTGGCATTGCAGCAGTATCTTGAGCATGGCATTGGCAGCCTGGAAGTACAAAGACATGTGGAGGTGCAGGGAGGTACAGCGCTTTCATACCAAAAGGGCGGCATTGACAAGCTAGGGGAGGAGGGACAAACAATGACTGTGTCATATTCTACCTAAAAGTAAACATGTATAACCTCTTAGACATAGGATCAGAACATACTGAAGGGGCAGGTATACCAAGTGACACTTGGTTGTTTGATGATGGAGTGGCTACATTGGGCAGCCAGTTGGTTGAGGCAGATGACATTGATAGGACCTGTAGGGGAGCTAAGATGATATGAAGAATACCATAATGAAATTGCACACACCAAAGGGCCAGAAGTACAAAGTGATGGCTCATTACCAGACAAAGATGAAGGATGGTCAGTGAGTACACTGGGTACCAGACCAGCTTGGACAGATGAAGCAGAGGAGGCCTGTAGAGAAATGATGAGCACAACATGAGGCTTGAAGACAGGGAAAACTCACAATATTAGAATTACTCATAGAAGGCGAAGCATTGCGATGCTTCCAAGGCTTTGGACGGCGAACAGCCATCTCAGATCATTCTGGAAACTGTGACGCAAAGCCAACAGCGGTACGCCTGGGACTCGAAGTCAACAGGTGGTGGAAAGCGTGACACGAAGTCAGCAGGGGGTGTCAGTCCAAGGGGATTTTGACCAGATGATGAACCTCTGGAAGGGAAAAACTTCACAGAAAATTTGTCAGATCACCACATACAGCCAAGTAGGATCCTACTTACCAGAGCACAAGTCTTGAGCAGTTAAAAACAAAAGTCACTATCAACATCACAGTGAGCAGGAACCCCATCATTAAGATGTCACACATACCAAGCAGAACGAGTCTCAAAGAATTAAATGGTGCAGATCTTGATGCAGATAAAGCATCAATAGCAGTGAAGGGGGATGGGAACATTCCTTGCCTGGCAGTGGGAGTGTCAGTGAATAACATGTTGCTATCAACAAAAAAAAAGGCAGTGAGCACAAAGCGTGAGATTAAAGTTCAGTCACAGGCAACATTCCGAATCATCGAATTGATTCAGCCTGCTTTACGACATGGTACATACTCGTACTAAACAAATTTGGACAGAAAAAAAAAGGATTTGTGGCAGAGGATGTCAGACAAAGGTAAAAATGTGGGGGAGGGATGGTTGACGCCCGAGATAATCAAATGCAGTTTGGATGTAGAATTCACAAGCCAAGATGAAGGCTTCGTATGCTGCTTGGTTGCCAGAGCCATCCAGCTCGATTGGGGACTTCAAACGAAAGGGCACTCCTGGCCATGCAGATAGCAACTGACAGAACTTGTTCAGATACAGCAATGCCACCTCCATCTCACTAGCAGTCAACCCCAAATCATGTGGCTCCCAAGGAAGAGGTGCCAACCAACTTGAAAGACCACATCCACAGGGAAGATAGACCAAAGAAGTGATTGGCACATATACTTATCTAGGCTATCGGGCCAAAGCTGCAGGACAAGGGCCTGATCGAGTGCGCAAAGTTCATAGTGGAAGTTGAGTTCGTAGAGTTCCCATAGAAGGGAACGTGTGAAATGAAGGGGTGGGTCTGAAAGGCTCGAAGCCCGGACCTGCGCAAGATAAGTATGAAGAACAGATCTAAATAGGATGAAATACGAACCTGCATTCCCCTCCACTCAATCTCTTCCAATGTACGAACAGGATCATCATGAGCTGCTTGAATGATGTCCCCCAAAATCGCCCAAACCACCGACTTCATGGATGCACTCTGGGTGCCAGAGGGCAAGTGCTCTGTGTCAGTACCATTGAGGAAGTCCCTCCACATCTGAGGGGAAGGGCTCTTCTGCGGAGACCAAATGTCAACTCGATTCATCCAAGCCAGGTGAGCAGAGAGCCAATTCAACATGTACATCTTCTTTCATTCAGGGGTGGTCACATTGACCAACAGCGTGGGCTTTGGAAAGCGATAACCAGGGTCCACAATGCCTGACTTGACTCTGGACATATCCTTTGAAGCTTTCCTCCAAGCCAATGCAAACAGACTGTGGGGCTTGGGAATTTCTGGAAGATCAGGCTCTTCCCACCTTGCCGAGTCCCCACCACCTGATTGTTTGGGGTGCGAAGCTACAAGTTGGTCAGGAACAAGCAGAAAGAAAATTAGGGTACATACCTCTGGAGGGGCCTGCAGTCGCTTGTTCCCTGGCAGCCCTTGTCTGCTTTTTCATTGATTGCTTCCCAGTGCTTGAAGATGGGTTTGATGAGGATGTGGCAAATGATACTTGCAGGGGCTCTGGTTGCTCCACGAATGTACCCTCATAGTCCCTGCGAGTGTGAATGTGGTGCAGGAGACTGCCAGCACCATGGTAGATTGATGGGAATGGCTTAGCTACCCCCTTTTCACAATACATAGCTTTCACTATGTCTTCAGGGCACATCAATCTCACAGGCTCCTTGATATTCATATCAGGGGAGATGTACACCTCGGTACGCATGAGCCAGACTGGCACCCCAGTGAAATACAGTGCTTTGCAAGTGGCAGTATCCTTCGTGAAGCACCCCATCCAGGTGGGGTTTGCGTGTACAGGTTTTGAGCAGGGAGACGAAAGAAGTGGGTAGAGGATCTCAATGTATTCGAGCAAAGTGTAAATGTCAAGCAGCTTGCGCTGAAGCTGGGCAACAAAAATGACGAGGTCTCGGAATAAAAGGGGGTGATGCCGCAAGCACAAAACCTCATGTTGAACCGACCGCACTAGTTGGGTCATAAGGTCTCAACCCACAGGTCGATTGCAGAGGGGGTGGTAGTGGCTGTGCAGTTGCTGAAGTAGCTCTTCAAAGGCCTTGACCTTTGTCTCTTCAAGTGTTCCCACCAGATACACAGAGCCGAGTGGAAGGACGAAATCTGTGGATGTTGGAGTGAACCAAGCAATATTGAGAGTAGGGACCGTATTTTTTTGAGGTATGCAAACAGCATATTCATAGTTTTTTTCGTATGTTTGAGGCCATTGGAAGCAATCGACAAGGCCGAACTGACCATCGGCATGTGGACAAAGATCGACTTCTTCGAAAATGTATGGCTCCGGAACGAAGTCTGCATTGGGTGACGTGATCACCCAGTGGTCCTTGCACACGACCACTCATGCATCCAGTGATGTAATTTTAGCTGTGGATGGTAAGTAAGCTCTGGGAAAACATAAAAGTAGAGGAACATACCATCGCCGGGCCGGGTGAACGCTTTGAAGCATGTAAGTGCAGTCCCCCAGGACATTTTCACTTGTGTTGGAATTGAACTGCAAGGAATAACGGACAGATCATGTGTAGATTAGTTGGTGACAGGGTGAAAGGCATGTAATTAAATACTCACCTTTGTGAAAGAAAGCAAACAAATGTTGGTGGTGGGAGAGGGTCCAGGATAAAGGGCAGGGTGAACGACAGGGTGAATGGCATGTAAACAACATGCACCTTTATAAAAGAAAATAAGAGTACGACAGTGGTAGGAGAAGGTCCGGGGCGAAGGGTTTGGTAAACAATGGTGTGAATGGCATGTAATTGACACGCACCTTTTATGAAAGAAAATAAGAACATGACAGTGGTGAAAGAGGATCCAGGAAGAATGGCAGGGTGAACGATGAAGTGAATGGCAGGGTGAACGACAAAGTGAACAACGGGGTGAACGGAGGGGTGAACGACGAAGTGAACAATGGGGTGAATGGAGGGGTGAACAACGAAGTGAACAACGGGGTGAACGGTGGGGTGAATGGCAGGGTGAATGACGGGGTGAATAGCATGTATAGAACACGCACCTTATACCAGAAAGTAATGGAAGGATGATGGCGGGAGAGGATCTGGGGTAGAGGGCAAGACAAACTCCTCGAGGTCTTGAACCCCACTAGCAGCACGGTGGCGCTGGGGTGACCTCAGTGACATGAAGTCAACAGAGTGCGACCTAAAGTGACACAAAGTCAACTTCAGGTCAAGATGAGCGGCACGAAGCCAACTTGAACCCAATGGGAGATGATGCGTGTGGTGGGGAGGGACTTGAGACCTTGAGGGTGGAGGCGCTGAGTGATGAAGTGAGGAAGGCAAGGGTAGTAGGATGAAGAGTAGTTGCGGTCAGAAAATCACAAGTATTTGTTTGTTTGTAGGGATTTACCTATTATGCTTATGTACATATATTGATAGCAATGTTTGATGTGATAGCCTGGAGAATTCCCAGGGCAAAAATACCTAAGTCATGGGACCATGTTCCAGCTGCACAGTGCCCAGCAGCTCCACACTTTGTTACGAACGACTGTCATCCTCTCACCTCCCCGTCATCATCTTCCCACTCACCGCCTCTATGCTTCAAGTTTGGACATGTTGGCTGAACCTGAGCTGGCTCGTGCCGCTCACTCAGAGCTGCAGCTGACTTCATGTCGCTGCAGTTTGTACTCTGTTGACTTTGTGTCACTGAGGTCACCCCAGCACCACCGCGCTGCTAGTGGGGTTCAAGACCTCGAGGAGTTCATCTTGCCCTTCACTCCAGATCCTCTCCTTCCCGCTCGCAAAGGTATGTTTTATAGCACTATTCCTTCCAGCTGATTCTAAACACCTATGTTCATTCATTAGTGCTGATCTCGTTTCTCTCCTGGGTCACTGTCACTCTGCCTAGTATTGCTGTCTGAGGTATGTCTATTGTTAGCAGATGTTGATCCTGACTCATTATCGTTATCAGGTGTGAGGTTTCAATCATCTTGTTCAAATCTGTACTTGTTGCAACTCTCGCTATCAGGTATGAGATTTAAATCATTTCATTTGTCCATACTTGTCATGTCCCTCACCCACCCACTCTGTGCTCTATTGCAGTCTGCAGTAGATGTATTGTTATCGGCTGTTGATCCCCACCAATCCTTATTATAAGGTATGTGCTACTGTCACTTTTCATTGGACTTACAAATCCGATCATGCTCTTTAATATCTAGGTATAAGTTATCTCGTTCATCTCCACTCGACCACTCGCCTCATTCCACACCCACCCACTCTGTGTTGAATTGCAGTTTGTGGTAGATATATAGTTATTGACTGTCGATCCTCACTTATCATTGTTATGAGGTATGTCCTACCTTTGCATTTCATTGGACCTACAAATCTGATCATGTTCTTTAATATCTAGGTATAAATTATCTCCATCAGTGCTCACCTCATTCCTCACTCACCCACTCCTTGTTGTATTGCAGTTGGAGGTACATCTATCGTCATCAGGTGTTGGGCTGACTTATTGTCACTATCAGGTATGTGTCAGTCTCTTTTTGTTAGATTTACGAATCTGATCACCCTCTCTAATATCTAGGTATAAATCATCTTGTTAGTTGGTGCTCGCCTCATTCTTCACCTGGCCAACTGCTATCGTAGTCTGAGCTATGGATATCATTACATACTCTTGATCTACAGTTACTGCTGTTATCAGGTATGTCTTGTGGTCTGTTTACATTGATTTACGAATGCGGTCAGCCTCTCATAATCCCTAGGTACCCATCCCATTTGCTAGCACCTGTCAATCACAGCAGAAATAAAGTTTGATGTCAATGCTCCCAGAACCAAGTTTCTGGTAATGATCTCCTTCCATTCCTCACCAACTCTGTGCTGTATGTAGTCCAAAGTACCCGTATCATTGTCAACTTTGTTCACCATTGTCATCAGGTATGTGTAGTGGTCTCTGTTTGTTGGATCTAAGAATATACCTGCTCTAGTTACCAGGTATACATTATCCTGTTCATTGGCACTTGTCTCATTCCTTACCCACTCCATCTGGTACTGTTGTCCAAGGAGGTATGTTTAAACCTTTTTGTTGAATTTTTGAACGTTATGAAATAGATGCCAAAATAAGGTTTAATGTCAATGCTCCCTGAACCTAATTTCTTGTAGTGATCTCATCCATATTCCAAGGTACCTGTATTGTTATCAACTGTTCACTGACACCTACCATGGTTATTTGTCAAAAGAATATATCACCCTTGAGCTGCTGTCTGTAGGTTTGACATCAACTTTTTGTTTTTATTATATCTTCTGCTCACAATGACAATGACAGTCCTACTCTATCAGTTGACATGCCACATTTTTCCTCTGCCCTGAATGCCAGATTTCCATTCAATTGACCCTTCTCAATAGGATTGTGCAAGCTAGAAGGAAGCGAGGGTGCTAGTGTGAATTAGGTGTGTAGGCTTCTTCTGGGACCAAATAAATAGCTCAGTAGTGAACGTTTCATCCTCCGTTTTCTCTTCTTCCTTGTCTTCTTTTCTTCACTCGCTTCAAATCAGGTGTGTAGCCCTTTGTGCAAGATCATGAATTGTCCACTAACCAATGTTTGGCCTGAACCCAGTCTTTCCTTACCCAGTCGTTCCTTACCTGAACATCTTTTCCTTTCCATCTCGCTTGATTTCACATCAGCAAAGAGTGTGTGGTGACTACATGTTCCACAGTTCCACTGGCCCACAGATTGACTACGTGTCTACCAGGTCAAATTCATCATGCCTGCGACTAGGTTGTCTGCTGTTACTTTCAAAGTTGGTCCCCCCATTGGTGCCCGGAGGTCAAAGAGAGTCAATCCTACCGTCACTTCGCCCACCAAAGCCCAACCTTCACATGGTGCAAAGGCCCATCACTGGGTAGTTAAATGTGAGTACAGACCTACTTCCTGTGTCTTGTGTACTACTGTCTCAACTCTTTCCATCAGCATGAGGTGGAAATCAGGATATGATTTCTGAGACACACGAGCCAATGTCAGGGGATGGTGAGGAGTGCTCGGTGTGTAGTGCTACCTTTTTTTTTTTTTTGCTGACTGACCACTGTTTTCAGAACTGTGAATCCAGCTCTGTAGCTCGACGTCCCCCTCTCCAGCCACGCTCAAGTTGTAATTCTTTGCAAGGGTTGACAGAGAAAGAACACAAGGATCAGTACCTTGACTCCTTCTGGACGAAACAGGTTACACTCCAGAATGGTATGAAGCTTGACCACGCTGTTGTCCTTGAGCAGCTACAATTGGGCATCATTTCTATGGAAGATATAGTTGCTGAGCAGGGTCATGAAAAGTGTAAGTGTGTGATCTATGTATGTAGCTGTATTCCTTCTCAAGGTCGCCACCAGCTGTTACCCCCAATGACAGTGAAGAGGATGAACAAGCTGTTGAGAGTATGGTGCAAGCTGAAGGTGATCTGGTCTCAGAGGACCTGGTGGATCATGATGGTTGCCAAGCTATTGAAAATATGATGGACTCTGTTCGTCATGATGATGTTGAGCATGAAAGTGCATCAGGTTTGTTTATTTGATTAAACTGCATTATTCACATAATTTACATGTGTCATTGAATAGACAGTGATTGGTCAGCTGACCAGAGGCATGACCTTAAATGCAAACAAACCCTGAGAGAAATCTGCACTGGCAATTATGATACTGATAACCATCCTTCCACTCCCCCTCTCCCTTCTCCATCCTCATCGGAAGAAGAAGAAGGAGCTGCTGATACTGAAGGCAACACTGACAGCTCTGTGACCAGGAGGTGTAGGGAAGCCAAAGGGAAATCTTGTGCCCTAGCCAACACATCCTCTGAAGATGAGGATGGACCTAGTGACACTGGAGACCTCCCTGATGGCTTGGAGACGACTGGGATGCATGGGAAACCCAAAGGACGACATTGTGCCTTCTGCAAGGTAGTAGTCACACCCTCTGCGCCTACCCTAGCCAGTGACCTCAGTCAATGCGAGGATACATCTAGTGCAGAAGCAGGCTTACTGCGCTTCAAACCAGGGTGGCTTCCCTTGGAAGCCATACGAAAGGCACAGGCACTTGGCATGCACACCACTCAAGAAGCCCAGGCAATTGCAGATGAGTATGGCAAGACTCTTGGGTCAATCATGGCTGCTGCTGGTCTTACCACAAAGGCAACTCGTGCTGAATCTGTGTGGAACATGCATCAGGCTTGGTATGCACATACCAATCCAAAAGTGTCTGCAGGTCAGTACATCCTAACTTGTTGCAGTTTCGACTCCACATTGATTCAATCGCAGAGGAAACCAAAGACTACTATAGGCATCACACCAAGCACTATGAGGACCATAAAGATGAGGATGAACATCCTCAACTGTGGGCTGAGATCTGGAAGTATTGGAGTGAGTGTGTCAGTGGGTCCAAAGACATCAGTTCCAAGGCAATGGTGGGCCGTGTAATGGCTTGCCATGACTCCTTTACACAAGGGGTGGGTAATACTGTTGTGATTGTTTGCTTCTTGAATAACCTCTTGTACAGGCACAAACTTGGTGCAATGTAGAGGGCATACATGTCTTTGGATGTGTAATTTATAGTGGGAGCGATGAAGCTGCATGCCAATCCCAAGGAATTTTTGCTGGATCCTCCCTTCTCATGCAGCTTGCGAGTGAGAGGCAGACCAACATAACACAATTATTAGAATACCTGTCCACCATTATCAAGTATGTATAACATATGCCATGTACAATTGCCCACTGACTTTTCTTTAGGTATAAAATCCTTAACTCTGCTGCTTTGGTGCCTCTTCCTGACTTTAATGTGCTGTCACAACCCCATTATGACCATGCACTGGGATTAAAACCTCAAGAATACAGGCATGATCACAATCGGCAAGTTTTACCTACAATCATACTCCATAAATTCCATACATCAATAAATCTATTTGATTCATATTCATCCTCTCAAGTGCTGCCACAGAAGAGAATGGTATCACATGAGGCCAGAGAAATGTTTCTTGGAAGTCATTGCTTGATCTGCTGTATGTTCACCAGTATACCATCACTGATTGGCCTGCTGGAGTCCCTGCTGTTGGTCCAGATTTCAATGTCAAATGCCTCAATGCTGATGAACTTCGTGCTCTGACTGTTCCTTTCCTGAAAGAGTCAATGGGTGCAGATTACCATGCTGAGGCTCCACTAGATGACAAAGAAGACCAAGCTGAATACCTTGTCCCTTTGCCGAATTCATCATTTTACCTCAAGAAATAGACTGATGGTGAGTTGTTGACACAAAATGGTTGCCCTCACTGACATGAATAATCCAGATCAGATTGAGCTATTTCACCACAGTGATGCAAGGATGTGTGACATCCCACTTGTGGTGAACACATTGAACCAGCACCTCCATGTTCTTTCTGATTCAGATGCATTCATTAAGGCCCTCCCTAAAGGTGACAAGTTTAAGGAGAGAAGTGCCCCTTCATCTTTCCCTGACCAACCTGTGCGAGGACGAGTGCCATCCAACAGACGTCACCCCTTGCCAGCAGCATCCAACACCCACCGTATGACTGTGCCTTCTTTATCCCCAGCTTATAGATCACCCCAGCCACCTGTGCAGCACCATGTGTCTCCCTCAACATCCCACCACACCCAATGACAGCAATCACCATCCTGCACATGTCACCCCTCTCCTGCAGGATCACACCACCTGAGGCGAGGGCAATTGCCATCCCATGGACCTCGTTCCACTCAGCCAGCATCCCACCACTCCCCTCTCCCTCCTTCATCCCCTGTTGAGGAGTCACCGCAGTCATCTCCACAAGGTCCATTGTTGCATGGTGATCATCACACATATCTTGCTCCAGCAGCTGCATATCATCATCACCCCCCTTCTGATAACTACTCTCTGACCCCATGTCCTCGCCACCACCCTCAGCATGAGTCACACAAGCGCTATAGAGGATATCAGGACAATGAGAGTGATCATGGTGGTCCTTCACAACAGGGAAGAACTCACCGAAGGTATGTTGCTGGGTAGCCTATGTGTACAATGAGACTAACATGCACAGTGTGGTTGAATACATTTATTGAAACCCTCCCCACAAGAGACATCATCGTCATGACTCTGATGACTCTGATGGACGTTCCTATCACACCCATGATCGACGCAACCACTACTAGGCATGTTTTCATCTTGATCATTTGCTTGCTACTGGCTCATGTACACACCAGTTCAACATGTTTGCATCATTAGCATGTAACTATGATACCCTGTGGCTGTATCATCTTCCCCCTGCATATCCTTCCTTTGTGTAATGTCTGCCATCATTCATTTTGTCCATTATCCACCATGGTCTTTTTGTTACCATCATAACTACAATACCCTTACAAGACCATTCATTTTCTCCTCACACCTATGCATATTCAATCTGATAGCATACCCTATCATAAATACAGATTGGATTTAGGTGCAAACTGCTATGTGTGAGATAGGAATGTGAAATCCATGGAACCAGACATCCACTAGAGCTATGATGTCCATGTGAAGGGCATGGGGCTCTGCCCTAGGCTTCAGGGGGAAGAGTTCTCAGTAGCTACCAACATAGAAATGCCAGAGTTGGTTAGAGAATCCCCAGGACATAACATGGAAAATCCCCAGCAGTGCTTGGAGAATCTCCAGAGTGGGTTGGGGAATCCCCAGCATTGCCTGGAGCATCCCCAGCAGTGCTTGGAGAATCCCCAGAGTCAGTTGGAGAATCCCCAGCATTGCCTGGAGAATCCCCAGAGTCAGTTGGAGAATCCCCAGCATTGCCTGGAGAATCCCCAGCAGTGCTTGGGGAATCCCCCAGAGTCAGTTGGAGAATCCCCAGCAGTGCTTGGGGAATCCCCAGAGTGGGTTGGAGAGTCCCCAGCATTGCCTGGAGAATCCCCAGTAGTGCTTGGAGAATCTCCAGATTGGGTTGGAGAATCCCCAGAGTGGGTTGGAGAGTCCCCAGCATTGCCTGGAGAATCCCCAGCAGTGCTTGGAGAATCCCCAGAGTCAGTTGGAGAATCCCCAGCATTGCCTGGAGAATCCCCAGTAGTGCTTGGAGAATCTCCAGATTGGGTTGGAGAATCCCCAGCATTGCCTGGAGAATCTCCAGAATGGGTTGGAGAATCCCCAGCATTGCCTGGAGAATCCCCAGTAGTGCTTGGAGAATCTCCAGATTGGGTTGGAGAATCCCCAGCATTGCCTGGAGAATCTCCAGAGTGGGTTGGAGAATCCCCAGCATTGCCTGGAGAATCCCCAGCAGTGCTTGGAGAATCCCCAGGTCATAGCTTGGAGAATCCCCAGAGTCAGTTGGAGAATCCTCAGTAGCACTTGGAGAATCCCCAGCAGTGCTTGGAGAATCCCCAGGACATAGCTTGGAGAGCCTCTAGAGACAGGAGTTGGCTGGGAAATTCCAAGCATTACCTGGAGGATCTGCTGCATACCCTGTGGATCCCCAGAGTGGGTGGAAAAATTCCATTAAGACCTGGACAATCTTTGACTTGTATGCAATGGCCAAGACTGGAGATCACTGAAGCCTTGGGAAGCATGGTGAAAGTATGTCTGCTGTGCCTGGGCAATCACCATCACCAAGTATATTCTACTCCCTCCATCAGATGTCACCAGTCTTTCCTTAGTGGTCTATGGCCATGCTTTTTCACATATTGTATAGAGTGCTCAGATCAGATGCCATGGAAATAGGTACTTGGCATGATACACACTCCTGTCAGCAACATGGAGACTCCAAATCATTTTGATTGATCCTTCATGCTGTGATGGTGGTCTATTTGAACTAGAGGTTCCCATGATCATCTTAGAAAAGGTCTGTTTGGGCTGGATGCCCTGGGACCAGGTCCATTCAGGCTGGGGAATCCCCCAGGATGCACTGGGAACAGGTCCATTCAGGCTGGAGAATCCCCCAGGATGTACAGGGAACAGGTCCATTTAGGCTGGGGAATCCCCCAGCATGCCCAGAGACCAGGTCCATTTAGGCTGGAGAATCCCCCAGGATGTACAGGGAACAGGTCCATTTAGGCTGGGGAATCCCCCAGCATGCCCAGAGAACAGGTCCATTTAGGCTGGGGAATCCCCCAGCATGCCCTGGGAACAGGTCCATTTAGCCTGGGGAATCCCCCAGCATGCCCTGGGAACAGGTCCATTTAGGCTGGAGAATCCCCCAGGATACCCAGGACATAGGTCTATTAACCCACTGGGGAAAGCCCCATTTGGACCCCAGGCACTCTGTTATAGATGTAATAATCCTGGAGAAAGTCCATGTCTGACACCTTGCTCTGGAGAATCTCCAGGGCCTGGTGAATCTCCAGCAGTCACTGGGAATACCCAGGTGGTCAACACCTATTAGGTGGATACATCTATAAGAATATATGAACCTAATAGGTCCCCTGGGGGGGGTGACTGAAGTGTGGCACGACACTGAGCTCGCTCATTCCTTAGCCACTTCGTGGTGATAAACTGGTCCTCAAACGCACACTTGGCATCTTCAAAGTGGTTCATGTGACGATAGACAACACCAAGCTCGCCGCAGAACTCGATATGCTCAGAGCTTTCAGGTCCCATCTCCTCAAGAGCCTTCTCTAAAATGTCCCTCGCCTGCTCATATCTTCCAAACTGCCGATTCGTGTTTCCAAGTTGACCGGAGACCTGATGCTTGTATCGGACCGGATTCGGGAAGCCGGGGACAGACTCGCACAAATTCAACGCTTTATTGAAGGCTCGAAGTGCATGCTCCCATTCTGCATGCTCGGAGTGTTGCTGCCCTTCCTCCATCAGCTTTTCCCATGAATGCATGGTGTCGACCATGTTTGCAAGTGCTGCAGGCATCACTCCAGCAGGATCGCGTGGCTGCGTGGACGACGCCAGATCCACGGGGCCAAGAACGGGAGCGAATTCCACGAATCCGCATTGAGAGTCGAAGACGAACAGAGTAGCGTGAAGGGTATCTGGCGCCACTTCCGTACTATGGAAATGACGGCAAGGAATGATGTAGCTCATGTCCCACATGTGAACTGAGGACCATGAGTCTCCGTTATGAGCCCGAACGTTTTAGTATTCAGCGCCGTAGATGAGATCTGGTGGGTCTTGTAACTGGTACTGGTATTCTTGTTGTCCAACCACTCCACTTTGTACATAGCGTGGGTAGCATCCACCCTATTTATAACTGGCACAACGTGTACTGGTAATCCCTGCCCTCACCGGCAAGGATCCAGCTTCGCACATATGACTGGTGAGAATGCACTGCAAAGTCGGGATTGCTGCGCTGGCCGTCCGAAAGCCAAACGTGGAACCGATAAAGTTTGTCGATTTTGTTATCCTTCAGCAAGCTGCACAGGGATACAGCTAGGAAACCTTGAGAGCTTCATGCGGCACTGAAACGAGGTCCTGTGGTCATGGGATGAGTGATTGCACTACGGACCAAGCCCCAGACCCATTCCAAGTCAGCTGCTGTGGCGTCCTGCGACCTCTGGCACTTCTCGCGGAGGAATGCAACGCTGATAGCAACCCTGGCAAGCTGTCACGAGTCCTCGCGCGCAAGATCCATGGCGGCTGCATTGCACCACTCATTAGGTGTGAGGGCTCCCGCCACATCGTCACTGTCCTGGTCCGATTCCGCCTTACCTCCACAGGACAAGATCCACCGGAAAATGGGTGCCACCACATCGTTGGGTGTCTGGGTGGCCACAACGACACCACGGAACACTCTGCGTAATGCTGAATGCAACATACTACCTCCGCCACTCTTATCCCTATCAGTTTTGATTACGTGGTCAATCTTGTCGGTGGTTTCAACCGAGACAGCACTGATGTAAGCATCTGCATTGACTGGGGGAGCATATGGGTAGTCATTGTAGTCAGCACAAGAGTCCAAATATCTGCATTTCCTAGAAGTTGTACCTGGCTGAGTAGATTCAATGAGAGCAGGAGCCTCTGGAAGAACTGCGTTGTTGCTCAGGGTCTGAGAAGGCGACCATGGTAAAGACCCCGTTTCGCTGGAATGCCCCGGGGCTTCCTCAGGAATCATGAATTAATGTGAAGATGGTTCTGGACAGTAGGAAGTGTATGCTGTGGGGGGAGGTGCGAACAAACGCATGTTGGTTGATTGAGCGTGCCCATCAATGATAAGGCAAGCGACAGTACTGCCATGTGTAATCCGTGTGAGCCATTTTCCAGGACGCATAGCAGTCCTGTTTTCATCCTCTGTCACAGCCGGTCGTACCGGCCCATGGGCCCATACTGCCCTGTGTGAAATTCAATTGTTTTTTTCGCAATGCCTTTGCAAATTGGTGATGTCACTTAGGATTTTGTTTCTGTCGGTTTCTGTGCTAGGGGTTTCAACACCTCTTTCATTGACTGACAATCATGTCATATCAACAGTCATCTGCTGTGGTTACATTATTGTTAATCCACTTGTTTAAACAGGAGATCAGCACTTGTTTTAAAATCTCCAACCTAGGGCCCATCAGTTGGCTACTCAGAATGAAGGTGACACAGAATAGAGAAGCCCACACCATATCCCTGTCGCAGCAGTCATACATTGAGGTCATCCTGACAAAATACAACCTCACTGACTGCAAACCTGCCACAATTCTGATGGACCCCGGAATAAAACTCTCTCACAGAGAAATTCCGCAGCCAGCCAAAGAAGCTGCATGCATGAAAAAACATACCCTATTGTGCTGCTGTTGGCTCCCTCATGCACCTTGCTGTTGGAACGTGCCCTGACATTGCATTTGCTGTCTCCACAGTTGCACAGTTCAACAATGCACCCAACATGACTCACTGGGAAGCTGCGAAACAAATCTACAGGTATATCTCAGGCACAAAAGTGCTCACTTTAACATTCAGAAATTCAGAACAAGGCCTCAAGGGCTATACCAATGCAGATGGAGCTTCACAAGAGCATCAACATGCTATAAGCGGATATGCCTACCTACTAGATGGTGGAGCTATCAGTTGGGCCTCATGGAAACAGGAACTCATAATGCTCTCCACTGCTGAAGTGGAGTACATTGCAGTGACTCACGCAGCCAAAGAGGGCCTGTGGCTTTGATGACTCATTGGAGAAGTTTTCCAACCACTCAAACATCCTATCCCACTGTATTCTGACAGTCAATCTGCCATCACACTTACCAAAGATGGCAGCTATCACGCTTGCACAAAGCACATCGACATATGATGGCATTTCATTTGTTTTGCTGTGGAAAACAATTCCTTTCATTTAATTTATTGTCCTACTGACGACATGGTCGCCAATACCCTTACCAAACCTTTACCTAGCATCAAGGTGAAACACTTCGCGTCTGCACTCGGACTTCGTTCTGATTGAGGGGGAGTGTTGAGAATGCGATCCGGAGTTATGGTAGCATCCCAGAGTTTCGCCCAGAGGGCTCAGAATTGTTCCCCGACCCTCAGAATTAAATTCCGATGTCAATGTGCTTACTAATTATGGTACTATAAATTTTCCGCACCATTCTTTTCCACCTCAGTGACTACTTCGTACACTGAGGTGAGTATAGCTAGATTCCCGCTCATTTACTTGGTACTGACGTAGTGTAGAAACTCATACCTTCATTACAGCTAACCTAGGAAGGAGACTACAGTAGTAAGTCAGTAAGGTAGCTATTAATTAACAAGGAAGAACAGTTACCTCAGGCTTCAGTTAGAAGAAGTCTGAGGTACACCTGAAGGAAAAACAAACATCCTAAGAGCTTGTACGGAAAGCACAGTTCAGTTGTAGTTTACAAACTTCACGGATTGTTCTTGTTTGACGGGTGGTGGAAAAATCCAGGCCAAAGCATCGGAGATTGAAATGTTGGTTTCCCTCCTGATGGTAGCATGTCTCTCCCTCCCTATCTTGCCTCTGCTGATACTTGACATGATCACATCTGGCAAGTACTAATCGAACTTTTCGATGTCTTAGGATCAAATATTGTTGAACTAATGGAAACAGCGGGGGAAATAGAGGAAGAATCCAAGCATGCCAAGTGGACCGATGTGAGTCAAAGTGTGGAACGCTGGTGAAAACCAAACAAATCCAACACCAAAGACAAATGTGAGCGAGTGGTGGTGTGCCTCCGCAGAACCTGGAGTGCAGAAAACCTAAATATGTGGGGGAAACTTTGATGGCAGGTGCTCCTAGTGCAAGTCAATGATGAGTTATGCAGGAGAAGACAAGCAAGTGATGATTGGATGGGGGATGCTGAACAGAGTGAAGGTGTTCAGCTGAAAGGACTTGGGATGAAGGACTTTGATAAGACGTGCTCCTGGCGCAAGTCAATGACGAGTTACGCAGGAGTGGATGGATGACTAAACAAGAGGTTGCTGACTAAGCACTGATGATACTGCTGATGATGAATAGAGGTAGATAGACCCTTGATGGAGCCTCAACTACCAATGATATAAATGAAGACAGATAGACTCTTCCGAATGAGCCTCAACTGTCGACAATGAGATATGCTGAGCTGAGCTGACTTCTGGATTGATTCTGAATTGCTTCTTTGTAGCTAAGTACATGGGGGTTTATATACTGTGGGGGGAGCACAGCTTGTAACAAACAAGGCACAAACACTTGGTAAGTAATGAGTAAGGACTGAGTAATCATGATGAGTAAGTGAGAAATGAAAAGTAAGCAAGCAAAGAGGATTGGTAAGTATTGGCAATGAACAAGTCAAGGACAGTCAAAATATCACAGAATGAGTCAAATAGAGTCAGAAACTGAGTAAGCACACTGATATCACATTAGGGGGTGGCAATGCAAGTCAGATTTTGGCAGAGACATCTCTGGATCCAAAGATGGCATGACAGATGGACAGTGTTTCCAAACAGGGAAGTATTAATTCCAGAATTGAAGGGCATGAGTCAGGCGTCAAAGGGGGGCTAGGGCGTTGGGGGTCTGTGGGGCAATGGGAGCATATGCAATCATGTCTCCCACCCTTTCATCCTCTCAGCAAAGTTAACAAAAACTTCATGAATGGGGTTCTGATGGAGGAGGAGGAGAAGGGGGGATGTCTTCTGCTGGACCTTGCAGTAGGAAGGCAAGGTGCATGTCATACTCGTCATGAATGCGATCAGGGAGGCTGGAGAACAGTAGACTATGCTGCAGCTGTCGCAATGTGGGAAGAATGATGGATGAGATTGGAATAAAGACAGTGCAGAGAGCAGGGAGGAATGATCCATATGCTTCATTAAGAGGGGAGACTGAAACGACCACATAAGACCTTTCTAACCGAGTGACAGACCTGAGGCGACCAAAGAATGTCCTTCTGGAAGTCATACTGACAAGGAGAACATGCCGACCAAGCTGCATGGGACAGGATGGGGCTGACAATGATGGGATGAACCAGGGGGCTTCAGGACGGAAGCTGGTGGGAACACCTGGCAGATATACATAGCCATTGTCTCTGGCAAATGAGACAAGCGAGATGATTGACAAAGAGGCAGCCATGATTGATGGACTTAGCGAAATGAGCATCTGATGGATGGAGTGCTGTAGAAATGCATAGGGTGCGAGGATCCTCTCCAAATTTGGAAGGAAGAATTGTGGGGCTGAGCACTTCAAGTGAGTGTGTGAACTGAGTTGATATCTTTGGAAATGGCAGAGATATGACGAAAACCGGAATGCCATACACAGGCGCTAAAAACTTTTAATGCATGCTTAACTCACTTCCTCTTTTCTCTCTAGCACTGACAACTCATTCTTGTGTGAAGGATGACTGTTCACATCCAACAGTCTTTCTATGCATGAGGCCTTTAGTCTTCATCTGCATGCATGGGCATTGTGTGCAACTCGTCAACGAGTTAGGCAGAGTCAGCTGTAACCATGTCCACAACACCTTTGGTGTGTGACACTGATGAAGAGGTTGCCACCCTTGTTGATTATCTGCACACAAATCACTCAGAGTGGGCTGACACTGGCAACTTCCGACAAATGACTTATGCAAAAGCTGCAGAGAGCATTTGCAAGCTCCACAGGTCCAGTAAAATCAAGGATTCAAAGAATGTGTCAATTAAATGGGGATCGGTATGTCTTTCTCTATTCTAAAGTTGCTATGCTGACACTAGATGTAGCTTAAACATACATACAATGCAATCATGACTTATCGCAGCGGATCAGGCAAACATTGGGACAATGAGAATGGTGCAAATATCTGTGGAGCAGCTGATGCAGAGAAATGGGCAAAATTCGTCGGTGTGAAGGTATGTATTTGATCTTACAGATAACTATGATCAGTTTGCTGAGACATCGCAGCAAAATGTGGCCATGAAGCCCTTCCACAACAAGGGCTGGCAGTATCTTCCAATGATGGAGGATATTTTTCCACAGGGTGGTGTGACTGGCTCCCATGCTTTCCATCCTGGGGTGTTAAACCCCACACTCATTGCGATGACTGATAGTAACTTTACAGTCTCTGTCCCCCCCAACCCTATGATGACTACTGACAGTACCACCTCTGTCCCATCCATCCCCCCCTCCATTGCTGCACTTGGCAGAAAGCACTCATTCACTGTGATGTCTACTGATATCACAGAAATGGCATCCCCTTCCCTCCTATTCTCAAGAAATCAGCATCCCCCAACAACTCCTGTCTCATCCATTCATAGTAGTAAGTGCAGCCAAATGTCCACTCAATCTTCCAGCAAGATGCAGCCTCAACCTTCCAGCTCTCACACTGTCACAGTCATATCAATCGGTAACATGATCCGGTGCTTGGGGGACCAGCTGGTGATGACTTTCATGGATCCATTGATCATGGTCCAGACAGCTACACAAATGCTATACAAAGATTCCAAGATCCCTCCCCACCATTGTGCATTTATGATGCATCAGTTTTCTGGCATATCTAACCCTGCTGCTGTTTTTATAGCTTTACCTGATGAACAATCCCATCACACATATGTAGCAGACATGTACGATGGCTTTTTCCAAGGTGCTAGCAATGCCCCCCCTACCATGTAGTATGTGTAGCACAAGTCAGTGTATCGTAGCTACAGAAATGAACTATCAAATGTGTTGGCATCCCTCCAGCATGTGCATCAAACAAAGGTCAGATTAGATTTTAGTAGTACATGATGGATGTAGCTAAAACAAACTAGCGACTTCTTCCTCGAAGAAGTCAGATTCTGTGTCTGATTCACTGTCCACAGTACTCTGCACTTGCTCCACCAAAATACATTGATAATCAGCCCACATGGCTGTTGCAATATCGTCCTGCATCCTGCACATGAGTATGTCTTCTTCTAAGCTCCTCATTCCTTCTGTGGCTTGGGGATTAGTACGTGGGCCTGGCTGCTGCTCGCCCTCATCATCTTCATCGAGAGAAATATCATCTGTGCCCTCCTTGCTCTCACCATGCATACGAATAAAATTGTGAATGGCACAAAGTGCAGTGGGGATCCATGCTTGTATATTGATGTCGTATTCTGGTGCCAGAAGGAGTATTCGAAAGCAATGCTTTAGGATGCTGAAGATTTGTTCTATGACATTTCGTGCCAATATGTGCTGCAAGTTGAAAAGCTCCTCCTTATTTGCTGGTCTGAGAGGAAATGAATAAATAAATAAAATGGTGAGCAAGACAAAAAACATCCTGCATGTTAGCATGGCCCCATTCTGCAAGATGATACCAGATGCCCCGGTAGGGGACTAGCAACTCTCGATGTGAGGGGTAGCTGGCATCAGCAAGGAGATATTTTCCATTGGGGATGTGGAGGTTGGTGGATGTTGTGTCACCATAGACATGGGCATCCATTGCAGATCCTTCCCACCCTGTCAGCATATAAACAAACTTCAGACCAAAATCACAGATGAACAGGCTGTTTTGCGAGAGGAATCCCTTGTGGTTGTGATAGTTGGAATGTATAATTGAAGGGGGGGATACAGGAATGTGGCAGCCATCTATCACACCAATCGCATTCCGAAAGTACAGCCAAAATTTGGGGTTGTGTCGGATCTTTGGATGGATGGCTTCACCAGTCAGAAACTGGACATAGGTAATATAAAAGGGCAGTTCTGAAAATACAAAGAGCAATTTCTTGAAGTACCTGTAAAAAAATATGAATATCTGATTTGTTGCATGTATTTTGTATTGAACTCACTGAGATATTGTGTTATTTGACCACTGAAAATGCTCACCAACATGCCTGACCATCAGGCCAGTCACACATGTGTAGAGGAAAATTGTGAGCTATTCTTCCAGAGTAACAAATTTCGAGTTGCTGTGACCAACCTCCTGCAGCTCCTCTATGAGCTGAATGAAAATCTCCTTGCACATACCAAGTTCACAGCGAATATGATCAGGGTGACCAGTTAGGAGTTCTTGAACCCACATATCTCCAGAGAGTTTGGAGGTGTGGTACAGTATCAGCTCTTTGTGAACACTGGAGCCAACCAGTTCAGCCAACAAGACTAGGAGTGTCTGGAGGGCAGTCAAAATATGCTGCAGTAGCACTTGGTGCACATTGGGATGATCAGGCAGCATCTTTGGAGGAGTTCAATCTCTGACATACTGCCAGACCTTATGCTGAATCTGTGTGCCACCCATCAAACAAGAACAATCCAACAAGTTTCTGAACTGCAAGTGAACTGCACTTTTCATACAAGCTCTAAGTGCGAAGATTTATTATGTAAGCTTGTATGATGTAAGCAAAAGTCAGGTAGAGGTGGCAACACTTCAACATTTTTGAGGGGCAATGTGGCAGTCTTACCTCAGGATGTGGAGGGGTTGTGATGTGTGTTGCCACCATCACTGGATGAAGTGAGGGATACATTTTGTGTCATCTTCTGTGGGGGGAAGTTTTGCCCATCTAAGGAAGCACCTGCACAGTTCTGTCTGGTGTTGGTGTTGAGGAGCAATGTCAAGAATATGATAGACTTCCTTATTGCTGAGAATCAGTGGTACAAACTTTCTGGGGTAAGATTTGACAGCAGTAATCTGGAAAATCTCCTGGTCAAAAGTGGGGATCAAGTTGCTGTCAATGGCATGCAGATTACTCATTTGCCATCCTCTATGCCAGATGAAAATGGTGCTGGAGAAGATTGGAACGAGTTGAGTGGTGAGTTCATTATGGAGAATGTCACATACACCATGGGTGATCATTCTTCAAAAAGCTGTGAGAGTATGAAGGTCAATGCAATGGCACATGCACTTTGTTGTGGCCAATTCTTGAGCAATTCCACCAGTTCCCAGTTAATCTTGGATATGGAACCATTTTTGATGAGCATGTTGTTTCCTCATTTAGATCTGTGGGGGATTGGCAGCTTTAACATGCCAGAGAGATTGAACACACAACAGATTTCTTTTGAATGTCAGCTGAAAAATTTGTTGAAGCAAGTTGACTCGCCTTTTGCTGCAGACCCAACATTTTTGTTCATTTGTTGGAATATCATTCAGAAGCAGGAAGCCAGTGAGAACATGACATTTTCTATTAAATCTGCTCATCGAAACAAGCTTGCTTTGGAATTGTGGGAATTGTCAGAGAGCATTGTGGTGTATACCCAAAAATGCTTAACTGCCTCGACTCCCAAACCCATAACAGAAGATGACAAGAGGGTGATGTGTTTGTTCCAAAACTTGAGCATGGTTTTGAAGAAGTTGTGAGGGAGTGCTGGTTATAAGCTTTGCTGTAGGAACAAAATTAGATTGTTGATGTGGAAGTTGGGGACACTGGTATTTTTCATAACATTGAATCCCCATGATTTGACAAATGTGCTTGTTGGACATTTTGCAGGAATTAGTGAACAAGAATGGAGGATAATGACTTCTTACCAGAGAGTGTGCTTTGTAGCATTCCATCCCAGGGTGGTGTCCATGGCTTTCCACAAACAGATCCAGGCTTTCATAGATGTTGTCCTTTGCTATAAGTGGGGCAATGGATTGTTTGGGAGCTGTTCTGGATACTATGGAATGGTGGAGGTGCAGGGTAGAGGAACTCTACATTGTCATATGCTGGTGTGGGTACAGGGAAATCCTAATCCCAATCAGTTGAGAAAGTGAATGCACAATGACAGTGATTTTAAATCATTGATGGTCTCTTGGTTGGAGGATACCATCAAATGTAAATTGCCAAGAATGATGAATGTAGAAGATGATGACATTGGTCTCCACCCTCCAATAGATGATGAAGACATTGATCCTTGCTTGGAGCATCCACCCCACATCGACAAACTTAATGATGAACTGTTTGTGATGGAATTTCATGAATTTGTCAAGCAGTTGGCTACCAAGTGTAATTGGCATCAACATACAGCAATGTGTTACAAACATCTTAAACCAGGTGAAGTTGGGAGTGATCACAATTGTCATATGCATATAGATGGAAGTGTACAACTGTTTACAGAAATCAATCCTGAAACTGAAACTATCTTATTGAGGTGACTGCATCCTTGGATTAACAATTTCAATGACATAGTTATATTTCTATTGCAATGTAATATGGATATCAAGTACATAGGTTTGGGGTCAGCTGCTAAAGCACTCACTTATTACATTAGTGATTACATTGTAAAGGATGACTTGAAGGTGCACATTGGTTTGCAAGCTTTGCAAGGTGCCATTGAGAGTCATCATGAGTGATTTCATGCTGATAGCATTTTTAGTGATGAATTTCACAATAAGAATCTTTTGACTAAGACTGTTAATGCGATGATGGGTAGGCAGGAGATTTCTCACCACCAAGTAATGAGTTACCTTGTAGGTGGAGGGGATCATTATGCTGCACACAAATTTCATACTGTACATTTTTATGAGTTCCTCAATATTGTGGAGCAATCCTGCTGTATTGATTGCAAATGAAGTGAACATTCTTTCTGTTCTTCTCTGCTGTATGGTATGCATTGTGTTGTGCATGCCAATGAGGGAGGCCTAATGGTCAGCAGTGACACTGTCAATTACTGTTTACATCCCAGTTCTTTGCCTTTTTGTGAAATGTTGTTATGGCAGTTTATTCCCAAACCAACTGTCACAAATTTGTTCAGTACCATTATGATGCTGGCAACCTTGAATGACATGTCATCACATTATAATGTACATTACAATACCATTCTGATGGAATCTAATAGAATAACTGTACCTTACCTATCATTTCAATAAGCCACATGACATTGTGATAATCTTTGATAATGTCAAGTATGGGTTTACCCTCGGGTGACCGGGCTTCAAGACTGGGAGACAGGGGCTAGTCTGAGTGGCCAAAGTCAAGGCCAGAAGTCAGGGGCTAAGTCCGGCTGGACTGGAGTTGAGGCCGGAGGTTAGGGGCTAAGTCCGGAGGACCAGACTTAAGGCCGGGAGCACGGGAACAAGACCAGTAGCATGGGAAACCAACCGGTCTTGGAGTGCACACAGGGGGAAGCCAGTCCAGGGTTGGATCTACCTCCCTTGGTCTCAGCTTATGTGCTGTACCCTTATGCAAGCCAGGGAGAGGTCTGGGACAGGGGTCAGGGATAGCCTAAGGCTCGGCCTTAGCTATAGAGTAGTCTTGGGGTGTAGTACAGGAGTTGAGGATAATACTTGATTGATATTCTGACTGGGGTGCTATGAAGTATGTACAGGGGTTAAATACAGGAGGCTGGTCTGGGATAATGAACATAGAGCCAGACTTGTGAATAAGCTATTAGTGAGATGATTAGCAAGAGTGAGGACAGCCACAGTGGCTGTGCCAAGGCTAATAGCTAGAGTCCAGGTGACTGGCATAACCGGGGTTGGACACAGGATTGTACAGTAAGCAAAGTTAGACAAAAAGACGAGACTAAATATAGCACAAACAAATGAAAACAGACCGGAGTTATGTCTGGGTGACCCGGACATGGACCTGGGAGGACCAGGGTGGAGCAGCACAAGGCCAGAAGGCCAGAATGGACCAGAGATAGGGGTAAAAGACTGGACTTGGGTTATGCAGGCTGGAGTTGAGTTATCTAGGGCCGGGATTGGGTTTTCTAGGCTGGACTAGGACCGGACTTGACCGGAGATAGGGGCTAGGGGTCCGGACTGGACTGGGACTGAGTCCAAGAGTCATGGATATGACAGATAATCAGAAGGTATTGTAAGGATAGTCCTAATGACTCCACATCTATAATATATGTAAGTGAAGTGGCATTCCAAGCTGATCGTTATCCCTTCACCATCATGCACTGCTGTCTTTGCTCTTCAAGGTGTGTATCACTTCAATCTGTTGCAGAACCCACTAACCTCCCACTATTACTTGCTATTTACCTGACATTATTGACAGACTACTGCTACCATTGGGCCATCTCAAAGGGCCCACTCGAAGTACAAATATTCTGAAAAGACTCTAGCAGGTCAGATATGTGAATATTGCAACAAGACATTCAAGCCACATGGCTTCAAGAGGCATGAAGCGAGCTGCAGGAAACAAACTGAAGCTGAGCAAGAATGCAAACAATATGGCCAAGTTTTGGAGCGGTTTGAACAAGGTGAGCATCGTTCTACATCACCTGTCCTAAGTACCACTTCCCAACGGCCATGCCTGAGTCAGCACAATGCCACACAATGAAGAAAATGCATAACACTCAGGGTCTGCCTGCTGAAAATGCAGAACCCAACATGTTATGTTCCCCTTCCAGCTTCGTTGCTGTTCCCAATGGTGATGAGGCTGGCCCATCTATATACTCATTTGATGATGAAAGTAAGGCTTCCCTTCCCCTTCTTCCACCAAATACACAACTGGCTTAGGAAATCCCATTGTCGATGCCCCACTGTGTGAGTTTGTGGAACACGAATGCCCTGCCAGTGCACATGAGAATGAACCTCTCAGAAGTCCAGGTGTGATCCTCAATTTAGTTTTTTCTATTTGATGATTACAAGTATGCCTCTTTAGTGCAATCAGATGCTACGATGGGCACAAGATCGTCAACTACTTCTCAATCCCAGCCATCATGCCCCTGGCTATCACAGCAAGTAATAGAATTCAAAACTGAGTTTCATCCATGCAGCAACTGGCCTCCGCTTTGTCAAAGTTTTGATGAGTTCTGAAGGTGCTCGATGATGTTTGTTCCTCCAATGGACAACACTCCCTACTGACCATTCCATGGTGTTGGCAACTTTGAGTTTATGGAGATTGCCCTGGAAGCAAGCCTAAATCGGAAGCAAGTTGATGCTTTGTTAGATCTCATTGGCTGTGTTGCAAAAGGGGCCACTCGGGTGACTCTCAAGAATGACATCAAGTTTTGCAAAGCTTGTGATGCTGCAGTGGCAGAGCTCACACCAGTACGTTAGTACCATGTTCAGTTTACTAACTTTGCTGTAACCGCTCCATCATACTTACAGTTCTCCAAACATACAGTCATTGTGGCATATAAGAAGGAAGTGCAGACATACGAGGTACATACACGACCCATCTGGGAATGGGCACTTGACATTTTGGCTCTGCACTTCATTTGGGGGGATGCACAACCTTGTTCAAGCATGATGGACATGGATTTGAATGCTTCTATGATGAGCCCTGGACAGGTGACAGCTGGTGGGACATTCAAGTGCATACTTGTCATTGACTTGTTAGGTAGCAGTAATTTGATGTAACTACTAGTCCTCCTTGCCGGAAGTTCTGAATGCTGTACCATTTGCCTTTATTATTTATGCCAACAAAACCAAATTATCATCATTTGGCACTGCAAAGGGCTATCCTGTTGTGGTCCATTGTGCGAACCTGTCATATCCATGACTCTTGGACCTGGTCCCAGTCCAGTCCAGACCCCTAGCCCCTATCTCCGGTCAAGTCCGGTCCTAGTCCAGCCTAGAAAACCTAACTCTGGCCTAGAGAACTCAACTCCAGCCCTAGGAAACCCAACTCTGGTCTAAATAACTTAAGTCCGGTGTGAGGAATCCGCATTCCCTGGGCGCATAAGCCCCTATCATTAACCGTTCTGTGACTACTGTTATGTCCACTCCCCTCTCGCATTCACCATTGTTCATGTGCTACCTTCCCACACCCTCGCTCCCTCTCACACAATGCTATACCCACAGCCGCTGTGCTCCGGTTGTTGTTTTTCCTCGGACTCTTTCTCTTATCATGGCCTCTATTCCTTTAGTGCTTGTAGTATACCCTCGGCCTCTGTTTTGGCCTGTCTTCTGTGTACACGCTGTCGTGCAGCTTTCCCTTACTGTACCCTGTCTTACTTAGGTTCCGGGTTTGTCTGGACTATAAAGCCCTGTACTTAGGTACAGAATGAGACCTTTTGGCACTCGGAAGGTCACCACAAGTTTCCTTTACACTTTGTCTACACCACATGTCTCGCATTCCGCCGCGCACGAACTACATATACTGCTCGCACCACTCGCATCGCCAGTACTATCCCACGGACCACGCTGCGCACGTCATGAACCACTACCGCTACAAAGCGCTGGGTCTCACCTTCTAGTCTCGACAGTCCAGAATCCCTTGGGATGAGCAATTCGTTCCCTTCATTTATTATTGTTGTTATCTAAGCCATCTAGCTCATATTATACAGCTACTTGGACTTATCCTACAACTGGAGCCCACTGCGAGGGATTCTGCTGTCGCTTCCAGAAGGTCGCTCAGGTGCACCGCCGAATGCACTGAACTAGAAAATTTACGCCTGCACTTTCACAATCTGAACCTGTCAGAAGACTCCGACATTTTCTGCCCTGTTTCACCCGTAACACCGGATCACGCACAATTACCTGCTGACATTCCATGGGTACTACCCATGATCACTCCTCCTGATATCTCAGCAGATCAGATATCTGTCACATCGGATCACCTAGATCTCACTGCCCCTGATTTTCCTGGTGGCTTTATCCACTCGACTCCCCAAAGGCCTGAAACCCTGCCATCACCTTTAACACCCATCACATCATCTGATTCATCATCACCGACGCCCTCTTTTTCCCATCTCTTTGATGCCTCCAAATCTATACCCAGACTCCCAGCTCCATCCGCCACACTGCTGTGACCACTCACTCGGTCGCAGACCACCCATCAGCCAATTAGTAACCTGCCAACACTTCCACCTGCTCACTCACACACTATACCAACCACTTCGCACCTGCAACCAATACCCGTTCCACCCATTACCAATCCGGCACCACCACCACAGGTTAACCCACCAATGGCTAATCCTCAGTTTCAGATGCCACTCCACGGAACACAAAACTCACCTAAATTTAGCGGAGATTCTCCCACGCAGCTTCCACGCTACCTCGGTACTCTCACTGCTCTTGATGACTGTGGCAAGATCAAAGCCGCAATCCACTACGCTGACCTCGAAGAAGCCGAGGTCTGGCAAATGCTTCCGGAAGCCGTTCCCGTGGCCGACAACTGGGATGCCTTCGTAGTAGCTGTTAAGGGTTTGTACCCTGGCTGCAAGGGTGACGACCGCTACTGCTGTGCAGACTTGCAGTACCTCATTGAAGAATATCAGTCCAAGCCTATGTGGAACCAGGATGACCTCAGAGAATACCAGCGGAAATTCGCTAAGATTTCTGCCCTGCTCATTAAAACTAAAAAGCTTGCAGAGACAGAACGGGAATCCATGTTCCTGAATGGCTTCCCGAGGGCCATCGCAGACTGTATTTGTCATCGACTCTCCATAGTCCGCACCGACCTCCACCCTGACGATCTGTACCCGCTCGCAGAAGTCATCAAAGCCGCCAAGTTCCTTCTGACAGGATCCGCTCTTTGTAGTGTGGTACCGATGATGGGTACCATGGCCTCACCAGCTGCACCTCCCTCGTCGGCTTACATGCCGCAGGTGCCACCTGCCAGTACTGTTGTTAAACAGGAATACAACTTCCAGATGCAGCCTCTGCCACAGCAACGCAGACCCGGTTGCGGTTTCTGTGCAGACCCCAACCACTGGACGAGGATGTGCGCACTCATTGAAGTTTATATCCACACCGGTAAGATCACGAGAGGTACAGACAACTGTCTCTATCTGGTGGACGGGAGCCAAATCCCACATTTCCCTGAATGTAACTCACTGAGAGAGGCTGTTGACCGTGTCATGGCTGACAGAGACCAGGCCAGCACGCACGCTGCAACTCCTGCTGCTCCGCACAAGGCACCGCCAACCTCTTCTGCATTGCTCATCCCAAAATTGACGTGCAGTTGGAGATCCAGCCTTCTGCCTTCTTAAACACTGTCCAAGATGCCGATGAACCTGTCACAGACTTAGCCGACCCTGACTTCCAAGCATATGTCACTCAAGCTTGGGCTACCTACCAAGCGGATAAAGGTAACAAGGGAGCAGTCATTCCCCATGGAAAGAAAGCCCGCTTTGACAGAGTTGAAATCACAGCTCGACCCGCAGCACGTCCTGCCAACCCTCCATGAGTCGACCCATGCGCAGCCACTATTGAAGAGGAAATCATTTCCCCTGGTGTTCAAAGTTTGCATGCCGCTCACCAGGCGTCCAATCCCTCTGCACCTGCTCCAATGTCCACCGCTATGAAACCATATGTTCCTCCGACTAATCCAGCTCCAATGCCCATGCACAAGGATCCCATTCCCACAGCAATTGTTCCGACACAGACACTGTACCCAGCAGCTCACAATCAAAACCAGTATCGTTACTCGTTCCCTCTCAAAGACGAAGCCACACCCAAGCATATCGTGGAGCACATACTCGAAACCAGTGTTGCCATGCCAGTCAAAGAATTATTTGCAGTAGCCCCAGAGTTTCGCAAACAGTTCAGGGACATCACCATGGCAAAATGTGTCACCACAAACGAGATTGAGGTAGTTCGTAGCGACGATGAAGAAGGAGTACAAGTGAACGAACTGACTGGCCACGATCCTCAAAGAACCGCACACAAATGTGGAGACCGCGTTATCCGTGGTGATGACAGCTCCATCATAGCTCACCACACTCTGCCGCTCCGCTGCACCAAAGCCAAGGTCCCCGGGACTGACGTCACAATCAACTGCATGTTAGATTCCGGTTCAGAAATCGTCGCCATGCCCAGGCACGTTTGGGAAAAGATCAGACTCCCATTGTGCTGTGATCATCTCATGACTATGACGTCTGCTAACATGTCTAAAGACACTACTGTAGGCATACTGGAGAACCTGAAACTCGACTTCGGCGCCAGGCCAGTCATGCTCCAGGTTCAAGTGATTGAACATGCCAATTTCGACATGCTCCTCGGACGTCCATTCATTTGCCTTATGAGTGCGGTGTGAGGAATCCACATTCCCTGGACACGTAAGCCCCTATCATTAACCGTTCCATGACTACTGTTACATCCGCTCCCCTCTCGCATTCACCATTGTTTGCACGCTACCTTCCCACACCCTCGCTCCCTCTCGCACAATGCTATACCCGTGGCCGCTGTGCTCCGGTTGTTGTTTTTCCTCAGACTCTTTCTCTTACCACAGCCTCTATTCCTTTAGTGCTTGTAGTATACCCTCGGCCTCTGTTTTGGCCTGTCTTCTGTGTACGCGCTGTCGTGCGGCTTTCCCTTACTGTACCCTGTCTTACTTAGGTTCCGGGTTTGTCTGGACTATAAAGCCCTGTACTTAGGTACAGAAGGATACCTTTTGGCACTCGGAAGGTCACCACAAGTTTCCTTTACACTTTGTCTACACCGCACATCTCGCATTCTGCCGCGCACGAACTACGTATACTGCTCACACCGCTCGCATCGCCAGTACTATCCCGCAGGCCACACCACACACGTCACGAACCACTACCACTACAAAGCGCCGGGTCTCACCTTCTAGTCTCGACAGTCCAGAATCCCTTGGGACAAGCAATTCGTTCCCTTCATTTATTATCATTGTTATCTAAGCCATCTAGCTCATATTATACAGCTACTTGGACTTTTCCTACAACTGGAGCCCACCGCGAGGGATTCTGCTGTCGCTTCCAGAAGGTCGCTCAGGCACACTGCCGAATGCACCAAACTAGAAAATTTATGCCTGCACTTTCGCAATCTCAACCTGTCAGAAGACTCCGACATTTTCCGCCCTGTTTCACCCGTAACACCAGATCACGTGCAATTACCTGCTGACATTCCGTGGGTACTACCCGCAATCACCCCTCCTGATATCTCTGCAGATCAGATATCCGTCGTGTCGGATCACCTAGATCTCACTGCCCCTGATTTTCCCAGTGGCTTTATCCACTCGACTCCCCGAAGGCCCGAAACCCTGCCATCACCTTTAACACCCGTCACATCATCTGATTCATCATCACGGATGCCCTCTTTTTCCCGTCTCTTTGACACCTCCGAATCTATACCCAGACTCCCAGCTCCATCCGCCACACTGCCGCGACCACTCACTCGGTTGCAGACCACCCATCAGCCAATTAGTAACCTGCCAACACTTCCGCCCACTCGCTCGCGCACTATACCAACCACTTCGCACCTGCAACCAATACCCGTTCCACCCGTTACCAATCTGGCACTGCCACCACAGGTTAACCCTCCAATGGCTAACCCTCAGTTTCAGATGCCACTCCACAGAACACACAACTCACCTAAATTTAGCGGAGATTCTCCTGCGCTACCTCGAAGACATCGACTTCCTTGGTACTCTCGCTGCTCTTGATGACCGTGGCAAGATCAAAGCCGCAATCCGCTACACTGACCTCGAAGAAGCCGAGGTCTGGCAAACGCTTCCGGAAGCCGCTCCCGCGGCCGACGACTGGGATGCCTTCGTAGTAGCTGTTAAGGGTTTGTACCCTGGCTGCAAGGGTGACGACCGCTACTGCCATGCAGACTTGCAGTACCTCGTCGAAGAATATCAGTCCAAGCCTATGTGGAACCAGGATGACCTCGGAGAATACCAGCGGAAATTCGCTAAGATTTCTGCCCTGCTCATTAAAACTAAAAAGCTTGCAGAGACAGAACGGGAATCCATGTTCCTGAATGGCTTCCCGAGGGCCATCACAGACCGTATTCGTCATTGACTCTCCACAGTCTGCACCGACCTCCACCCTGACGATCTGTACCCACTCGCAGAAGTCGTCAAAGCCGCCAAGTTCCTTCTGACAGGATCCACTCTTTGTAGTGCGGTACCGATGATGGGTACCGCAGCCTCGCCAGCTGCACCTCCCTCGTCGGCTTACATGCCACAGGTGCCACCTGCCGGTACTGTTGTTAAACAGGAATACAACTTCCAGACGCAGCCTCTGCTGCAGCAATGCAGACCCGGCTGCAGTTTCTGTGCAGACCCCAACCACTGGACAAGGACCTGAATGTAACTCACTGAGAGAGGCTGTTGACCACATCATGGCCGACAGAGACCAGGCCAGCGCGCGTGCTGCAACTCCTGCCGCTCTGCACAACGCGGCCGCACAAGGCACCGCTAACCTCTTCTGCATTGCTCATCCCGAAATTGACGTGCAGTTGGAAATCCAGCCTTCTGCCTTCTCAAATACTGTCCAAGATGCTGATGAACCTGTCGCAGACTTAGCCGACCCTGACTTCCAAGCATATGTCGCTCAAGCTTGGGCTACCTACCAAGCGGATAAAGGTAACAAGGGAGCAGTCATTCCCCGCGGAAAGAAAGCCTGCTTCGACGGAGTTGAAATCACAGCTCGACCCGCGGCACGTCCTGCCAACCCTCCACGAGTCAACCCGCGTGCAGCCACTGTTGAAGAGGAAATCATTTCCCCTGGTGTTCAAAGTTTGCGTGCCGCTTGCCAGGCATCCAAGCCCTCCACACCTGCACCAACATCTACAGCTACGAAACCATATGTTCCTCCGACTAATCCAGCTCCAACGCCCATGCGCAAGGACTCCGTTCCCGCGGCAATTGTTCCGTCACAGACACCGTACCCAGCAGCTCACAATCAAAACCAGTACCATTACTCGTTCCCTCTCGAAGACGAAGCCGCGCCCAAGCGTATCGTGGAGCGCATACTCGAAACCAGCATTGCCATGCTGGTCAAAGAATTATTTGCAGTAGCCCCAGAGTTTCGCAAACAGTTCAGAGACATCACCATGGCGAAACGCATCACCACAAACGAGATTGAGGTAGTTCGTAGCGACGATGAAGAAGGAGTACAAGTGAATGAACTGACCAGCCATGATCCTCAAAGAACTGCATGCGAATACAGAGACTGCATTATCCGCGGTGACGACAGCTCCATCGTAGCTCACCACACTCTGCCGCTCCGCTGCATCGAGGCTAAGGTCCCCAGGACCGATGTCACAATCAACTGCGTACTAGATTCCGGTTCGGAAATCATCACCATGCCCAGGCGCGTTTGGGAAAAGATCGGACTCCCATTGCACTGCGATCATCTCATGACTATGACGTCTGCTAACATGTCTAAAGACACTACTGTAGGCATACTAGAGAACCTGAAACTTGACTTCGGTGCTGGGCCAGTCATGCTACAGGTTCAAGTAATTGAACATGCCAACTTCGACATGCTCCTCGGACGTCCATTCATTTGCCTTATGAGTGCAGTAACAAACGATTATCCTGACGGCAGACAGCAGATCACTCTCCGAGACCCGAACGATGGCCGTGAGCACACTTTGCCCACATGCCCGTGGCGTGAGGGCTGTCCACGCTGCAAGTGCAGCAAGCACTGCCATAGCCACCAAAGTATAGTCGAATGGGGTTTTTGAATATCGATGATCCACCAAACGGTCGGGGAGAGCCTACTAAAACGTCCTGTTTCCTGTTTAGCCGCTGTTATCTGTTCCTCAGTCCTACAGTCTCATCGTTAGCCTTTACTTTGACGAACTTCCCTTCGCCCGCGGCACCCGTACCGCGGAACATACCCACCGGGATACCCTTGCCTGTTTTTGCTTTCCTCTCTTCAACTCAGACAATACTAAACCCCTCTGCTATAGCCGCGTTCAGCAGCGTTTATCAACTAGATCCCACGGTTCGCACCCTCGTTTACAAGCCAGTTGCCAAGAAGGTTCGGACGGTACCTGCCCCGATGGCGGAAGAATACCGCATCGTGCACAGCCTGCCTGACGACCCACTTGCTGGTCTCCAACCACTTCCAACCCATCCACCAGACTTCGCTCTGGGCACCCGCTTCACCGCCGAACAGGCTGTGGAACTCGACCTCGATCCTGCGGATTGGCTTTGGCCAGAAGAGCTTAAACTCGTAACTTGGCTCGTTTCGGTCCATGAGCTCGCATTCGCTTGGGACATTACAGAGTGTGGACACCTAGACGAACACTATTTTCTGCCAGTAAAGATTCCTACGATTCTGCACATGCCTTGGGTCCAACGCAATATCCCTATCCCGAACGCGATCCATGCCCAAGTCATAGACACGATTAAAGATCGCATCAAGTCCGGCATGTATGAACCTTCTACAGCGGCTTACCGCTCCCGCTGGTTCTGCGTAGTAAAGAAAGACGGAAAGTCTCTTTGCCTTGTGCATGACTTACAGCCCCTGAATGCAGTGACCATCCGCGATGCGTCCATTCCGCCCTTCATAGAACACCTCGCAGAATCCTTTGCTGGATATGCAGTGTATGTGATGATGGACCTCTACTCCGGGTATGACCAGCGCGCACTTCACGTGGATCCCCACGACCTCACCACCTTCGGTACCCCCCTCGGACCACATCGGCTTACTACTCTGCTGCAGGGTCATGCGAATGCGGTACAGGTATACCAGGGAGATACTGCATTTGTGCTCCAGGATGAGATCCCACACCATACCCTGCCTTTCATAGATGACGTCCCCGTGAAATCCGAGACCACCCGCTATCAGCGCACAGACGGCTCCTATGAGACTATCCTGGAGAATCCTGGGATTCAGAAATTTATCTGGAATCACTGTATAGTTGTTAACCGTATCCTTCAGCATTTGCAGAACGTCGGAGCCACCGTCTCGGCAAAGAAGTTCGTGCTAGCCGCTCTGTCCACTGTGATTGTTGGCCACAAGTGCACCTTTGAAGGTCGCATTCCTGAAGAAAGCAAAGTGCAGAAGATCCGCGACTGGCCTGAGTGCCGCAACCTGACACAGGTCCGCGGTTTCCTCGGTGTCTGCGGAGTGCTACGCATCTTCATCAAAGATTTCGCCAAGATTGTGCGGCCGCTAGTCACGCTCACACGGAAAGACGTACCATTCACATGGGACGAACCGCAATGCGCTGGCATGCAACGACTCAAGGACAAAATTGTAAAGTCCCCCGCACTCCGAAGGATTGACTATGAGTGCGGTCACGAAGTAATTTTAGCAGTTGACACATCGGTCATCGCAGTTGGCTACATCCTCTACCAGCTTGGCGAAGACGGCAGACAGTACCTGAGTCGCTTCGGATCCATCACCCTCAACGAAGTGGAAAGCCGCTACTCCCAGGCCAAGCTTGAGTTGTACGGTCTCTTCCGCGCGTTGCGCGCGGTACGCGTATACATCTTCGGCCTCACTAACTTCACTGTGGAGGTAGATGCGAAGTATATTAAGGGCATGATAAATAACCCAGATCTGCAGCCTAACGCAACGATCAATCGCTGGATCGCAGGCGTCCTCCTGTTCTTGTTCAAACTCATCCACATTCCCGCAGATAGGCATGCTGGCCCTGATGGCTTGTCCCGCCGTCCGTGGTCGGAGCTTGACCCACCCGAGGATGACGACCATGAGGATTGGCTAGACCGTTTTTATTCTTTCTCTACGCAGGTTGTCAATGACCGCCCGCCTCCTATGTCACTTTCCAGTCAAGATCAGCATTCCCTACCACCACCTGCTTACCATCAGGCGAGCCTCCCGCCGCCTGCATCCTTCTATCTCGCGGTCTCTGCAACTGCTGATGCTAATAACCCTTCCGATACCCCAGACGACCCTGCCATTCCATGGTCTGCGAAAGCTCGGGCACGCAAAGCAAAGATAGAAATGATCCGCACATTCCTCGCGACCCATGAGAGACCCCCTGACCTTACTGATGTGCAGTATTCATCCTTCTTTAATTCAGCCAGCCGCTTCTTCCTCCTAGATGGTAACTTATGGCGTAGGGAACTGCACGGACAGCACCAGCTAGTCGTCGATGAATCCAAGTGGTACCATCTCATCAAAGAAGCGCATGACGACCTCGGGCACAAAGGTGTCTTCACGGTCTGCACACGCCTTCTCCTCCGCTCTTGGTGGCCTCTGCTTGTCGAGGACGTGAAGTGGTACGTCCGCACTTGTCATGAATGCCAGATCTGCCAGACGCAGAAGCTTCATATCCCCCCCACTGTACCCATGATAGGGGGCCTGTTTCATAAAGCTCACATTGACATGATGCTGATGCCCAAAGCCGGCGGCTACCGCTACATAGTACAGGCCCATTGTGCGCTGACTTCATATCCCGAATGGCGTATGTTGCACGCGGAAAATAGTACCGCGCTCGCATCCTTCATCTTCGAGGACATCCTATGCCGCTGGGGCCCGCTCACCGAGATTGTCACTGACAATGGTCCCGCGTTCGTCCAAGCCTTAGACGCCCTAGCCACGCAATATCATATTCATCACATCCATATCTCTCCTTACAACTCTCAGGCTAACAGCATTGTAGAGCGCCGCCACTATGATGTTCGCAAGGCTATCATGAAGAGCTGCAAGAACGATGATCGCTGCTGGCACACCGTTGCGCACTCCGTCTTCTGGGCCGAGCGGGTCACCATTCTGAAGTCTACGGGTTTATCCCCTTACTTCATGGTGCATGGTGTCGAGCCACTGTTTCCGTTTGATCTCGCTGAGGCTACCTTCCTCTTACCCCTATCCCGCCAGGATGCAACACTGCTGACTACCACAGAACTGATTGCTTGGCATGCGCGCCAGCTACAGAAGTGTCAGGATGATTTAGATCAGGTCCGCGGCAACGTCCTCCACGCACGCTTCCAGTCTATCCAACAGTTCGAAACCGCCTTTCAGCATCGCATTAAAGACCATAACTTTGCTCCCGGCACCCTCGTGCTCGTTCGCAACTCCCGCGTAGAAAAAGAGCTGAACCAGAAGACAAAGCCGCGGTACACCGGTCCCATGGTTGTCCTTCGTCGGACCACTGGGGGCTCGTACCTATTGGCCGAGTTGGATGGCTCCATCTCCAAACTCTGCTTCGCTGCATTCTGCTTACTTCCCTACCACCCACGGTCTCAAACCCGTGCAACCGTGACTCGCATTACTGGGCTAGATGATGAAGAACTAGACCACCTTCTTGAAGAGGCTGAGGATGACCCCACTGATGATGATGTGGAGGCTTTCTCCGCAGACAGCTGACTATCCGTCCTTTCCAGTATCCACAGTTCGTCTATCGCGCTATTCCCCCGTACCCTCTTCTCCCACGATACCCATACCTCTTTCTGCGGCCTCGCCTGCCTCCCTGTGGCTTCTCCTACTACACTCGTTCCTTCTCCCATGCTGACTGGGGACAGTCAGCGTCCAAAGTCCCCCACAGGGGTGACCAGCATACCACTTGATCCACCCAATATCAGACATAGTTCGTTTCCTTTTATCTGTTTTACCCCAGGTTTCATCCGGAGACCTCTATTCCACCCCGGGCTTCGTCTGGTGATCCTACTGATAGCTAGTCCTCGCTCAAAAAACATAAAAACCGCTTACAAAAAGTCCAAAGCTGTCCAGAACAATAACAAAACACTGAATAAGTATATAGCCAAAACAACATTTCTCCTATCGCTCTTACTAGTCTCGCTGATGCCGTCCTCGGCCGCCCTATACTGCGGATCCTTGCAACCACCCCACGCATTTCCTCTTCGATCGCACAGTCAGCGTGCGCCCCTTGATCTACTTTTCTTTCAAATCTCCTTCCATCTCCTTACATTTGATACACAAAGACCGTCCCAGCTACCCATTAAACAGTCCCTTCGCTTCCTCTTCAAGAATCCGTCACATCCTACCATCAAGATTGCTTCACGAGGACTTACTGTTGAGAGAAGTCAAAAGTTGCATGAAGAAGACAAGTCAGGCAGTACCCCACACACTCTACCATACCACGGCCGATTTGGGGCCAGTTCCATGCTGAGCAGACAGAAATCTTTCGTGGTACCCTGCTTCGCAACCACACAGAACGGGCCAGAACAATGTGTTTTCCCACGCATAAGGCGCAGAATGATCCCGGTACGACAGGTGATGTGGAAACAAACATACATACTACACGACGGCCTACTCGATCCCATGCTCTGCCAGCGCCTCTGCAAGCTGCTCGATGCGCACCTGCAACCGAAGGTTGGCTGCATGCGTGGCCACCGCCTCGGCCCTTACCATTGCGAGAGCCTGCGAAAGGTCTGTCATGGTCTTGTTGCTCACCACACTGTGCCCAGAGGTCTTGCCCTTCCTGCGGGTTCTGCTCTCGACCACCTCCACAATGTCATCGTCGTCGTCATCGTTGTGAGCCCGCTTGGACGGACTGGCCTTAGGAGCCTTCTAGGATCGCGCTGCAGTGGATTAGTCTCGGTCGCGTTGAAACGCACTCATCACTTACCAATCGATGTGCCAGCCTGCGCCCGCTTTCCTGTGGCCTTCGTCGACTTCTCGCACCCCTGCTTCATACACATGCAGCCATCGCATGTTTGACCCTCCAGACCGAAACACACTGCATTCTTCACCGAGCACCTCGTGCATGGCACCTTGTGCAGAACCGACCCGGGCGGGATCGTGACCCTCGGTCCTGCCTCGTCCTCGCTCTCCGCAATGGTCTGTCGCGAACGCTGGAAATCCGCATGGTTTCCACGACGTTGCGAACTGCTTAGACTCACTTACCTTGCGAGCCGGTTGAGGGACCTCCACATGGGACATTTTCAGCCCTGTGCCTTCATTACCAACCTCCGCCGCAGTCTCCTCACCCATCTGGACATCTTGCTCTGCCTTCACGCGTGCTTCGGCCTCCTCCGCGGTCCACTGCTCGTACCAATCATCAGCCTCTGCCAGCGTGGAGGCATCCTCTGCGTCAACCCACACGGACACCCCAAGAGCCTTCCCTCGCTCGACCAGAGGCATCAGTACTGCCTGTTGCGGGCTCGTCAGCATCACACGGCCAGGTCACCATACGAACCACCTACCGTCTTCTCTTCCCAGCGCCTCAACCATGTCGTCTTCTCCTCCCGCATGTCCTCCTGGTCGTCAGGCGCGCACTTCGCCTCAGCCACGAGCCCTGCCAACGCAGCTGCAAGCTGCTCTCTTAAGGAGGCCTTTTCAGCCTCCACGGGATCCGGAGTAGGCGCACAAACGAGTTGGGAAAGGCGAGGGGCACAGTTAGCAGACATGACTAGAGCGATAGAAAGGGTGATTGATGAGGGGGAAGGAATCAAATCGATGGGAAGGTTTGAGCTGCGCACTGACAAATATATACTTAGCGGCCATGAGGCGCTTATGTCATCGGTCCGGACGCCTATACGTGGTATTCAATGGCCTTCTCGCGTCCCTCGGCTCTATACTTGCTTCGCTTCCATGCGGAATCATCCGGTGTTCTCGAACCCTTGGCACCACACCATTGCCATCACCACGCGGCAAGCTATTTATGTCCTCCACGCCACGTGGCTGACCGGGGACAGTCAGCATCTAAGTCCCCTGCAGGTGTGAGGAATCCGCATTCCCTGGATGCGTAAGCCCCTATCATTAACCGTTCCGTGACTACTGTTACATCCGCTCCCCTCTCGCATTCACCATTGTTCGCGCGCTACCTTCCCACGCCCTCGCTCCCTCTCGCGCAATGCTATACCCACGGCCGCTGTGCTCTGGTTGTTGTTTTTCCTCGGACTCTTTCTCTTACCATGGCCTCTATTCCTTTAGTGCTTGTAGTATACCCTTGGCCTCTGTTTTGGCCTGTCTTCTGTGTACGCGCTGTCGCACGGCTTTCCCTTACTGTACCCTGTCTTACTTAGGTTCCGGGTTTGTCTGGACTATAAAGCCCTGTACTTAGGTACAGAAGGATACCTTTTGGCACTCGGAAGGTCACCACAAGTTTCCTTTACACTTTGTCTACACCACACGTCTCGCATTCCGCCGCGCATGAACTACGTATACCGCTCGCACCACTCGCATCGCCAGTACTATCCCGCAGGCCACACCATGCACGTCACGAACCACTACTGCTACAAAGTGCCGGGTCTCACCTTCTAGTCTCGACAGTCCAGAATCCCTTGGGACGAGCAATTCGTTCCCTTCATTTATTATTGTTGTTATCTAAGCCATCTAGCTTGTATTATACAGCTACTTGGACTTTTCCTACAGCGGTAACAAATGATTATCCTGACGGCGGACAGCGGATCACTCTCTGAGACCCGAACAACGGCCGTGAGTACACTTTGCCCATGCGCCCGTGGCACGAGGGCTGTCCGCACTGTAAATGTGGCAAGCACTGCCATAGCCACCAAAGTATAGTCGAATGGGGTTTTTGAATATCGATGATCCACCAAATGGTCAGGGAGAGCCTACTAAAACGTCCTGTTTCCTATTTAGCTGCTGTTATCCATTCCTCAGTCCTACAGTCTCATCATTAGCCTTTACTTCGACAAACTTCTCTTCGCCCGCGGCACCCGTACCACGGAACATACCCACCAGAATACCCTCACCTGTTTTCGCTTTCCTCTCTTCCACTCAGACAATACTAAACCCCTCTGCTATAGCCGCATTCAGCAGCATTTATCAACTAGATCCCGCAGTTCGCACCCTCATTTACAAGCCAGTTGCCAAGAAGGTTCGGATGGTACCTGCCCCGATGGCGGAAGAATACTGCATCGTGTGCAGCCTGCCTGACGACCCGCTCACTGGTCTCCAACCACTGCCAACCTGTCCACCAGACTTCGCTCTGGGCATCCGCTTCACTGCCGAATGGGCTGCAGAACTTGACCTTGATCCTGCAGATTGGCTTTGGCCAGAAGAACTTAAACTCGTAACTTGGCTCGTTTCGGTCCATGAGCTTGCATTCGCTTGGGACATTACAGAGCACGGACACCTAGACAAACGGTATTTTCTGCCAGTAAAGATTCCTACGATTCCGCACACACCTTGGGTCCAATGCAATATCCCTATCCCGAATGCGATCCATGCCCAAGTCATAGACATGATTAAAGATCGCATCAAGTCCGGCATGTATGAACCTTCTACAGCGGCTTACTGCTCCCACTGGTTCTGCATAGTAAAGAAAGATGGAAAGTCTCTTCGCCTTGTGCATGACTTACAGCCCCTGAATGCAGTGACCATCCATGACGTGTCCGTTCCACCCTTTGTAGAACATCTCGCAGAATCCTTTGCCAGGTACGCGGTATATGCGATGATGGACCTCTACTCCGGGTATGACCAGTGCGCACTTCACGTGGATTCCCGTGACCTCACCACTTTCGGTACCCTGCTCGGGCTGCACCGGCTTACTACTCTGCCGCAAGGTCATGCGAACGCAGTCCAGGTATACCAGGGAGATACTGCATTTGTTCTCCAGGATGAGATCCCACATCATACCTTGCCCTTCATAGATGACGTCCCCGTAAAATCTGAGACCACCTGCTATCAGCACGCAGACGGGTCCTATGTGACTATCCTGGAGAATCCTGGGATTCGGAAATTTATCTGGAACCACTGTATAGTCGTTAACCGTATCCTTCAGTGTTTGCAGAACGTCAGAGCCACCGTCTCAGCAAAGAAGTTCGTGCTAGCTGCTCCGTCCGCTGTGATCGTTGGCCACAAGTGCACCTTTGAAGGTCACGTTCCTGAGGAAAGCAAAGTGCAGAAGAGCCGCGACTGGCCTGAGTGCTGCAACCTGACACAGGTCCGTGGTTTCCTTGGTGTCTGCGGAGTACTACGCATCTTCATCAAAGATTTCGCCAAGATTGCATGGCCACTAGTCACGCTCACGTGGAAAGACATACCATTCACATGGGACAAACCGCAATGCGCTGCCATGCAACGACTCAAGGACAAAATTGTAAAGTCCCCTGCACTCCGAAGGATTGACTATGAGTGTGGTCGCGAAGTAATTTTAGCAGTTGACACATCGGTCATTGCAGTTGGCTACATCCTCTACCAGCTCGGCAAAGATGGCAGACGGTACCCAAGTCGCTTTGGATCCATCACCCTCAACGAAGTGGAAAGCCGCTACTCTCAGGCTAAGCTTGAGTTGTACAGTCTCTTCCGCGCGGTATGCATATACATCTTCGGCCTCACTAACTTCACTGTGGAGGTAGATGCGAAGTATATTAAGGGTATGATAAATAACCCAGATCTGCAGCCTAACATGACGATCAATCGCTGGATCACTGGCATCCTCCTTTTCTCGTTCAAACTCATCCACGTTCCCGCAGATAGGCATGCTGGCCCTGATGGCTTGTCCTGCTGTCCACGGTTGGAGCTTGACCCGCCCAAGGATGACGACCATGAGGATTGGCTAGACCATTTTTATTCCTTCTCTACACAGGTTGTCAATGACTGCCCGCCTCCTATGTCACTTTCCAGTCAAGATCAGCATTCCCTACCACCACCTGCTTACCATCAGGCAAGCCTCCCGCCACCTGCATCCTTCTATCTCGCATTCTCTGCGACTGCTGATGCTAATAACCCTTCTGATACCCCAGACGACCCTGCCATTCCATGGTCCATGAAAGCTTGGGCACGCGAAGCAAAGATAGAAATGATCTGCGCATTCCTCGCGACCCGCGAGCATCCTCCTGACCTTACTGATGTGCAGTACTCATCCTTCTTTAATTCGGCCAGCCGCTTCTTCCTCCTAGATGGTAACTTATGGCATAGGGAACTGCATGGACAGCACCAGCTAGTCGTCGATGAATCCAAGCAGTACCATCTCATCAAAGAAGTGCATGACGACCTCGGGCACAAAGGTGTCTTCACGGTCCGCACACGCCTTCTCCTCCACTTTTGGTGGCCTCTGCTTGTTGAGGACGTGAAGTGGTATGTCCGCACTTGTCACGAATGCCAGATCTGCCAGACGCAGAAGCTTCATATCCCCCCCACTGTACCCATGATAGGGGGACTGTTTCATAAAGCTCACATTGACACAATGCTGATGCCCAAAGCCGGTGGCTACCGCTACATAGTACAGGCTCGTTGCACACTCACCTCTTATCCCAAATGGCATATGTTGCATGCAGAAAATAGTACCGTGCTTGCGTCCTTCATCTTCGAGGACATTCTATGCCACTGGGGTCCGCTCACCGAGATTGTCACCGACAATGGTCCCGCATTCGTCCAAGCCTTAGATGCCCTAGCCACACAATATCATATCCGTCACATCCGTATCTCTCCTTACAACTCTCAGGCTAACAGCATTGTAGAGTGCCGCCACTATGATGTTCGCGAGGCTATCATGAAGAGCTGCGAGAACGATGATCGCTGCTGGCACACCGTTGTGCACTCCGTCTTCTGGGCCGAGCGGGTCACCATTTTGAAATCCACGGGTCTATCCCCTTATTTCATGGTACATGGTGTTGAACCGCTGTTCCCATTCGACCTTGCTGAGGCTACTTTCCTTTTACCCCTATCCCGCGATGATGCGACACCGCTGACTACCACAGAACTGATAGCTTGGTGAGCGCACCAGTTACAGAAGCGTCAGGATGACCTAGACCAGGTCTGCGGCAATGTCCTCCATGCACGCTTTCAGTCTATCCAGCAGTTCGAAACTGCCTTTCAGCATCGCATTAAAGACCATAACTTCGCTCCCAGCACCCTTGTGCTCGTTCGCAACTCCCACGTCAAGAAAGAACTGAACTGGAAGACGAAGCTGCGGTACACTGGTCCCATGGTCGTCCTTTGTCGGACCACTGGGGGTTCATACCTGCTGGCTGAGTTGGATGGCTCCATCTCCAAACTCCGCTTCGCTGCATTCTGCTTACTTCCCTACCACCCACAGTCTCAAACCCGTGCAACTGTGACTCGCGTTACCAGGCTGGATGATGAAGAACTAGACCACCTTCTTGAAGAGGCTGAGGATGACCCCACTGATGATGATGTGGAGGCTTTTTCCACAGACAGCTGACTATCCGTCCTTTCCAGTATCCACAGTTTGTCCATCGCGCTATTCCCCCGTACCCTCTTCTCCCATGATACCCATACCTCTTTCCGCGGCCTCGCCTGCCTCCCTGCAGCTTCTTCTACTATGCTCGTTCCTTCTCCCATGCTGACTGGGGACAGTCAGCATTCAAAGTCCCCCGCAGGGGTGACCAGCATACCACTTGATCCACCCAATATCAGACATAGTTCATTTCCTTTTATCTGTTTTACCCCAGGTTTCGTCCGGAGACCTCTATTCCACCCTGGGTTTCATCCGGTGATTCTACTGATAGCTAGTCCTCGCTCAAAAAACATAAAAACCGCTTACAAAAAGTCCAAAACCGTCCAGAAAAATAACAAAACACTGAATAAGTATATAGCCAAAACAACGTCTCTCCTATCTCTCTTACTAGTCTCGCTGATACCGTCTTTGGCTGCTCTATACCATGTATACTTGCAACCACCCCACGCATTTCCTCTTTGATCACACAGTCAGCATGCGCCCCTTGATTTATTTTTCCCTCAATTCTCCTTCCGTCTCCTTACAATTGATACACAAAGACTGCCCCAGCTACCCAATAAACAGTCCCTTCGCTTCCTCTTCAAGAATCCGTCACATCCTACCATCAAGATTGTTTCACGAGGACATACTGCTGAGAGAAGTTGAAAGTCGCACGAAGAAGACAAGTCGGGCAGTACCCTGCGCACCATATCTCACCACGACCACATTTCCCCATGGCTCATCTTCAAGCATGTCCAGTCGTTCGCAACTTCGCACAGAAGCAAGCAAAGCGGTACATTTAGCGCAGTATGCGCTGACATGCGGATGGGACGGTACAATCAATCTGAACTAACTATAAACGTTCTTATTCCACCCCAATCTTCTCCAGAGCTTCGGTGAGTTGATCAACGTGCACCTGCAGGCAAAGGTATGCGGCCTGTGACTCCGCGGCCTCAGCACAAAGCAGCCTCAGTGACTGTGACAGGTTGGCCGCGACCTTGGCATTGAGCTGACTACGCACTGGTGCCTTCCCCTTCGTGCACATGTGGCTCTCGACCACTTCCACCTTGTCGTCGTCAACGGCCCTCTTGGAAGGGCTGGCCTTCATGGACCTCGAAGCCTGGGCTGCGAAATGTTAACTTCGCACCTCCCGAGATGGGATCATTACTTACCAACCAATGCACCAGCCTGTGCTCTCTTTCCCGTGGCCTTCATCGACTTCTCGCACCTTTGCTTCATCCACGCGCAGCCATTGCACGTGCAGCCAACAGGACCCATGCACGCAGCATTCCTGACCAGGCAACACGCGCAGGGCACCTTGTGGAGAATAGAACCAGACGGGATGACGATCTTCAGCTCGTCCTTGACCTCGCTCTCAATGACCGTCTGCCACAATCGCTTGGGACTCCAGTGTCAGCTGCTACTGCATCATACAAACTGCACACTCACCTTTCGAACCAGCTGGGCTACAACCTCGACATGCGACATTTTCTCTGTCGCTGCTGGCACCGAGACACTCGCATCTTGCTCGCCAACAGCCTGCGCAGTCTCCTCGCCCATCCGCACGTCTTCGTCGGCCTTTCCGTGCGCAATCTCCTCGGCCACCCACCTCTCGTAGGCCTCATCAGCCTCTGTGATGGTGGGTCCATCTGCTGTGTCTATCTTGGTGTCGATGCCCAGTTCTTGCCCGCGCTCGACGATGGGGTACACCTCCCCCTAGAGGATGGTCAATGCTGCGGGTCTCAGACGGCTTGCCCACTCACTGTTCTCTCCTCCCATCGGCGCATCCACGTAACCTTCTCCTCCCACAGCTCCTCCTTGTCATCTGGGAGGCACCTCGCCTCAGTGACCAGAGCCGCGGAGGCAACGAGGAACCTTGCCTTTAAAGCAGTCTTCTCCGCTTTGATCAGGTCAGGGGTAGCCACGCGTACGAGCTGGGAGAGATGAGGGGCATGGCCAGCAGACATGTTGGGTGAGGTAGAGGTGATTGCTGAGAGGGAAAGAATCAAATCGATGCAAAGGTTTGAGCTGCGCACTAACAATTATATACTTAGCAGCCATGAGGCGCTTATGTCATCGGTCCGGACGCCTATACACGGTATTCAACAGCCTTCTCGCATCCTTTGGCTTTATGCTTCCTTCGCTTCTACACGGAACTCACCGGTGTTCTCGAACCCTCGGTACCACACTGTTGCCATCACCATGTGGCAAGCTATTTATGTCCTCCATGCCATGTGGCTGACCAGGGACGGTCAGCATCTAAGTCCCCTGCAGGTGTGAGGAATCCGCATTCCCTGGGTGCATAAGCCCCTATCATTAACCATTCCGTGACTACTGTTACGTCCACTCCCCTCTCGCGTTCACCATTGTTCATGCACTACCTTCCCATGCCCTTGCTCCCTCTCGTGCAATGCTATACCTGCAGCCGCTGTGCTCCGGTTGTTGTTTTTCCTCGGACTCTTTCTCTTATCATGGCCTCTATTCCTTTAGTGCTTGTAGTATACCCTTGGCCTCTGTTTTGGCCTGTCTTCTGTGTACACACTGTCATGTGGCTTTCCCTTACTGTACCCTGTCTTACTTAGGTTCCGGGTTTGTCCAGACTATAAAGCCCTGTACTTAGGTACAGAATGAGACCTTTTGGCACTCGGAAGGTCACCACGAGTTTCCTTTACACTTTGTCTACACCACACATCTCACATTCCGCTGCACACGAACTACGTATACCGCTTGCACCGCTTGCATCGCCAGTACTATCCTGCGGACCACACCATGCACGTCACGAACCACTACCACTACAAAGCGCTGGGTCTCACCTTCTAGTCTTGACAGTCCAGAATCCCTTGGGATGAGCAATTCGTTCCCTTCATTTATTATCGTTGTTATCTAAGCCATCTAGCTCGTATTATACAGCTACTTGGACTTATCCTACACCGGTGTTTTACCCCTATCTCCAGTCCATTTCGGCCTCCCGGCCTTGCGCTGCTCCACCCCGGTCCTCCCAGGTCTATGTCTGGGTCACCCAGACATAACTCCAGTCTGTTTTCATTTGTTTGTGCTATATTTAGTCTTGTCCTTTTGTCTAACTCTGCTTACTGTACATATCCTGTGTCCGACCCTGGTTATGCCAGTCACCCAGACTTTGGCTATTAGCCTCTGCATAGCCACTGTGGCTATCCTCGTCTTGCTAATCATCTCACTAATAGCTTATTCACAAGTCTGGCTCTATGTTCATTATCCCAGACTGGCCTCCTGTATTTAACCCCTGTACATACTTCGTAGCACCCCAGCCAGAATATCAATTAAGTATTACCCTCAACTTTGTACTACTCTCCAAGACTACTCTATAGCTAAGGCCGAGCCTTAAGCTATCCCCGACCCCTGTCCTGGACCCCTCCCCAGCTTGCATAAGGGTACAGCACATAAGCTGAGACCAAGGGAGGTAGATCCAGCCCTGGACCAGCTTCCCCTTGTGCACACTCCAAGACCGGTCGGTTTCCCATGCTACCGGTCTTATTCCTGCGCTTCCAGCCTTAAGTCCGGTCCTCCAGACTTAACCCCTAACCTCTGGCCTCAACTCCGGTCCAACTGGACTTGGCCCCTGTCTCTTGGCCTTGACTTTGGCCACTCGGACTTACCCCCTGTCACCTGGTCTTGAAGCCTGGTCACTCCGAGGGTAAACCCGTACTTGACAGAACCTCCCAGTAGAGATACAGAATAGCCATGCAATTGGGGGAGGCTGCGTCATTGGATGGTTACCAGTTGTATGTCATCCCAGTGCCCTGAAGTTCATGCCTTTTATAAACAGATATTTCCTTTGCATGCAGGTCCCTGAGGACACTGAAGAAGAGGGCAAATTCGGATACACAACTCTCAAGCATGTTGTTTGGCATGAGTCATTTCTAGACTTCTCAGTGACATTGTGCAGCACTCAAAAACTGGGTATATCCATACATTGCGCCATGACCAAGTAACCCATTGTTTCCTGTCATTTTGATATTGTCTGCAGATTACGAGGAATAGTAAGCTTTCATTTATCCCAGCCCTCGCTCAAGACTCAAACACAATGCAGGTGTATGATGTCACTTATCTGTGGCTGCACCGGCAAATGCCCATGCCCAGTGTGTCTCATTCCATTAGAGGAGCTTCACAATATTTCCAAAACATATCCACTTCATTCCCTGGACAAGGCACAGTGTGCCATGCACATTTACAGACACAGCCACACTGAGGGTGAAAAGGTGCTTAAGGCACTCGGGTTGTGGCCTGTTGATGTAAGTTTGTGATTCTTGTCCTTATTCCAGCATTGTACCTACATTAATTTAAATGACAGAATGTTTTCTGGCTCATCTGCAATTCTGACCTTTATGGCACACTCAGCTTTGACCACCTACATTTTCTACATGGAGGTCTATGGGGAAAGCACATACTATGGGACATCTTGAGAATTCTGAACGTCCTTGGGCACAATGCTGAAACCAATGTTGAGAACTAGTGAGTCTTCCTTCTGATACTTTGTGCCATCACTTCCTGGGCTTTCCATAGTGTTTCCAACTTCCCCTGATGGCAGCTCCTCTTTCACTTCAAGAATGTCATCAATGTAACATTTTCAGACGGAAACAAGATGTGTGATCTGGCAAAAGTAAGTCTGGTTTTGTTTGCATTCCGTGTGCTTACTATTCTATGCTACAGGCGATGTTCTATGCATTGCTGAATGTTTTTACCAGGATGGCCACACCCGAAGGCTATTGTCTTCTCTGCATCCTTGCAAGTTATCTCCAGCTGGACAGTTTGATAGGTTTGGATGTGCATACTGAATGAACAATAGAAATGATAGATGCAGAGTTGCTGAAATTTGACAATGAATTGAAGGTATGCTGACTTTCTTCCATTGGCTCCAGATCACACATTGGCCTACACTAACTTCATTCCTAGGCATACGTTGAATGTGTAAATAAATCTGGGTTAGAAGGGCTGTGGGTGGACTGGGACTTTCCAAAGGTGCACCTTTGGAAACATGTAGTGTGCGATATCTGGACGAAGGGTGCCACCAGGAACTACAGCACACACCCAAATGAGAGTATGCATGGCCCTATCAAGGAAGCATACAAGCATCAATCAAATGGCAGGGACTTCACTGATCAGGTATCATTATTCATTTCACTTGTTTGTTTGATGTTGCAACTCTGTTTTATATTCTGCAGATCCTATGTGTGGACAAACATAAGCTTGCTGCCAAGCTGCTCAGAATGCATGTCAATAACTACAAAAACTGGACCCAAATGCAAGGCAAACCTGCAGGCACCCAGGGTGAATGCAACAACAATCAATCTGGATCGTTCATGGCATTTGATCATGTCTATCTCGGTTCCTCTTCCAAACTGTCTACTGTACAGGACATCGAGGCCAGTCACAGTGTCTCTGACACTGCCTTTGTTGGTTTTCACAAGAAACTGTCAGGCTTTTGTAACCAGTGCCTCCCTCAATATGGCCATCAAGTTGATAAGTGGATCGCTATCCCCACTCACTTCGAGGCAAGTGACCTTCTTATGAACTTCTTTAAACTAATGCCCGGCTTGTAGATAACAGAATACAGATACCTCAAAGTGAACTACAAGTCATCTGTTGATTGGAAAGTTGTTACTGACCATCTGCGATGCAATCTGTCATTCTATGGGCAGCCTTGGTATGATTGTGCTCTCATTCAACTCACAGACACAGAAACTGCATTTGTCCGCCTCATTTCTATCTTCACCTGCAACATCCTGGGTGTTGGCTCTATTAATCTCGCATTTGTACAGCTGCTGACGGCAAAAGTTGGTGGCACCTGTTGAATTGACATCGATCTCTGGCTTATCCGCATCAAGGCTGCTCCTTGCAACAACCCCATATTCATTCCCATTCAATCCATTCTTTGTGGTGCAGTGGTAGCTCCTGACCCTTCACACCCCAGTGGGTTTTTTGTCATCAATCATATTGATGGAGATATGTTTCTTCACATGAAATCTCGAAAATAGTTGCTGAACACGAGGATATTACAGACTCAATTCCACTTCCTATTCACTCCGAGCCTTTACTGCATGTAAACACAGACTTTATGATGTACTGATACAATGGCATTGTTGTTGCACAGTTATCTGATATAAAGCTAAGTGTTTCCCCACCCCATAGCATTAATGGTTATCTCATAGGACATGTCAAATGTTCAAGTACCACTTGCACTAATTTACGTGCATATTCTATCCATGCAGCACACAATGAGTGTTTTTACAGCATGCAACATGTTGAAATGGTGCAGTGATCACACTAGTGACTCACTCTTGCAGCTTGGTTTTAGTTCCAGAATCAGACAGTGATGGGTGTGATGCTTATAAAAGAGGTGAGATTCACATCTCGAAACCAGTGCTACATCCCTCTCAACCTCCCTGTCTTCACAATGTTCCAGTGCCTTTTATTGTCATTCTCTTCTGTCTGCTGTGCAAACACATCCCCCATGCCCCAGCTGAGCGATGATGATTTCTTCTCGAATGAGGAGATTAATATTGATAGAGAAGACAACAACTCTGACAATGATTCCTCAGAGACTGACAGCTCTGAAGCCAGTGACTTTGAACAGATGCGAAGGGTTTTACATGATCCAGGGCCAACTGCTGAAGTCCATGAGCTGTGAAAGGTGAGCATTGACTTGGTTCTTTCTTCACTCATGACTGATGCCACTTCACTCCATTTCTTATTAGGCCCTTGTGATTGCTCAGAAAGCTTACACTGAGACACGTGTCGAGCTACATGGTGTATGAAAGGAGCTCCATAGTCTGTCTTCAACTCTTTCCACTTGCAAGCACAATCATATTCTGAACAAGACTTTGGAAAGCCTGAGTATCGATGCCAGTATCTCTAAGGAAGTGAAGAAGTATGCCCTTCTTTACAATTTCTGGGTCCTGGATGGCCTTTTTCTGCCAACACCAAAGCCAGATGTTGATCTGCACAGCCCAACTCGCTGGACATCACCTGAGGCCAAACTTGATGGTGCAGTAGCAGAACTCTACAGTGTAGTCCCCAGCTCTCTCCATAAGCACATGGAGACCTATAAGCAGTTTGGATCTATCATAAGTGCTTTCATGCTTTGACTAGCATTCAGCTCAGTTGATGATCTTAGTTTATGAGTGCCCTCAGTCAAGAATGGTCCAACATCCTGAGGGCTATTAAAGACTGTGCTGGCATTGTTTTCGTGCTGTATGGGCTTGACCCCACCTGCCTTTCTGGCCATCCTTCAGGAAGGAAGGAAGATCCCAAGTTTCAGGTTCTACTGAAGAAAGATGGCATTGGCAAATACATGTGTCTTGCTCCAATTCTTTTCAAAAAGCATGACAACATGGTTGCTAGCAAGTTTCTCATGAGTCCAGCTATCACCCTTGTATGTGTGTTGTTATCTTGCATGTGATATGATGGCTGATCTCCACTTCAGATAATTCATGCCCTCATCAATGGCAAAGTGAGTCTCACTGACCACAAATGAGGATGGCCAAAAGCAAGGGGTCAGCATATAGGTATAAACAGTGCTACTAGTGGTTTGATATCCAGCACAGCAACTTTGGTATTTATTTTATATATTCACACAGAGGTACTTGGTACTGATGACTACTACAGGCTCATTTTCTAGTGTCTCCAGATTTAGAGCTCTCTTCCATTGGTGGGGAGACTCGCATTCTGTACAGCTCCGACTATGACTTCTATGTTGAAAAGCTTTCGAAGAAAAGCAATTGGGCTCTCCGCATTTTTGATCATGTGAATCGTGAGGTGTTTGGTAAAGACTCACAGTCGAAGAACATGTCATTAGTTCCTCCAGTTCCTCCAACTGCCCAGCCATGTACTTGGGAAGACGAGATGTTGTCCGAAATCGAGAATCCTACACCTCATGTCACAGCTCCGGCCTCTCCCACTGTCAACACATTTGTCAATCCTGTGTTCCTGAATCTGTTATGCTTGACTGAAGTCAAGATGTAGGGAGAGCTCAGACACAGACTAAGGTTTCTACTGAGCAGCGGCTGCAGTAACCTCAGTAAACGACCAAGGATTTAGCAACACCTGTAAGAGTGGTCCAGGTTAGGGACACTGAGGGTGAAGTTCTGAGTGAGAATGCTGCATATGATTGAGCAGCTCAAGTCTGGGTTTCCAGGACTTGAGCCGGCAGTCTAAATACTACAAGGAAATGGACCATGAGGCGTCCGCATGTATCGAGCTAACTATGCCATTGGTTGAACAACAGCAACACATGTCCAAGGCATGTAATGAGAACATATCACCAGTGGTGGAAATAGAGAGCTGTCAGATCAAGAGGAAGATGGCTTGAAAAGGAAAGATGTCCAAAGGATCAAACATGAGGTAAACATACAGTGAAAGTGAAAAGACAGGGGTGAAACGTAACATTACCCCCTTTCCAAGCATTGAAGTCCCCGACTTCAACTATTCTCCATAAGGTTCTCTGGTCATATTGCTGATGGCAGAGTTGTCAAAATCAAAGTTATTGTCGTACAAGTCATTATCCTCGCTCCCAACGAGGGTATGATCATCAACCAAGCCAAGAGTGGCAATTCTGTCCTGTAAAGGACGGCGAGGGCATATAGAAGGACACTGGGCTTGAGTGTGTCCAGGGTGGGTGGTGTGGCAAAGGGGACATTCATACAGTCCACAGTGGATACGAACATGGCCGAGGTGACAGCAGACATAGCATGTTTGACGATAACGTGGGTCGGACGGAGTAAGAGGTCAGTCAAACTCAGTCATGGCGTTCAGCACAGGGGTCGGTGGCAACTGTGCGAGGGTTTCGATGATGTTTAACATTAGTTGAGTTCAGCACAAGAGACACCAAAGGTGGTCTCAGGGTCTATTTCAGATGGGGAGTCGTGAGACTCACAGGGTTGGGGGTTAAGGCCTGAAAGGCAACAGGCACGAGGTCTATCAGCTCTTCGAAGAGAGTGAGACGAGTGGGAGGACAATGATGGTGACGATGCCGGAGGGGAGGATGACATGGAGGAAACTGGAGGGGAGGTTGCACTCGAGGGTCTTCGAGACTCAGGTGGAGGGGGTGTGATCAGTGTGGGGTATTGTTGGACATTGTAAATGAGGTCTGCACCTCCAAGAACATCAAAAAGTCTGAGTAATAAGGGAACCTGTTGGACAGCGATTTTGTTTAGGATGGTACGAGTGGGGGACAAGAGGGGGTTCTGGCGGTTGACATAGCAGGAGAGTTCCTCAAGCCGAAGGGCTTGGATGGTGGTGTGATATACTAGGTCAAGTGGAGAGTCTTCATCCACTTTGTGATAGACAGCACCGACAATGAAAAGTCGATAAGAAGCGACCATCTGTTCACTAGCGGGCTGTCGTTGACAATGAGCAAACGGGGTGTGGTGGCAAGAGGGTTCACAGGGATACGTGTAATGATGAGGAGGCATTTCTAGAGTGATGTTTCTGATAGTGCAGGTAGAGCGTCGAGTGGGTTGCTTCTGAGAGGGGAAGTCTTTGGGGAACCATTTTTTATAGGTGGAGAGTGTATCATCTGCTGTGAGTCAAAGTGTGGAAAGGTGGTGAAAACCAACCAAAACCAACACAAAAGACAAATGTAGAGCAAGTGGTGGTGTGCCTCTGTGGAACCTGGACTGCAGAAAAATCTAAAAGGGGGAATTTTCAATGGCAGGTGCTCCTAGCACAAGTCGTCAATGAGTTACACAGGAGAAGACAAGCAAGTGATGATTGGATGGGGGATGCTGAACAGAGTGAAGGTGTTCAGCCAAAAGGACTTGGGATGAAGGACTTTGATAAGACGTGCTCCTGGCACAAGTCGATGATGAGTTACACAGGAGTGGATGGATGACTAAGCAAGAGTGCTGACTAAGTGTGGATAAGACTGCAGATGATGGATGGTGGTAGATAGACTCTTCCAAATGAGCCTCAACTACCAATGATATGAATGATGACAGATAGACCCCTTTGTGGAGCCTCAACTGTTGACAATGAGATAGGCACTGAACTGACTGCTGAGTGACTTCTTGATTGATTTTTTTTGTAGCTAAGTACATGGGGGTTTATATACTGTGGGGGGAGCACAGCTTGTGACAAACAGGGCACAAACACTTGGTAAGTAATGAGTAAGGACTGAGTAATCATGATGAGTAAGCAAGAAATGAAAAGTAAGCAAGCAAAGAGGATTGGTAAGTATTGGCAATAAACAAGTCAAGGACAGTCAAAATATCACAGAATGAGTCAAATGGAGTCAGAAACTGAGTAAGTGCACTGATATCACATTAGGGGGTGGCAATGCAAGTCAGATCTCGGCAGAGACATCTCTAGATCCAAAGATGGCATGACAGATGGACGGTGTTTCCAGACAAGGAAGTATTAATTCCAGAATTGAAGGGCATGAGTCAGGCATCAAAGGGGGCTAGGGCATTGGGGGTCTGTGGGGCAATGGGAGGCATATGCGATCGCATCTCCCACCCTTTCATCCTCTCAGTGAAGTTAACAAAAACTTCATGAATGGGGTTCTGATGGAGGAGGAGGAGAAGGGGGGATGTCTTCTGCTGGATCTTGCAGTAAGAAGGCAAGATGCATGTCACACTTGTCATGGATGCGATCAGGGAGGCTGGAGAACAGTAGACTATGCTGCAGCTGTCACAATGTGGGAAGAATGATGGATGAGACTGGAATAAAGACAGTGCAGGGAGCAGGGAGGAATGACCCATATGCTTCATCAAGAGGGGAGACTGAAACGACCACATAAGACCTTTCTAACTGAGTGACAGACCTGAGGCAACCAAAGAATGTCCTTCTGGAAGTCATACTGACAAGGAGAACATGCTGACCAAGCTGCATGGGATGGGATGGGGCTGACAACGATGGGATGAACCAGGGGGCTTCAGGATGGAAGCTGGTGGGAATGCCTGGCAGATATATGTAGCCATTGTCTCTGGTGAACGAGACAAGTGAGATGACTGATGAAGAGGCGGCCATGATTGATGGACCTAGCAAAATGAGCGTCTGATGGATGGAGTGCTGTAGAAATGCGTGGGGTGTGAGGATCCTCTCCAAATTTGGAAGGAAGAATCGTGGGGCTGAGCACTTTAAGCGAGTGTGGGAATGGAGTTGATATCTTTGGAAATGGTGGAGATACGACGAAAACCAGAATGCCATACATGGGTGCTAAAAACCTTTAATGCGTGCTTAACTTGCTTCCTCTCTTCTCTTTAGCACTGACAACTCATTCTTGTGCGAAGGATGACTGTTAATGTCCAACAGTCTTTCTACACATAAGGCCTTTAGTCTTCATCTGCATGCATGGGCATTGTGCACAACTTGTTGATGAGTTAGGCAGAGTCAGCTGTAACCATGTCCACAACACGTTTGGTGTGTGACATCCACTGGCAAGAAGAAATGCAATCATCCCCGATTGTGACCAATGCAGGGAACCCAGGGAAAACAAAAGAAAAAAATGAATGAAGGAATGACAGGAGATCAGTATTGTAAGAACAAAAAGGAAATGAAAAGATCATGAATAGTCGCCTGAGTCATAGTCGTTATTGTTATTGGCATCTTTGTTTTCATCATCTGTTTCATCTTCTTCATCGTTGTCATGATCATTGTCATCATCATTACTGCTGTTATTATCTTTTTCTTCATCTCTTTCTTCTTCCATAACACTGGGTAAGGGAGTGTGGCAAGAATAATAGGGAATGAGTCAAAATGCTGTGACACCTCAAGCAGAAATGGTGCCATTGAGTTCCTTAAGGACGTAGGAGCCTCCCTTGGTGCGACGAATGACCTCATAGGGACCAAGGTAGCGTGGCTTTGACTTGCGATCCAGTTCTTTCTCTATCTGCATGTTGTGAACCAATACCAAATCTCCTGGCTCATAAGCCGACTTCATCAACCGTAAAGCATACCTCTTCTCAAACTGACCCTTGGAGCATAAACGAGACTTCTGCAAAGTAGTGAAAGTGGCATTGATATCCTCCTCTCTCTTTTCCAACTGACGAATGCGAAGCACAAGAAGCTCTTGAGATGACATTCCAGAATAGAATCCTTCAACAAGATAGGTAGACTCAAAGAGATCAAAAGGCAGGACAGGATCAAGACCATGTAGCAGGAAGTAGGGGCTGAATCCAGTGGAGCAACGAGTAGTGACTTTGTCTGCAAAGAATGCATGATGGACCTTGGATGGCCAGAGCAAAAGATCTCCTTCACAAGCCTTGATGATAGCTTCTCTGATAACAAAGTGACCGCATTCTACAACTCTGTTTGCCTTGGAATTATATGGGGAGATGCGAATCTGAGGAATGGAGTAGTGCTTCATGAGTTTCTCAAAGGTGCCCTTGACTTCACTGCCATTATCAGTAACAACCTGGGCAATAACACCATAACAACAGAAGACTTCTTCCCAGAAGAATTTAGCAAGACTGTCTGCATTGGCATGACAAAGAGCACGACCTTCTGCAGTGAGGGAAAGATCATCTCGAGCTGCGACAAGATAGCGATAACCATGTGCTTTGGGCATGAGCATGACGTCAACATAGACCTTCATAAAGATTCTGGGGGAAGCAGAAATAGTGATGGGAACCTCTGCTTTACGAGTGCTTCAGATCTGGCATTCATGGCAAGAGTGGACATGATGGGCAACGTCTTGGTACATCTGAGGCCAGTAAAAGCGCTGTCTGACTGTATGAAAGACTCCAAAGACTCCATGATGACCAAGTTCTTCATGAGCATGACTGAGGATCTGGACACAGAGATGGGGATCGAAAATGACCTTGGCTGGAGGATGGGGACCTCGACGTTTAAAGAGCTGGTCTCCATGAAGGAAGAACTGAAGGGATCTGTGAATGAAATGCTTGCAAGCAGTATTGGAAGGGAATGGGGGAAGTTCTGTAGTACGAAGGAAGTGTAGGACTCGATGTAAGAGGACATCTTGAGATGTATCATTGGAAAGGAATGAAGGGAGGGTAATGGCATATGTGGATTCGTGCACAAGTCATCGACGAGTTGCGCTGACTGAAGACAGATGGGCATCTGTAAAAAGAATACTCTCCAACCACTCATCAGCTTCTTCTGCATCAGCTTCGCCTTCTTCATACTCCTCTTCTGTAGGTTGACGTCTAGAAAGGGCATCTGGGGCTCGGTGACAAATGGCAGGGACATGAATGAGCTTAAAATCAAAGAGAAGTATACCCTCGATCCAGCGATTGATGGTAGCGTTAGGTTGAAGATCTGGATCATTGAGCATACCTTTGATGTACTTCACATCAACCTCTACCCATAGATGACGAACGCCATAGAGATATAGACGGTAGTGATGAAGTGCTCTGAAAAGACCATAAAGCTCAAGCTTAGGCTGACTGTAGCAAGATTCATGTTCATTGATGGGGAGTGAGCCATAGCAAGCAGGACATTTATGACCTTCTTCATCATACTGAGAGAGAACAAATCCAATGGCGATGTTACTAGTGTCAATGGAAAGAACGACTGGCAGGTCAGATGAGTAGTCAATGGGGCGAAGGGCAGGAGCAGATGAGATGGCGAGCTTCAAGGCATCAAATGCATCTTGCTGGGGCTGACCCCAAACAAACAGAGCATTCTTGTGATAGAGGTCAACAAGTGGGCGAGCCAACTGTGAGTAGTTCGCAATCCAGATACGAACAGTACCACAGAGACCTAGGAATGAGCGAACATCTTTGGGTGTAGTGAGCGTTGGCCAGTTGACGACCTTCTTCACCTTGTGGCTGTCAGGAGAGCGACCATGAGGATAGCATGCTTGACCAAGAATGATAACATGAGGCTGGCAGACCTGAGATTTCAAGCCAGAAAACATTCCACTGGCATGAGCAAACTGATGCATGACTCTATGCATGTCTACAGCATGTTCCCAAATGAAGCAACATATGCCGGGATTCTCAGGTAACGTTTTGGCATTGCCATTGGCATCTTCATAGCAGGTTGCAGGGCCTTTGACTGGCAGATCGTCAATGAAAATGTTGGCAACGTGAGGGATTTCATCCTGTAGAATGAAAGCTGTACAATTCTGAAACTCCGATGGTGAGTTGGTGTAGCCTTGAGGCATGGCAGTATGGTGCAGTAAGCCAAGAGGTGTCATGAAGGATGTCAGATCTCAGCTATCAGGGTGGAGTTGGTGTGCATCAAATCCTGAAAATAGATCAAAGACCGTGTAGCATTGACAACCAGCAAATGGCTCCACAAAGTCATCCAATATTGGTGGAACACCAGCGTCTCGAATTGTAACCTTATTCAGAGGCTGTAGATCATGAACAATACGGATCTTGCCATTCTTTTTCATAATGCAAAACCACTTGGAGCGATAGGACGACTGGGCTGGCTCATAGAGACCAGCAGCAATCTTCTCCTGAAGAAGCTGTATGACACGTTCTCATATGCCAGGGGGAATTGGAATGTTATGAAACTCCCATGGTTCATGTGGCAGGACAGGAATGATGTAAGGTGAAAAGTAGTCCAAACGGAAGTTTCCTCTCTCCAATTCATCAAATGCCAAGGCACGCTCATTAAGCTTCATGACATGCGAAAAAAGTTTTTCCTCTTCTGGCCAGAGAAAGCCATCAGCATTAATCTTCATGGCAGTAAGACGCTCTTGAGTAAGCTTCCTTGTGGGAACGAACACAGGAGGGTGACAAGTAAGAGGTGTGAGTGATGCGAGGGGGTCTTCTGGAAACTGGCACTGGACTCGAGCATCTTCTGGATAGACTCCAGGCACTGGCTTGACTTTACGATCGATGCACTTGTATGCTCCATATACCAGCTGACCTGTTTCATTGGCTGAGTCTTCTGTATCCATAGTAAGGCCTTTTCTAAAACATAACAAATCAAGAAAGTCAGATAGAGAATAGTAAAAGTGAAGCTGTTTTTCGGTTTTCTGAATAGGAAGTGGACCTGGTGCTTTTGAATGATTAGATAACAAAGAAGAGAAGACATCAAGATAAAAAGAACTCTGGAAACCTGAAACTGAAGGAGGCATAGTAAGTGATGTTACAGGAGTATCTGAGCAAAGAAACAATATATGTGGGTTTAGGAGTTTAATGACTTCTCGGTCAAAGTGAGCAGACAAAGAACAAGAGAAACTATAAGTACAAGAGGGGACATACGAATCAATCTTCAAAGAGCTGGAGAAATAAATGATGAGATATGGGAGAAAGTGGAGGAACACATCTGAAAAGATCATCGGACCTGTCTTGAGTTGAATCTGAAGAAGTGGAAGCAGGAAAGTGGTCTGGGTATGAGACTGCTTTGAAAGGGGGAGGATGTGCTGAGGCTGAGGCAAAACTGACTGCACTGGCAAGGATATGAAGATTGGAGTTTTGGAATACATCTGGGTCCTCTTCATCCACATCACCTGAATGGTCTTCTGCAGCTTCTTGCAAATGAGCAATCCATCCAGTAGGGGTACGACACATGACAACATTGTTGTAAGGCTCTGGCATGGCAACTGACTCTTCACCAACAGCAGCATTAGACATGGCTTGGGGAGCTGAGGGTAGTAATGGCATAGGAAGAGTTGGACCAGAGGAATGCTGATGCCTGCGTAAGTTGTCATCGAGTTGTGCAGACTGAGGCAAGGATGGGCTAGGCAGATAGAAGTGAGAGCCAACACTAGTGTTAAACATATCAGAGTCGAGTGGTGAAAGTGTGGTGGGTATATCCAGGGATAGACTGGACAAGTGGTGAGATATGTGCAACTCATCGATGAGTTGCGTGGACTGAGAGTCATGACCTATATCTGAGGATGAACCAGGCAACTGCACATGGCTGCACAAGTCGTCGTTGAGTTGCACAGACTGATGACGGGTGGATGGACTGGGTGCATATGGATCCCTGTGCAACTCATCACCGAGTTGTGCAGACTGAGAGTCATGGCAAGCATCATGGGAAGTAGGGGCAACTGAACCACAGTAGGAAGTATTGAAAATGGAGAATGTAGCTTCAGAGTCTGGAGTGACAGTGTCTCTACAGATCAGAAGTGATGCCTGGTGGGAACCATCGGTGGGCTCTTCCTGAACAATAACCGGACCTGGGGATGGGGGAGAGGGAGTCTGAGGCAGAGCAGTAATGCCATTGGAAAGTACATGTGAAGCAGCTAGAGTCAAGTTAGATGGCAGGTCTGAAGGTGGAGATGCATTGCTCTGAGTGGGAGATGCCTGTGGGAGTAGATGAGGATAGAATCTGACATAGGCAGAACCTTCAAGCTCATGGTAATGCTCTAGTGGGGCAGGAACCTGTCAAACTAAGCAAGTATCAAGCATAAGGAAGTCTTGGAAGTAGACTCCTGATTCATCAGTACCTCTTTCTCCAGCAAGTGCATGGTTTGAGTCAAGATAAAGGGAGGATAGATGGGGAGTGCGATGAGCAAGGCTAGTAAGAAGTGAGACAAGTGACTGGCGCTCTTCTCTTCTAATCTGGCAACGAATCTGGGCAAGGGTAGGATTATCCTCCAATCCACTCGCATCAGTGGACTGTAACTCTTGAGTAAGCTGACCGACAAACTCCGAAGGAAAGGGACTGGTAGGAGGTGGGAATGCTTGGACTGGAATGGGATGGAATGCAGGAAAAACCGAGGTGACATCAAACCCATCTGGGGGTGATTCAGGATACAGCAGAGTAGAATCAAGTGACTGAGGGGGTGACTGCGAAGTTGATGGGGGTGGAGCAAAGACAATGGGTGAGACATGATGAGGGGTACCAACTGCTACATCTCTCATAGGTTCATCGGCTTCTTGCTGAGAATGGACAGGCTCTAGAGTCGCCATAAGGGTATCTGCAACAGACCCAAGCTGGCCTTCAGTAACACACATCTCCAGGGGGCAATCTGAATCAGCTCCAAAGACAACATAAGTTCCAAACTCTCTTTCAACAATGCTAACTGAGTTTCCAAGAGCCCAAGGACAACCAAGGAGGAGATCAAAGCCTGCATTAGTGTCTGGGGCAACGAATAGATTGGTCCAAGTCTTGGCAGCACCACAGAAGAGAGGGACATCTTGAACTAGGCCTTTCAGAGTAGAGATACCTCCTTTTGCATCTTGCATATTGATGGTCTGTGACATGTCGATGGGCATGCGAATGACTGACTGGGCTATACCAGCACGAACAACATTGAGGGTAGATCCAGAGTCAATGACACCTGTTACACGATGACCATTGCAAGTCAGATTGATAGTGATGAGGGGGCTAGAAGTCAATGCCAAGTAGGAGGATGCAGGAGGAGTTCCCTCAATGGCAGTAACAGCTTTGACAGGCTGAGCCAGGGGCTGTCTCTTGAATCGCATAAGCTCCTGAAGGTGCTGAGAAACATCCCTAGATGGTCCAATGACCTCCCCATCAGATACAGTCAAGGGAGTGGAAAGAATGCACTCTACAATGGCTTTGGAATTGGCAGACTGCGAAAGTGATGAAGACAGGGAAGTGGTAGGAGGGGGCTTGGATTTCTTAGACCTGTCTGCAGAATCAGCAACCTGACCAGATGGCTTTGGGACAGTGGCATCGTCCACGATAGTGTCATCTCTAGTACCATCAAAGACAGTGGGATGAACATCAACTGGCCCAAAGGCAGGAGCAAGTGGTGCTTTCTGTGGAGCAGGGATAGATACAGAGGATGAGGGCTTTGGTTCTTGAGTCTCTTTCTCCTTGCCATGCGAATGAGGTGGGATGAGGACACTGTCAAAGACAGCCTTTCTCTTCTCTTTGGTAACCTTGTTAGAGCGATCCACAGCAGCAACAAGAGGTTCTTCTTCCAACTCATAGATCTCAGCACTAGACTCTTCTTCGGCCTCTTCATGGATAACAAAGCAAACTGCATTGGCAGGCTGAGCAGCAGCTTTAGTGTGCTCATAGGCTTGCAGGATAGTCTCTTCTCCATTCCGATAAATGCGCTGTCCATTGGGGTAGATGACCCGATGGTTTTCATCACATGCCAAAGAACCCTTCTGAATGAGATCATTAATGGCCTGGCAACTCTCAACACCATGGCCTTCAACACCACAGCCATAACAAGTGATGGTCCTCCTAGCAGGACGGGTCTGAGATGAGGAAGTAGCAGCAGGGGCAGTGGATGCAGGAGTAGATGCAGGAGCAGGATGGAGGGAAGGGGCATGAAGCACCTTTGCAGCATCAGGATCCATCTTGATAGCACGATAGTAGAGGAGGGAGTAGTCTGGGTCATTGAGGGACATGCGAGAGAGAGACTTGATTAGGGTCTCAACTTCATCTTGCTTGTGAGCAGTAGGGCCTTCCTTCTCCAAATTTTCAAGGTTTCTTCTGGCTTCATGGGAAGGGAGCAGAGGGCAAACACTGTCATCTCTTCCATCTGAGCGATGAGAAGCATTAGGCTGGGCCTGAGGAGCAGGGGCAGCACAAGGGCCAAGGAAGTCAAGGTCATCTGCATCAAAGTGATTGCGACGAAGGACCTCTTCAGCTGACTGGCATACATCATCATAGGGGAATGGCCTGCTGATGTCAAGGTTGGGATCTTTTGTCCTGAGACGAGTTTCAACCAAGCCACGAAAGACTGGAGACAGACCAGCCCAGAAGTAGCGATTATATTCATCAACTGATATCCTTCCTTTGTTCTTCAACCAACCTCCAATGTGAATGAAGCCATGGTTGTAAGCCCTAAAGTCTTGAAGTGTCATGATGGGCTGCATCCTAGACTCCAAATCAAAGCTCTTGAGATGCCTTTCAAAGAACCTTTCATCTGATAGATCAGCATCAAAGTACTTGAGGAGATCAGCCTTCAAGTTAGCCCAATCAGGAGTGTAGTAGTGATCCATTCCTTCGATAATCTCCCTAACACGAGCATTGCAGTACTGGAGGATTGACTTGACCATTTCCTGGTCAGAAGTGACATTGTGGTAGGCACAGAGACGTTCATAGTGGTCCAAGAAGGAGCGAACATGGGTATGGTCTCCTTGGAATAATTCAGGGGCAGACTTCATGCCAAGCAAGGGCATAGTGAGAACAGAGCGAGCAGGGGGAGCAGCCATAGCTACTGGAACTGCTGATGATGCAGGAGGATAGATGGTGGGGATGGTGGATGACATAGTAATGAGATTTCAAGTGGGTTTTAGAAGTGGGTTTTTAGAAGCAAGTTTCAATAGGCTGAGTGAATAGGGTTCTTGATCCAGGAATAACCACCCCTCACGGTGGGCTCCAGATGTGAGTCAAAGTGTGGAAAGCTGGTATAAACCAAACAAATCCAACACAAAAGACAAATAAGAGCAAGTGGTGGTTTACCTCCACGGAACCTGGAGGGCTGAGAAACCTGATGTGGGGGGAGGGACTTCAAGTAGAGGTGCTCCTAGTGCAAGTCATCATCGAGTTATGCAAGAGTAGATGAATGGATGATGACTGAGGAGGGGATGCTGAATAGAGTGAAGGTATTCAGCTGAAAGTACTCTGGCATGATGATCTTTTGGATGTGCTCCTGGTGCAAGTCGATGATGAGTTATGCAGGAGTGGAAGAATGACTAAACAAGAGGTTGCTGACTAAGCTCTGATGATACTGCTGAAGATGAATAGAGGTAGATAGACCCTTGATGGAGCCTCAACTACCAATGATATGAATGAAGACAGATAGACTCTTCCGAATGAGCCTCAACTGTCAGCGACAAGATATGCTGAGCTGAGCTGACTTCTGAGTGACTTCTTGATTGCTTCTTTTTGTAGCTAAGTACATGGGGGTTTATATACTGTGGGGGGAGCATGGCTTGTGACAAACAGGGCACAAACACTTGGTAAGTAATGAGTAAGGACTGAGTAATCATGATGAGTAAGCAAGAAATGAAAAGTAAGCAAGCAAAGAAGATTGGTAAGTATTGGCAATGAACGAGTCAAGGACAGTCAAAATATCACAGAATGAGTCAAATAGAATCAGAAACTGAGTAAGCACACTGATATCACATTAGGGGGTGGCGATGCAAGTCAGATCTCGGCAGAGACATCTCTAGATCCAAAGTTGAACGATCCATTACCCAATTTAGACGAATTACTAAACGATGAGCAAACATCGGAGAATTGCAAGCTCTCATCAGTGGAGTGAGTGTACCTAACATTTAATGAAAGTACACTAGGGGAAGGCGACCCCAAAACACTACGAGAGGCTAAAGCCTCACTTGAATGGCCAGAATGGCAAAAAGCCATAGAAGCCGAGCTACAACAATTGCGTGAAAAAGGGACGTGGACATTAGTAGATCCACCGGAAGGGCGCAAACCCGTCTCAAATAAATGGGTATTCACCCGAAAATACAATAAAGACGGGGTACTCCAAAAATACAAAGCGAGATTAGTCGCCAGGGGATATTCTCAGGTCCTGGGAATGGATTATAATGACACCTATTCCCCGGTCGTTAGATTAGAAACAATACGCCTTATCTTATCATTGGCCAACGCCCAAAACTGGGAAATCCAACAAATGGATGTAAAAGGCGCGTACTTAAATGGTAAACTAAAAGAAGAAATATACATGGAGCAGCCCAAAGGCTTCGACGACGAAACCGGACGCCTGTGTAAACTAATCAAGACATTATATGGACTAAAGCAGTCTGGACGTGAGTGGAACGAGGAGCTAAATGGCCAGTTACAAACTGTCGGTTTTGCCTGACTCCACTCCGACCCATGTGTATACATAAGAAAAACCTCGACTATGATCGAGATCATTATGGTATGGGTAGACGACCTAGTACTTGTCACCAATACTGCCGAACTTATGACTAAGCTAAAAACACAACTACAAAATATGTTCGAGGTAACAGACCTCAGAGACCCAAGTAAACTAGTTGGGATTGAGATCACACGAAATCACACCAGTGGAATAATCACCCTCAGTCAGACACGCTACATAGAGGGACTGCTGCAAAAATATGGAATGATCGACGCAAACCCAGTCAAAACTCCACTCGATCCGGGCACGCAGCTAAGCCCACATGACACCGAGGCCGAAGGTGTACCTAGCGGCAACTACGCAACACTCATAGGGCATCTAATGTATGCATCAGTGGCCACAAGGCCCGACATAACGTATGCGGTCAACAGACTCGCATCCTTTATGGCAAATCCCGACCTGTCCCATTGGACGGCAGCAAAAAGAATACTAAGATATCTAGTGGGAACTAAAAGCTATGGGATTGCCTATAATGCTGACCCAACTCATCCTGAACACAATAAATTAATGATGTATTCAGATGCCGACTTCGCTAATAACGACGATCGGATATCAATCTCAGGCTACGTATCCACCTTCAACCAGGGCACGATCATGTGGTACTCAAAGAAACAGAATCACGTGGCCCTCTCCACAGCAGAAGCCGAATACATATCGATGGTGAACGCAACGCGTGAAATTATATGGCTACGAAGCCTACTGAGTGAACTAGATCGCCCGCAGTTAGAGGCTACAACGCTGTGAGTCAAAGTGAGGTTCAGTGGTGGAAACCAACCAAAACCAACACAAAAGACAATGAAAGCGAGTGGTGGTGTGCCTATGCGGTACCTAGATGGTGGAACCTGTTCTTTGGGAGGTTTTTTTGCGAACTACAACACTCAAAGACAAGTGCTGAGGGTTGGGGGTGCTCCTGACGAAGAAGGAGCAGGAATGCGAGAGGAAGCGATGGGGTAGACTGCTGTCAGCCTACAGAAGGATGGATGATGACTTAATTCGATGCTCTGAGCTGCACTGAACTCAGGGAGGACTTGGGGCGAAGTAGATCAATGATAGATGAGAATAAGCGAAGTAGACGATAGTTAGACCCTTAATAAAGTCTCAACTATCAAAGCTGCTGAATGATTTACTGAGAGATGATAAATTGCGAGCAAGAGGGGCTCTCTCTGACGTCTTCTTCTTTTTTGCTACCTAAGTACAGTGATTTATATACAGCACAGGGGCGTTGCCTATGGAAAACAAGGTGCAAACACTTGGTAAGTGATTGGTAACTGATGAGTAAGGAATGTAAGCGGTGGGTAATCGTCTTAGAAAGCATTGGTGAGCATTGGTAAGGATAAGTAAGCCAAAAAGCGAAGAATCAGTAAGCAAGGGCAAAAGATTGGTAAGTATTGGCAATAGGTGAGTCAAAGACAGTCAGAATGTCAAAGTATGAGTCAAGTAACGTCAGAAACTGGGAAAGCGCACTGGAATTGCATTAGGGGGAGGCTGTGCATGTCATATCTCAAAGAGATCGTTTCTGGGCCAAAGTGGGATGACAGAGAGGCAGCGCTGATCTGATGCCGATATAGTACATCCAAAAGTGGACAGGGTGAGTCAGATGTCAACAGGGGTCAAGCTTTGGGGGTCTGTGGGGTGACAGGAGCATAGGGGATCGCAACTTTCCCCCCCTTACTGTCCTCTCAGTGAAGCAAATAAAAACTTCATGAATGAGGCTCTGTTGGAAGAGAGGATGAAGGGGGAGCGTCTTCTGCTGTATCTTGCAATAAGGAGGCAAGATGTGCATCATACTCATCATGGATGCGATCAGGGAGAGTGGAGAACAGTAGATTATACTGTAGCTGTTGCAATTTTGGAAGAATGATGGACAAGACTGGTATGAAGATGTTGCAGGGAGCAGGGAGGAAGGATCCATATGCTTCTTGGACCGGAGAGACTGAAACGACCACATAAGACCTTTCCAAGCGAATGACAGACCTGAGGCAACCAAAGAATGTCCTCCTAGAGGTCATACTGACAAAAAGAACACGCTGTCCAAGCTGGATGGGCTGAGAGGGGGCAGACGAGGGTGGGATGTACCAGGATGCTTCAGGATGGAAGCTAGTAGGAACTCCTGGTAGATATACGTAGCCATGGTCCCTAGCAAAGGGGACAAGCGAAATGATTGATGTGGAGGCGGCCATATCAGAAGAATTAGCAAAATGAGTGTCTTTTGGAGGGAGTGCTGTAGAAACGTGTGGAGTGCGCAAATCCTTTCCAATTTTGGAAGGTAGGATCGCGTGGCTGAGCACTACAAGCGAGTGTGGGAATGGTTTCGGTGTCTGCAGAATTGGCGGAGATATGTCGAAAACCGGAATGCCGTACATGGGCGCTTAAGAACTTTATTGGCGCTTAACTCGCTTCCTCCTTTTTCTTTGGCATTGACAACTCGTTCTTGTGCGAGGGATGACTGCCGACATTTCTGGCTGTCCTTCTTCACATGAGGGCTATGGTCTTCATCTCCATTCATCAGCTACATCCATGTCCACCTCACCAAACACCTTTGGTGTGTGACAGCGGTGGTGTTGACGACTTTTGAGGTAGTTTCCGATGTGTAGAGGGCGATGGGGATCTGCATCATACATTCCGGTGTAGATGTCACAAGCACCGGTGCGACAGAAACTAGACTGTCCTTGGCTTGGGGAACTTCTGGCATCAATTCAGAGTTCTTGTTCAAAAGATCCTTTCCTAGCGCCCTAGCAATGTTTACTAAGGCGACGGAGGGACCAGGTGACTTTTCTTCATTGTCACTTTCTTCAATTTCCACAATTCTGTGGATTTTCTTGACTTTCTTCTGGGGAGTTTTCCCCTTGTCTGGACATTCCCTAGAAAGGTGTCCCTTGTTTCCACATCCAAAGCATCTGCCTTCTTTGATGTGTCATTCTCTTTCTTCTTTGGAGAGTTTCACTCCATCCACATTCATGGCATTAGGATCTTTTTCTTTGGCAAAGTTGTTCCTGGGGTGGAACGTCTTCTTTTCTTTCTTCATGGAAAATTCATTTACCTTTCTCCATTTGGCATTGAACTTTTGTGCCTGGGTGTACCATTCTGTAATCTTGGTGGGAGTGGTTTCCATCATGTGGATTCTGTTTGTGATGAAGGGTTTGAGTCCTTGTGAGAAGAACTTGATCAAAATGACGTCTTCCATGATGGTAGAGTCGGCAGCAGCAGTTCGAAAATCAGTGATGTATTGTTGAACTGATTCTTTCTGTTTCAAGGTATGCAATTTGGCGATTGCAGTACCAGTGGTGTCTGTGGAGGTAAAGGACTCCTTAAAATTCTTCACAAAATCAGTGAAGGTTCCAAAGCTTGGATTTGTCTTCTCCAAAGCTATCTTCTGGTAGGTGGCAGCCCAGGAACGGGCGACACCTCTCTTCATGTACGACAATGCATAGACCACCTTTTTGGTGTCAGTGTCATACAATTCTTCGTTTACCAAGAGGTAGGTCTGTACTGAGTACAGCCAGCTCATGGCATTCTTCTGGTCGCCACCAAAATCTGAGTGGGTGCCAATCTTCAGTTCAGTGGGTTTGACTCCAGTGATGGCAGTCATTCCCTTTGATGATGAACTGGACATCGTATTCTGTGGTGGGGTCAGAGGTGTAGGAAAAGTGGCAGGTACTGGTGGGTTTGGAGTACCAAGTGAAGCGAGGGACTGAGTAAAAAGGTTTGAGAGGATACCAGAGGTAAAGCCTCTATCTGGTTGTTCAGGTTCATTGGAGGAGGTGTCTGTGACAGTGCTCTCCTGTTCTTCGTCAGATGACAATTCTTCACGAGTGGGTCGCAATGGCGCCCAACATCAGTTGTTTCGGGGGTTCGTGGTGGTGCACTAAACAGTGACCAATTCGGCCAAAGGCTGTAGACTTGAGCTTTTGTTACACTCGACCAAAGTCAAGACGTAGGGAGAGCTCAGATGCAGACTAAGGTTTCTACTGAGTGATGGCTGCAGTAACCTCAGTAAATGACCAAGGATTTAGCAACACCTGTAAGAGTGGTCCGGGTTAGGGACACTGAGGGCAAAGTTCTGAGTGAGAATGCTGCATATGATTGAGCAGCTCAAGTCTGGGTTTCCAGGACTTGAGCCGGCAGTCTAAATACTACAAGGAAATGGACCATGAGGCATCCACATGTATCGAGCTAACTATGCCATTGGTTGAACAATGGCAACACATGTCCAAGGCATGTAACGAGAACATATCGCCAGTGGTGGAAATAGAGAGCCATCGGATCAAGAGGAAGATGGCTTGAAAAGGAAAGATGTCCAAAGGATCAAACATGAGGTAAACATACAGTGAAAGTGAAAAGACAGGGGTGAAATGTAACAGAATCCTCCCTCTGCTTTGCTGTGGGGCTTTGATGTGGCTACCTGCTCATCCTCATCCACTTCTAGCTGTCATGGAAACATGCTATCTGTTTCCACAGTTTCTCAGCTACAACTTGAGGTTGGTCAGTTAAGTGTAAGCAGCGCCTGCGCTACACCTCCACTGTCTTTGGCTTCAAGTCAACGAACTATGGCACCTACTTCTCGCAGAAAGATTGCCCCTGTACCCGCCCAATGACGAGAATCCTCACATGCTGCCAAGGACGAAACAATTGTTGACCTGCCTGAACCCCCAAAGCGCACCACATGTAATACTACCCATGCCAGAAAGGTCTCGAAGACCAAGAAATAATGTCAATGCTTACAATCTTTTCATAGCAGTTGCTCCATTGTTCTTAGGTGCTATTTTGCTTGTTGTCAAGTACAGGTTTACCCTTGGAGTGACCAGGCTTCAAGACTGGGTGACAGGGGTTAAGTCCGAGTGGCCAAAGTCAAGGCTGAGAGACAGGGGCCAAGTCCAGTTGGACCGGAGTTGAGGCCGGAGGTTAGGGGCTAAGTCCAGAGGACCAGACTTAAGGCCGGGAGCACGGGAACAAGGCCGGTAGCATGGGAAACTGACCAGTCTTGGAGTGCACACAAGGGGAAGCTGGTCCGGGGTTGGATCTACCTCCCTTGGTCTCAGCTTATGTGCTGTACCCTTATGCAAGCTGGGGAGAGGTCCGGGACAGGGGCCAGGGATAGCCTAAGGCTCGGCCTTAGCTATAGAGTAGTCTCAAGGGGTAATACAGAATTTAGGGTAATACTTAGTTGATATTCTGACTGAGGGTGCTACGAAGTATGTACAGGGGTTAAATACATGAGGCTGGTCCGGGATAATGAACATAGAGCCAGACTTGTGAATAAGCTATTAGTGAGATGATTAGCAAGACGAGGATAGCCACAGTGGCTATGCAGAGACTAATAGCCAAAGTCCAGGTGACCGGCATAACCGGGGTCGGACAAAGGATTGTACAGTAAGCAAAGTCTGATGAATGGGCTAGACTAAATATAGTACAAACAAAGGGAAACAGACCGGAGTTATGTCCGGGTGACCCAGACATAGACCTGGGAGGACTGGGGTGGAGCAGCGCAAGGCCGGGAGGCCGAAATGGACCGGAGATAGGGGTAAAACACCGGACTTGAGTTATGCAGGCCAGAGTTGAGTTATCTAGGGCTGGGATTGGGTCTTCCAGGCTGGACCAGGACCAGAGTTGACCGGAGTTAGGGGCTAGGGGTCCAGACTGGGCTGAGTCCGAGTCTGAGAGTCATGGACATGACACTTGTTGCATGTGGTCTCCAGCATAGTATTACACTGCCATGTTACTTTAAAATAGTCTACAGTCGTGTATTATACAGATTGTTGTGCATACAATTGATTCTGTGGTCAAGCATGGACATGTCACTAAGTGATAACATTGAATTACTTTAAGTGTGTTTAGCATGCCTTGTCAGCGCCCATGTTCCTCCTCCCCTATTGAGATCTTCTACCAATGCGATGCCACCCAACACTTTCACTGCACAAGGACTGTGTCTTACCCTTCACTTCACACAACGTGCACCTGTGTAGCACTACCATCCTCCCCTGGCCCAACATCGAGGTCTGTATGGTTTCCTCCTCCCCCATCAATTTTTTCTCAAGCTGCATCGGTGTCAAGGGTTTTTGTCTTCTGACACAGCTGTTTCCAGGTTCAGATGATTGGAAAACCCCTCATAAGTACTTGATGCACCATCTTCGCTGCTAGAAATTGAAAACTCCCACTTACAACATTGCCTCAGGCTCGCCTTTCATGTCTGATGTTGGACCATTGGACCTCCGAGACTCCTCGAGATTGATGAGCTCCGTCCCATCAATATACAGTTGTTGCCATACAATATTCACCACACCCATGCGGAGTGACACCATGCCATACGTATCAGAATTCTCTGCTGCTGTATGCTGATGATCTCGAGGCTCCTTCCTCTCCACTTCCTCGTTACATGCTATGTATGCTCACCACCGAACTTATGCCAAAAATGAAATATGCTTGTGTTGTGTCAATATTCAGTATCCAGATCCAACTTTATGACTGCCTGCCTTCGCGTTCCCCCTGTCTCTTTGTTTTTTGTTGTCACCTGGATCATTGTGGGTGTGGTTGTACTCTCTGCGATCTCCTTTCCTTCCCTTACTTGCTTTCTGTACCCAGCCAACTCTCTGTGACTTTCTGCACTGCACATGATCCGTTCCATGGTCCCACTATACATGCTTTCACCCAAGGGGGGACCCCCTCATCTTCCCACTCTCTGGTTTGCTGGCTACTGTATAACACTGGTACCCAGTCTTCTCAGTCATGTACTTCCCCCTATCTTCCTACTCTAGCATTTGTTTCATCTCTTTCACCCTCCCCACTTACTAAATCTGAGGACCACCCACAATGTGCCTGCCCCATTCCCCATGATTGCAAACTCCATGATGTACTACAGAGATCATTGTGTAAGATTAAGGCAAAGTTCAACCAATCTCTTGTGAACCCTGGGGAGATGTATGGAACTCCTTGAAGAAGTTTGTGGGGTTGCAGAGGGGAAACCCAGAGAGGAATCTGTAGGGAACCTCAGTAGTCTGTCAAGCTACTAATATTGAGTATAGTACCTGTAGGGAACTATACAAGTTAGTAAGGATAATCTATCTATGTAGAAGTGTACTCACCCTCAGTAGTCTGTCAAGCTACTGAGGGACTAGGTAAATTTTACTAGTGTATGGGTGCGCTCTAACAGCTTATGTAAGCAACATGATCACGTGCCTAAGTCCAAGTAAGGACAGGGGTCATTTCACTCCAACACTCCTGCCACACAATCTATTGGTGAACCAGCTACTCAGATGACTCTTAACACCTTCCACTATGCCGGTGTATCCCACCAATATCAAAACACCCTCGCTTTCCATGTACTTGGAGTGGGATATCACCCAGGACAGGATGTTGGCAAAGAACATGTAGCAAGAGCTTGCTTGCACATTGCTTCAGACCGTCACTGCCACAGTCAAGACCCAGTACGACCCCCACCCTACGTCCACCATTATCAAAGAAGACTCCACTGCACGTTTGTTGAATCCTTCTTCACCATCCCAGATGAGGAAATCGAGTCGAAGCTCCACCTTCAGTCACCATGGCTCCTTTGATTGGTGCTTGATCGTGCTAGAATGGTTGGTCAGAAACTAATTACCATGGCATATGTTGCCAGCCACATCACTGAGAGCTTTGAGATGCATCTCTTCACTACCTGGAGCGTACCTGGTGTTCACTGAGTATTCTTGTTGGAGCATGACAAGATGTATGCCAATGATGAGGTGAGCATCAAGATGAGGAAGGAGCGGGCTTTGGAGACTGACAGTGTCAACTTGAAGGCAGCGATGTGCATTCCAGGTGTCGGCTTTAGTCCCATGTACTCGAACAACTGCATTGAGAGCTTCACCACACTTAGGGTTGAAGCCGTGTGTGCAACAATCATGAAGGAACTGCGAGGAGCCTTCAAATTCGACGGTTCATATGTCAATTACCGCCACCTGGCATTGCCCTGCGACCTCCTGACCCATCACAGAATGCTCATGGCAATCACCCATCACGGTATTAACTATCCTGATACTGGTGCCCTGATGCGTTGCTCATTTGAGGAAATGGTGGAGATTCTGATGGAAGCTGCTGCCATTGGTGAAAATAATGATTGTCACAGTATCATGAAAAAGGCTATGTTCAGCCAGCTTGTGCCTATGGGTACAGGTGCCTTTGACGTCACACTGGATATCAACATACTTAAAGACACCATCATCGATCATTGTCTTCCAGTGCAAAATACTCTTACTGCTCACTCGGACTGCAGTATGACACCAAGCCAAGTAGCGATGATGCCGTATGACATGAACTCCCCTGCATGGTCAGAGAGTAACTTCAAGGGCAAGTCGGTGGCCCTCTCACCCCTTGCTGTCAATGGTGGAGAAGATCCCACCAACTTTTCATTCCTTGGATATTGGAAGAGTCCTTTGGGTGCAGGAGACATGTCACCTGCCAGCCCCCCTGGGTATAGTCTGAGCTCTCCCAATGCATACTCGCCTACATCGCCTTATGTCCCTCAATCTCCATATGGTGGAACAACCTCATTTGGTATGTTGGTGCATGCAACATCCCCATTCTATGACAGAAGCCAAGGGGCTACATCACCAACATACTTCCTGATGTCACCTGCTCTCAATCTCATGTCTCCCTGTTATTTGCCAACCAGTCCACGGTACAGTCCACAACCACCTTCCTTCATTCCCACATCTCCACAGTACTCACCAACTGGCCTGTCCTTTGTCTCCGAGATGTAAGTCATGTTTATCTGTTAGCGAACGGGTCACTAACTTCATGCCAGATTCACCTAGTGTGACCTTTTATTTTTTTCCTACTCACTCTACTGATCATTCCTTTTCTTGTTGCCTCCTTCCCCCAGCTTGTAAGTAATTTAATTCAGTCATATCTGTAGTTACATCACTCACAGCTCTGCAGCTCCTGCACAAATGTCACCCTTGTGTCCAAAATACTTACCCACGTCACCAGTGCCACCCTCCTCACCCAAATATTCCAACTTCTCCAAGTTATTTTCTGGCCTGTGAGTTATTGACAATGTTGACCTCAGTTCTGCAAGTATTGACTGCTGATTCTTTCACAGCTCCTGCCCAGTGTAAGTGTCTTCTGTATATTAGCAAGGTCGCAGCAGTTTATTCCTACCAGGTCCTGTTTCTCCTGCATATAGCCCAACATCTCCATAATGGTCGCCTTCGAGGCCTGCCCAAAATGGTACAACTCACCACAGGTGCTGATACAGTATGTCCCTGTCATGGGGGTTGGGATTTTTCTTGTTTGCGCCTATGTCTCTTGCTGGACATCTCCCTAGGTGACTGGCACGTATCTACTAGTATGTTTTCATAGTCATACACCCCATGTGGATTACTGTACATCTTTATTATGCAAACTAGACAACAATAATGTTTGTACTAAGTATTGAGCCATTTTGTCTGTCAATGTAAGGTATTGAAACCCAGCTGATGGGAATTATTATATAATCCAATGGACTGTAAATATATACACACAGCAACTTCCTTGCTTCCACACCCTTACCATGACCAGTGTGAGGAATCCACATTCCTTGGACGTGTAAGCCCCTATCATTAACCATTCCGTGACTACTGTTGTGTCTGCTCCCCTCTCACATTCACCATTGTTCACGCGCTACCTTCCCACACCCTCGCTCCCTCTCACACAATGCTATACCCGTGGCTGCTGTGCTCCGGTTGTTGTTTTTCCTTGGACTCTTTCTCTTATCACAGTCTCTATTCCTTTAGTGCTTGTAGTATACCCTCGGCCTCTGTTTTGGCCTGTCTTCTGTGTATGTGCTGTCACATGGCTTTCCTTTACTGTACCCTGTCTTACTTAGGTTCCAGGTTTGTCCGGACTATAAAGCCCTGTACTTAGGTACAGAATGATACCTTTTGGCACTCGGAAGGTCACCATGAGTTTCCTTTGCACTTTGTCTACACCACACATCTCGCATTCCGCTGCACACGAACTACGTATACCGCTCGCACCGCTCGCATCACCAGTACTACTCTGCAGACCACACCGCACATGTCACGAATCACTACTGCTAGAAAGCGCTGGGTCTCACCTTCTAGTCCCGACAGTCCAGAATCCCTCGGGACGAACAATTCATTCCCTTCATTTTTTATTGTTGTTACCTAAGCCATCTAGCTCATGTTATACAGCTACTTGGACTTTTCCTACAACTGGAGCCCACCATGAGGGATTCTGCTGTTGCTTCCAGAAGGTCGCTCAGGCGCACCGCTGAACGCACTGAACTAGAAAATTTATGCCTGCACTTTCGCAATCTCAACCTGTCAGAAGACTCCAACATTTTCTGCCCTGTTTCACCTGTAACACTGGATCACACGCAATTACCTGCTGACATTCCATGGGTACTACCCATGATCACTCCTCCTGATATCTCAGCAGATCAGATATCTGTCATGTCAGATCACCTAGATCTCACTGCCCCTGATTTTCCCAGTGGCTTTATCCACTCGACTCCCCGAAGGCCCAAAACCCTGCCATCACCTTTAACACCCATCACATCATCTGATTCATCATCACCAACGCCCTCTTTTTCCCGTCTCTTTGACGCCTCCGAATCTATACCCAGACTCTCAGTTCCATCCGCCATGCTGCCGTGACCACTCACTCAGTCACAGACTACCCATCAGCCAATTAGTAACCCGCCAACACTTCTGCCAGCTCGCTCGCACACTATACCAACCACTTCGCACCCGCAACCAATACCCGTTCCACCCATTACCAATCCAGCACCGCCACCACAGGTTAACCCACCAATGGCTAATCCTCAGTTTCAGATGCCGCTCCATGGTACACAAAACTCACCTAAATTTAGCAGAGATTCTCCCGCACAGCTTCCACACTACCTCGAAGACATCGACTTCCTCAGTACTCTCGCTGCTCTTGATGACCGTGGCAAAATCAGAGCCGCAATCCACTATGCTGACCTTGAAGAAGCCGAGGTCTGGCAAACGCTTCTGGAAGCCGCTCCCATGGCCGATGACTGGGATGCCTTCATAGTAGCTGTGAAGGGTTTGTACCCTGGCTGCAAGGGTGATGACCGCTACTGCCATGCAGACTTGCAGTACCTCATTGAAGAATATCAGTCCAAGCCTATGTGGAACCAGGATGACCTCAGAGAATACCAGCAGAAATTCACTAAGATTTCTGCCCTGCTCATTAAAACTAAAAAGCTTGCAGAGACAGAACGGGATTCCATGTTCCTGAATGGCTTCCTGAGGGCCATTGCAGACCGAATTCATCATCAACTCTCCATAGTCCGCACCGACCTCCACCCTGACAATCCATACCTGCTCGCAGAAGTCGTCAAAGCCGCTAAGTTCCTTCTGACAGGATCCACTCTTCGTAGTGTGGTACCGACGATGGGTACCACAGCCTCACCAGCTGCACCTCCCTCATTGGCTTACATGCCGCAAGTGCCACCTTCTGGTACTGTCGTTAAACAGGAATACAACTTCCAGACACAGCCTCTGCTGCAGCAACGCAGACCAGGCTGCGGTTTCTGCTCAGACCCCAACCACTGGACAAGGATGTGCGCACTCATTGAAGTTTATATCCGCACCAGTAAGATCATGAGAGGTACAGACAACCATCTCTATCTGGCGGACGGGAGCTGAATCCCATGTTTCCCTGAATGTAACTCATTGAGAGAGGCTGTTGACCGCGTCATGGCTGACAGAGACCAGGCCAGCGTGTGCACTGCGACCCCTGCTGCTCCGTGCAAGGCACCACTAACCTCTTCTGCATTGCTCATCCCAAAATCAACGTGCAGTTGGAAATCCAGCCTTCTGCCTTCTTAAACACCATCCAAGATGCCGATGAACCTGTCACAGACTTAGCTGACCCTGACTTCCAAGCATATGTCACTCAAGCTTGGGCTACCTACCAAGCGGATAAAGGTAACAAGGGAGCAGTCATTCCCCACAGAAAGAAAGCCCGCTTCAATGGAGTTGAAATCACAGCTCGACCCGTGGCACGTCCTGCCAACCCTCCACGAGTTGACCCACGTGCAGCCACTGTCAAAGAGGAAATCATTTCCCCTGGCATTCAAAGTTCATGTGCCACTCGCCAGGCATCCAATCCCTCTACACCTGCACCAACATCCACCACTACAAAACCATATGTTCCTCCAACTAGTCTGGCTCCAATGCCTGCACGCAAGGATCCCGTTCCCGCAGCAATTGTTCTGTCACAGATGCCATACCCAGCAGCTCACAATCAAAACCAGTATCGTTACTCATTCCCTCTCGAAGACAAAGCTGCGCCCAAGCATATTGTGGAGTGCATACTCGAAACCAGCGTTGCCATGCCAGTCAAAGAATTATTTGCAGTAGCCCCAGAGTTTCACAAACAGTTCAGAGACATCACCATGGTGAAACACATCACCACAAATGAGATTGAGGTAGTTCATAGCGACAATGAAGAAGGAGTACAAGTGAATGAACTGACCAGCCACAATCCTCAAAGAACTGCACGTGAATACGGAGACCACGTTATCTGCAGTGATGACAGCTCCATCATAGCTCACCACACTCTGCCACTCCGCTGCATCGAAGCCAAGGTCCCCGGGACTGACATCACAATCAACTGCATACTAGATTCTGGTTTGGAAATCATCACCATGCCCAGGTGCATTTGGGAAAAGATCGGACTCCCATTGTGCTGCAATCATCTCATGACTATGACGTCTGCTAACATGTCTAAAGACACTACTGTAGGTGTACTAGAGAACCTGAAACTCAACTTCGGCACCGGTGTCACACACCAAAGGTGTTGTGGACATGGTTACAGCTGACTCTGCCTAACTCGTCAACAAGTTGCGCACAATGCCCATGCATGCAGATGAAGACTAAAGGCCTCATGCGTAGAAAGACTGTTGGACGTGAACAGTCATCCTTCGCACAAGATCGAGTCGTCAGTGCTAAAGAGAAAAGAGGAAGCGAGTTAAGCGCACGTTAAAAGTTTTTAGCGCCCATGTATGGCATTCCGGTTTTCGTCGTATCTCCACCATTTCCAAAGATATCGACTCCATTCCCATGCTCGCTTAAAGTGCTCAGCCCCACGATTCTTCCTTCCAAATTTGGAGAGGATCCTCGCACCCTACGTGTTTCTACAGCACTCCATCCATCAGACGCTCATTTCGCTAAGTCCATCAATCATGGCCACCTCTTCGTCGGTCATCTCGCTTGTCTCATTTGCCAGAGACAGTGGCTACGTATATCTGCCAGGCATTCCCACCAGCTTCCGTCCTGAAGCCCCCTGGTTCATCCCATCGTTGTCAGCCCCGTCTCCTCCCATGCAGCTTGGTCAGCGTGTTCTCCTTGTCAGTATGACCTCCAGAAGGACGTTCTTTGGTCGCCTCAGGTCTGTCACTCGGTTAGAAAGGTCTTATGTGGTCATTTCAGTCTCCCCGGTTGATGAAGCATATGGATCATTCCTCCCTGCTCCCTGCACCGTCTTTGTTCCAATCTCGTCCATCATTCTTCCTGCATTGTGACAGCTGCAGTATAATCTACTGTCCTCCAGCCTCCCTGATCGCATTCATGACGAGTATGACATGCATCTTGCCTTCTTACTGCAAGATCCAGCAGAAGACGTCCCCCCTTCTCCTCCTCCTCCATCAGAACCCCATCCATGAAGTTTTTGTTAACTTCGCTGAGAGGATGAAAGGGTGGGAGACGCGATCGCGTATGCTCTCATTGCCCCACAGACCCCCAACGCCCTAGCCCCCTTTGATGCCTGACTCATGCCCTTCAATTCTGGAATTAATACTTCCCTATTTGGAAACACCATCCATCTGTCATGCCATCTTTGGATCTAGAGATGTCTCCGCCGAGATCTGACTTGCATCGCCACCCCCTAATGTGATATCAGTGCGCTTACTCAGTTTCTGACTCTATTTGACTCATTCTGTGATATTTTGACTATCCTTGACTCGCTCATTGCCAATACTTACCAATCCTCTTTGCTTGCTTACTCTTCATTTCTCGCTTACTCATCATGATTACTCAGTCCTTACTCATTACTTACCAAGTGTTTGTGCCTTGTTTGTCACAAGCAGTGCTCCCCCCTCAGTATATAAACCCCCATGTACTTAGCTACCGAGAATCAATCAGAATCGATCAAGAAGCAGTCCAGCAATCAGTTCAGTGCCTATCTCATCGTCGACAGTTGAGGCTCCACGAAGGGGTCTATCTGTCATCATTCATATCCTTGGTAGTTGAGGCTCATTCGGAAGAGTCTATCTACCACCATTATCTGAAGCTCCATCCCCACTTAGTCAGCAAGTCTTGCTTAGTCATCCTCCCACTCCTGCATAACTCGTCATCGACTTGCGCCAGGAGCATATTCTATCAAAAGTCCATTACCCCCAAGTACTTTCGGCTGAACACCTTCACTCTGTTCAGCATCCCCTCCTCAGACATCATCCATTCATCTACTCCTGCGTAACTCGTCGTCAACTTGCGCTAGGAGCACCTGCCATTGAAACTCCCCCCCATTTAGGTTTTCTGCACTCCAGGTTCCGCGGAGGCACACCACCACTCGCTCTACTTTTGTCTTTTGTGTTGGTTTTGGTTGGTTCCCACTGCCTTTCCACACTTTGACTCACATCTGGAGCCCACCGCGAGGGGTGGTTATTCCTGGATCAAGAACCCTGCTCACTCAGCCTGTTGAAACTTGTCTCTAGAAACCCACTTGATATCTCACTACTATGTCATCCACCATCCCCACTATCTATCCTCCTACATCATCAGCAGTTCCAGTGGCTATGGCTGCTCCCCCTGCTCGCTCTGTTCTCACTATGCCCTTGCTTGGCATGAAGTCTGCTCCAGAACTCTTCCAAGGAGACCATACCCATGTTCGCTCTTTCTTGGACCACTATGAACACCTCTGTGCCTACCACAATGTCACTTCTGACCAGGAAATGGTCGAGTCAATCCTCCAGTACTGCAATGCTCATGTTCAGGAGATCATTGAAGGAATGGCTCACTACTACACTCCTGATTGGGCTAACTTGAAGGCTGATCTCCTCAAGTACTTTGATGCTGATCTATCAGATGAAAGGTTCTTTGAAAGGCATCTCAAGAGCTTTGCTTTGGAGTCTAGGATGCAGCCCATCATGACTCTTCAAGACTTTAGGGCTTACAACCGTGGCTTCATTCGCATTGGAGGTTGGTTGAAGAATAAAGGAAGGATATCGGTTGATGAATATAATCGCTACTTTTGGGCTGGTTTGTCCCCAGTCTTTCGTGGCTTGGTTGAAACTCGTCTCAGGACAAAGGATCCCAACCTTGACATCAGCAGGCCATTCCCCTATGATGATGTATGCCAGTCAGCTGAAGAGGTCCTTCGTCGTGATCGCTTTGATGCAGATGACCTTGACTTCCTTGGCCCTCGTGCTGCCCCTGCTCCTCAGGCCCAGCCTAATGCTTCTCATCGCTCAGATGGAAGAGATGACAGTGTTCGCCCTCTGCTCCCTTCCCATGAAGCCAGAAGAAACCTTGAAAATTTGGAGAAAGAAGGTCCTACTGCTCGCAAACAAGATGAGGTTGAGACCCTAATCAAGTCTCTCTCTCGCATGTCACTCAATGACCCAGACTACTCCCTCCTTTACTATCGTGCTATCAAGATGGATCCTGACGCTGCAAAGGTGCTTCGTGCCCCTTCCCTTCGTCCTGCTCCTGCATCTACTCCTGCATCCACTGCCCCTGCTGCTACTTCCTCATCCCAGACCCGTCCTGCTAGAAGGACCATCACTTGTTATGGCTGTGGTGTTGAAGGCCATGGTGTTGAGAGTTGCCAGGCCATTAATGATCTCATTCAGAAGGGTTCTTTGGCATGTGATGAAAACCATCAGGTCATCTACCCTAATGGACAGCGCATCTATCACAATGGAAAAGAGACTATCCTGCAAGCCTATGAGCGCACTAAAGCTGCTGCTCAGCCTGCCAATGCAGTTCGCTTTGTTGTCCATGAAGAGGCCGAAGAAGAGTCTAGTGCCGAGATTTATGAGTTGGAAGAAGAACCCCTTGTTGCTGCTGTGGATCGTTCTAACAAGGTTACTAAAGAGAAGAGAAAGGCTGTCTTTGACAGTGTCCTTGTCCCACCTCGTTCGCATGGCAAGGAGAAAGAGACTCAAGAACCAAAGCCCTCATCCTCTGCATCTATCCCTGCTCCACAGAAAGTACCACTTGCCCCTGCCTTTATACCAGTTGACATCCATCCTGCTGTCTTTGATGGTACTAGAGATGATGCTGTCATGGAAGATGCCACTGTCCCAAAGCCATCTGGTCAAGCCACTGATTCTGCAGACAGGTCTAAGAAATCCAAGCTCCCTCCTACCACTTCCCTGTCTTCATCACTTTCACAGTCTGCCAACTCTAAGGCCATTGTAGAGCGCATTCTTTCTACTCCCTTGACTGTATCTGTTGGGGAGGTCATTGGATCATCTAGGGATGTTTCTCAGCACCTTCAGGAGCTTATGCGATTCAAGAGACAGCCCCTGGCTCAGCCAGTCAAGTCTGTTACTGCTGTTGAAGGAACTCCTCCTGCATCCTCCTACTTGGCCTTGACATCTAGCCCCCTCATCACTATTAATCTGACTTGCAATGGTCGTCGTGTAACAGGTGTCATTGACTCTGGATCTACTCTCAATGTCGTTCGTGCTGGTGTAGCCCAGTCGGTCATTCGCATGCCCATCGATATGTCACAGACCATCAATATGCGAGATGCAAAAGGAGGTATCTCTACTCTGAAAGGTCTGGTACAGGATGTCCCTCTCTTCTGTGGTGCTGCCAGGACTTGGACCAATCTATTCGTCGCCCCAGACACTAATGCAGGCTTTGATCTCCTCCTTGGTCGTCCTTGGGCTGTTGGGAACTCGGTTAGCATTGTTGAAAGAGAGTCTGGAACTTATGTTGTCTTTGGAGCTGATTCAGATCGCCCCCTGGAGATGTGTGTTACTGAAGGCCAGCTTGGATCTGTTGCAGATACTCTTATGGCGACTCTAGAGCCTGTCCATTCTCAGCAAGAAGCCGATGAACCTATGAGAGATGTAGCAGTTGGTACCCCTCATCATGTTTCACCCATTGTCTTCGCTCCACCCCCATCAACTTCGCAGTCACCCCCTCAGTCACTTGATTCTACTCTGCTGTATCCTGAATCACCCCCAGATGGGTTTGATGTTGCCTCAGCCTTTCCTGTGTTCCATCCCATTCCAGTCCAAGCATTCCCACCTCCTACCAGTCCCTTTCCTTCGGAGTTTGTTGGTCAGCTTACCCAGGAGTTACAGTCCACTGATGTGAGTGGATTGGAGGATAATCCTACCCTTGCCCAGATTTGTCGCCAGATCAGAAGAGAAGAGCGCCAGTCACTTGTCTCACTTCTTACTAGCCTTGCTCATCGCACTCCCCATCTATCCTCCCTTTATCTTGACTCAAACCATGCACTTGCTGGAGAAAGAGGTACTGATGAATCAGGAGTCTACTTCCAAGACTTCCTTATGCTTGATGTTCGCTTAGTCCGACAGGTCCCTGCCCCGCTTGAGCATTACCATGAGCTTGAAGGTTCTGCCTATGTCAGGTTCTATCCTCGTCTACTCCCACAGGCATCTCCCACTCAGAGCAATGCATCTCCACCTCCAGACCTGCCATCTGACTCGAGTCTACCTGCTTCACATGTACTTTCTAATGGCATTACTGCTCCACCTCAGACTCCCTCTCCCCCATCCCCAGATACAGTTATCATTCAGGAAGAGCCCACTGATGGTTCCCACCAGGCTTCACTTTTGTTCTGTAGAGACACTGTCACTCCAAACTCTGAAGCTACATTCTCCATTTTCAATACTTCCTACTGTGGTTCAGTTGTCCCTACTTCCCATGATGCTTGCCATGACTCTCAGTCCGCACAACTCGACGACGAGTTGTGCAGGGATCCATATGCACCCAGTCCATCCACCCATCATCAGTCTGCGCAACTCGACGACGACTTGTGCAGCCATGTGCAGTTGCCTGGTTCATCCTCAGATATAGGTCATGACTCTCAGTCCACGCAACTCGTCGACGAGTTGCGCATGTCCCACCACTTGTCCAGTCTGTCCCCAGATATACCCACCACACTTTTGCCACTCGACTCTGATATGTTCAACACTAGTGTTGGCTCTCGCTTCTATCTGCCTAGCCCATCCTTGCCTCAGTCTGCACAACTCGACGACGACTTACGCAGGCATCAGCATTCCTCTAGTCCAACTCTTCCTATGCCATTGCTACCCTCAGCTCCCCAAGCCATATCTAATGCTGCTGTTGGTGAAGAGTCAGTTGCCATGCCAGAGCCTTATAGCAATGTTGTCATGTGTCGTACCCCAACTGGATGGATCGCTCATTTGCAGGAAGCTGCAGAGGACCATTCAGGTGATGTGGATGAAGAGGACACAGGTGCATTCCCAAACTCCAGTCTTCATATCCTTGCCAGTGCAGTCAGTTTTGCCTCAGCCTCAGCTCATCCTCCCCCTTTCGAAGCAGTCTCATACCCAGACCACTTTCCTGCTTCCACTTCCTCAGGTTCAACTCAAGACAGGTCCGATGGTCTTTTCGGATGTGTTCCTCCACTTTCTCCCATATCTCATCATTTATTTCTCCAGCTCTTTGAAGATTGATTCGTATGTCCCCTCTTGTACTTATAGTTTCTCTTGTTCTTCGTCTGCTCGCTTTGACCGAGAAGTCGTTAAACTCCTAAACCCACATATATCATTTCTTCGCTCAGATACTCCTGTAACATCACTTACTATGCCTCCTTCAGTTTCAGATTTCCAGAGCTCCTTTTGTCTTGATGTCTTCTCTTCTTCGTTATCTAATCCTTCAAAAGCACCAGATCTGCTTCCTATTCAGAAAACCGAAAAACAGCTTCATTTTTACTATTCCCTATCTGACTTTCTTGATTTGTTACATTTTAGAAAAAGCCTTGCTACAGATACGGAAGACTCAGCCGATGAAACAGGTCAGCCAGTGTATGGAGCATACAAGCGCATCGATCGTAAAGTCAAGCCAGTGCCTGGAGTCTATCCAGAGGACGCTCGAGTCCATCGCCAGTTTCCAGAAGACCCCCTCGCATCACTCACACCTCTCACATGTCACCCTCCTGTGTTCGTTCCCACAAGGAAGCTTACTCAAGAGCACCTTACCTCCATGAAGATTAACGCTGATGGCTTTCTCTGGCCAGAAGAGGAAAAACTTTTTTCGCATGTCATGAAGCTTAATGAGCGTGCCTTGGCGTTTGATGAATTGGAGAGAGGAAACTTTCGTTCAGACTACTTTTCGCCTTACATCATTCCTGTCCTGCCGCACGAACCATGGGAGTTTCGTAACATTCCAATTCCCCCTGGCATACGAGAACGTGTCATACAGCTTCTTCAGGAGAAGATCACCGCTGGTCTCTATGAGCCGGCCCAATCATCCTATCGCTCCAAATGGTTCTGCGTTATGAAAAAGAATGGCAAGATCTGTATCGTTCATGATCTACAGCCTCTGAATAAGGTTACCATTCGAGACGCTGGTGTTCCACCAATCCTGGATGACTTTGTGGAGCCATTTGCCAGTCGTCAATGCTACACGGTCTTTGATCTATTTTCAGGATTTGATGCACGCCAACTCCATCCCGATAGCCGAGATCTGACATCCTTCATGACGCCTCTTGGCTTGCTGCGCCATACTGCCATGCCTCAAGGCTACACCAACTCGCTGTCGGAGTTTCAGAATTGTACAGCGTTCATTCTACAGGACGAAATCCCTCACGTTGCCAACGTTTTCATCGATGATCTGCCAGTCAAAGGCCCTGCAACCCGTTATGAAGATGCCGATGGCAATGCCGAAACGTTACCCGAGAATCCCGGCATACGTCGCTTCATTTGGGAACATGCTGTAGACGTGCATAGAGTCATGCATCGGTTTGCTCATGCCGGCGGAACGTTTTCTGGCTTGAAATCTCAGATCTGCCAGCCTCGTGTTATCATTCTTGGTCAAGCATGCCATCCTCATGGTCGCTCTCCTGACGACCACAAGGTGAAGAAGGTCGTCAACTGGCCAACGCTCGCTACGCCCAAGGATGTTCGCTCATTCCTAGGTCTCTGTGGTACTAATGCTCCGTTCGTTTGGGGTCAGCCCCAGCAAGATGCGTTTGACACCTTGAAGCTCGCCGTCTTGTCTGCTCCTGCCCTTCGCCCCATTGACTACTCATCTGACTTGCCGGTCATTCTTTCCGTTGACACCAGTAACGTTGCCATTGGATTCGTTCTCTCTCAGTATGATGAAGAAGGTCGCAAACGTCCTGCTCGCTATGGCTCACTCCCCGTCAATGAACGTGAATCCTGCTACAGTCAGCCTAAGCTCGAGCTCTATGGTCTCTTCAGAGCACTTCGTCACTACCGTCTATATCTCTATGGCGTTCGTCATCTATGGGTAGAGGTTGATGCGAAGTACATCAAAGGTATGCTCAATGATCCAGATCTTCAACCTAACGCTACCATCAATCGCTGGATCAAGGGTATACTTCTCTTTGACTTTAAGCTCATTCATGTCCCTGCTGTTTGTCACCGAGCCCCAGATGCCCTTTCCAGACGTCAACCTACAGAAGAGGAGTATGAAGAAGGCGAAGCTGATGCAGAAGAGGCTGATGAGTGGTTGGAGAATATTCTTTTTACAGATGCCCATCCATCTTCAGTTCGCGCAACTCGTCGACGACTTGTGCACGAATCCACATATGCCATTACCCTCCCATCATTCCTTTCCAATGATACATCTCAAGATGTCCTCTTACGTCGGGTCCTGCACTTCCTTCGTACTACAGAACTTCCCCTGTTCCCTTCCAATACTGCTCGCAAGCGCTTCATTCGCAGATCCCTCCAGTTCTTCCTTCGTGGAGACCAGCTCTTTAAACGTCGAGGTCCCCATCCTCCAGCCAAGGTCATCTTTGATCCCCGTCTCCGTGTCCAGATCCTTGGTCATGCTCATGAAGAACTCGGTCATCGTGGAGTTTTTGGAGTCTTTCATACAGTCAGACGGCGCTTTTACTGGCCTCAGATGTACCAAGATGTCGCCCATCATGTCCGCTCTTGCCATGAATGCCAGATCCGAAGCACTCGTAAAGCAGAGGTTCCCATCACCATTTCCGCTTCCCCCAGAATCTTTATGAAGGTCTACGTCGACGTCATGCTCATGCCCAAAGCACGTGGTTATCGCTATCTTGTCGCAGCTCGAGATGATCTTTCCCTCGCAGCAGAAGGTTGTGCTCTTCGTCATGCCAATGCAGACAGTCTTGCTAAATTCTTCTGGGAAGAAGTCTTCTGTCGTTATGGTGTTATTGCCCAGGTTGTCACTGATAATGGCAGTGAGGTCAAGGGCGCCTTTGAGAAACTCATGAAGCATTACTCCATTCCCCAGATTCGTATCTCCCCATATAATTCCAAGGCAAATGGAGTTGTAGAACGTGGTCACTTTGTTATCAGAGAAGCTATCATCAAGGCTTGTGAAGGAGATCTTTCGCTTTGGCCGTCCAAGGTCCATCATGCATTCTTCGCAGACAAGGTCACTACTCGTCGCTCCACTGGATTCAGCCCCTACTTCCTGCTACATGGTCTTGATCCTGTCCTGCCTTTTGATCTCTTTGAGTCTACCTATCTCGTTGAAGGATTCTACTCTGGAATGTCGTCTCAAGAGCTTCTCACACTTCGCATTCGTCAGTTGGAAAAGAGAGAGGAAGATATCAATGCCGCTTTCACCACTTTGCAGAAGTCTCGTTTACGCTCCAAGGGTCAGTTTGAGAAGAGGTATGCTTTACGGTTGATGAAGTCAGCTTATGAGCCAGGAGATTTGGTATTGGTTCGCAACACACAGATAGAGAAAGAACTGGATCGCAAGTCAAAGCCACGCTACCTTGGTCCCTATGAGGTCGTTCGTCGCACCAAGGGAGGCTCCTATGTCCTTAAAGAACTTGATGGCACCATTTCTGCTCAAGGTGTCGCAGCGTTTCGACTCATTCCCTATTATTCTCACCACACTCCCTTACCCAGCATTATGGAAGAAGAAAGAGATGAAGAAGAAGATAATAACAGCAGTAACGACAACGACAACGACAATGATGAAGAAGATGAAACAGACGATGAAAACAAAGAAACCAATAACGATAACGACTATGACTCAGACGACTATTCATGATTTTCCTTTTCATTTCTTACGATACTGATTGCCTGTCATTCCTTCCTTCATTTTCTTTTTGTTTTCCCTGGGTTCCCTGCATTGGTCGCAATCAGGGACGATTGCATTTCTTCTTGCCGGTGGATGTCACACACCAAAGGTGTTGTGGACATGGTTACAGCTGACTCTGCCTAACTCGTCAACGAGTTGCGCACAATGCCCATGCATGCAGATGAAGACTAAAGGCCTCATGCGTAGAAAGACTGTTGGACGTGAACAGTCATCCTTCGCACAAGATCGAGTCGTCAGTGCTAAAGAGAAAAGAGGAAGCGAGTTAAGCGCACGTTAAAAGTTTTTAGCGCCCGTGTACGGCATTCCGGTTTTCGTCGTATCTCCACCATTTCCAAAGATATCGACTCCATTCCCATGCTCGCTTAAAGTGCTCAGCCCCACGATTCTTCCTTCCAAATTTGGAGAGGATCCTCGCACCCTACGTGTTTCTACAGCACTCCATCCATCAGACGCTCATTTCGCTAAGTCCATCAATCATGGCCACCTCTTCGTCGGTCATCTCGCTTGTCTCATTTGCCAGAGACAGTGGCTACGTATATCTGCCAGGCATTCCCACCAGCTTCCGTCCTGAAGCCCCCTGGTTCATCCCATCGTTGTCAGCCCCATCTCCTCCCATGCAGCTTGGTCAGCGTGTTCTCCTTGTCAGTATGACCTCCAGAAGGACGTTCTTTGGTCGCCTCAGGTCTGTCACTCGGTTAGAAAGGTCTTATGTGGTCATTTCAGTCTCCCCGGTTGATGAAGCATATGGATCATTCCTCCCTGCTCCCTGCACCGTCTTTGTTCCAATCTCGTCCATCATTCTTCCTGCATTGTGACAGCTGCAGTATAATCTACTGTCCTCCAGCCTCCCTGATCGCATTCATGACGAGTATGACATGCATCTTGCCTTCTTACTGCAAGATCCAGCAGAAGACGTCCCCCCTTCTCCTCCTCCTCCATCAGAACCCCATCCATGAAGTTTTTGTTAACTTCGCTGAGAGGATGAAAGGGTGGGAGACGCGATCGCGTATGCTCTCATTGCCCCACAGACCCCCAACGCCCTAGCCCCCTTTGATGCCTGACTCATGCCCTTCAATTCTGGAATTAATACTTCCCTATTTGGAAACACCATCCATCTGTCATGCCATCTTTGGATCTAGAGATGTCTCCGCCGAGATCTGACTTGCATCGCCACCCCCTAATGTGATATCAGTGCGCTTACTCAGTTTCTGACTCTATTTGACTCATTCTGTGATATTTTGACTATCCTTGACTCGCTCATTGCCAATACTTACCAATCCTCTTTGCTTGCTTACTCTTCATTTCTCGCTTACTCATCATGATTACTCAGTCCTTACTCATTACTTACCAAGTGTTTGTGCCTTGTTTGTCACAAGCAGTGCTCCCCCCTCAGTATATAAACCCCCATGTACTTAGCTACCGAGAATCAATCAGAATCGATCAAGAAGCAGTCCAGCAATCAGTTCAGTGCCTATCTCATCGTCGACAGTTGAGGCTCCACGAAGGGGTCTATCTGTCATCATTCATATCCTTGGTAGTTGAGGCTCATTCGGAAGAGTCTATCTACCACCATTATCTGAAGCTCCATCCCCACTTAGTCAGCAAGTCTTGCTTAGTCATCCTCCCACTCCTGCATAACTCGTCATCGACTTGCGCCAGGAGCATATTCTATCAAAAGTCCATTACCCCCAAGTACTTTCGGCTGAACACCTTCACTCTGTTCAGCATCCCCTTCCCAATCGTCGTCCATTTGTCTTCTCCTGCGTAACTCGTCGTCGACTTGTGCCAGGAGCACCTCTACTTGAAGTTCCCCCCTACATTTAGGTTTCTGCACTCCAGGTTCCGCGGAGGCAAACCACCACTCGCTCTTATTTGTCTTTTGTGTTGGATTTGTTTGGTTTTTACCAGCTTTCCACACTTTGACTCACACCAGCCCAGTCATGCTCCAGGTTCAAGTGATTGAACATGCCAATTTCGACATGCTCCTTGGACATCCATTCATCTGCCTTATGAGTGCAGTAACGAACAATTATCCTGATGGTGGACAGCGGATCACCCTCCGAGACCTGAATGATGGCTGTGAATACACTCTGCCCATGCGCCCATGGTGTGAGGGCTGTCCACACTGTGAGTGCGGCAAGCACTGCCATAGTCACCAAAGTATAGTCGAATGGGGTTTTTGAATATCGATGATCCACCAAATGATCGGGGAGAGCCTACTAAGACGTCCTGTTTCCTATTTAGCCGCTGTTATCCATTCCTCAGTCCTACTGTCTCATCCCTAGCCTTCACTTTGACGAACATCTCTTCGCCCACAGCACCCGTACCATGGAACATACCCACTGGAATACCCTCACCTGCTTTCACTTTCCTCTCTTCCACTCAGACAATACTAAACCCCTCTGCTATAGCCGCATTCAGCAGCGTTTATCGACTAGATCCTGCGGTTCGCACCCTCATTTACAAGCCAGTTGCCAAGAAGGTTCGGACAGTACCTGCCCCGATGGTGGAAGAATACTGCATCATGCGCAGCCTGCCTGACGACCCGCTCGCTGGTCTCCAACCACTTCCAACCCATCCACCAGACTTCGCTCTGGGCATCCACTTCACTGCTGAATGGGCCACAGAACTTGACCTCGACCCTGCAGATTGGCTTTGGCCAGAAGAACTTAAACTCGTAACTTGGCTCATTTCGGTCCATGAGCTCGCATTTGCTTGGGACATTACAGAGCATGGACACCTAGATGAATGGTATTTCCCACCAGTAAAGATTCCTACGATTCCACACACACCTTGGGTCCAATGCAATATCCCTATCCTGAACACGATCCATGCCCAAGTCATAGACATGATTAAAGATCACATCAAGTCCAGCATGTATGAACCTTCTACAGCGGCTTACCACTCCTGCTGGTTCTGCATAGTAAAGAAAGATGGAAAGTCTCTTCACCTTGTGCATGACTTACAGCCCCTGAATGCAGTGACCATCTGCGATGTGTCCATTCCGCCCTTCGTAGAACACCTCACAGAATCCTTTGCTGGATATGTGGTGTATGCGATGATGGACCTCTACTCTGGGTATGACCAGCGCACACTTCATGTGGATTCCCGTGACCTCACCACCTTTGGTACCCCCCTCGGACCACATCGGCTTACTACTCTGCCGCAAGGTCATGTGAATGCGGTACAGGTATACCAGGGAGATACTGCATTTGTTCTCCAGGATGAGATCCCACACCATACCCTGCCTTTCATAGATGACATCCCCATAAAATCCGAGACCACCCGCTATCAGCACGCAGACAGCTCCTATGAGACTATCCCAGAGAATCCTGGGATTCAGAAATTTATCTGGAATCACTGTATAGTCGTTAACTGTATCCTTCAGCATTTGCAGAACGTCGGAGCCACTGTCCAGGCAAAGAAGTTCGTGCTAGCTGCTCCATCCACTGTGATCATTGGCCACAAGTGCACCTTTGAAGGTCGCATTCCTGAGGAAAGCAAAGTGCAGAAGATCCACAACTGGCCAGAGTGCTGCAACCTGACACAGGTTCACGGTTTCCTTGGTGTCTGCAGTGTGCTACGCATCTTCATCAAAGACTTTGCCAAGATTGCACGGCTGCTAGTCGCACTCACACGGAAGGACATACCATTCACATGGGACAAACTGCAATGCACTGCTATGCAACGACTCAAGGACGAAATTGTAAAGTCCCCTGCACTCCGAAGGATTGACTATGAGTGCAGTCATGAAGTAATTTTAGCAGTTGACACCTCGGTCATCACAGTTGGCTACATCCTCTACCAGCTTGGCGACGACAGCAGACGGTATCCTAGTCGCTTCGGATCCATCACCCTCAATGAAGTGGAAAGCCGCTACTCTCAAGCTAAGCTTGAGTTGTATGGTCTCTCCCACGCATTGTGCGTGGTACACGTATACATCTTTGGCCTCACTAACTTCACTGTGGAGGTAGATGCGAAGTATATTAAGGGTATGATAAATAACCCAGATCTGCAGCCTAACACGATGATCAATCACTGGATCACTGGCGTCCTCCTTTTCTCATTCAAACTCGTCCATGTTCCCACAGATAGGCATGCCAGCCCTGATGGCTTGTCCCGCCGTCCGCGGTCAGAGCTCAACCTGCCCGAGGATGACGACCATGAGGATTGGCTAGACCGTTTTTATTCTTTCTCTACGCAGGTTGTCAATGACTGCCTGCCTCCTATGTCACTTCCCAGTCAAGATCAGCATTCCTTACTGCCACCTGCTTATCATCGGGCGAGCCTCCTGCCACCTGCATCCTTTTATCTCGCATTCCCTGCGACTGCTGATGCTAATAACCCTTCCGATACCCCTGATGCCCCTACCATTCTGCAGTCCGCGAAAGCTTGGGCACGCAAAGTGAAGATGGAAATGATCCGCGCATTTCTTGCAACCCGCAAGCAACCTCCTGACCTTACTGATGTGCAGTACTCATCCTTCTTCAATTCGGCTAGCTGCTTCTTCCTCCTAGATGGCAATCTATGGCATAGAGAACTGCACGGACGGCACCAGCTAGTCGTCAATGAATCCAAGTGGTATTGTCTCATCAAAGAAGCGCATGACGACCTCGGCCACAAGGGTGTCTTCACCATCCGCACGCGCCTTCTCCTTTGCTTCTGGTGGCCTCTTCTTGTTGAGGATGTGAAGTGGTATGTCCGCACTTGTCATGAATGCCAGATCCGCCAGATGCAGAAGCTTCATATCCCCCCCACTGTACCCATGATAGGGGGCCTGTTTCATAAAGCTCACATTGACACGATGCTGATGCCCAAAGCCGGCGGCTACTGCTACATAGTACAGGCTCGTTGCACACTCACCTCATATCCCGAATGGCATATGTTGCACGCAGAAAATAGTACTGCGCTCGCATCCTTCATCTTCAAGGACATCCTATGCCACTGGGGTCTGCTCACTGAGATTGTCACTGACAATGGTCCCGCATTCGTCCAAGCCTTAGATGCCCTAGCTGCGCAATATCATATCCGTCACATCTGTATCTCTCCTTACAACTCTCAGGCTAACAGCATTGTAGAGCGTTGTCACTATGATGTTCGCAAGGCTATCATGAAGAGCTGTGAGAATGATGATCACTGCTGGCACACCGTTGCACACTCCATCTTCTGGGCTGAGCGGGTCACCATTCTGAAGTCTACAGGTTTATCCCCTTACTTCATGGTGCATGGTGTTGAGCCGCTGTTTCCATTTGATCTCGCTGAGGCTACCTTCCTCTTACCCCTATCCCGCGATGATGCGACACCGCTGACTACTACAGAGCTAATTGCTTGGCATGCGTGCCAGTTACAGAAGCATCAGGATGACCTAGACCAGGTCCATGACAATGTCCTCCGTGCATGCTTCCAGTCTATCCAGCAGTTCGAAACCGCCTTTCAGCATTGTATTAAAGACCATAACTTAATTCCTGGCACCCTCGTGCTCATTCACAACTCCCGTGTAGAGAAAGAACTGAACTGGAAGACAAAGCTGTGGTACACCAGTCCCATGGTCGTCCTTTGTTGGACCACTGGGGGCTCGTACCTGCTGGCTGAGTTGGATGGCTCCATCTCCAAACTCCGCTTCGCTGCATTCCACTTACTTCCTTACCACCCGCGGTCTCAAACCCATGCAACCATGACTTGCATTACTGGGTTGGATGATGAAGAACTAGACCGCCTTCTTGAGGAAGCTGAGGATGACCCCACTGATGATGATGTGGAGGCTTTTTCCACGGACAGCTGACTATCCGTCCTTTCCAGTATCCACAGTTTGTCCATTGCACTATTCCCCCATACCCTCTTCTCCCACGATACCCATACCTCTTTCTGCAGCCTCGCCCGCCTCCCTGTGGCTTCTTCTACTACACTCGTTCCTTCTCCCATGCTGACTGGGGACAGTCAGCGTTCAAAGTCCCCCACAGGGGTGACCAGCATACCACTTGATCCACCTGATATCAGACATAGTTCATTTTCTTTTATCTGTTTTACCCTGGGTTTTGTCTGGAGACCTCTATTCCACCCTGGGTTTCGTCCGGTGATTCTACTGATAGCTAGTCCTCGCTCAAAAAACATAAAAACCGCTTACAAAAAGTCCAAAACCATCCAGAAAAATAACAAAACACTGAAGAAGTATATAGCCAAAACAACGTCTCTCCTATCTCTCTTACTAGTCTTGCTGATGCCATCCTCGGCTGCCCTATACCGCAGATCCTCGCAACCACCCCGCGCATTTCCTCTTCAATCACGCAGTCAGTGTGCACCCCTTGATCTATTTCTCTTTCAATTCTCCTTCCATCTCCTTACAATTGATACACAAAGACTGTCCCAGCTACCCAATAAACAGTCCCTTTGCTTCCTCTTCAAGAATCTGTCACATCCTACCATCAAGATCGATTCATGAGGACTTACTGTTGAGAGAAGTCGAAAGTCGCAAGAAGAAGACAAGTCAGGCAGTACCCCGCACATCATATCTTACTGCGGCCGCACTGTCCCATGGAACATCTTCAAGCATTTCGAGTCATTCGCAACTTTGCACAGAAGCAAGAAAAGCAGTATATTTAGCATGGTACATGCTGACATGCGGATAGGACAATGCAACGAATCTGAACTAGATACAAACGTTCCTACTCTACCCCAATCTTCTCCAGAGCTTCAGTGAGTTGATCGACGTGCACCTGCAGGCAAAGGTATGTGGCCTGCAACTCCGCAGCCTCAGCGACTGTGAGAGGTCGGCCATGACCCTGGCATCGAGCCAACTGCGCACAGGTGCCTTCCCCTTCACGCATGCATGGCTCTCAACCACTTCCAACTTGTCATCGTCATTGTTGTTGTCAACAGTCCTCTTGGAAGGGCCGGCCTTCACGGTCTTCGAAGCTTGGGCTGCGGACTGTTAGTTCCGCACCTCCCGAGATGAAGACACTACTTACCAACCGATGTGCCTGCCTGTGCTCTCTTCCCTGCAGCCTTTGTCGACTTCTTGCACCTTTGCTTCATCCATGTGCAGCCATTGCACATGCGGCTGGTGGGACCTGTGCACGTGGCATTCCTGACCAGACAACACGCACAGGGCACCTTGTGGAGAATCGAACCGGGTGGGACATTGATCTTTGGCTTGTCCTCGTCCTCACTTTCAGCAATAGTCTGCCATGATCGCTTGAGACTCCAGTGTCAGCCATTATCACACCACCATACAACCCGTGCACTCACCTTTCGAACTGGCTGGGCTACAACCTCAACATGCGACATCTTCTCTGTCACCACCAGCACCGCGACACTCGCACCTTGCTCGCCGACAGCCTGCGCAGCCTCCTCACCCATCCACATGTCCTCATCGGCCTTTCCATGTGCAATCTCCTTGGCCACCCACCTCTCGTAGGCCTCATCGGCCTCTGTGATAGCGGGTCCATCCACTGCGTCTATCTTGGTGTCGATGCCCAGTTCTTGCCTGTGCTCGACGATGGGGTACACCTCCCCCTAGAAGACAGTCAGTACCACGGGTCTCAGATGGCTTGCCCACTTACTGTTCTCTCCTCCCATCGGCGCATCCACATGACTTTCTTCTCCCAAAGCTCCTCCTTGTCATCCAGGAGGCACCTTGCCTCAGCGACCAGAGCTGTGGAGGCAACGACAAACTTTGCCTTTAATGCAGTCTTCTCCACTTTGATTGGGTTGGGGGTGGCCATGCATACAAGCTGGGACAGATGGGGGGCACAGTTGGCAGACATGGTGAGAGTATTAGGGTTTGAGCCACGCACTAACAATTATATACTTAGCGGCCATGAGGTGCTTATGTCATCGGTCCGGACGCTGTAGGGAATGAGTTCGAGTTCCCTAGGAGAAGCTGTCTGAGTCAGGAGTTCAGGGGATGGAGAGTTTTCTTTCCTTTGTTTTGTTTTCCTTCTTTTGTTTTTTATTGCACTGTACCACTGGACTTAGTGGCGAGCAGCTGCATTGCTGACTAAGCACGTGTGCTGTGTTCACGCGAGTTCAGTTTACCATAACAACAAATTGATGTACAGGCCCTCAGTAGCAGGGTGATTTAGTCTCGCAATTAGGCGAGTTTTCGAAGTTAGAATTGTTACTTTGGGGAGTACCCAAAGGGCCAGGAGGACTGGCAAGAGTTATTAGACAGGCAGAGCTAAGTTTTCTCTTCTAGTTCGCATTTTTACATTTTTACTACACTTCATTTCTCCAGAGAGAACCTCCCTCTTGGGTCAAGAATTATACTCGCCCATCATTACTGACTATTTCTAACTCTAGGTACTTCAAAAATTACCTATTCCTACAACACCTATACACGGCATTCAACGGTCTCCTCGCGTTCCTTGGCTCCACGCTTGCCTCGCTTCTACACGGAATCATCTGGTGTTCTCAAACCCTCGGCACCACACCGTTGCTATCACCACATGGCAAGCTATTTATGTCCTCTGTGCCATGTGGCTGACCGGGGACGGTCAGCATCTAAGTCCCCTGCAGGTGTGAGGAATCTGCATTCCCTGGACGCGTAAGCCCCTATCATTAACCATTCTGTGACTACTGTTGCATCCACTCCCCTCTCACATTCACCATTGTTCATGCACTACCTTCCCACGCCCTCGCTCCCTCTCGCGCAATGCTATACCTGCGGCCACTGTGCTCTGGTTGTTGTTTTTCCTCAGACTCTTTCTCTTATCATGGTCTCTATTCCTTTAGTGCTTGTAGTATACCCTCGGCCTCTGTTTTGGCCTGTCTTCTGTGTACGCACTGTCATGTGGCTTTCCTTTACTGTACCCTGTCTTACTTAGGTTCTGGGTTTGTCCAGACTATAAAGCCCTGTACTTAGGTACAGAATGATACCTTTTGGCACTCGGAAGGTCACCACGAGTTTCCTTTGCACTTTGTCTACACCGCACGTCTTGCATTCTGCCATGCATGAACTACATATACCGCTCGCACCACTCGCATCACCAGTACTACTCTGTGGACCACGCCATGCACGTCACGAATCACTACCGCTAGAAAGCGCTGGGTCTCACCTTCTAGTCCCAACAGTCCAGAATCCCTCAGGACAAACAATTCATTCCCTTCATTTTTTATTGTTGTTACCTAAGCCATCTAGCTCGTGTTATACAGCTACTTGGACTTTTCCTACACTGTTGTCATGGGTATCATCTGTACCACTGACTTGTCAGGTGGTTTCACCCATACCATTGCAGCAGTAAGTACCCGTCACCATCGTGCCGTCAGGTTATTATTATTAACTAGCCCTTGTTAAATGTTGACAGTTCCCCGCTGCCCCCAATGATGAAATGGAATCACCACTGACACTGATGATGATGCCAACTTCCTTTCCCTTCAATCATCCCCAGTATTCCTATACCCAGCCATTGTGCACAAAATGCGAAATGCACACAATGGTCAATGGTTTATTGGCCATCTCAAAGCTATAAATCTCTAATGGACTGATTGATTAGAGGTGCACATTTCGCATTTTTGACACTTTTAGTTGCAGATATCACTAGGCACCTGCTGTTATTATGGCAGGACATGCCACCCCATGTTCCAGGTGAATTGGTGTAAGTGTAGCAGCACTGTGGAGGCTGCAATGCAATGTTTTAGATATGTTTTGTAAATCTCCACTATTTTATTTGCGCTTTTTGGAGTTTTCCCACGCATCTGGGAAGTGTAGTTTGCGTGCTGTTCATTCAATTCCTGATGGGTTGACTTGATACTTTCTACATAGGTAGCTAGGGACATGGGGCATGCATCTGAGGTATTAAGCATTGCATAAACTATGTGTGGGATGCATGCTGTGATGTTCTTTCGCTTTTTCCATTCCCCTTATATCTCATCAACCAGTGACTTTGATTGGATAATACCTCAACATGTTGTAGATAACCCCTAGACCATCCCACCTGCAAAAATACAGATGCATATGCCAAGAAATGAATGAGTGGTGACATGATTCATGTTGAAGCACAGCCACACATAGCATTCAGGGGCGAGTTAGTCACGTGCTAGGTACATAGTGCCAGATGCGGGGTAGGTGCAGTCATGTGGTGTCACATGACTCTGGATTCACGCAGCAACGTGACTGCTGGGACCACGTGATCAGACCCTCCCGTGACCTCAGGCCTCGTATCACGTGATCACCAATTGATCTCGGCTTGTGCCTATTAGGTGCACGTGACTGATCGACCTGGGGTACCAAGTCACATGACTCACTGTCACATGATTCAACCTTAAGTGACTTACCATCACATGATTCAACCTCACATGAATTACTGTCACATGACCTGGGTCATGGGTCCCGGAAAGGGGCATGTCACGTGACCGTTATGGCATCGACCACGTGACCCATCTTGTCACGTGATTAGGTGTCATGTGACTTCTGCCCTCTGACTCGTACTACACTTTTTGTAGTCAGCGACAGGCAAAAATGCAAACTACCAAAGTGTAGCATAGCCTACACTAGCAGTACTACCAACTACTACAACTAGCACTAGTAGGTGTTAATACCCCAGCAAGTGATAATACAGCAATGTCATCATAATGAAAGTTGTAGCTCCTGATTTTGAAATCATGATGGTATGCTTATCTTATCAGCAAGTGGACAATTGCATGAGGAAAACACAAAACACTTATGATCAACACCATGCCAGGAGAAATCAATGGCTGCCCTGGAGTCCCAGCTGGGTATACCCAACCTGTTTAGACCTCATAGGTATATAAATCTATGGAAATATATAGACTTAATGGGTCTCCAAAGGGGATTGACTGAAGTGCCTGCAGACTCCAAAGCTATCATGGGACATCCCATTGGTATCCAGAGAAGGGAGTGGGATGTCCCATGGTAGCCTCTGAAGCTATCATGGGACATCCCATCAGTCTCCAGGGAGGGGGGTGGGATGTCCCACAGTAGCCTCTGAAGCTATCATGGGACATCCCAATGGCCTCCAGAGAGGGGGATGGGATGTCCCACAGTAGCCTCTGAAGCTATCATGGGACATCCCACTGGCCTCCAGAGAGGGGAGTGGGATGTCCCACAGTAGCCTCTGAAGCTATCATGGGACATCCCATCAGCCTCCAGGGAGGGGGGTGGGATATCCCATCATAGCCTCTGAAGCTATCATGGGACATCCCACTGGCCTTCAGAGAGGAGGGCTGAGATGCATTTAGTATGATCTTATTAAGGAGCACTCTTGCAGTCAACAAGGGAACTTACATACATAGGCACTCATGGGAGAAGTCTGAATCCATTAAAATTCATTACAATAATGCAATGCTCACTGCCATAGGCATTGTATGAGTTCTGGAAATGACACCACACACAAACATACTAATTGCCCAGTATTCTTCAAATCTGTGCATAATAAGTTGTATTACATGCTTTTGGAATGGCAGTGACTCTCACATATCCCCCTACTTTGACAGGTGTACTCATCATCCTGGATGATCATGACAGCTATGTATGTTTTTCTGATTAGAAGTGGCATCTCAATGTGAATATGAACTGCACTTTTTTGAGCTGAGGACCCCTGACACCTAAGGCAGTCATGGGACAGCCCAATATATATTACCAAAGGGCTGGGATTATGGGACATCCCAGGTCCTGAAAACTGTAAATAGCCCTGGGACATGGCCAGATGTCCTTGGGATGACCTGGTCTGAGTGGCTTTTAGCTTGGATGATTTGGAGAAAAACTTCAGCCTAAATGCTTATGAAAATGGGTTACCTGAAGTGACTATGACCTATAATCCATGTGGTTAAGTATGCTGTAGTCAACGCCATGCACACTCGTTTTATATATAAATGTTTTGGAATTGCGATGAGAATGAAAGAACAAGAACGAGAAAAATGTTGTTACATTGACCCGAGTCGACATTGGTAGAGTGGAAGGTAGCATTGTAATGATAAATATGAAATTATAATGAGTGTCGACATGTTGGCAGGTGCTGGTAGCCTGTCATAATCCCTTAGCATAGCTGCATACATTAAATAGCCTTTTAAGGGTGTTATAATGACAGTATGGCATGTTGATGGTGACAGAGCTTGTCATAATGCCTTACAACGCTCTCTCCTTAAATATCCTTTCAAGGGAAATATAATGACTACATCGGGCAGTGATGATGAAACCCACCATCACTCTTATGTCATTATAACATCATCTTCATAAACTTTTCCGCCATTAGCATGCATTAGAAGGCAGGGTGGGAAAGTGGGACCTTAACTTACATTGTAATGTCTCATGATGTGTATGAAAAAGTTGGGACAACATCAGCCTCCACCTCTGCCAGTGGATGTCAATGGTGACCTTGAGTACAAAGTGTTGGAGATACTCGACTCTAAGGTGGACTGCTGTTGCCACCACTGTCAACTCTTGTATCTAGTCCACTGGGCTGGTTACAAGAACACCAATGAAGAAACCTCTTGGTTGCTTGCAACTGAGTTGGATCATGCCTCTGACATAGTTTCCACTTTCCATGAATGCTACCCACACAAACCTGGCCCATACCTACCTACGCCATAATACTCCACCTACATTCCTCTGCAGGCCAGCTCCACCCCTTACCAGACTGTCTTAGGTACTTTAGAGTTTTTCTCTGCTTATCCATTTCACTTCTCAGAGTCACAAACAAAATCACAAAGTCTATTCCATAGTAGTACAAAAAATATACAAACAAAAAAACAAAACAAAAAAGAAAAACAAAACAAAACAATTTTACTCCTCCATTGCCTGTTCCTCTCCACCACCCTCCTGTTCTTCTCTGCCTTCCTGCTGTCCTCCAACTTCCTCCTCTTCCTTGTTATCCCCCTCCACACCTTCATCCACTTCCTCTTGCTGTTCCTCTGCCACCTCTGACTGAGGCCTCTTCCAACCTCCACCTGTGTGCTCGAGCTCAGCCATCCTGGCCTCTTGCACATCCTCCCTCCTCCTCATCTCCACCCACTCTGCCCAGGTGCAGTACAGCCCCCACTCATCAGCTGTCTGCTCTGCGGCCTCTGCCATCCACTCCGCTGCCTCTGCCATCCTCTTGAAGGCCAGTGCAGTGGTCTCTTGTGCTTTGGCCTGCCTCTCCATGGCCTGTAGTTGCTGCTCCCACTCCCACTCCACCCACCATGTGTGCACTCCTGTGCCTGAGGGACCCTCAAGTGGGGTTGCTGGCTCATCTTCATCTCCACCTGCCTCCCACTCATCGTCCACCTCTTCTGTCTCTGTCGCTCTCTCTTTCCCCTTCCCTCATGGCTTCTTCTTCTTCTCTCCTCAGGAGCTCCCCATCCCTGCCCTCTTCCGTGAAGGCCCCACTGCTGCCTCTTCCCATGTCCAGCTGCATGTCTTCTTTTTGTTATGGCAGGGCATGCAGGCCCTGGTCTTACCTTGCCCTGGCTCGCACTGGCCTGCCATCAGACTCGTTATGCAGCAAGTGCAAGGGGGCTGCCAGGTCATGGTGACCACCACAGAGGTCCCAGGGACCCTCTGGGCAGTGTTGATGTCATAGACCACACCACTTAACCTGAAATGAAAGTAAGGAAAAGAAATAAAATAAAATAGAATAAATACAAGTCAGTTCCACCTGACTCACAGGACTCTGTCACTCACCTTTGTGCAGCCTCATCCCACCTGGCCTGGGCCCTCTGCCTCTGCTTCTTGGCCTCTTCCTCTGCCACTTTCTTCCTCTGCACTTCCTCTTCCTCTCTCTGCCTCCACTCCACCTCCAGTTGCGCCTCCTCCACTTTTTGTCACTTGGCCTCCTCTCATTTGGCCTTGTGCTCCGCTTTGTGCTCTTGCTCCTTCTTCTCCACCTCTTCTTGCCAACATGCCTTCTCTGCTGCCTTCTCGTGTTTGGTGTCAGTCAAGTCATCTGTAAGGATGACTAGGTCATCATTGGCAACCTGGGAGTAGTCATGAGAGTGACCAGGGGTGGGCTGGGGGGTTTTTGTCTGATGCTGGGAAGACATGATGATGGGAGGATGGGATACAAAGGTTCAGTACCCTGACATGTGTTTTTAAGTGGTACTTCGAACTCCAATGGAGCTCCACCGCAGCTAAAGCCATTATCCTCAAGGCATCAAAATAATTTCAAATAATCAACTCATGTTGATCTCGCCCTGTACATGTGGCCTTCAGGGGTTCAGGCCCTAAGGGGGGGGCACTGTCATGACCATGCATTCATTATAAGTCCTTACTCACTCTGCACCAACTCTGCCCAACTTCTGCCAGTTATGAACCATCTCCACTCCGACTGCTGTCAGACTTGTGCTGCTCTCCTACTGGACCAGGCAGACCATTCTCTAACAGGTCATGTGACTTCCTTCAGACTTCTCCCTGACAGCATGCAGTCAGGTACTCCACTGCATGCACACTGCATGGTCCAGCACCTGGACTGTTTCCTTTTTGGGATGTTATGTGTTACCCATTCGTATGTCCTCCATCTACCCTTCATTCATCATCCAGGAAGTTTTACTTGAAGTTTTATGAGTCTCCATATGTCAGTTCTGATTCTGGTTACTGTACCACTGTAGCAGTATAAAAGCATGTATCGTATTCCACTGTTCTTCAGTACAAATATCAACTTAGCTCCTACTCCTTCTGACTCCGTCTTCTGTCTGTACTCTCCCTCTGAAATATGAGGGCTGAGATCATGCAAGGGGGTAGCGCATGAGCTAAACCCAACGCCCTCACTCTGCTCTGCCTTTGCTTCAGCAGACTTCATTCCTTCCACCACTCTGCTAGTCAGAGTTCCATTCTTCCCTGTCAGACTTGCTTCTGAACCACTCTCTAGACCTTGTTTAGTGTTGGAGTTGGTCAGAGTAGGCCCAGACTTGACAGAGTGACACAGCAATACTTGCTTGACATATCCATCATCCTTTGCCCATTGCCAGAGTTTTTCTGGGTATTCATTAACAAGTTTTTGCTCTGTGGCTGTGGGCTTCCAGGAGGCATCTTTCCCTGCTGAAGGGTCCTCTGGTTTCGCATCCAAGCTGGTCAGGTGTCCAATCAGCCCTTTTGAACTGACAGCCCATTCAACCTGAGCCTTGTAATATAGCCAGTTGCTTCCATCCACATTTAGGGTTGGGACTTGTAAGGCATGATCGTCTTTTGCCATAGTGGGTATTGATGCTGTGTATTAACTCTTTTGGAATTAGAGTGCAAGAGCAGGGCTCATAACCTAACAAAGGTATGAGTTTCATGAAGTAGTCACTTTATTAGTACCTAACGAAGGTATGAGTTTCTACACTATGTCAGTACCAAGTAAACAAGCAGGAATCTAGCTATACTCACCTCAGTGTATGAAGTAGTCACTGAGGTGGAAAACAACAGTGTGGAAATTTTATAGTATGGTAATTAGTAAGCATGTTAACATCAGAATTTAATTCCAAGGGTCGGGGAGAAATTCCGAGCCCTCTGGGCAAAACTCCGAGATGCTACCATAATTCCAGATCACATTCTCGACAGACTCTCCCCTCAACCTGGTATACCATGCTACCATCCAAGCCCTTCAGCTTGAAGAACTCTCTCATTATGTAAACTGACAGAACCCTCTTCTGTCTCCCACATGTACCATCCTAAATGAAATCGCACATCAGCAGGTTCCCCTACTTCTCAGACTTTTTGACATCCTTGGAGACACTGACCTCATCTACAATGTCCACCAACATCCCACATTGATCACTCCCCCCCTCCTGGGTCTCAAAGACCCTTGACTGTAACCTCTCCCCTGGTTTCCTCCATGTTGTCCTCTCCCCTGGCATCGTTGCCATCCTCCTCTCATTCATCTTGCTCTCTCAGAAGAGCTGATAGACCCTGTGCCTGTTGTTTGTCAGGCCCAAATCCTCAACCCTGCAAATCCCATGATTCTCCATCTGAGGTTGATCCCAAAACTGCCTTGGCATCTCCAGGGCTGAACTCGATTACACCCTAAACATTGTCAAAACCCTAGCCCAACTCCTGCCATCCCCTGTGCTGAATGCACTAACTGAGTTTGATCAACCTCTTACTCCATCTGACCCATGCTATTGTCAAGCATGTTATGTTTGTTGCCATCTCAGCTATATCCATGTAAATTGTGGACTCTATGAATGTCCCCTTGGTCATACCACTTGCACTGGGCATACTCAGGCCCAGTGTCCATCTATACACCCTTGCCATCCATTACAAGAAAGACTTGCTACCCCTGTCTTGGTAGACAATCATACCCTCATTGGGAGCAAGGATAACAATTTGTACAACAATGACTTTGATTTTGATGACTCTGCCATCAGCAACATGACTGGAAAACCTTATGGAGAGTAGTTGAAGTCAAGGACTTCAATGCTTAGAAGGGGGGTAATGTTATGTTTCACCCCTATTTTCTCTTCTCACTGTACATTTACCTTGTGTTCAATCTGTTGGACTATCTTTCCTTTTGTAGCCATCTTCTCTCTGATCCAACAGCTCACTATCTCCACCATTAGCATTACTTGCTCGATACATGCTTAGGACATGTGTCACTGTTGTTCAACCAATAGAGTAGTTACCTCGTTACATGCAGACACCTCATGGTCCATTTCCTTGTAGTATTTAGTCTGCTGGCTCAAGTCCTGGAACCCCAGACTTGAGCTGCTCAATCATATGCAGTGTTCTCTCAGAACTTTGCCCTCAGTGACCCTAAACTGGACCACTCTTACTGACATTGACTAAATTCTTCGTTGTTTACAAAGGTTACTGCAGCTGTTGCTCAGTAGAAATCCATTGTCTGCATTTGAGCTCTCCCTACATCTTGACTTTGGTCAAGCATAACAGGAGGGATGGGATGAGGGGGGAACTGAGCAGCACCTATTTCCATGGGGGCACCATGACCAGGTTGAGTTCTGGTAGGAGTAAAGTGAGAAGAATGGGCAGGATGGTTAAGGGAAGAGGATAAGCAGGGAGTGGGTTTGTTGGGGTAGTGACTGTACAAGAGTTTAGAATGATCTCAGGCTAGTGCTGCCTCCTGGAAGGTGGTGGTCATCCATAGATTGTTGTCCTGGTAATATCCCCTCCTTAGGGCTTCCTTTATGATAGCAGGGTGAACCATGTTTTCCAGCAAGAAACTGGCTGTTTCATCAGTGACTCTTCCCTGGACTTTCAGGGACTTGAACTTGGCATAGAACTCCTCGTAGTGGGAGTTACCCTGGTGCATTGTGTGCATCTGTGCTTTAGCCCACTCAACACCAGTTGGAGGGGCAAAGAAACAGTTGATATCCTCAATCATCTCCTGCATTAACAGCCAGACTCCTGTGACAATAGTGAGGGAGATCTTGGCATGGGCAAACCTTCCAGCCACTGGGCCTGTCATGTGGGACCACACTGTGGTACATTTATCCTGGGAGGTTGGTAACACAGTCCTATTCTGTGCCACCCATACCTTCATTTTTACCCACCATTTGGAGGACTTAGCCCAGTCTCCAGGAGGCATGCCCAATGGTAAGTGGGTGGTGGTAAGGAATGATGATCTTGATTGGAGACAGATGTAGGGGGTGGGCAGTCATTGATAGCCTCTGTAGAGAAGGAGTAAAAATGGTCCAACCAGTCCTCATGGTTGTCATCCTTGGGCAGGTCAAGTTCTGACCACAGGAAGCAGGACAGCCATCAGGGCCAGCATGCTTGTCTGCAGGAATGTGCATGAGTTTGAATGAGAACAGGAGGATGCCAGCAATCCAGCAGTTGATTGTCACATTAGGCTGTAGATCTGGGTTGTTTATCATACCCTTAATGTATTTCACATCTACCTCCACAGTGAAGTTGGCGAGACCACAGATGTATACACATACTGTGTGCAATGTGTGGAAGAGGCCATACAACTCAAGCTTAGCCTGGGAGTAGCAGCTTTCCACTTCATTGAGGGTAATGGATCCAAAGCAACTAGGGTATCATTTTCCATCTTTGCCAAGCTTGTAAAGGATGTAGCCAACTGTGATGACTGAGGTGTCAACAGCTAAAATCACTTTGCAACCACACTCATAATGGATCCACTGGAGTGCAGGGGACTTAATGATTTCATCCTTGAGTCATTGCATGGCAGCATGTTGCAGTTTGTCCCACATGAATGGCATGTCCTTCTGTGTGAGTGCAACCAGTGGCCATGTGATCATGGTGAAGTCTTTGATGAAGATGCAGAGGTCACTGCAGACACTGAGGAAACCATGAACCTGAGTCAGGTTGCAGCACTCAGGCCAGTTGCAGATCTTTTGCACTTTGCTTTCCTCAGGAATGTGACCCTTGAAGGTGCACATGTGGCCAACAATCCCAGTGACACCCTAATGAAAGCCTTACCATCGCCTGAGGTGAAGCACTTCACTGTCAAACTCAGCCTATGTCCAACTTGAGGGGGAGTGTTAGACTTGGCAAGTCATGTGTAGTCCATTCTGAACATGCCCATTCTATGCCATGAGAACAACCTCCCATTCTTGACTTTATACCCAGTCATTATTCTTGCTCATGTGATTGACCTTCATGCCCTTGTTTTTATTATGTTTCTAATGTCTTGCACCTATGTGTGTTCTTCTGTCACTTACAAAGCCTGTAACAAATCTCATAACAAGACTGCCTTTGTCATGTATCTCTGGGTCCAACACCTGAATGTCTTGGTATTGTTGTGCTTAGAAATATTTAGTCTGGCACTGTAGTTTTGTCACCTCAGATATTGTCACTACTCACACATGACTGAGGTGAGCACAAGTACATTTTACCCTTGTGTTCCTGTACCTAACCCCATGTCTAGTTTATCTTCATATAGGTGAATATTAGACATTGTCACTACTCATGTGCAACTGAGTTTATCTTCATAAAGGCATATCTATAAGATCATTACTCCAGGCCAGCCTCATGTATTTAACCCCTGTACATAACCCCTGTATGTACTTCATAGTGCTCCAGTCAGAATATCAACTTAGTATTACCCACAACTCTGTACTACCCTCCAAGTCTACTCAATAGCTAAGGCCAAGCCTTAGTTATCCCCAGCCCCTGTCCTGGACCTCTCCCCAGCTTGCATAAGGGTACAGCACATAAGCTGAGACCAAGGGAGGTAGATCCAACCCCAGACCAGCTTCCCCTTGTGCATGCTCTGAGACCAGTCACTTTCCCATGCTACTGGACTTATTCCCATGCTCCTGGCCTTGACTCCTGACCTCCATACTTGGCCCCTGTCTCCCAGCCTCAACTCCAGTCAACCAGACATAGCCCCTGTCACCTGGACTTGAAGCACAGTCACCTGAGGGTAAACCCATACTTGACAAATGAGGCTATCACTGCACATGAAATAAATTGTTTTGTGAACTGCCAACTCATTTACAACTATCCTGAATCAATCCTCACTGAGAAGGGAATCATGGTCATCAAGCATGCTGACTCTGAGGGCATAGAAAGGTTGTCACTTGTCACTGTGGATGAGACTGCAAGCACATTTGACTGTCTGGACCTATTGAAGCTCAGTAGATGTGTCCTCAGCAAGGAGATCATAATTGGCAAAGATGAGGCAAGTATATTTCTGAACATCTCAACTTGGCTGTTGTTTGACATTCAATTTCAGCTCATAAAATTCTCTGGCATGGCTGCTGGTGAGGCTGTACCATCATTTTACATAGTTCTACACACCAAATGGTAGACAAGGCCAAAGGCTTGCTACATGACAATGAAGCCTCCCAGATATTTTCTTGCTTGTAAGGCCCAGACAAAGTTCACCCATCTTCCAGCTTTCAGTGGATGATGAATGATTGAGAAACCCAACACAGCTACCAATTCCTACCTCAATTCACAGCACACTGGATCATTGCTAGGTCCCTGTACACAGGTGTATACAGTAGCTCTCATCTGATGCCCACAGCAAATGATGGATCATTAGGACAAGCCCCATGGATGACATGCAACATGTCAATGACCAAAAATATTATATCTCTTTCTCAGTAATGGTTCATTTTTGGATTCATGTACATTTATCTTGGGGAAGGGGAACTTGACATGATTGATCAGCATACTACCTCACTAATGCTGATTTGAACAGTGAGCATGATGTTTGGAGACAATGCAAGGCTCACTGTGATCACTACCCACATTAACTGGCAAAATGCACGGTAAGCCAAAGCAAAAGCATAGTAAATCATTCTGTAACAATTTCATGACATGGTGAAGGCTAGGACCAATAACATCAACAACATGGGGAGGAATGTATACAACTTGGAAAGTTAATTCCAACTGTTCCTCCCTTAGTATGGATTTGTTTTTTGTAAAAATTTAAGGATTTCAAACAATCAGCATACTGGAAATAATATGAATATCTTCAAAAGGTTACAAATATAAGAAATCAGGGAACTTACACTCTGAGTGTACTATTGGAAAGACCAAATTGTCAATCACTTCCTACTCCCCCTCTTTGCTGCACAAGATAAATGTTAGGGCATTGATGAGTGTGGACAAAATAGTGTCATACACATTTGGTTCTCCTTTGCAATATGAACAAGGATGGGGCATAAATTTTCAATGTTTTCACCATGCTCAATAAAGGCTGCTTCTATGAGATGGTGAACATTAGCTTTGACATCTGATGTTTGATATTCATTGACAGCAAATGCCAAGTCCTGCTGCAAAGTCCTCCCTGTCTTTGCCTGTAACAAGAAGTATAAATATTCAAACACAAGTAAGGCACCTGAAGCAATGAGATACATTTGGGACACTGCCATACAAAGATCTCATTTACCAATGCCATGCTCTACAACATATTTCATTAAAGATTGTGATTGTGGTGTAGTGGCCAAAGAAGGCATTGCAGGGATTATATCACAAGGATCAATGGAAGGCTATGACATTGCACATCAGCTATTCCATATATGCTGGAGGAAGGAAGAAGGAACTGAAACATACAACCTATGCAATAACCATGGAAACAAATGTGAGGTGAGGTGAGGTGGTCACAAACCAACTGTCAATCTAATTAGTTTTTACTGCATGACAAATCCAAATGGAAATGATTACATCCTACATGAAATCTATCTGTGGTGGTCAAAATGCAGAATGGTGGTGATTACTGACATTCTGGTAGATATAGGTCAGGAAAAAGCATCAAAATGATATCCATAAAAGGGGAACCTACATCCTGAAAGAGCAGGTTAAACAAGAGACCAGAACTGGTTGCATTAATTAACATCACCATCTGTGCAATATTCAGAAACTAGTAACTGAATACTGAGAGAAACTGAAACCTACTTCCTATGATTGCAACAGGGTGACATGGGAAAAAGTGAACCTGCACCACTGCAACTTGTCATGGCTACACTCACTGACTATGAAACAAACAAACTTAATCAGTGTTGGTCCACCATCAACATCCATAGTGCCCCTCACTTCCTATGAACACAAGTCCAACAGAGCAGTAGGTAAGATGGTCAGCATGGATCCACCATTACTGGTCATCAGTCCACACACAAGCTATAAACCCAGATGAAATGGAGTGGCAGTGAAGATGGTCAACATGCATCCACCACCACCTGTTATGACTGCACTCACTTCCTATGAACCCAAGTGCAACAAAGTGACAGTGAACATGATCAGCAGGCATCCACCACCACTTGCCACTGACTCCACCCACATCCTATGAACCCAAGTCCAACAGAGTGGCAGTGAAGATGGTCAGCATGCATCCACCACCACCTGCCATGACTCCACTCACTTTCTAGGAATCCAAATCCAACAGAGTGGTAGTGAATATGGTCAGCATGCATCCACAACCACCTGCCATCACTCCACTCACTTGCTTTGAACCCAAGTGCAACAGCATGGCAGGGAAGATGGTCAGCATGCATCTACAACCACCTGCCATGAGTCCACTCACTAACTATGAACCCAAGTCCAACAGAGTAGCAGTGAAGATGGTCATCATGCATCCACCACTGCCTGCCATGACTCCACTCACTAACTATGGACCCAAGTCCAACAGAGTGGTAGTCAAGATGGTCAGCACACATCCACCACCACCAGCCATGACTGTACTCACAGGCTATAAACCCAAGTCCCACAGAGTGGCAGTCAAGATGGTCAGCATGCATGCACCTCCACCTGCCATGACTCCATTCACTTTCTAGTAATCCAAACCCAACAGAGTAGCAGTGAATATGGTTAGCATGCATTCACCACCACCTCCCATGACTCCACTCACAGGCTATGGATCCAAATCCAATAGAGTGGCAGTGAAGGTGGTCAGCATGCATCCACCACCACCTGACATGCCTCCACTCACAGGCTATGAACCCAAGTTCAGTAGAGTAGCAGTGAAGATGGTCAGCACACATCTACAACCACCTGCCATGAGTCCACTCACTAACTATGAACCCAAGTCCAACAGAGTGGCAATCAAGACAGTCAGCATGGATCCACCACCACCTGCCATGAGTCCACTTACATCCTATGAGCTCAAGTCAAATAGATTGGCAGTGAAGATGGTCAGCATGCATCCACCACCACCTGCCAAGACACTCCTCACAGGCTATGAATCCAAGTCCAACAGGGTGGCAGTCAACCTGGTCAGCATGCATCCAATACCACCTGCCATGACTCCACTCACTAACTATGAACCCAAGTCCAACAGAGTGGCAGTGAAGATGGTCAGCATGCATCCACTACCACCTGCCATGACTCTACACACTCCCTATGAACCCAAGTCCAATGGAGTGGCAGTCAAGATGGTCAACATGCATCCTCTACCACCTGCCATGACTCCACTCACAAACTATGAACCCAAGTCCAACAGAGTGGCAGTCAAGATGGTCAGCATGCATCCACCACCTGCCATGTCTCCACTCACAAACTATGAACCCAAGTCCAACAGATTGGCAGTGAAGATGGTCAGCATGCATCCACCACCACATTCCATGGCTCCACTCACTCCCTATAAACCCAATTCCAACAGAGTGGCAGTGAAGATGGTCAACATGCATCCTCCACCACCTGCCATGACTCCACTCACTTCCTATAAACCCAAGTCCAACAGAGTGGCAGTGAAGACAGTCAACATGCATCCTCCACCACCTGCCATGACTCCACTTACTCCCTATAAACCCAAGTCCAACAGAGTTGCAGTGAAGATGGTCAACATGCATCTTCCACCACCTGCCATCACTCCACTCACAAACTATGAACTCAAGTCCAACAGAGTGGCAGTGAAGATGGTCAGCATGTATTCACCACCTGCCATCACTCCACTCACAAACTATGAACCCAAGTCCAACAGATTGGCAGTGAAGATGGTCAGCATGCATCCACCACCACATTCCATGGCTCCACTCACACCCTATAAACCCAAGTGCAACAGAGTGGTAGTCAAAATGGTCAGCATGCATCCATCACCACATGCAATGAATCCACTCACTGCCTATAAACCCAAATCCAACAGAGTGGCAGTGAAGATGGTCAACATGTATCCACCTCTACCTGCCATGACTCCACTCACTCCCTATAAACCCAATTCCAACAGAGTGACAGTGAAGACAGTCAACATGCATCCACCACCACCTGCCATGACTCCACTCACTTCCTATAAACCCAAGTCCAACAGAGTGGCAGTCAAGATGGTCAGCCTGCATTCACCACCACCTCCCATGACTCCACTCACTCCCTATGATCCCAAGTCCAACAGAGTGGCAGTCAAGATGGTCAGCATGCATCCATCACCATCTGCCATGACTCCACTCACTTGCTATCAACCCAAGTCCAACAGAGTGGCAGTGATGATGGTCAGCATGCATCCACCTTCACCTGCCATCACTCCACTCACATACTATCCAATTTAGGCCAGCAGCAGGGCAACAACAACATTGAGCATGGATTCAACCCAACAATGTACTCCATTTCACACACTTTCTGGTCATCAATTAGTATTACATTTATTCAAAATCTTTTTTTTCTTACATAAGGAAACCATTTTGACAGTTCAAATGCCAGTCCTGCTGGATTCATCCACCTCACCTTCATGTTCACCTTTAATGTTCTGGCTGCTGTCAGTGCTTTCTTGATGACAAGCTAGTAAGCTTTGCCACTTACTGTAATATAGCAAATTCAATACACAGTCCCAGGTTAGTCTGCTGTGTTGATATCAGGAGCTCTTGCAGCCCTTCCTCAGTCAATGTATTTGTTGTGCATTTTAGTAGGGATGTGCAATCTCCACTTTCTTCATGCATCCCTGCACAGATTTCTCACCTGGTGAGCAGCCCTCCATGTAACATATCTACTTACCACCAAGTGACAAGTAGTCCTGAGGTGCAAATTTGTACTTATTCAACCAATCCTTGAGCTTTGCAATATTGTTGTCCAGAATCTTTTTTTCCAGTGCTGCTACACTTGTTGCATCTACAGTCAACCCTTGGTCCTCAAGCTGCTCAATTGCTTCTAGCTCCAAGGCATCTGCCTTTGTTACCAGAACAACCACAGGAACTGTTGAAACAGAAAAATTATATAGCAAAACATGAGTCATGTACAAATTATATACACACCATGCCCTGTATCACACTCCTCAAAGAACTTTGTTTCAGCTGCTGTAACCATCCTGTGGATGTCAGTCAATGGAATACAAAACCTAAATCAATCACCAGGGTCATGTCAGTATGCAGGTCACATTGCTTTTATGGCCTTACCAAATGGCATGTATTCTCTTGTTTAATTTCGGGGTCCTCGCATGATCCATCACAAACTTCTTCATCATGGCAAACTGCTCTTCACTTCCAGCCTCGAACCCACATGAATCATGGAATACAAATCGTGGATTACTCCGAAAGACCAACTCGTCCTCGATGTCATGGTAGCCACGCTGGATACAATCAACACTGTTGCATGAGCGTCCAAAGACAAGCCTCTCACCTTTATTGAACCCTGCACTATAGTGGGTTCTACCTGAATACAACCCAACTTACTATTAATCTGAAGTATGGATCATGCATATTGCATACCTTCTGTCCTTCTCCATTGAAAATCTCTGGTTGATCTGTAGTGTTACAGACCCTCTGCAGGATTGTCGTTTTACCTGCATTTGCTCTGCCCATGACAAGAATGCGAAAGCGACGAATGCGATCGACATGCTTCTTAGCTTTTGCAGGGTCCAGACGAATGAGAGGCCGGAAAGGGAGTGACGCTAGTTATTATTGTTATGCTTGTCCCACTCGTTCACAAGTAAAATACGCACTCGAAGATTCTTCCCCCGTACTCGCAGGAACAGGAATATCCACATCACCTTCGGGGGGAGCGATACGGCTCGGTAGTGAACCTGGTCACGCAACTTCAGTAGATATATCTCACAGTGCATAGGCGTGTGTGCAACCACCTTCAGTATCCTCTGAAATGGGATTGTTCGTGATGCTGTAGACAGACTGAGAACGTGAACAAATATCTTCATTTCCTGGAGGAGTATCTAGACAATACATGAATGTGAATGTATGTATAGCTGGGTGACGTACCAGGTTGATGAGCTTCAGCGCGGTCCTCTCGTCCATCGGCAAGCTCGGAAGAGGGTAACTCTGGTTACTGATGTTAGACTTCTCTCAATCATCACCAGCACCACACTCGCCCGTGAGTATTTCTCCAGCATGTACAGTAAGTGAACGTGAACTCGTAGTTTGATCATCAGTCAGCACAGGAGTAGGAGTGCTTGTACTATTTGGCAAACAATCTGGGCAAACAATTTCAGCGGACATGTGAACGATCATGAAAGAGGATGTGCGACCACCTTGAGGGGGGGCGGGAGCAGCAACATCCGAATCCGTGCTGCATGGACGATCGGTTTCAATTGGCGCAGGAATGTCGAGATCCGTATTACCTGCAGGAGAATGTCGACAGTAATAAGTTCAGCCTACCCAAGAACGCGACCATCGTGAAAAGCGTAGGACGTACTTGGTTGGGTTTCCACAGTGGAAGTGGAAGCTCGTTCAACCATTGCATGGTTGCTCCGTGCCCGAGAACGTGGTCGCCATAACGTTGGCCATAATCCGCTACAACACCCAAGAGCCATGAACAATGTAAAGACGAGGTTCTTGAAGTTTTCTGGAAAGCAGTAAGCGTATAGTTGCGGGAGGATGGAAGTAGTCGAGTGGTAAGGGCGTGGAGCTGCGGACTCGTGTTGATCGATAAGAAGAGCGCCCGTGGAATGCACACTGCCAATCCGTAAGAGCCAATGCGTCACGCTGAGATCGTTGCAACCATAGAGCACGGTACTTATGCAGAGCGACTCTTTCGGAATCGCCTCTTCAAGCAAACGACACTGAGGGTTACTGCGGTGTTCTGCGGTCTCCCCACTGCGTTTTAGCAGCAGGCTTGAGACACTTGCTTCTTCAACAATTGAAACAGTCTAGAGACGAGACTTGCTACACGTCCTAGACTACAGTGGCAGAACGGTTTGCACGAACAAGTGCCCTTTCGTGTTGACCCGTTTCGCGATCCAAAAGACGCCATGCTCGTCCAAACGCTTGTCCTCCGATCGGTTCAGACCATTTTGACAAGGCAGTTTCCCTAGCGACGCGGCGGCCCTGACTCAAACACTCCCATCGAGATATGGATCAGTTACCTCTCCAGTAAGTAGTACTTGTTAGACCATGCTGGACGACCACAAGCACACTAAGATATCCTACAGCATCCGATCCCATTCCCCTCCATCCGCTGGATTTGTGGCTTCCTCTTCGAGAACTAGTAAGCTCTTATGCGCTGGCAAGTATTGGGCACAAGCCCGAGAGGCTTGGTCTCGCCCGCCTGCTGGCAGTCCCGGGCTGTTATCGATCGCATCTCGAATGAGAAGCATTTCACTCTGCAAGCAATAGACGCCAGGTCTATTCACCTCCGCTCTTCGCGGTGTCGGCCAGCCATCCTCGGATTGTTTTCACGGGGCCTGTTAGGAAGCCACGCGACGTATGGACTTCTGGTTTGACTGTTGCGTCGCAATTGAAGCAATGGTGCCCATAGTCGTCGCTCGTGCCCGCTGCCCTCTCAACCATAGGCATCCTCCCATCTTCGTTTCACACTCTTCTGATATATAACTCTTCACGGTGTTGCAGGGAACAGGACGCTCGTATCCCGAAAGATCCCTGAACAAATAGGTCGCGCTTAGAAGTAGATGGTCGCATTTTTTTGCGGCGAGATTACTCCAGACTTTCAATCAGTCCACCGACCCGCGCTTCTGAAGGTGTGGGTACCCATACCCAATCTCCGTCGTCCTCGGGCTATCGTCGGCGATTCGAGATACCGTACATCCAATGGAAATGTGTACAAGATGATTGTTACGTGCACGATAAAAACCCACATCACGGCCCCATGATGGCATGTTCAACTCACGCCTAATGCCGAGCGTTGAGTGTCTTCAAACACCTAGATCGAAGGGTTCCAAGCCCCGCGGGGAAGTCGTTTGGCTCCGGCTTGCATCTCTTCAATACTGTCGTCCTTTTCACCCTCGCCCATTGACCACACCCACCAGATGCGATTAAACATCGGCTTTAAAGAAGCCAGACATGTGGGCCATCTTAGTCTAATGGTAGCTAGCAAACAGACGAATTTGTCGTTCCAGACTATACAGTACAACACACGACCTAGATGCAGCATATGTATGTGACAAGAAGCGAAGGTCAATCTAAATGGCATCTTACAACCTATCCTAACAACTTGCTCTGCCTCTCCAAAAACATTACTTTGGGCCTGTCCTCCTCATACGTCAACTCTTTGTCCGTCATGACAATTTCCAGATTCATCGGTCCTTCTCGCAGAATACCTCCACCCGAGTCTGAAAGTACATGTTCGTACCACATGTGGTGGCTGTACGACCTTCTCAGTGTCTGCACCATCATGGCCTCGACCGAACACCATGCGCGTGTGTAGTAAGCGTCGTCCACGAGGCTGATTAAGGCGTCGCATTGCGCGATGATCATGGGCAGAGCTGCAACGCCGGGTGCAGGATTATCTTGGTCAACGCATGCATAATCCTATGAAGATGTCACGTCAGCTGCTTACTGAAATCAGATTTGACTTACGACCCATATTCGCACTCGTTCTTTGTTTACGGACGGATGAAGCCTAAGGAAGCTCTCGATGGCATTCACCATCCGTTTATACTGCGTGTTGTCACTGTCATCCGGTGTATCCCGTGCCGTCCCAGGGCCTTTATTAATCCAGCAGTATGAGAAAAAGATGACAACGTCGGCCGTGTCCGCGGGCTCATCGTCATACTGGACTTTCGGTCTGTACGGCCGCACCAAAGAGTCACCCGTTCCTGATAACTTGTCACTTGATCGCGGTATCTTTCCGAAATGCAGGAAGTCTGTGAAACACACAGACTTCAGTACGTCGAATTGACCAGCCTTCTCCGCGTCGACAGCGAGTGCGTCAGCATACACACGTCGCACGTCTTGAAGGGCGTTCTGGTTGTTATTACTACTGAGCAGTAACGGGCGCAGTTCCTGCAAGAGTTCTCGGTAGCCTTTCCAAAGCTTTGTCTCATCCTGTCGACGAGCAACTTCCTTCTTCATAACACCATCCATTTGCCGGCGGAGCCCTTCAAGTACGAGCGCTTCCATAGCCGAGTCACCATTGAACACCGCATAGTCCAACGCCTTGTAGCCTTGTTCGTCAATAGTATCCATATCTGCACCGACATCCACTAATTCCATCAAATATGAGCGATGTTCCTCCGAGGGGGGCCCTTTACATAAAGCAATTGCAGGCGTGCATCCACTTGGTGAGTTGAATTGCTTCAACGCCTCCCGTAGTAAAGCACGGCCATAGAAAAGTCGGCTCATTGCGATGACCGTTGGGTCCTCTGACTTTCTCGCAAGTTCGACTCCCTTCAATGCTGCATCCATAGCTTGCTCCCCTTCACCGCGGGCGGTATAGCGGAGTGACAGGCGGCGGAAGCCAACCGTCTCCCAGGTTGTAAAAGTGTCAAACAAGCGACGCTCTTTTGGGTCCGACGACCGAGGATCAAGGCCAGCTTTGAGCGATCGAACGCTCGTAACGCGTTCCGTGAGTTGTTCGATGGACACATGATTCGGGAAGTCGGGGACAAACTCGCACAAAGTTAACGCTCTATTAAAGGCTTGAAGTGCACCCTCCCGTTCCGCACACCCAGAGTGTTGCTGCCTTTGCTCCATCCGCGTTTCCCATGTACGCACGGCGTCGACCAAGTTTGCAAGTGCTGCAGGTGTCACTCCAGCAGGATCGCGCAACTGCGTGGACGACGCCAGATCCATGGGGCCAAGAACGGGAGCGACTTCCGCGAATCCGCGTTGAGAGTCGAAGACAAACAGAGTAGCGTGAAGGGTATATGGCGCCACTTTCGTACGATGGAGAACAAGGGAATGAACGAAGTAACTCATGTCCCGCGTGTGAACTGAGGGACCACGAATCCCTGTTATGCGCGCGAGCTTTTTAGTATTCACCACCGTAGATGATGTCTGGTGGGTCTTGTAATTGGTACTGGTATTCTTGCCGTCCGACCACTTCAGATTGTACACGGCGTGGGTAGCACCCGCCCTATTTGTAACTTCTTCATACGTGTACTGGTAATCCCAGCCCTCACCGGCAAGGATCCAGCTTTGCGCGTATGACTGGTGAGAATGCACTGCAAAGTCGGGATTGCCGCGCTGGCCGTCCGGAAGCCAAACGTGGAACCGATAAAGTTCGTCAATTTTTTCTTTCTCCAGCAAGCTGCACAGGGGTACAGCTAGGAAACCTTGAGAGCTTCGCGAGGCGCTGAAACGAGGTCCAGTGGTCATGGGATGTGTGATTGCACCATGGACCAAGCCCCAGACCCATTCCAAGTCAGCTGCTGTGGTGTGCTGCGACCTCCGGGACTTCTCGCGGAGGAATGCAACGCCGATAGCAACCCTGGCAAGCTGCCGCGAGTCCTCGTGCGCAAGATCCATGGCGGCTGTATTGCACCACTCGTTAGGCGCGAGGGCTCCCGCCGCATCGTCACTGTCCTGGTCCGATTCCGCCTTACCTCCACAGGACAAGATCCACCGGAAAATGGGTGCCGCCACATCGTCGGGTGCCCGGGTGGCCACAACGACACCACGGAACACTCTGTGTAACGCTGAACGCGAAATACTACCTCCGCCACTCTTATCTCCATCAATTTCGATTACGTGGTCAATCTTGTCGGTGGTTTCAACCGAGACAGCAATGTGAGCATCTGCATCGTCTGGGGGAGCATATGGGTAGTCATTGTAGTCAGCGCAAGAGTCCAAATGTCTGCATTTCCTAGGAGTTGTACCTGGCTGAGTAGCTTCATTGAGAGCAGGAGCCTCTGGAAGAACTGCGTTGTTGCTCGGGGTCTGAGAAGGCGACCGCGGTAAAGACCCCGTTTCGCTGGAATGCTCCGGGGCTTCCTCAGGAATCATGAATTAATGTGAAGATGTGGTTCTGAACAGTAGGAAGTGTATGCTGTGGGGGGAGGTGCGAACGAACGCGTGTTGGTTGATTGAGCGCTCCCATCGATGATAAGACAAACAGCACTTATATTATCTCTCTGTTACGATGCTCTATTAGTCCCGTGACTGGTTTTCACACGCTTTGGGTCCGGAACGGAGACCAGAACGGAGACTGGCGATGATGCTGCAAGCTGCACGCCACAATATAGTTCTCCCAAGAATTCCTCATCCGCGATGAGCTTCTCGATGCTATATTCAACAATACGTAGTACTTACGCGAAGCGACTTTTTCCGCAAACGGCAGGTCCGGAACGGAGACTAACGATGCTGCAAGCTGTACGCTGGTCCTCCCAAGAGTTCCTCATCCGCGATGAGCTTCTCCACGCTATATTCAACAATACGTATACTTACGCGAAGCGACTCTTTTCGCAAACGGCAGGCGTTGCTATTGTATTTTGTGGCCCCCTCCCACTGCATCTCACCAGCCATGAAGAAATTCGTGCTTGAAAAGTGGAGAGGCTACCGACGGGACTTACTACGTGTCCTAGACTGTAGCAGAGCAGTTTTGACGGGTGAGTTCAACAAGGGACAAAAAGGTTAAACGGGGATAGTCCCTTGTTTGAACTTCGAAGTGGGATCCTACCGGCAGTAGTCACTTGTCCTGTGGGCCCACTGAACAGCACTTAATTTTATTAAAGGCTCCGACCAAATCTTTTCGAGTCGTTGCGCTCATGACCATATCGGAGCAAGGTTGTGGAACTGGCGAAACCGTAACGTCGGTCCGTCAGTCGGTAATGTGAGTATGTATGCACTTCCAACACAATGCACTTATATAAAGACATGTCCTCCTTTGCCCTCTCTCAGTGCTAGCCCTGTCCAGAAGGCCTAGATCACAGCCATTCGCTCGGGTACGAACCTGGTGCAGGAGTAATGGCAGTCTAAGTGTCCCATGGAATGTGTGTGTGAGGAACAACGAAATCAGGCAGACTAAGCGTATTGCCATATATCGCGTACGTGTCCGAGGAACATAATGTCCTTAAAAGTATTCAATAAAGCGACACATGTGTGGTAAGTTTTTTGTTTTTGTTTTCTTTCCAACCGTGGATGTTCTACACATGTGGACCATACGCGCATCATGCTAGATGTACTATTTACCGCTCTTGCCTAGGCATGACCCTAATTTGAACGTACGACCGTCCGTATCCCTGAGCACGCGCGGGACCGAGGCTCTCCTGACGTCTTCACGGGGCTTAGGAGGAGGACTGCGGGATCAAAGTGTGTCATTTTACAGTGCCTTGACGGTGTCTGGCATTCCGGTCGTCAGATAGCATGACCCGATGATCGCATCTTCAGTTGGCATTCCTTTTAATAGCTTTGCATTCTCTCCGGACAGGTTCCAGTGACATTTCAGCTCACCTTTCCGTAATGAGTCTACACGATTCTCCCTGCGGAGCTGCCATCACAATGCAACTCGCCTTTTCAAGGATGAAGAGTCGTCGAGACGCCCGGTGGCTGCCATCACGTCTCTTCAAGCTGCGGTCTGTGACTAGACACCAACCTGGTATCAAAGGTCTCGAACGTCCCAGGGCTATTCCGGAGGAACCATACCAATTAAGATCATATTTCTTTTCGAAACGCCGGTGAACCCAACAGGCGTCCGTCGCGCTGGTTCGCATTGTACTTTCCCTCTACTACACTCCATCCGCAACATCAGGCTCCAATTTGGAAAGGGGGCGACCATGAGAGGACGATAAGGCGGAAGACCATTTCATGTCAGGTCTCGAGAATCCCTCTGTAGTGCTTTCTTTCCTTACGTAGTTTCTTCCCGCAGAGCCTTTGCCCAAAAAACCAATATTTTGCGGCAAGTCCACGTCCTGCTTAGGGAATCAAAGAGGCTGTGTCTTGTGATAGATTGGATGATGCAAAACGTACTTGCGTATTGATGCTGATAATGGTAGCCGCAAGTGCACATACTCCTTGGGACTTGTGGGCATCTTCCGCGAGCCTTGTTATATTATGCATCCGACACAAGAGCGACGAGTTCGTCTCCCCATCCCTTTGTTTGCAATTCACGATGGGGGTCCTCGCCCCACTCAGAGCATCGACTCATTGCGCCGTTTGGGTCAAGGCAGCCTGTCGAGGTGAAGACCTTCACAACCCAAGGCGGTGGAAACGATGTCCTGCCCCGTTCTAGCACTGTTGGCCATTCCCCTCTCGCACATTCCGCGCAAAACTGAGGCTTTCCCCGTTTTGTCATAACATAGCCCCTAGGCCGTCAATAGGTTACCACCTCGAAACGCATTCGGTCCTCGTGCACAACGCCGTCGCACTGTCACGTCTGTTGATGTGTTGAAATGACCATGTAAGTCTTAATAATATTTGTCCTAGGGATACAGCCTTTCGAACCTGTGAAAAGAGGCGTTAAACGCCAAGGTTTCTGGAGATATACGTTGCCAAAGATGTGTTCTACATCCTGTGGGCTTCATGCAACCACGTGTTAGGAGTGGCGGTGCTACTTGCACTACGTCAGTACCGCGAGTACGGTCCTTGCAACGACGGTAAAATATAAGCACACAGGAGATGTTCCAATCAGGTACACCGCCAACGTCAAGTAATTTGTTTATGCAACTGACTTATAACTCAGATTTTGTATTGAGAAAATACTCCCGACTCGCGGAGCGCTCCGTAGTGGCTGGAGAAACCGCGAATTTGGTGATCCCTGCCTCTGCAACAAGACGTAGCACGGTGCTGCTACTTCTGCACTACCAAGCACGGACCCACGTCTTTTCTTTTCTTTCGAGATAAGTCGGGAAACCGGTCCCAATGGTGAGTACAAAGTCTACTGGAGTATTCCTGACCTCGATTAAGGTGGCTTCAGTGGCCATTGGATCTGGACCTGAAGCTGAAGGTGAGAAAGAAGTTAGAGTTTGATCTTATAAATCTACCTCAGCTGCGGAGGAAGTGGCCCAACAGGTGGCGCAGTGTTCACCACACCGTTACCAATGGGATAAGATAAGGTTGGCCTTTCACCGTTTCTCGCCTGAAGTAGTTTCAAACTTCCTTGCGGGACGCTTCTTGACTCCGCTCCACGTGGCACCCCGACTAGGACCCCGAAATCCTAGCAGTACCAGCGGGAAAAGCAGAGCCCGTCGCAAGCAAAAGCGACGTATAGCAGCGTCTATTAGACCCCAGCCACAAGACTTAAGCATACACCTGCTCCACCTCGAAAACACCACCCAGTGAGTCCTCACTACACCCGCTGACCTATGACCTCGACAGGACGCATGTCCTCGAGGTCGAGCTCCCACGCCACATCAGGACCCCCGCCAGTACCTCGAGTGCCAGGCTCCACACAGCCCAGCAAGAACACGAGAAGCAGTGGATTCGCCCTCGAGGACATCATCGACGACCCAGATGCAGAAGTCAAGGACGCAGAAACAGCTAAGTACTACCTGGACCAGTTCTACACCATCCAGGGCGAGCCAGCGACACCTGAACACATCTCCCACGCCCTCTTTTGTATATCGCAGGCCAAAGGGGTATCTAACACCCTACGTTCGGCCATACGAGCCACCGCATACCTAGTCAGGGAACTAGCGACATCAGCCATAGCCGACTCAGTCGCCAAGGAAGTATCCAGCAAGATAGAATCCTCGGTCGTAGTGGCAATCACCCCGCAGGTAGCAAAGATCTGGTCGGCAGCCGACAACCTGGAGAAAACAGGCAAGAATCTTGAAACACTGGGTGAGGACCTCGCCAAGAAGTTCGACACAGTCAACAACGCCCCCGACAACACGAACCTCAGGCATCTAGAAGATCAAGTGCAAGACCTGGCCATCAACATGGACACGCTGAGAACAACGATAGAAGAAATAAAAGACCACATCAAGACCCAATCTCCCCCTGCCCCTCGCCACTCACCATACAGGGACGCCCTCATAGCGACAACAGTCAACCCGAACCATATCCCGCTCGGAAAACGCTTTACGTCGGAACACGCTAAGGCTCACTCCGCCATTAAAGAAAGGCAGTTACTGATAGACCCCGACAGCGATCACCCCGTACTCAACAGCGCCGCCACGAGGGAAAACATTATCGACGCAGTCAAACAAGCACTAGACGCGACAGACCGAGTCGACGGACCGGAAATCCAGCTGAAATCTATCACCCGCCTACGCAACAACGGTATTCTCCTCGAGCTCAACAGCCAAGAAGCCGTGAAATGGATAAAAGAGACCGAAATCAAAGAGACGTTCCTGGCAAACCTGGGCGGCACGGTCAGGATCAAAGACAGACACTACAACCTGGTAATCCCGTTCCTACCCGTATCCACTGATATAGAAAACCCAGACACCCTTCGAAACATGGAAAACGAAAACAACATCCCGCCCGGTTCGATTACCCAGATCAAATGGATCAAAGACCCATCCAAACGCGCCCCCAACCAACAAGTAGCCCACGCCCTAGCATCTCTCGCTTCCCCGGAAGCAGCTAACCAACTTCTGAGACACGGTCTATACTGGGGTCTAGACAGATTACGACCACACAAAGACAAGAAGGAACCGGTACGATGCTTGAAATGCCAGCTCATAGGACACCTCGCGAGAGACTGCGCCCAAGCGACGGACACCTGCGGTACCTGCGCCCAACCCCATCGAACTCCAGAATGCAACTCTACCACCCGTCACTGCGTAAACTGCAAGGACGACACGCACGCCAGCACGGACAGAACCTGTCCGGAGTTCATCAGAAAACGTAACGCCATGGACGATCGTACACCCGAAAACAGAATGCCCTACTTCCCCACAGCAGAAGAATGGACTCAAGTCGAGCTACCCCCGCGCCCGTCAGACCCCATAGTACCCACCATCCCTCCAACGACCCAACCAGCAACTCGAAATCAGCTAAGACAAATGACGCTAGGAGAAGCAATAAACTTCCAAACCATTGCACCAAGACGCGGCCAACATAACAGAATCCGTGGAGGGAGAGGAGGTCCAACACCACGCCCTTACACCACACACGACATCTCCCCCACCACTACCCTGACAACAATCACAGCGAACACCCCGCCAGCAGACCCATCCCCCCCCCATCAGTCCCCTAATGAGGCCTGAAAACCCCTCCCGAGACAACACGCTACCCAAACTACGCATCTGGCAACAAAACCTAAACACCTCTCACATCGCACTTCACTCGCTAATAAACAGCAAAATCGCCGAAGACTGGGACATACTCGCGCTACAAGAACCCCCAATAGATCAACTCGGCAACACAAGAGCCAACACCCGGTGGAGGGTAGTATACCCAACCACAAAACTGGCGCAAGGAGCCAAGCCAAGAGCGGTAACTTTCATCAACTCGAGAATTAGTACTAACTCATGGGAACAGGTCCCATTCCCATCAGCGGACGTGGTAGTAACACGCGTCAGGACCGCAAAGGGAACATACACACTGTTCAACATCTACAACGATTGCAAGCACGACCGAACAATAGGGGAACTAAACGTCTTCCTAGCCGCGAACATCAGAAACATACGTCCAACGGAAAGGGACCAAATGATATGGTTAGGAGACTTTAACAGACACCACCCCCTGTGGGACGAAGAACGAAACCACCATCTTTTCACCCCAACAGCCCTCGCCTCAGCACAAAAACTCCTAGAATTAGTAGCGGACTACGGACTAGTACAAGTTCTACCCAAAGGAACACCCACGCTTCAGTCCTCCTCCACGGGAAACTGGACAAGACCGGACAACGTGTTCTGCACAGAAGCAGCGTTAGAAGACGTGGTGGAATGCGACGCCAGCCCAGAAAACCGTGGTCCCAATACTGACCACGTCCCGATTCTAACCAGTCTAGAAACAGCCCTCACACCATCCACGTCCCCCCCGTCCTTCAACTACCGTGAAGTGGATTGGAAGAAGTTCAACAGCACCCTACAAACGGAGCTCAGGGCAATCGGGCCACCAACGACGATCGCCAACGAACAAGACTTCCAAAACAAAGCACGAGGGGTCGAAATGGCCCTACGTAGAACGCTGGAGAAGGAAGTCCCCAAAACGAAACCCCACCCACACAACAAACGCTGGTGGACAAAAGAACTCACAACACTCCGCAACGAATTAAAAACGCTAAGTAAAGCTTCCTTCACGTTCCGGGCAATCCGTGATCACCCGTGCCACAGTCTACGCAAAAGCAAAGCGAAGATCTACGAGAAGGCCATACAAGACGCCAAAAAGACCCACTGGCGGGACTGGCTCGAAGAAGCGAACAACGAAGATCTGTGGATAGCAAACGGCTACATCTCCAGGCCCTACGGAGACGGCAGCAAGACTAGGATACCAACGCTCAAAGGAACGAACGATGAAGGCGAGGAAACCGTGCTTAGCTCAAACGAAGACAAAAGCAAAGCCTTCGCGCGGGCGCTCTTCCCTCCCCCCCCGCCCCGGTCGTCAGTACCCCATGCCTACGACTACCCGGACCCAGCAGCACGCTGGTCCCAAATCACGAAAGACCAACTTATGCGCACGATCAAAGGCCTCAGTCCTTACAAGGCCCCGGGACCCGACGGAGTAGCCAACATCGTCTTCCAAAGATCCCCCATTCTCTCCGACTATCTCCTGCCCCTCTTCAACGCAGTCTTCACGCTCAAAACCTACTACGACCCATGGAGAGAGTCAATAACGGTTATACTCCGAAAGCCAGGTAAACCGGACTACACGACCCCTAAAGCCTACCGCCCAATAGCGCTACTCAACACCACGGCGAAGCTACTCTCGGCAGTAGTGGCCGACCGCACATCATACATACTGGAAAAACACCAACTACTCCCAGCAGCGCACTTCGGAGGAAGGCCAGGACGATCGACAGAAGACTCCCTATTATTGCTCGAAACCACCATCCGACACGCTTGGAGGCAAAAACAAGTGGTATCGGCTCTGTTCTTGGACATTGAAGGAGCGTTCCCAAACGCGGTCACAGACCGACTTCTACACAACATGAAGAAACGAAGGCTCCCGCCGGAAATAGTACACTACACGGAACGCCTGCTATCAAACAGGAAAACCAAGATACGATTCGATGACTACGAATCCGACTGGTTCCCCATCCGAAACGGAATAGGGCAAGGCGACCCTCTATCAATGATACTCTACGTCATATACAGCTCGGATTTGGCTGATACAGCGAAAGGTAAAAAAGAGCTAACACTAGCATTTGTAGACGACACGGCTTTCATAGCCATAGGAAAAACCTTCGCAGACACCCATGCCACGCTAGTCGATATGATGGAGAGAGAAGGAGGTGGATACGACTGGTCCAACAAACACAACTCACGCTTCGAAACAAGCAAATTCGCCCTAATGGACTTCACACTTAGCAGGACAAAAAACAGGCCACCGCTCACGCTAAGAGACTCTACCATAACACCGACCGCTAACCATAAGTTTCTAGGAGTAATACTTGATCAGGAACTAAGGTGGAAAACTCATGCCGCCCAGGCAATAGCGAAGGGGATGAAGCAAGCCCTCCTCCTGAGAAGATTATCCGCGACGTCATGGGGTATCCCCTTGAAACTGATGCGACAACTGTACCAATCGGTGGTGGTCCCAAAGGTGATGTACGCAGCGTCGGTGTGGCTCCAGCCAACCTACACCGGGGACCACTCGTCCAAGACAAGAGGCTCAAAAGGCGTCGCAAAACGCATCCTAACGATCCAGAGAACAGCGGCCCTGGCAGCGACCGGGGCTCTAAAAACCACCCCCACTGACGCACTTCTAGCACACGCAGACATCCTGCCGGCACCCCTCCTCATACAGCACACGCTTTACAGAGCCACACTACGTCTATCATCGTTACCAGAAACACACCCATTGCACTCACATGTCAACAGGATAGCCAGAACAAATGTCAAAAGGCACCGAGCAGCCCTCCACCGACTAATCCACGACCTGAACGTCTCCCCGAAAGAAATCGAAACTATCAACCCTTGCCCAATACCGCCCAGCGCCCTTCCCTCGCATACAACCGTAATAGCCACAAGTAAAAAGGAAGCAATCGAGGACCTCAGGAAAGTCACAGATCGCACGCTCGTATTCACTGACGGCTCCTGCACAGGAGGTCAAGTGGGAGCAGCCGCAGTCATGTATGTAGATCATCAACACGTTGCCACACTCCGTTACCACCTGGGCCACGAATCGAAACACACCGTCTTCGAAGCGGAAGCAGCAGCAATGCTGCTGGCGGCACAACTTTTAAGAACAAGAAACGAAACCACATACCCGGTCACCATACTCGTCGACAACCAAGCAGTAATAAGATCGAGTGAGCGCCCGTCTGCTAAACCAGGTCACCATCTACTCTTGCATTTCAGATCCTCCATACGCAAAACTCTCAACAGGCAAGAACTAACAAGGAAAGACGTTACGATACGCTGGATAGCGGGACATATGGAAGTGGAAGGGAACGAGCGCGCAGACAGAGAGGCAAAAACAGCCGCGACAAGACCCGACTCCTCCAGCCCACTAAAGGACCTACCCCCCCCGTTAAGAAACCAACTACCTCAGAGCGTCTCCGCTCTCAAACAACTCCATACCGCAAGACTAAAAACCCTCTGGACGAGGGAATGGAAAAGCTCCCCCCGCTACCACCGCATAACCGCCATAGACCCCCAACTGCCCAGCAGCTCGTTCACAAAACTAGCTGCCTTGCTACCAAAGAAACAGACCGGAACATACATACAACTCCGTACAGGCCACATCCCGCTAAACAGCTACCTCCACCGTTTCAAGCGAAGCGACTCACCAAACTGCCTGCAGTGCGGTGAAGACAGACCAGAAAACGTACACCACTACATCTTCCAGTGTCCAAGATATGACAGAGAGCGTCACATACTCCGCAACGCGCTAGGAAGGGATGCCAACTCGATGGCATTCCTCCTCTCGAACAAGGTGGCCCAAACCCACTTGTTCAAGTACATATCGGCCACAAAACGTTTACAGCATACACACGGTGAGACCCCCAGGCAGAACGCGAACGCACGATAACGCACATCACAGGATATCACGACGAATCGGAGCCGAAGACCGCCAAAAAAAAAAAAAAAAAAAAAAGAAGGCGCACCGTAAGGAAGCGCTCCCACAGAGCCCTAGCGCTCCATTCGCGCTACGGAAAGTAGTCCACGAACGCATGCACCGCATACCCAAACCACTCGCTCATACATCCCATTGCTCCCCCACCGCGACACACGTCATCCGGTAGAACGCTGAACAACGCGCCTATGTCCCCCAGACCACTCACCCCCGTCCCAAAGTACCGACCTAACGCACCAGATATTCACTCACACACAACGGGACATGGAAAAGCACGTTTATTTCGTTATCAGCTAGCCTAACGGCAGCCGGGCCAGTGTAAATAGAAAAGCGAGCTAGCAGAAGTTATAAGCCGTCCCCACTTCAAGGCGGTGTGACTAAAACGGCCGGCGGGAACGGCGGACTGGTGGGGAGCCGAAGGCTTTGCCACCAGGGCATTCACACGCTTGTGGGGTTCAGGCGGGCCACAGGGGGCCCTAGTTAGGTCGCTTTACGATAGAATAGTGCAACATAGGGCAAACCAGCCCTCACGCACTTTAAATGAGAAAAAAAAAAAAAAAAAAAAAAAAAAAAAAAAAAAAAACTTCCTTGCGACTGGTATGTGCTATCAGATGAAAAGTGCCGCAACGGGTATTCATTACAATCATGTCAATGACGCGAGGGCTGTCATGGTGAATTTGATCCTGCACAAGCTTTACGCCAACCTAGGTATGGTTTTAGCCGTACCAGCCGCCGCACGTTCCTGAGAAAGTGGCCACTATGTGAGGCGGTGACAATTGGCATGCGATCCAAGGGGACTATAAAATCCCCGTTACACTCGTTTTCAGGGGGGAACTACAAGATTACTGCCCGTCATGACTTCGTACATGCTGACTACGGCCCAAATTTCAGCTGTGATCATCGGGCTCGGCTTCGTGTTGATCACTCATGTGGTGTCCCAGAAAGAATCCACCCACCCCCCGAAAGTTCCAAGTCTTTTGCCATGGATTGGTTCTGCTGTCCGTTATGTCTTCGCACCGACCAAATTTTTGGCCCTTTGCTGGTAGGTGTCTGTCATCATCTAGAAGTATCCTTTGTAATGGGCTTCCAGTGCGCAGTTTGGCCCCGTGTTCAAGGTTCTGGTCGGAGGGCGTAATATTATTGTCGTTGGGACAGCAGAGTCAATCCGCAGTGCCCTCTTTACCGATCATCGGGTCCTCACAGCCTACGTTGAACACTACAACCATTTCCACGTAGTTTGCAGTGACACTTCGCTCTACCCCTTGATTCATGACACAATCACCTACAAGCTATTCCCCGTCTTCGACCGACGACTATCTAAACGAGCTGTGGACGACCTCACTGGACACTGCGCGGAGACCATTTTTAGCCGGTTAAAGGCCTTCTCCGAGAACGAGCAGGTGTCGCTGAGGCGGTCTCTCAACGAACCGCTGTATGTCGCCGTAACTGCGATTTTCCTGGGTAGCAAATTCTCTCCAGACACCTATGACGACTGGGTTACCTTCTTGGACAGCGTCCCTAAACGACTTTGTAGGCTTCCGTTCTGGTCTGTGCCGTCCAGCCGCGCGCGAGGGCGCCTGCTTCAGCACATCATCGCGTGTCTCCAGAGTGCAAACCCTGATAACGATGATGATAAGCTAGCGGGCGACTTCTCTAAAGTTCTCCGCGAAAACAATATTTCCCCCGAAGTGGCATCCTACGTGGTTCTTACAGTGATGCTATTCCTTCACACAAATATGCTTGACGTCGTGTTCTGGCTTTTTTCGTGGTTGATGGCTGATCCTCTTGCCTTCTCTTCTCTGCGCGACGAGATCGACAGGGCCGTTCGAGAAGAGTTTGGGAACATCCAAACGTTTATCGCGGAAGTCAGCCCACAGAGATTGGATTCTCCAGCTTTCGCACTCCTCAACTCCGCAATTCTGGAAACTACAAGGCTTACTACGCTACAGACTGGACTACGTCTCGCGGAATGTGATCTTGAGCTGAAAGATGAAGAGGGCACGATCCCGGTTAGAAAGGGCGAATATGTTTTGCTTTTCCCACGCCCTGCTCAACGGAATGAAGCTTCGTACCCCGATGGCCACAGATTCGTTATTGATCGGTTTGTCCAAGAGAAGTATCAGGGTGAGCTAACAGCTGCGGCGGGAAAACCCTATTTTGCCTTCGGAGCAGGGAGACATCTCGTGAGTGCTCCGAGCCATGCATGTCAGGCTGCTAGAGTTAAACGCATTGCATAGTGCAAGGGCAGGTACCTTGCCATGTTCGGAATGAAGGTACTAACTATCCTGTACCTTTCTCTCTTCGACGTTACGCCGGTCCCTCTGGAACGTCGTTCGTCGAAATGGGAGCCTCCACAATCCAGTGCGCATAGCATCGGCACTATACGCCCAACTAAGGACGTCTTCGTGAAGTTGCGTCCCCGTGCTACCTTGTAGACGTAGACTGTTGTGCGAGGGCACGGTCTGAACAACTATGGGGGCACGTCTACATAATTGGGACTGAACAGCTTTTTGACCGATTTCCGATTCGGATGTATACATCACTTATGCCATACCTCTTTTTCCAGTCTTTGATGGTGACCCGGCGCCAGGAACCTCTATATGTACGATAGCATTGTGTACCTTTCCAGTTATACAGTTGCGGACAAGCAAACTCGACAAGTTTGGTCCAGCATCACACAGAGTTTTGGGGGCAAAACTAACTCCAGATATGGATTCAGCAAGGTAAAATACATCCAAATACACACCTCCAAAGTTTTTCCCACAAGGTTTTTGGTGTGCCAATTTTTTTTGGTAGATAAATGACTTTTTCAGGGGTAGATAGCAGCCAATTTAGAATATTTTACATTAATTATCAAGTACAGCTTCAATTGACATCATTGCATGCTGTGAAACTTGTCGGTGTTGTTTCTGTTTGTGCACTGCCCACTCTGCTGCACGTCCTGAGAGGCCCAACCGATAGGCACTCATGAACCGATAAGAGCGATTGATAAACCGGCAGATCACCTCTAGGGGGCATGAATCAAGAACATCCAGTACAGCTTCCTTTGCTGCAGCAAAGTTGACTTTTGTTGCTTGCCGGTAGCGGTATTTGCACCAGCCCCAATACTGGTGCCAGTGAACTTCAATGAGCATGATCCACAAACTGCAGAACAAATTACCCACCATTTCTATAGGATTAAGCTCACAGTGGAATTTGGGAAGAAATATGCATTCATGGCCAGAATCTTTAATCAGCTGTTCAAGCATTGAAATTTGATTACAGAAGTCATCTTGTTGACTTAGGAGCCAAGCCATGCAGCATCCAGTGCTTTCAAATGGGCAGACAGGGGCACATTTTGCCCGTAAGCCATGCACATCAAAACCCCGCTCCTCCAAGACAGACTGAAGGCCCCTAGGCTTGCCATCCACTGTTGTCATTTTTTGTACATGCCCACGCTTTGAGGAGTCAGGATTTGACTGTGGTATGGTTGTGTCACATTGTTTGCATTGCTTGCCACCATCACCTTTGTTCATGTCAAATGCCTGCAATGCATCAGGAGGCAATGATGCATGTGCTGATGAGTTATCAAAGATGAAGAGTGCTTGACACTCCTCCCTATTCACCTTCTCGTGTATTGTTATTGCTGACTTGACTTGTTCCATCAAGTTTTCATGTGTCCACCAACCATCTCCATTCACCCCAGGATAGATTATTCTCTGTGCATCTTCAACATTGCCACTTTTGTCTTGCAGCACCAGCCGCCCATCCTCAGAGGTGATGAAGTCTGACACATGGATAAGATGCCCTCGACCTTTCTTTCGCAATATCCGCTCATTCGGGCGAAGCCTGGCATCATGTGGCATGCCACCAGTAAGTTTTTAGCATCTATTAGCTAACAAAGACTTACCATGCAGAATTTGCATTGTCATTTGCATGGAAGCAGCACTCGTCATGAAAATATGCCTTAACCTTTCGCTTGCCTACTGTCAAGTTAGGTTCAACCCAGTGAAGGTCTGGCCCTTCAAAGTGGACCATATGCTTCTCGAACTCCTTCATTGCAGGCAAGAAAACTTCCATTCGATACTTGACAACATCCTCACGTTCATGACCATCCATGTAGACTCCTTTCCTGATGATTGTGCATCTCCAACCAAGTCTGATGAGCCATCGACGGGCAGTCCGTTCACTAATGGGATGCTTGGGTATGATCCCAAGCTCAGGGAGGATAACTGTATGCATGGCCTGCTGCAGGGTGCGTGGTGTGACCTGCCCAGTAGGTAGATTGGAGAGCCACAACCGACAGTGACTCTGAATGGCTTTGTCATTGAGCAATGACCGTGCATTCTGAGCACCACCTCGTTTCTCCTGTGGCAATTGTTCAAACACCTCGTAGTGGTGTGCAAGCATACGGATACGACGAGCAAAGTATGTGGCATCCCCATCCCTCCACTGTTTGGCAATTTGGAGGCTTGCTTCTGTTCGTGAGACTCCCTGCAGTCGAAGAGTGGCAAAATTCGATAAGATGAGTAGCTGATTGATTTGATTCAATGACTGTGTTCTTCCCTTTCTCTTCAGATCAGCTCTGATCTGGTTACGCAGATCCACCCAGCCCCTTATCCCATCACTGCCGCCATTTGTTGTCATCTCAAGTTCTTCCTCCCAGGCCTCTGCATCTGATAAGCATTCAAACTCGTGTTCGACTACTCTTGCTGACTCAGCAGCAACAGGTGCCACGTCCGCACAGGCATGGTCCTCACAATCTGTGCTCCAAGAACTTGACCCTGTGGAAAGAACTGAAGCACTGCGCACTCTTGGGATGGTAACCCTCGCTGGTGACTGTGGCTGTGCCTCCACTGTCGCACATGTGGATTCACTTTTGGCTTTTGTTGCAGACTGCGGGCAAAATATCAATGTCACTGTGGGCTTAGAGTCGAAAACTGAAACCCAACGCACAACCAGAGTTATGTCATTAGCAAAGCCAAATGCATCCAGGCGAGTCTGGCTCCTCCACTGTTTCTTGTATCGTTTCTGTGTGCGTTTTGATTTACTCATCACATCTGGGCCTTTCTTATATGCTTTCAGCCGTGCCACTGGTACTAACAAAGTGGTAAGCCCAAGCAGTGGATTCTTTGGACATGCACTTACCTTTGCACTCTCGCAACTGTTCTGGAATCCAATCACAGTCCTTGTCGTCCTCCTGCTCAGCCATCTCAGCCAATCTCCTGCAGAACTCCTTGTCATCCAAACCCTCCCCTGTATCTTCCTCACTGATATCTGACTCGTCCCCATCAAACTCACTTCCATACCCTTGTGGTTTCATCCCATAGACTTCCATCTGCCAGCAGCCAGTTTCGGAGTCATCACTGACATCTTCTGCATTAGGTAAGTCAGCCGGCTGGTGATTAATGTTCAAGGGCTGCTGCTGGTGTTGATTGCAGAGACCTGATACATTCTTTGACTTCTTCTTGGGACGGCCTCCAGCCATGGTCACAGAAACTGTTCAAACCTCTGGTGCGCCACTTTTTTTCATCACAGCCACTGGTCTTCTGACCTCCGAGCCACTAGAAACACAACCAGCTCAGCAAATACAGTCTATTCCGCATTTTTTTGCATTTTTAGCCTCATTTTTAAGGGTGGTGCCAAATTTTTGGCATGATCAAGGGTCAGCTGTCAGTTTTGAAAAATTGGCTCATGCAGATGTCAAGATTGGAATGTACATTATCTGTTTAAACCATTTATATGTGTATTAGATGTTTGTCGAAGCCAGAAAAACTCAACCATGAAAACTAGTTGAGTTTGCTTGTCCGCAACTGTAGCAGACGAGAATGATCGTGGGCCACGCTGTAGACAATAAGATTGATCGTTTCGAATTCAAGTGAGTTCCCCCCTCTGTGCACTGAGCGATCAGTCACAAACCTCGGACCCTCGTGTCATAGCCATGTCTCGACCCCGGCCGGACTCGGCCTCGCACTCACCCAGTCCGGCCTCGGCCTCGCCTGTCCCGCATCTCCAGTTGGTCTAGCGCGGTAGACACTGCTTTGCAGTGTCTGTCATTTCGGTTAAGTCCTGTCCCCGGTCTTGTCCCTGGTCCACTCTGTCCCGGTCTCCGCTACCTTAGTCATACATTAGTAATCCTTGTCTTACCAATCCTCTTAGCAATCCTTGCGAGACCGGCATTACCGGTCTCCGTACTATAGTTACTTCTGGTATATAAACTCGTAGATACTCGGCCTGTACTCCTTAGTCTGAAATCAACTAAGTCACCTCTGATAACTCCGTCTCGGCCTCGGACTCGGACTGAGACCCACGCAAGGGAATAGCGCTGTATCCTCAGTCGCTAAGTCCAAACAGTCCAAACATCTGCATCCTCGACTTCACCCCTGACCCCGACCCCTCGGCTTCGCGCCCGCTTCGGTCTCCGGTCCGGCCTCAACCCGGACAATCCCCGTACTTGACAGTATTTCAGACTCGCCACTTGTGTGGGTCTAGAACATCATGGCAACCAAGACTCGTTTTCAACCTCCCCGTGGTCGTTCTGCCACTAACCCCAACTCCGCTTCAGCCAGTGGGGCTCGCCGCGAAACAGCTCTAGCTGCATTGGGCACCACTAGGCGCTCCCCAGACCCTGTCAGTCCTTTCAGGGGCTTTTCAGCCCGGACATCCAATACCCCCACCCCACGTCGTCCCACTGCTCCCATCCCCGAGGGTGACCCCGGCGATGATGGGCCGGGCGACGATGATGATAACCACCCAGAAGGTAATGACCCCGATGATAATGGTCCCGGTGATGATAATCCGGAGGACGATCCGGACTTCCCAGACCCGGACACCGAACCCGCGGTCGCGGTCTTCGATAGTCTCGCAAAGGCCATCAAGCTGTTGGCTCGCAATACCCGTACTAGTCCTGAGTCCTCAAGCAGGACCAAGTTACGCGAGCCCGACACCTTTGACGGCACCGACCCAAAGAAACTTCGCGCTTTCTTCATCCAGTGCGAACTCAATTTCCAAGACCGTCCCCGGGCTTTTAGGACCGACCGCGCCAAGGTCATCTTCGCCCAGTCGTACCTCAAAGGCATGGCCTTAGAGTGGTTCGAGCCAGACTTACTCGGGCTCGATGACCCCGATGACCGGCCTCTCTGGATGGACTCCTGGCGGGAGTTCGTCCTGGAGTTGCAAACCACCTTCGGCCCCCACGATCCGGTCGCTGACGCCGAGAGTCAGCTCGACCATTTACATATGAAGGAAAGTCAGCGCATTAACAAATACGTAGTTGACTTTAATCGGCTTGCTTCGCAAGTCCGAGGCTACGGAGATGGTGCGCTGCGCCACCACTTCTACTCCGGACTCCCAGACCGAATTAAGGACGAAGTCTGTCGAGTTGGTAAACCGCGGACTCTACACGAGCTCCGTCATCTCGCCCAGGAGATAGATGTGCGCTATTGGGAGCGCAAGGAAGAAGTCCAGCGGGCGAGTAAGCACCAAGGCTCGTCCAACTCCAGCAACAACAAGTCCGGAGGTTCCGGCAGTAACAGTCAGCCTAAGACCGGTCAAGATAAATCCAAGACCGGCAACAATAATAACTCCGGTTCCCCCCCCAAGCCGGCTTCATCGAAGCCGGGCAATAGTAATAACAGCAATTCGTCCAAGCCCGAGCCTAGCAAACTCGGCAAAGATGGAAAGCTTACCCCTGAGGAACGCAAGCGTCGCATAGACGGAAACCTCTGCATGTTCTGCGGAGGGTCCGGTCACTTCGCTGACAAATGCCCCAAGAAGACCGGAAAGGCCAAAGCTCGCGCTGCGGCTACCACTGAGGCCGCACCGGCCTCGGGCTCGGGTACTACCCCCGAGACAAAAAAATAGGTAGCGGCTCCCAGGACTCCGCACAATCTGGGAGCTGCGTTGACTCCGGTTGTGCAAACTTGGAGGCTCGTCTCAACGCGTCCGCTCTTTCCAGTCCGAACTCTTTAACCCCGTATGTCACTATAGAAAACCCAGAAATACCTCGGCTTCGCACTTTAGTGGACTCCGGTTCCACCCATTGTTTTATAGATAATCATTTTGTTAATCAACACTCGTTTACCCCGTACTCGGTCTCACCAATCCGACTCCGGCTCTTCGATGGAACGTCCACCTTCACCATAACCCAAGCAGTAGATGTCAATATTCGCTTCGCGTCCGGCAATGTCACCCCGGTAACCCTGTTCTTAGCCCCGTTGGATTCTGAGTGTAAGATAGTCCTCGGACATGACTGGCTCACCCACTACAATCCATTGATTGATTGGGTACTGAGTAGTCTAACATTCCGGACTCCTGCACAAGGAATGCCAACCCCGTCGACACCCCCTGTAGGCCCGGTCTCCACCGGCCTTCCTGACCCCGGTCCTAGTGACCAACCCGGCCTCGCACCATCTGTACCGGTCTCCGACTCCCCGGCTCGCACCCCTCTGAAAGCCCCTCTTGTTTCCCTGATCAACGCAGCCGCCTTTGTGCGCGCCTGCAAACTAGAAGGGTCCGTCCAGTTCCAACTTCAGCTCCGCCCCTCGGACTCAGCTCAAGCCCGATCGGCCTCGGCTTCCCCTCCTCCGGCCTTACCCAACGTACTGGAAGAGTACCACGACTTCGCTGATGTATTCAGCAAGGCCAAGGCCTCGGCACTCCCACCACACCGGGAGTATGATCTGAAGATAGAGCTCGAAGAAGGAACAACCCCGCCCCTCGGCACCATCTACTCGCTGTCCCCGGTTGAGCTCCAAGCTCTCCGGACATTCATCGATGAAAACCTCACTACCGGATTCATTCGGCCTACCTCCTCCCCCTATGCTGCACCAGTCCTCTTTGTCAAAAAGAAGGACGGCTCCCTCCGGCTCTGTGTAGATTTCCGCGGCCTCAACAAGATCACTAAGAAGGACCGATACCCACTACCGCTCATCTCCGATCTCTTGGATTCACCAAGCCGAGCCAAAATCTATACTAAGATTGATCTCCGGCATGCCTACCATCTCGTCCGGATTGCTCCGGGCGATGAATGGAAGACCGCATTCCGGACTCGGTATGGATCCTACGAGTGGTTAGTAATGCCCTTCGGCCTCACCAATGCCCCGGCCACCTTCCAACGCTTCGTGAATACCATCTTCGCGGATATGTTGGATGTCTGCGTAGTCGTCTACTTAGATGACATCTTAATCTACTCTGGAGATAAGGAGTCTCACAAGCAGCATGTCCGAGAAGTCCTCCGCCGGCTTCGGCTTCACGGCCTTTATGCGAAACCGGAGAAATGCGAGTTCCACTCGGACTCGGTCGAATACCTCGGATTCCACCTTTCCCCTGCCGGCCTCACGATGTCGAAGGAAAAGGTCCAGACCATCTGCGATTGGCCCGAGCCTCGCAAGGTCAAAGACATACAATCCTTCCTCGGCTTCGCCAACTTTTACCGCCGGTTTATCTTTAATTACTCGGACATCGTCGTACCGCTGACTCGGCTTACCCGCAAGGGGGCTCCTTGGAACTTCTCCGAGGAGTGCCGCCGATCATTCAGCAACCTCAAGGCCGCCTTCACCACCGCGCCGGTCTTAACCCACTTCATCCCCGGGGTTCCTATCACCGTCGAGACCGATGCTTCGGACTATGCCATCGCCGGCATCCTTTCCATTACCTGCGGCGACGGCCAAATACATCCGGTCGCATTCTACTCCCGGACTCTGACGGCCCCGGAATTGAATTATGACACCCATGATAAGGAATTGCTTGCAATTTTTGAAGCATTCCGGACCTGGCGTCACTACCTTGAGGGCTCGGCCTCACCGGTCGACGTTGTTACCGACCACAAGAATCTCGAGTACTTCTCTACCTCCAAAGTACTCACCCGTCGCCAAGCTCGCTGGCCTGAATTCCTTTCGCAATTCAATCTGATCATCAGATTCAGGCCCGGTAAGCTCGGAGCTAAGCCCGACGCCCTGACTAGACGATGGGACGTCTACCCCAAAGAGGGGGATAGCGGCTACGCCCGAGTGAACCCGCAGAACCTGAGACCGGTTTTCACCCAGGAACAGCTAGCGGTCTCCCTTCGCGCAACTTACCTAGAGTACCCGGTCTTACGAGCAGTTGCCTTAATGGATGTCGAGAAGCTTCATAATGATATCCTGACCGCACTGCCGGACGACCCGGTCTCACAAATCCGTCTCTCCGACATGTCTGATCCCCGGTGGTCAGTAGATGGCACCGGCTTCCTTCGTCTTGATGGAAGGATCTACGTGCCGGACTCAAACGATCTCCGCCTTAGGGTCTTGCGGCTTAAGCATGACCACCCCCTGTCCGGCCATTTCGGCCAAAACCGCACACTGGAACTCATACGGCGTGAGTACACCTGGCCCGGCCTCAGGACGTTCATCAAAGACTGTGTCCGGTCTTGCACGGCCTGCGCTCGGGCTAAGGTTCCCCGCCATCGACCTTATGGCCTTCTCAAGCAACTCCCGGTGCCAGAGAAGCCATGGAATTCTATCTCTATGGATTTCATCGAGCAACTTCCGGCCTCAACCGGCTTCACGGCCATCCTCGTAGTAGTTGACCGGCTCTCCAAGCAGGCCATATTCATCCCAACCCACGACACTATCACAGCCCCAGAACTCGCCAAGCTATTCCTACTCCATGTCTTTTCGAAGCACGGAGTGCCGGCCCATGTAACCTCAGACCGAGGCTCGGAGTTCGTCTCGCACTTCTTCCGGTCACTCAGCAAGGCCTTAGATATGCGCCTACACTTCACCTCGGGCTACCACCCCGAGGGTGATGGCCAGACCGAAAGGACCAACCAGACCTTGGAACAATACCTCCGGGTGTACTGTAATTACCAACAGGACAACTGGGCCGAGCTACTACCTTTGGCCGAGTTCGCATACAACAATGCCCCTAGCGCCACCACCGGTGTCTCACCATTCTTCGCTAATAAGGGCTACCATCCTAACATCTCGGTGTACCCGGAGCGCGACCTCACTTCCGCCCGGGCTCGTGACTATGCAGTTGACCTAGACTCACTGCACCAATACCTACGTGAGGAGATGACCCTCGCACAACAGCGCTATCAAGGACCGGCCGATGCTAAACACATGCCGGCTCCGGACTTCAAGGTCGGTGACCAGGTATATGTAAAAGCCAAATACTTCCGGTCAACTCGGCCTTCCAAGAAACTTTCAGAAAAGAATCTTGGGCCGTATCCGGTCATAGCTCAGGCCGGTACCCACTCGTTCACACTGCGCCTGCCGGACTCAATGCGCGCAGTCCACCCGGTCTTCCACGTCTCCCAACTCGAGCCGGCCATCCCTAATACCATCCCGAACCGGACTCAGCCACCACCCCCACCAGTCGAGGTCGACGGTGAACTAGAGTTCGAGGTAGCGGAAATCCTCAACTCTAAGGTCGACCGGCATCGCCGGTGTTGGCTTCAATACTTAGTCCGGTGGACCGGCTATGAGGGGACCGATGAAGAAACTACTTGGGTACTCGCTACAGAGCTTGACAACGCTTCTGAACTCGTCCAAGAGTTTCACTCCAGCTATCCCGGTAAACCCGGCCCATATCAATAAGGACCGGTCTCAACTGGCCTTAGTTTCTGTTTCTGTTTTCTATCGGTATCTAGTTTCCTTTGATCTCTTACTTAGGTTGTTTTCTCTTTCTTGTCTTCTCTTGCTGTACTATAGAAGACCGGGACCGGACACCGCCCATGACATTTGCAGGAAGAAATCTACAAGACCCTATGATACGAAACTACTCGGCTTCGGCCATAGACTCATCCTCCCCGCCGGACTCCTCCTCTTCGTCCTCGCCATGGGTCCTCAGCCACTCGGCCTCCTCGCGCAGCTCTTCGGAATCGAGCTCAGATGAGCCCGAGTCCGAAGGGGAGACCGCCATGCCGAAACCGTAGGACTCGTCGAGTAGCGACTCGAGCGCGTCGGCTATGCGGCCTGAATTCTCGACCGCGGTTTCATGAAGTTCGAAAAGGCTGGCTAGATTGTTGGCAATCAGCCCCGCGGCCTCGATCAGTCGCTCGAGCTTGTTTTCCAAGCCCGAGTACCTTTCGGCGCCGGCCTCCCTCTCCCCGCTCCCACCGGCCTCGGGCTCGTCGATCTCTAACACCTCGGTCGGTTTCGACTTTGCCCGTTTCTTCTGGCTGGGCCCGGGCTCAGGCGACTCCTCGTCGGCCTTCCGTTTCTTCCCCTTGTCAGCCTTGGTAGCGGCCTTGGGACCGGCCTCGGCATCCTTCCCGTCTCCCGGCCACCGGCACTTGCCTTTGGATTGGTTGCAGCGCACGCAGGCCACGCGCTTCTTGTTGCCGTCTACGACGAATTCGCAGACGATGTTGGCCCAGGCGCAGCGGGTACAACTAAAAGCGTTGTTAGGAGGAGTACGTATAAGGTTAAAAAGTCACTCACCCGGGGTCCATAACCACCTTCTTCACCTCTCCCCTGGCCTCATCACCCTTGTCGGCCTCGGCCTTGCGCCTTCGTTCGGCCTCCTTCTCTTCCTCCGCCTTGCGTCTCGCCTCCTCCTCACGAGCCCTTTGCTCCTCGGCCTCCCGCGCTACCCTCTCGGCCTCAATCCGCTCCCTCTCCACTCTCTCGGCCTCCAGTCGCGCCTGCTCTTCCCGCCGGGCTTGCTCTGCCGCCTTTCGCCTCTTCCTCTCCTTCGACTTGGCCTTCATCACTTCCTCCTCGTCGTCGGTGTCATATCGAATGGCGTCGTCCGACACCTGGGTCCAGTCAACAACGACCCGGCCTTCGTCGTTCTTGTCTGTCGCAGCGATCGGCCTCGAGTCGGACATGATGAATAGGATGAGAAAGAAAGACGCAAAGGGCTTAGCGAGCCACAAGTATCGGTTTTTTCAAACTCAGCCGATTTTCGGACTCAGCCCACCATCCTCGCAGGGGTCTCATGGGTTCGACCCCTAAGAGGGGGATACTGTCATAGCCATGTCTCGACCCCGGCCGGACTCGGCCTCGCACTCACCCAGTCCGGCCTCGGCCTCGCCTGTCCCGCATCTCCAGTTGGTCTAGCGCGGTAGACACTGCTTTGCAGTGTCTGTCATTTCGGTTAAGTCCTGTCCCCGGTCTTGTCCCTGGTCCACTCTGTCCCGGTCTCCGCTACCTTAGTCATACATTAGTAATCCTTGTCTTACCAATCCTCTTAGCAATCCTTGCGAGACCGGCATTACCGGTCTCCGTACTATAGTTACTTCTGGTATATAAACTCGTAGATACTCGGCCTGTACTCCTTAGTCTGAAATCAACTAAGTCACCTCTGATAACTCCGTCTCGGCCTCGGACTCGGACTGAGACCCACGCAAGGGAATAGCGCTGTATCCTCAGTCGCTAAGTCCAAACAGTCCAAACATCTGCATCCTCGACTTCACCCCTGACCCCGACCCCTCGGCTTCGCGCCCGCTTCGGTCTCCGGTCCGGCCTCAACCCGGACAATCCCCGTACTTGACACCTCGGACCGTTCGTAGGATTATTGAGTAATGCACTTTTTTTTGTAACACTCCAAGAAACGCCTACACCTACAGCAAGACTACCCACAAATTAGCTGTAGGCATACATCAGGAAAGTTACATCTAGTCTGCTTTGTCTGATACAGTCTGCTGCAGACAATTCAGACAATCCAGACAATCCAGATGTCTGACACTAGATAACTGAATGGTGTGCCAAGAATTCAAATGAATTAAATTAAAGTTTGTCAGACTAAATCAGATGGATCACACAAGCAGGCTACTTGTAACTTTGCTGATGCGCCAACTTTGAGAGACCCTATTGAATCCTGATACCGCATGGGTCTGACACTGGCAAGGCAACAGAGAACAGAGTTGATCCCCATCCACAGCACTTTCAAGTTCTTGGTCATCTGATTCTACACATCTGCAATACCGGTCTTTGACCTCCCGGAAGCAATGCTCGCGCCCAAACCTCCCACAAATGGAAGCAGTTGTGAGAACCTCGAGTCGACAGAAATGGTTACATAATGACCTGCCGTAAGGGTTGTCAAGTACAAGTACAGTAATTGAGATCGGTGTACATAGGTACGCATAATAGGTACTGCCGTGATTGTAAACATAGTCCTGTAATCCTCTATATACGTATCGTATCTCGTGTCAAACTGCCTATTTCTTCAGGAGCTGCAGCTGAACGTATTCGTAATAGTCTCCTCTCAATGCAAGAAGTTCATCGTGGGTACCAGCTTCGCTGACACGGCCTTCCTTAATGAAGTAACTGTGCGGGAGCAAGTCAATATTTCCAAATGTAACACCAGAGAAACAAGAAAGGGGACACGTACATGCAGTCGGCATTCTGGATAGTAGACAGCCGGTGGGCAATGGCAATCGTCGTTCGGCCTTTTGCAGCCCGATCGAGAGCCTCTTGCACGATCTTCTCCGAGGTGGAATCAAGAGCAGATGTTGCCTCATCCAACAGAAGAACCTTGGGATTGCGAAGAAGAGCCCGAGCTATCGCAATTCGTTCTGTGGAGACGTAGTTAGTCACGTGTAGCTAATTCGCGGGAGTGGATGATGCCTACGCTTTTGGCCACCTGAAAGTTGTGAACCCTTGCCACCAACTTCAGTGTCGAAGCCGCTAGGGAGCCAGAAATCAGAACGGAAGTGGAAACATCAAGCCAAACCCTTACTCTGGTAACGACTGGATAAAGTCTAAGATGTTAGCATCTCGACATACATCCTCGATCTCTTTGTGTGCGACTTCGGAAATCGGCTTGGTTGCACCAAGCAAGATGTTGAAACGGATGGTGCCAGCGTAAAGTGTCTGCAAGGAGCCATTAGCCACACTGTCACATCGTCGTCTCGTTCACACTGACAGGTTCCTGCGAAACTAGTGCGATCTGCTTCCTATATTCCTGGATATTGCACTCATCGACAGGTTGACCGTCAAGAAGGACCTGGCCGACTAAAGGGTCGTAGAAACGCTCGATTAACTGAATTCTGCAATGATGTCAACATTAAGTGTATGCAACATGAAATGCATGTAAGCTTACACAGTACTCTTCCCGCAACCACTTGCACCGACTAGTGCAACGTAGGTACCTGGTGCGACCGTTATGTTCAGGCCACGAAGGACCGGAACGGTAGGTCTCATGGGGTAGCGGAAGTGAACGTCTTCCAGGCGAACCTGGCCCTCGACAATTCTTCCCTCGAACGTCTTTCCTTCAGGAGCTTCGGCGTCGATCTCAGGTGTAGAGTCCAGTAACTTGATAATAGATGCACCTGCACCACGAGCCGACGAGACGTCAGGAACGAATGAGAAGACATTCCCAGCTTGCATCCCTCCGAAGGTAACAGCCTGTCGTACTCTGTATTCAGATAGATCCCACCGACCATGCACGAAATAAATACCATAAGAGCAGTGAAGAAGTTGGTAATCGGTATTTCCAAACTGGACACAAGCCTGGATCCATACCAAAAGACGAGGGCGATCGCCCAGAAAGAACTGGACTGAGAGAACGCGTAGACCAGGTTGCTCCAGATTGCACTCCTGTTTGAGTTTCTGAGAGGCTCCTCCAGACTGCTCGAGTACAACCTCAAACAATCATTTTCCCGAGTAAGTGACGCAACAGTACGAATGGCACCTGCTGCCTCGCATGCTAATCTGGCAGACTCATCGTGCGCAGCCTTGTTTTCCTCATCTTTGAGAGCAACCACGCGCTACAAAAAATCAGATCTCATGCTGATCGTGTTTCGTATTGACTCACAAGTCGGACGAAACCTGCAGAAAAGAGAAGAGGAACGCAAGCTAAGAGGAACAAGTCAGGGGTAACACGTGACGAAAAGCGGTATAATTAACCCACCCATTCCGACAAGAGCTGGCTTCCATGCGTAGGCCAAACCAATGATTGAACCACCGATCAATGTCGTGATGGCTTGGATGATACTGTCCATGGCTGTCAGCATGAGTCCAAGCGGCTTATTAAGGGCTCGATACGAACGCTCCAAGGGTAACTCCAGCCAAACCTTCGATCTTTTGTGGGCTATCATTTACTCGAGATGTGAGCACGCCGGTCTAAAGCACCATTAGCAAATATCCCTGCAGTAAAAAGTGGTCGCAGTATTCACATTGTTTTCAACTCTGTCGAAGAATTGAACTGATGAACTGTCAGTGGACAATTTTCACAGACGATGAGAATAATTTACTATCTTGGCGGAGGATCGCACGGAAGCTGAGCATTCGAAGTTTCGTCGTCAAGTGGGAGGCAGCTAAAGTAAAGACATAGTTTTGAATGGCAATAGCTATGGATGAGACGATGGCCACGATAAAGAACCTGTTCGCATTAGTATTCAATAAGGTTGATGCACAGGTCAGCATCAGAATACTTACCACAGGGCGTTCATGTCGCCGGCGTGACGTCTCGCAGAAGGGTCAGTTTGGGAAAATCCATTGACCGCCTTGCCTGCAATAGGTTGTTACAAGCGTTTCGACGGCAAGGCAGATACCGAACTCACCGTAAATGATGGCAAACACTGGGTATACCATACCAGCCGCTTAAACATGTTCAGCATCCACAATTGCTTGTTGTCTGGAACACGGAGGACTTACTCATTGCTGCTAGTGCACCGATGACATACAAACGATAACCCTCCGGGTTGAGACTTCCAATGCGTCTGAAAAGATACAATAGGCCATACGAGTTCTCGTCGACTTCGGCTTTTCCTCTCTCTTCGATCTTCGTGAGGTCTGACGTCACTGAACTACGAGTCTCGCAACGCCCGAGCGGAACCTCGATGACTTTTTCGTTGTCCTCCGTGCTACTAATCACAGTAATTTCCGCGTCGGCTTGCGCCTCTCTGGTTTCCCGAAGTTTCTGAGCTTGGACGAGGCGCGCATAAGCTCCATTCCTGGCGATGAGTTCCTCGTGAGTTCCTTGTTCCAAGACGGCACCTTCGGCCATGACGAAGATCTGGTCGGCACCCTTGATCGTGGAAAGTCTGTGGGCAATTGCAATGGTCGTTCGCCCAGCGGACGCTTTATCAAGAGCGTCCTGCACGACACCCTCCGACCGTGTATCGAGAGCGCTGGTCGCCTCGTCAAGCAGAAGAATTCGTGGGTCGGAAACGATTGCACGCGCAATCGCCACACGTTGCTTTTGACCACCAGAAAGAAGGAAACCACGCTCACCGACCGTAGTATCGTAGCCTTGGGGCAATTTACTGATAAACCCGTCAGCATTCGACTTGATGCAGGCCTCCTTGATCAGTTTGAACTTTTCGTCCTCCGAGGAGTGCTCATAGGGAGTTCCGATGAGGCCGTAACCTACATTAGCACTGATTGTGGTGGCGAAGAGCACGGGTTCTTGAGAAACCAAGCCGATCTGAGAGCGGAGCCACTTTATGTTCAGATCGCGAAGATCCACCCCGTCGAGCTTGACAGAACCGTTAAGAGGGTCGTAGAAACGCTCGACAAGCGAGATGATGGTCGACTTTCCGCAGCCAGAAGCTCCAACGAGAGCGGCTGTTTTTCCCGCCTCGAAAGTTATGTCGACACCTCTGAGAATCGGAACGTCGGGACGAGCGGGGTAACTGAATCGCACGTCCTCTAGGGTTATCTCACCGACGACTTTCTCGGGCTTGAGTCCATCGGGGCTGGCAGAATCGATGTCAGGCACACGTTCAATGGTAGTATATAACTTTGCGGCTGCCCCAAGGGCGGTAGTTACAGCTGGGGATGCATCAGAAAACACGGCTGGGAACATGTCCCATGCACTCACCTCGTGCTTCCGGTGCCATCATGGCCAGAGATAATGAACCAATGAGGATAGCCATGAAGGCGACGAAAACTTCCGAAACGGTCGCTGAGGGTGGAGCATGAGTCCGTTTGATCAGCTACGGGAATGTGGCGGAGCTTTACCGTGACCTTCATTGATCAGAGTTGTACCGAAGTCGAAAGCTACAATTTTTGGGGGGTCAGGAATCGCAGGGTAGCATATAAAGACGCGTACCAAGTGCATAGACAGCATAAATGATGAAGAAAAAGACTCCCAGACCACATCCGGTCCAAATGGCAGACTTCGCGTTCACGGTCCGAATTGAATCTATCTTCTTGTTGAAGAGGGATCCCAGCACTTTTTGCGAACCAAAAGCATGCGCCGTTCGGATGGTAGAAATAACTTCTTCGGCGATGGTACCACTCTCAGCAACATACTGAAGTGTCTGCCTTTGTCCCGATTATTTAGAACACGACAACAAGCGAGTTGGACGCAGAAAATGACTTACTGTGCATATTTGGCAATGAATATGTTCATGAAAGCGCCAGTTACCCCCATGCACGGGAGGATAGACGACATGGCAAGAGCCAGACGCCAAGTCTGGGTATACGCAAGAATATAACCGACGAAGAAAGCACTGAGAAAGCTGACCACGATTGCGACCTTCTCCGACATCCCTTGTTGAACTAGGTCTGTTTCTGAATGAGCACCCGCAGAGGGACGCCGAGTCGCTTAGGACCTACGGGTATCCGTTTGGATGCGAGTGGCCACTTCCCCAGCTCCGATGTGATCAAAATAAGCAATGTCTTGCCGGAGGACGGCTTGAAGGTATTTCTCACGAATGCGCTTCGCGTTGACCTCGCCGGTGTATATCCATAGATACATGTAAACCCATGTACATACAGCCATGGCGACACCTTGAATTAACATTAGGTGTCATTCGGAATATAACCCATGACTGACATACCGATGTAGGCCAAGTAGGAAGCATCCAGAGCAGCTCCCTTGCGGAACTCGCCCGCCGCGGAATCGAAATTCTGTTGCGCAGAGGACATTGCAGTGGCGTTTCCGGATAACCCTGCCGACTGATAGATTTCCATTGCGGTGGCGAAGGTAACGAAGTCTTGAATCAACTTTCCAAAAACCAAAGTCATAAGGGGCTGACGCCATGCATCAGTGAATGGGTGGGAGTCAAGCGCTGATGGCGTACTTGTGCGGCGCCTGCAACTATAGCGCCGACGATGCCAATGGCATTCAGGGAGAGTTCGAACGGAGTAGCATACCTAGCACACGGATGAGGGGAGTAACAGACATGCAGTATGGCACGCACCGAAATAGCTGCGTAAAGCCGACGGATGGTGGAGATTGTTCCACTGGTTTAGCATCAATATCCGTGGTATCGATCTTTTCATGTTCGCCCTTGTCTTTCTTCCCTTGGAAGAAGCTCTGGAACTTGGGAGGAGAATCATTGATAGTATTAGTGTCTTCGAAGGAGGGTTTCTCTGAGAGGACCTTGTCTGCCATGATGGGTCAGACGAAGAAAGGCGGCAAAACCTGCGAACAGGTCTACACTAGTGGGCTCCTCTGAATGGCTGTGGGGGGGTGGGACAGATCCATTATAAAAGGGATATCAACTGGTTATAAGGACATACTTGATTTAATATAACCAACACTATGACCGTCCAGGGGTATGGCACAAGTCTCAGCGATTAGGATTCCGGTGGAACGCGCACGTGCCTTCCACTTGATTCAAACCCACTCGTCTATTACTTACACGACTTGCCCACCTGCCAAGACTCGTTTTGGATATTTACTGCCTACAAGCGGTCGTGTTTAGCTCATGCCAAAAGGATGATCCAATGAGACTACGCACTCCGTCAAAGCACCCCCTCGGAATCAGGCGCCGGAATCCCGTCGGCGAGTCTCTAACTGTTCCCGTCGGACCAGTCTGCACTGGAACGAGGAGTACCAATGGGCATCGTCGCATCAAAATCGGATCCATACGCCACTCTATTCCGAGTCTTTGACCTGGTTCGCACAGCTACACGCGTCTTTTATTATGTAATATCTAGACTTCACTCCTTCCCCATCATCGACTTCAGGTGCCTGTGATTACCACTGCGCTGGAAATAATATACTTGTGCACACGTCTTCGACTCTTACACGACGACCTCTACGATCATCAGTGCCCGCCGCAAACTTTCCCTCTTTTGTCCCCTGTCGGCTCACGTTTTTCTGCTTTATTATTCATCAAGAATCGATGCGTGGCACGCCTAGCTACAGGCATCAAAATACTGCAATCGCATGTGGTTGCGTAGTTTACAATGTTCAGCTTGGTTCGATCATGAGTTACTCGTGATCAATATTGAAGCGTTACTTCACTCCAAAAAGGTCATTGAATCCAACGGGCATTCGTCACACTTGTACGCATTTGTACCTCCCGTCTTTGAGCTTTCAACTACACTCCGTCCAGAAAGCAGGCTCGAATTTTGGGGGGAAAGGACGCCGCCAAAATTTCGTTGAGAGAAAGATAAGGCAGAAATCTACTTCAAGTGAGGTTACGAGAATCTTCTCGCAGAGCTGTTTATCCATACATATTAATATCCTCCCGCGGCCTTCGCCAAAAACACCAATATCTCGCACACGATCCACGCCCTATCTAGCGAACCGAAGAGGCCTATGCATCAGACACAAGAGGGACGAGATCATTTCTCCTCTCATTTTTCTGCAATTCGTAGGTTCTTCGCTATGTACGAATCCAGCAGAGCACTGAAACGTTACGCCGCTCGGGTCAGGGGCAGACTTCTTGAAGCGAGGAACCTCCCAACCCAAGGCGATGCCGTGCCTCCGCAAAATTAAGTTCTTCCCTGTTTGTCACAGCATAGCCCTTGGGCTGTGATGGGTTACCATCCCGAAATACCTTCGGTTTTCGTTCAAAACGTGCTGTGAGCTCTCAAGTCTGTTAACGTGATGAAATGACTGTGTAAATCTCAATAACCTTTCTCAGTGGGATACAGCCTCTGGAAGCTATGAAGGGAAGCATTAAATGCTAAGGGATATACTGTACATTGGTGAAGATGCACCCTCCATCCTATGGGCTTCATGCAGCGACATGTTAAGCGTGACGGTGCTGCTTGTCTATCAGTACTGCGAGTACGGTCCTTGAAATGACGGTAAAATATAAATGCACCAGAGATGTTCCAATCAGGTACACCGCCGGCGTCAGGTCACTTATTTATGCAACTGACTGGTAGTCCAGACTTCCCACAGAGAAAACATTCCCAACGCGTGGAGCATACCATAGCAGTTGGAGAAAACCGCGGATTTAGTATTCTTTGCCTCTGCAGCAAGACGCAAGCGTGCTGTCACCACTTCCGCACTACTATGCGAGGAACCACGGCTTTTCTTTTCTCCCTAGACAAATTGGGAAATCAGTCCCAACTCCGCGTACGAAGTCTACCGGAGTATTCCTGACCTCAATGAAGGCGGCTTCAGTGGTCACCAGTTCCGGACCTGGGGGCGGTAAACCTCCCTTATCGGCATAGGAAGTAGCCCGATATGAAATATTTTCTCGATTAGTGGTTTGTCTTTCACCACTTCAAGTAGTTTCAAGGTGCCTTATGACGATTTCTTGGTTTGGGTTATCAGATTGATAGTGCCGCGACGGGTATTCATTACGATCATGTCCATGACGCGAGGGCACGAATCACGTCATTGATCCTACATGAGCTTTGCGCCAGCCTAGGTATGGATTCGCCCGTATCGGCCACTGCGTGTTCCTGAGAAAGTGACTACTATGCAGGGTGGAGACGATTGGCACGCAATCCAAGGGAACTACAAAATCCCCGTTGCACTCGTTTACTTGCAGGAGGTACCAGATTGCGCCCAGCAGGACTCCGTACATGCTGACTACCTCGCATCCCCGTGCTACCTTGGAAACTTATGACAAGGCATAGTATGGCGGCCGTCTACGTACTTAGGACTGAACACCTTTCTAATTTCAAACCTGGACGTGTACTAATCACTAATGCCACACTCAGTCTTGGAGACCCCTGGCCGCCGGGGAACCACCTTGCATGAAAGGATCACGTACCTTAAAAGCAGGCGAGCATCCCTCCGTGCATTGACTGACAAATGTACAGAATCGGCCCGATGTAGAAGGGCCGCTGTTTAGATTTTTAATAAGTGGTGAAAATACATTGACATGTGTCCACTTTTTTCTAATCAGACTGTTTCTCCCGCATACGTATCCTGACATATTTCGTGCCTGTTCTCTGTCATATGAAAAGGCCCATGTAGCGCGCAGTGTGGGGACGCTTTTCATTCTTATCTCGAATAATAAGGAAAACGAGTAGCCTTATGTAAGTGAGAATAGCAACTGAGCTTCGCATCGCCACTATTACATACAACAAACTTCCCTCAGTCCGCTCGCATCGAGACTATCGAGTCGCGCGCCTTTTTTGCAACACTCCAGTAAGCTACAATATAGCTACCTTCCACGACTGGTGACTAACCCTTGCTGGAGCACAGAAGATAGCCTGTGGATATCAAGTTCTCGGTTGCACAGCCCAATCTGCACATCTGAAATATATCATGCTGATGCCCAGCGGTCCTTGACCTCCGCAGAAGCAACCCTCGTGTTTCGGTGTCCTTAGTCAAGATGCCCCTGAAATGGAAGCAGTTCGACCCCTCAAGCCAACAGGAACGGTTAAAGGCGCTATCCAACGTCTCCTGGACGAGTTCTCGAGGCAAGAGAACCCCAACTTGACAAGTCGTGGTCAACTGCAGTGATAGATTCCCGTCGCAAACATGAGTTCCTACTTTCCTGTCATCGACTACAGGTGCCTGCGATTACCTCTGAGCTGGAAATAATATACTTGTGCACACGTCCTCGACTCCTTCCATACGACGACCTCTATGATTGGCGGTGCCCGCCCCAGACCTTCCCATTTGCTATACCTTGTTAGGTCAAGTTTTTCTGCTTTCTTATCCATCAGGGGCAAGGCTTAAGACAATTGGTGAGTAGCATATTGAGCTGGAAGCATCAAAACGCTGTAATTGCACGTAGTTGCAAGGTTTGCAATATATTGAGCCCGAGTCACCCGTGATCGATATTGAAACTTTATTTCAATTCGAGAATACCCTCGAATCTAACAGGCATCCATCGCGCTGGTACGCATTGTACCTCTCATCTTTGCACCCTCTACCACTAGGGTTGTTCACGGGTAACACCGCGGGCCGGCAAACAAACACCGTACCCGTACCCGCCAACACCGCACTCCCAGCGGGTACGGGTTGACACAGACCCGTCTTACCCACCTTCCGTCCAGAGAGGCAGGCTCAAAAAACGCTACCAGATTTTCATTAAGAGGTCCAAGTCGATAAGGAAGAAAGCCAGACCAGAATCCTCGTACGATGGTTTTATGTGAGACCATGAGAACCCTACCTTTCCATAATTTCCTCCTGCAGAATTTAACCAAAAGATCAATATTTCGCACTGCCCACTGCCCAGCGGATCGAAGAAGCTGGGACTGTGATAGATCAGGTTGATGCAAAATGCATCTGGGTATTGATACCAACAATGATGGCCCCAAATGCGCATACTCGTTGGGACAACCTTTGGTGAGCCTTGTGATATCACATCAAACACACGAGCGACCAACGCACGACAGGGTCCCTTCACTACGTACGTGTTCGGGCTGTTGATTGATTGCGCAGTCTGGCCAGGACTGACTGTTGGGATCCTTCATAACCCAAGGCGATGAAATGATATCGTGTGTCAAAACCAAGGTCTTCTCCTGTTCTGTCACAACATAGCCCGTAGGTTGCGGTGGGTTACCATCTCGAAACATACATGGTCTTCGTTCAAAACTCTCCGTCGAACTCTTGGGTTGGCCATTGTGATGATATGAGCGGGTAAGTCTTACTAACCTTTGTCAGAGAAATACAGCGAATGCCAACATTCTTGGGGGTACATTGTCAGACTTATCTAAATCAGATGGGCGACCAGGCGGCGACTCAAGCTATAACGTGGCGCGCAAAGTCTCCTGGTTTCCTGGTCCGCAGCCTGATCGCTTTATGATGATACATGTGAACTATTATCACATGGAAAAATGACCCTCAGCCCGGCCCGTGGTACTATTCTTAACTTTTTGTGTCGCCTTACACTGATCTACTGGTTCCCTTATCTCTGCAATGCCTCTTACGCTTCTACAAAGAAAACTGTGATATTTAGGGATGCTGTGTGTGATCCAGCTGGCTACAAATCTCCTGCTATTCTCAGGTGGACGATATCAGATTCTTTCCCAGCATGACTTTGTCTGTATGGTCAATTGCACAGATCTCAGCGATGGTCGTCGGCCTCGCGATTATGATCACCTCTCGTATAAGGTCCACAAGGGCCCCTACCTACCCCCCGAAGGTCAGGAGCCTTTTGCCGTGGGTTGGCTCTGCCCTTAGTTTTGTCTTTGGACAGAGCAGCTTCTTGGCCCTCTGCCAGTAAGTGCATGCGGTCGTATCAAGCTATTATACATAATTGGTGTCCGCAGAGTGCAATATGGACCTGTGTTTCAGCTTCTGGCCGGGGGTCGCAATATCATTGTCGTCACGTCGCTGGATTCCCTCACTAGCGTCACCTTTTCTGATCACCGCGCCCTTTCATCCCGTGCTCAGCATCATTCTCATATCAGCGCCCTCTGTAGTGATTCTTCGCTCCATCCGCAAATCTACGATACCATCGCCCATAAAATATTCCCCGTCCTTGACCGACGTCTGTCAAAGAGAGGGCTGGAAGATATCACACCCCCATTTGCTCGGCTCGTCTTTGACAAGCTCAAGCTGTTTTCCTGGAAGATCCCACGTCTCTCTCAGGCGGTCCCTTATAGAGCCCCTGTATGTCGGTGCTAACGGTGTGCTCTTTGGGAGCAGATTCCCTCAAGATACATACGAAGATTTCTTCACTTTACTCGACAGTCTTCCAAAACGCCTTTGCAAACGTCCGTTCTGGTCCTTGCCGTCTAACCATGCACGTGACAGGTTGCTCCGGCGCATCTCTGACTATCTCGAGGGAGCAAACCCTGCCGTCGATGACCATGTGGCTGCTAGCTTCACTGCACTTTTTAGGGAACACAACATCCCTATCAAGGTGGCAGCTCGGTCGGTTTTGATGATCATGTCATCACTTCATCAAAACACGGTTAACATCGTATTCTGGCTTTTCGCCTGGCTGCTAGCAGACTCCTCTGCCTTTTCCGCTGTGCGGGATGAAATTGACAAAGCTGTTAGGGAGGAATTTGGGAATTTCCAGACTTTCATTGTAGAGGCCAGCCTAGAAAAATTGGATTCTCCAGCTTTCGCACTCCTCAACTCTGCGATTCTCGAGACTATGAGGCTTGCAACTGTGCAGAGCGGCATGCGTGAAGCTACTTGCGACCTCGTTATAAAGGACGGGGAGAGGACTATTCCAATACGGAAGGGTGACTATGTGCTACTTGATCCACGGGGAACTCACCTGGATAAGAACTTGTATCCAGAGGGTGACAGGTTCGTTGCGGGCCGGTTTGCCGAGAGTGAGTATCGGGGCGACTTGGCGGCGACGACGGGATATCCCTTTTTTGCCCTGGGAGGCGGGAAGCATACTGTGAGTTTTAAAATCTGCGTCCACTCACCAGTAACAAACCTGTCTTCCACAGTGCAAGGGCAGGTTTCTTGCTATATATGAAATCAAGGTCTTGGCAATCATATACCTTTCTCTTTTCGACATCACACCCGTCAGTCGAGGTGAAGGTCTACCGCCGGCGTGGGAACCCCCCGAACCCAGTGGGCAGAGTGCTGGTACTGTACACCCCAAAGAAGATGTATTCGTGAGGTTGTACCCTAGGTTCGTCTTGTAGTAGTCAGCCTGTGTTGGATAAGCTCCTGGACGAGAGCGTGGTTCTGTTCAAAATTTTGTTGTATTCTTGGGGTTTTTGGACATTCAATGTATATTAACTGCACGAGAAGTAGAGAGTGCCATCATCCGTTGAGTCTTTGCAAGAATAGCGACAGGGATTGCTCCATAAAAAGTAATTCTAGCAGGCTCAGAGCGCTGAGTCTCCATGGCAAGGCTCTTTGGGCAAAGGCGCATCACTACCATGTGTGGTGTTTGAATGGGGTCTTTCCCCTGCACGGATTCCCCTGTTTGATGTCTTAGCTAACTCTACGGCATATCGTCTGTAACAGGTACATACCGCAAGTTCCTTTGCGGAAATTGTACTGCGCTACTAACGTCTAATTCCCGTAAACTTGAGATAATATATTGTGACTTTCATTGCAACGCATCATGATGGCATCAAAATACATACTGATTGCTATTCCCCTTGGAGCACTGCCCTAGCTGCCGGTGCTGTAGCAGGCACAAGTAGTTGCACCTCACTCAATGTCGAGTCAACGATTATGCGTTGCCGGTGACCCATAATGAGGAAGAGGCTTGCTCTAAAGAGACTAACAAACAGTGTTGATTTATGTAAACGCCTTCAGGACAAGTCTTCTGTGGTACTGGAAACTTTCAGCGGCTTACACCTGGAATACACACATACATATATCCCCGAGTCCGAGTTTTTCTAGCCGACCTCACGAAGGACGTATGTCAATCAACAGATAGCAATTCAAGGACGACGTCGGTATCTATGCAAACAAGCCTAGCTGAATATCAAAACGTTACAGTGTAAATACCAACACCCGTTGGCGTGGATGTCAGCCCCGTATCATTGAATGGCTGCCCGACTGAGTAGTGTGCCTGAACCTGCGCAGTCGCATTCGTGACTTTACCCAATCCAAGGCTACCCCAGGGCACGAAAGTCTCCGTGCCATTCACGTTGGCGGCGATTAGCAGGTAGCTGGTGCCATCGTACCACACACCCGCGTCGACACTCCCATAACTATGGAGGGAGTAGGCGACCTGAGGACGAACCAGGTAGGGTTGGACGTATTCTGTTATGATGTTGGTGAGGATCATTGCAGTGCCTTCAATCGTAGAAGAGTTGCCGGTAGTCGTAGGGTACTGGTAGGACATGGATCCTAACGCAAGGGCATTCAGCCTTCATCCATCAGCAGGAAAAAAAAATGGGACACACCTGTCGCTCCATGATTGAATGAAATGAGCCCAATCGCGGCCCATTGCGCACCAGTTGGGATAGTGGTCCAGTAACTGTGCGGAGGGACTGAGGGAAAAGGCCACATAGATGCAGGTTTTACTCACGCTCCATCTCCCACAGCCTGAGGGGTCGTCCACACGGTCTTTGTGCGGTCATAGCCCAGGATATCAAGCCTGTCCTTGTAGGTCTGGATGCGAGCTTTGATATCAATCAAGCCACCCTTGCAATCGTCACATCCACAGTGACCGAAGTCTGGCGTACAGGGAGTGTGCCAAACCAGCGAGTACGTTGCATTAATGCCGATTGGGTACGCATCCTGAGGAACAGTGAATGAGCAAACTATCACCCAGGTAGAGAAACATGCGGCCCACCTCAAGTACAATATCGGCACCTTCCACGTAAGGTGTGAAGTCGTAGTCCTACTCTCAGCGTGAGAAAGCCAATTCCAACCCAGAACATCTGCCGAGATACCTCGCAATTCAACACGATGCCGATGGGGTGGTAGCCATCCAACTGGTAAATCAGGTCATACGCTTGCTTTGCGGCACTCAAAGGATCCGAATTGCCATCAGGCTCGTGGGCAGTTTCCCAAGTGAGCAGGTTGGGTAGAGACTTGTACGTATTTACCAGTTCGGCAACCGCCGTCAGGTTCTGGTAATAGCTGCAAGTGAAATTAGTCATCGAACTCAATACTAGGCAATGGAATGGGAAACTTACGAACGCATGTCAAAGATGACGTAGAGTCCGAGTTCAACAGTCCTGTTGAGAACTTGTTCAAAGACAGTGGCATTATCGTAAGGAGGGACTGGGTGAATCTGCGAATGAGAAAAAAATGAGAAAGTCGGTAGCAATGTTAACAGCCCCGCGACCGTACAGTGTTGAAACTAGGCAAGTTAGAATCTCATATTTGTTACCCAAGATACAAACTCACCCATCATCTTTAAGTTGGTCAATGTATGATAGGTTCTTGAGGAGGTATGGGTCGAACGACACATAGAACCCCTGGGGAACGAACGGCTGGAATGGACTTCCCGGACTGTTTACAGGTCGCGCCCATAACGAGCCAGTCCTCAAGTCAGTCTTCGTAACGGAATTGTTCGAGTTGGGAAGGTACAGTAGCGTGGTGTTAGCGGAGTAGACTTGTGGCTTCGACGCCGAGGCGAGGTATAGCGCCGAACAACTGACGTTGTAAGAGGTCTGCCGAGCGCTCAGCTTACTGATGTCCAAAGGAACCTCGTATCCAGTGGCGTTCAGGGGCACTTCGTGGGTAGCGCGGAGGCCGCCCACTTCGATCACAACGGTCACGTTACCAACATCGCAGTCGGAGGACGGAGTGTTCGCGCTGCCGGGCAAGGTAACTGGAGACGCTCCACTGATCCAGTCGTACACAATCCGAGTGTCCACGACAAACGTTGCATTCTTGGCATCCTCCTCGAGGTATGGACGGAAAGCTGGTGCGCATCTAAACGCAAGCAAAGGATTGTCGCTCCTAGGAGGCAGCACAAATTGACCCCCAGGAGGTACAACAGTCTGATTTGGCATGTAATTCTTCCCGCACCTAGTAAGTTGCAGTCAGTATGAGCTGTCGACACAGACCAGACCAATTACGCACCAGGTTGAGCTCTGGGCGAGGACAGTGCTGATGCTGGCGCCGAGCACCAGCAGGTGCGTACTGTACTTCATGACGAGTATGAAGGGAAACGGAACTGGGGGTTGGGAAACGCTCCGAGTATTTTATATGTCGCGGTTTTAGCGAGCTAGTAATACATATTTTAGTGTGACAGTCGGGGAACCGACGTATCAGCGAGTTTTCAACCCTCTGTCGCCGCGGTTTGTCCCGCAGTACAGATTCACCTGCAGCAAACACCCGCTTACCTCGCCAATTGTACCCTATAGAATACTTAGAATACACTTCGGACACGTACGTAGGCAGGATTGGTCTGTTTGTGATGTACTACAAAATTGGGGAGGTTTCACATTCTGTCTAATGTTCGCTTTCGCTTTCGCATAACGTTAAGAGGTCCCGAGTGGCAGTGACTAGCCACTCACATCACAACTGCGATCTGCTGGCAAGAGTTCCTGAGCGTACATCATAAAGAAAAGAGTACGGCAAAATGACTTATGAAAGAGCCGACCAACATCCATGTTTAATGGTGTACAGCCGAAGGAACCAACCTTAAAGAACAAGAGAATTAAAATACTGGTGCAGAGCTACAGGTGTACACAGGTTCGTTCGCGAAGGGCTATTCACGTCGATCGTAACTTACACGAGTGGCGCTTTCTCAAATGTTGCAAATGTGGGGGATTCCTCGTCGTCCGGAAGACAGCCATCCTCTGCACTTGGGGTGAGAGACGGGGCAGAAATCATATAGTTGGACGGTAAAATGTCGTCAAACGTCTTTAGAACTTCGTTGGACTGTTTCTCCCAAAGTAACGGATCACGGTGCTCTGAAAGTTAATTCGGTTAGGGCCAAACTCCAACGATCTAAGCAGTACGCGACACACCGATGATAGTAACATTGCGACGAGGCGGTATCGGGCATTTGACCGGTTGCAAGACACCATATTCATCTCCTGGCTCATTCTGGTAGAGCTGTCCATGACGATCACGGAACAGATACCGCTGGGAGTCAGCGTCATAAGCAATGCGCTTTACCCCTTCGGGGAGGCGGTACGAGTCCTGTAGAGACGTATAGACGATTTCGCGGTTGGTCGGTGAGAGAAAGCTCACTTCGTCAAATTGCGTGAAACGGTTCATGGATACGATAGCAATAACTAGCCCGTAGAGAGAGTTACTAACAAGCGGTAGCAGGATAGTGTGTAAGAGGACGGGATCAGGAAATGTACGCTGTCTCGATAGATGACTTTTCGATAGCACTCGTACGTTCTAGATTAAGACGGCAGTGCCCCCCGCAGCCCTATGACATGTATAGCACGGGGCTCCAAGCTTCATGTACTGGGAACGAGTCCTGAAAACGGATAATCTTGGCTGACCGCAGAGCCCCCGTCTGTTGACAGTTGACCGTAAGGTGGCACAACAAGCCCCTGACCGTCGGACACCGTTCTCGGACTAGGGTTAGGGTTTGCAATTTCCTCACCACCAATCAAGCACAAATTTAGCAGCCTATCTGTAATTCAGTGAAGGCACGAAACCGTCGAACGAGTTCAGCCTTGTGGGTGTGCGTGGAACCTATTTTGACAGTAGTTCTGCGGGAGTAATGCCTAGAAAAACTACGGAGCCGCCCAAGAAGCGGGCGAAGGTTGAACAGCCTGCAGGTGAACATACTGCAAGCATCCAGGATATTGGCCAAGTTCTGCGCACACAGAACCCAGATACTTTGGATAAAGGTTTGCTCCGTAACGAGCTCTAGATATACTTTGTTTCATCATATTACAGTGTTGCCTACTTTGCGCTCGAAGCTGTATCAACGGCCAGACGAGATCGTATCCCCCCAGGACGAGCGTCTCCAGCTGCTGAAATCATGGCTAGACGAGTCGTCTGGCGCTAGTGATTTATTCAATGCTTGGGAGAGAGCAAGCCAGGTGAGCGAGTAGTTGCAAACTCTCTGGTCCGTTGTGCCAATTTTTCTTGTATAGCTTCCTACGATAGCCTTGTTGGTCACTATATTGTCTTCGACCCTCACACTGCTATCATCTCATTTGCCGTACCACTCGTATGGTCTTCCACTTATCCGGACGTCGTTGTCGACACACTGGATCCGGCGGCTGAGCACTTACATTGGTGGATCACACAACGACGTTATCCTTGCTACACTCAAACTTTTCAATGCAATATCAGCATTTGGCGGTGGCCGCGAGAGGAAGGCTGTTTTCGAAGCTTTCCCTTGGGACAACAAGGTCTCTTTCATCATTTCCGCATTGTCACACGAACCTAATTGGCAGGCTTTCAGACGCTACCAAAATTACTGCATATGCGGCGTAGAAATAAAGGCATTGATGCTAGTGTCAGCCTTTCCAAACCAGGTATGTGTTTGTATCCGCCCGTGAACGTGTCTCACATTCCCAATGGATAAGATATTCGCACACTTTACATCCTGTTTATTCTCTCATTCGTGGATAGAGACTCACCTTCTTCCGTCAAAACCGCCTTTTTGGAGCAGCGCCGGGAGTTTTTCTTGAGTATCTTCAAGGGTCTTAATCAAGATCCCTATCTGGTCATTCAAAGGGTTCTGCAAGTATCTTGGGACGGACTCTGGTCAGACCAGAAAGTCAAGCGAACACTGAAGATCGGGGTCTTCGGCGAAGCTACCCTCTCTCATGTGAGTTGTTGAGACTTCTCTCACGCGAATCAACCGCAATCAACGACAAGTAGCTCGTTAAATTATACGATCGCGCTGTCCCTGAAAAAGAAGGCGAAATTCACATCCCCGCTGACGTTGTTCACCATTTCTTACTCGCTATCTGCTCTCGACCTGGCCAGGGAATATGCTTTAAAGACCGTGGCTGGTATTCTCGAGAAGCAGAAGAGAGTGTCCCTGATGATGAGGGAGGTACCACTGAACGCAAACGGGGTGGCTCGAGCAAAGTTCATAACAAGATTTTGGCAAACTTTCTACCGACTCTGAAGGTCAACGAAGACCCCAGACAACAGCAGCTTGCTTTGAAAATATTCTTAGCGTCTCCCGAGCTGGTCGCAGGGTTTGTGGTTTACGGGAGGATTTGAACTCATTACTGACGTAATACAGGTATTGGTCGGCCGCTGCACTTACCTTGGAACCGAGACTGTCGTCCAAGTGGATTAGCAATATTTCCTTCTCAGGGCAGGTAATTTCTCAAGCGGTGCCCACTTCTTCATTTCTTCTATCTGGCACCGCTGAATACAGTCCCATTCCACCACCACTCTCGACCATAATGGCAAATATACTGCCGCCAGTTGGAACCAAAGCTCATCTCACTAAGGGTTTACAGGTTGGGGCAGCTGCCCTTGTACAGCATTGCACTGCACTCACTCTCGCCAAGTGCTTGAGAAAGCTGGCAGAGGTGGCCCGTATCTTCGAAAGAGTAATTGCTGTCCTAGAAGAGGATGAGGAAGGAGGTCAGTGGAGCCAACGGCGGAAGGAAGTTGAAAAGGAGGCTAGGAGGCGAGTACCTGAATTTCAGGTCATCGTCGCCTTTTCGCAGCAACACATAAGCTTGCCGAATGCTCCAAATACTTCTAAACATGCTCTGCTGAGTGAAATTTCGCAAAGACTGCTATGGCTTTATCAAGAGTGTCTCCCTGATGTCGTGGCCGAAGCAAGATTCGAAGTCGGCAAGTTAGTGCTTACCCTTGCTGAGGGATCACTGATGCCACTTCCTGAGGATGGGAAGGGCAACACTACAGACCAGGTCCGGTCGCTTTCCCCATTACAAAAAGTAAAACAGTTGCATGTCTTACGTCTGCTAAACAAAAGTGACCAATTCACATGGAGTGGAAAGATCGGTTGGTGTATTCTCCATCTCTCTTGTATGTGGTAATAATGATTGTTTCTATAGCTTCATCCTCGCGCACGTACTTCCACGTCCTGCTCAGAACCTTGTCTACTACCAGTGTCCGTGCTTTGCATACCACACTACACGAACTTCTACAATACGTCCTTGCTACGAGCGTGCTTTTTCAGGAGGATCCCGCTGAAGTGGATTTATGGTTAGCGTCGCTACCCTCGGGTATCGTCTGTCGAGGACCGGGCACTGAGACGCCAGATGGTGCACCGCTTACCGACGAAGTCGACAGTGTCGTGACCTTTCTCGATGATTGTACGCAACGATGTTTAAAGACGCCCTACCGTTATATGGAAGCGATGGCCGATCTTCTCCAGTTGGACAATGCCTCTAGCCCAGATGCTGCGTCTGTGGATGCACAGGTCGAGGCAGTTGCCAGTCCGTTGTTGATGACTGTTTTCGAGCAGATCCAGGCGAAGATAAACGGGCGGTTGATGTCACCATCTGATGCCTTGTCAGTCTTCACCTTTGCCAGACGGTTGGTCTTTAAGCTCGCAAGCAAACAAGAAGAAACTGGGTACCGTGCTCTGCGAACTCTTATCGACAAACTGGAGGCGCATATGGCCAGCGATAACTTTTTCGAGAACCACCCCAGTATTAGAGGAGCCATACGCCGTGAGCTATCCATCGCGATTGCTTGTCTCAAGCACCCAGAGACGGGGCCCCGCTCTATCGCGAGGGGGAGAGCAAATACCGGTGCTATCGAGGTCTTCCTTGACCGCGTTGAACAAATGCCTGTCCGTACGTTACAACCTTTTCAGCGTAGCATCCGGCGTGGTGGCTCATTTTTTGGTGGGGATAGCCGGGAATGAAAACGCTCGAATGACCGGTGCGTATGAACTGGTTGATTGGGTTCGCTTGGTAGACGTCCCTCCTACGCCCACGGACATATCCCGCCTAGCACTCGTCATCTGTCGCTTCCACAAGCCTACGCTCAAGGCTCTGGTGGACGTTTTATCCCCTTCGGAAGGCCAGTTGTGGGAGTCGAACATTCTGGAGGTCCTAGAGGAGTGAGTCGTATGTTCCATAGGTGCAAGAATCTCACTCACCTGTTCTGGCTGCAAGAGCTCACGTTGAAGTTGACTTTGATTGGTTATTCGTCCATTGTTCTGACGTGCAATTCGGGGATAGACAGTCTCGAACGAAACTGCTACGTGCGCTATTCTCACGGAAAATCACACTTTCTGACGTCGAGAGGGCGACGCAGCTCGTATTGCATGGTATCGTTGGTTCGGACGGCCAAACAGGCCTGACGAGGGATCTATTACTACTTCTTCTTGAACTATTTAGCGGAGCGACAGCCAGCCTTGGAAGTCAGGACGTGCTAAACTTGAAAGCGACGGTTGCCATGCAATCCGCCTTCCTTGGTCTCTGTCTTTCGGTCGACGTTGCCACAGAAGTTCACGATGGTGGGTGCCAGTACCTTGCATAAACGAATTTGGATCAATATTGAGATATTGTCTTCCTAGCCCTTCAGAATTTCATACAGGTGGCGTTCAACCCCTCCAGTTTGGATGACAAGAAGGCTTTGGCCCCAGTAGCTGCTCAGTGGGCCGAATCTGTGAAGGAGATGCTTTCGTCTGGGCAGCATGACAAGGTGTGTAACAGCAATACTGTTGGTAGACAAGTGCTTACGCTCACTCCGTAGCTGAGGCTGGCTAAACCATGGATCAGGTTCATGGAACTGTCGGAGCTCCATGCTGCATTAGATCTGATCGAATCCTCCCAAGAACACGGCACCGTCATTCATGAGTTTTTGGAGGAGCTTCTCTGTGCGGTGAATCAATCACAATCATCCAACAACGAGAGTCCCGCGGAACTTCCAATCGCACGGTTGCTGGGTCTACAGAAACAGTTACCCGAGTCTCCTCTTCTAGAGGGCATGATCGCAAAAACTTTGGCATCTCAGCTCCCGGTTGTTCATGACGGTGTTCTATCTGCCTCGCTATGCTTCGAGGGACTGGCGTCGTTGCGTCTGCCACGACACAATCACTTAACCTCTCTTCCATCCGATTTGATTTCGCAGTTTCTAGGGAGAGAAACTTGGTCAGACTCCACAGCGCAGATAGTCGCCATGCTACTCTATGCACGAGCGTCTTCTTCCGCCGTTGTCGTCCATTGGCTGAACAGCAAGAAATATGATCGACTTTCTGCCGATCACCTTGCCATAATATTTGCTGCGTTCCTTGATTGCCCTGAATCTGACAGGGACCAGGTGATCCAGCTGGACGATGATATATGCTGCGGACTTCTGGAACAACTCCTTTCTGAATGGCCGGGTCCTGGCGAGCGGAGATTACGACGTCTTCAGTGCGTATGCTATGCCTTGCAGCAAGATTTTCAACGAAGGCATCGCTTGTCAACATTGCTGCAGCAAAAGTTGCGCGTTTTCCCGTTGGAAAGTTTTTCATTCGAAGCTATGTACATCGTACGCCGCGTTTTGGCGGTCCCTGGTTGTGAATCCCTAGTCGCCAGTCTCGTGGATCGCGTTCTCCAGTGGGCTGTCCGATACATCTCCAACAGTGACCATGATAATTACTCTCGGAATGCTCTCGAGCTTCTCGGTACGTCCTTCCTTCGTCTTGAAACACAATGATATGTTTATTCACAATGATCACCAGCAAATGTCTCCAAAACTAACCTCAAACTTAAATCACATCTAGTTGAACCATTGTTAGGTGTCATCGTCAAAGGTCACCTTTACGATCCTGCCACACTTGACCTAGCAGTTTCACTTTTGGGGAATACCGATCTTAAGGTGGGCTTTTCTCATGTGTTTCGTGATGCCGCTGATGTCCCGTTCCAGCCTGTCGTTGTCAACAGACTGTTGCAGAACATCATGCAGCACGAGAATTTCTTCAAGTTTTTGGGTAAAGATGGCTCACCATCACAAAGAGACGGGATAACCCGTTTGCTGGATAGACTATTCCGCCTTCACCCCGCCAATACGTGCCACCCATCACACATAGAACCACTCGTGCAGGTGTATGGGGGAACCATGTCTACTTCAGACCGACGGCTGTTGTCTATTATGAGGCTCTTTGAGGCGGAAAAGCGTACCTCGATATCACCGTTGTTCTCAAGGTGGTCACCATCACCGGATGCTTCAGCGACGAACATTCTGGAGGTCGTGCAAAACTTGGATCCTGTCAGGATGCTGCGAACGTGTTTGTTCTTCCCTGGATGGAGGCGGTTTGGTGATGACGAGAAGGGAGTGAGGGAGAATCCGAACGACGAGCACATGTATGACCCAATACTTGTCATCGCCATCTCTGCGCAGATGTTCTCGGAGTCCCCGCCAACAACAGCGCTTGCATGGGTTAAGCTTTTCCGGTCTAACGTAGTTAGCTTGCTCATACGCTGCCTGTCTTCGAAGGATGTCAACATACGAGAGGCGGCCGCGTGCCAGCTAGCCATGGTTTCCGACGGCATCCAGGTAAGCCTCGAATTTCACCCGTTTACAGTTTGTATATTGCAATAAACCTCACGTCGATTTCCTGTAGAAATCGAGCATGCAAGAGAAGTCTCAAGCTCTTTATGTACTCCAGCTCCTCAGGAACGTGATGAACCCCACTGCGGACAATACGCCCAGGCGCCTCCCAACATACGCGACGCTCATATTGCTCCACGCTCTCCGAGGGATCTTTTACCCGTCCAACTTCATATACCCTCGCACGGCACGATTCCTGCTACAACGCCCAGAGCTGGATGTCACCGACGTACCGATGCTGTTTAACATGCTCTACAGCAACTCGGATGACTGGAAGAAGGAGCGAGGGTGGATGATCAGGATGTTAGCAGATGGTATGACGAGCACCGAGGACTGGCGCGTTCTAAAGCGTCGGCACACATGGGACCTCCTTGCCAGCTTGTTCCAGAGCTATCAAAAGGACAAGGTGCTGCGAGCTGGAATTCTTGAAGTACAGCTTTCCACCTTCCGCAAGGTTTCGCTAAGCTAACGATAGATGATTCTAGGTTCTTGCGAATCTTACATGTAATGCTCAAGCGTGCGGCTCTCTGATACTCAAGTCTGCATTGCTGTCATGGATCGAAATACAGCTTATGCACGGACACGATGGAGAAACGATAGCTTGGCTGAGGATTTTAGAGAATATCGCAGTCATCGCAGATATTTCCAAGTTGCAGCGTGCGATGGGTATGGAATGGTTTGCTATCATCTGTCGCAGCCTGAGCTGTATCGTTCAAACGTCCGGGGGTTAGTGTAATCATTCTAGGCTAGGATTTGGTCAACTCACCACGTTATTTGTCCAGACCGAGACATCGGTACCCTGAGCCAAATTGCAGCAGTCGTTTTGCGTTTGAGCTTGTTGGAAGGAACAGCGAAGCACTACCTCGAGCAGGTGTTGGGGCACGCTGTTACTTACCTCAAGAAAGTGGAATCTCAAACCCGACTCGACATTCCCATACAACCAGAGACAGCGTTTTTCTCGCCGCCAAAAATTGCCAACCCACCTCATGGCGCCCAAGGCCTACATCTTATACCTACTGTAACGGACCCCTTTGGGGCATGGGGGTTGGCTGTAGAAGCGCTCTGGCGTGCAGGCATGGTTCTGGATCACAGGGTTCCTGAATGGGATATATTAACAAGTAGATTATTGATATGGCGAGGGGTTGCAGGAGATGATGGTAGCCAGCTTGGGGAATGGGTTAGAAAAGAAAGTATTCGTGCCACACGAGCACATTCATGACCACTAGTGATTGGATGTGTAGCGCTACGGATACGAACAAAACGCTCTCATATGCGAGGGTTCTTTCACAGTCTTGTTGCATGCCTTGAATGGCGAGTTAAGATGTCGATTACAGACCGACTTAACTTCTCTGGGGCATGTTGAGGGACCTGCATGTTCTAGTCTGTAAGACGGGACTTTACCCTGGGACACGCGACTACTGACCAGGTGTCCTACACCATTGATACGGTGGACTGTTTCAAAACGCCTTCCAGAATTAGGATCCACAAGCGTATCCTGTACTGAGCGCGGCCTATCGCATGGTGTTACAGAGTGCGACATTTACATGATTCAGAGCCCCTGCACGCACATCCAGTCGTTTTTGCCACCAAATATAACACTGATAGGGAGGTGTCTGCAGATTTTATTCAACACCTCCAAACCCCTGTTAGAGCCAGTGGAATCACGGTACATCGTCTGTTGCGTGACTAGGACATTACTTGACTTCAACCGGTATTAAACCTCACTCACCACCTCTTCTTCACGTGAGCACGCAAGGCACACACCCGTGTATGGTGCGACCTCATGTTGGGCCCCTGGATGACTCCTCAAGCCGTAACGCTGGCGGAAAATGACCATTGCACTTTCTCTGTGAGATGTAAGCAACGCACCACGTAGAGCTCCAGAACGCGACGATCCCAGAGTGCAATATACTTGTTGGCTTCTAGGTATTCCACGGCATCTTCGCGTGAGGGCCACACATCACGTCGTTCGTATGCGCCCTGCACAAGACGCATTTGTAATGGTCGCAATGGTTCGAGACCCTGCGGACTAAGAAGAGGCTCGACAAGGATAACAGAGAAGAACGGAAAACTGGGCTGTAAATCCTGAAGTATGACACTATAAAGTGGATCAGCAGGGTAAATCGCTGTAAGAGTAAGATATTTTGTAACGAACATGGCTACGCCGCCAAGCGAGTGTCCGATTCCGACAAGCCTTTGTGCTTTGAAGTCAAAAGGCGGAGAAAGAACAGGTCCGAATGTCATAAAACGATGGACAGCTTCCGCATACTTTTCGCATCCAACTGCAGTGTAGAATCATCGTTTGTAAGAGAACGAAACGATAAAACTTTGCATAAGCCCATACGCTCACATTTTCGGAAATATTGGGGATTCCGCAACGCAGCGTCGTTCAGCACGGCAGACTGCCCGTGGTTCGGACACTCGATAGCCCATGCACATTTAACTTTTGTGAGCTTACTCGCGGTCCTGGGTTCAGTACGACTTGATGGCACTAGAAGGCTTTTGAAAATATGTTGAATAGTTGGCTCCCATGTTTCCTTGTGAAAGCTGGTCGAATGGAGCATGATGAGCGTTAGGGCCTCATCGTCATCCCAGTGTGCCTTGAACTCGGGGAGCCAATACTGTGTAGCTGTCACATGCCATAGGCACTGAGTATCAGGTTTAACGACGAATTGCCGTTGGAGCATCGTGTGGTTGGGGGACAATGGGACTGCGCCCGTGGTAAGGCTGAGAAGTGGCCATGACAAGCGCTGGTCGGAAGACAGCTGACAAGCCGGAAACAAAACCCCTGGAGTGGAAAATTCTCAGTTGTCAAAGTTGGCTCGACGACCAGCTTCACGGATTCAAGTCGGCCATTGAATGGCGCCAGCGCACCAAGCACCGGAGTACTTCAAACCAGACCAAATGAAAGTCCGAAACACACTAGTGGACTGATCAGTGCCGGAATGCTTGCAGAGTGAAAGCACTTGCACGTGACCAATCACGTCGCGACACGGTTATTATGTAAATTGAAATCAATACAATGAAAGTCGAGTTTTTTTTTCGTCTTCGTCAGAGCCACTTGAAGTTCAACCTGACTCCACTACTTACATACTGACATTGTTTATAAAGGTGCAATGTCTCCTGCCTCCACCACTTCCTCGAAAAAAACAACACGCAGTAACACGTCGATGGTGAGCACCACCGGAGTCTACTTTACGGATGCGGCTACTGACGGAACGCGCAGTTCGTGGTAGGTTAATTTGTGGCGTAATATGCGTCTTAAACTTTTTACAACTCTTTGATGCCATCTCAAGTTCGGCTCTAAACCGTCTTCGTCGGATGCGTCGTCTACCCAGGCAAAAGAACACCGGGTTCCCACACGACCCTTCACCTTTTCTACCAACGTGAGAACTCGGCATAAATCACCCTTCCGTCCTCTAATGATTACTTACTTTCTCTAAAAAACCTTAGTTGCCTGCCAAGAATGACAAACCAACTTCACCGGAACCTACCACCTGGCCTTCGAGCCCAGCGGCACCAGAAACGGTAAGTATTCTCCTCCGTACTTCAGCATGAGCCAATTTTCGAGTAACATATAGGCACCGTCGTTGAAACACAAGGAACCACCTGCAAAAGAGGAAAATGCAAAGGAAGGCCAGGAGCAGGCTAAGAAGAATCAGTCACCTGATGCCGACGTGACTTCGCCACTGTACGACTTGTCAGACGTAAAGGATGCCATTGTACGGTTGAATTCACCTTCTTGTGTTTCTGCTGTGTTGACGTGATTTGTTTAGGAGGAGCTACAACATTTGAAGAAGGGTAGTGCAAGCGAAAGTACGGAACACGAAATGCGGACGGCGCCGCTTATTACACGCGAGGCATTTGTTGCAGCGGGGTTCAAAGATCGAGTTTTGCAATATGGTGTTCTTGGGGAAACCCTTTCTATCCAGCAAGTTTTCTTTGTCGCCCGCCGGGCTAACTGACTTAGTCCTCGCAGCTCAAAGTCAGGAGCTCATGTACCAATCGATCCGCGGTTATACATCAATACTGTAAGCCTAGTTTTGATGTTTCGCCATCATTTAACCTTACTGTGATTAGAATGCCCCGCTTTCCGCTGTTGTTTGTGGTGTTCAAGGTTCCGGGAAATCGCATACCGTATCCGTGCTGCTCGAGAACATGTTCATACTTGGTCAAGACTCCATAGGTTCTCTGGACTATGCACTTTCTGGGCTGGTCCTCCACTTCGGCGAGGGCGGCCCTGCCTCCCGCCCTTGCGAGGCTGCCTGGGTAGGCGCTTCTTCCCAACCAGGTGTAAAAGCCCCAAGGGTGAAAGTATACGTTTCACGGTCTTCGCTGAACACCATGAAATCTATTTATGCTCCCCTGGGGGATCGTGTGCGGGTTTCCCCTCTCCTATTCGATGAATCAGAATTGGATGCACAAGCGATACTGTCTATGATGGCAGTGGGTTCGTCAGAATCAGCACCATTGTACATGCAGATTGTCCTGGTGAGTCCGACATCCTTTCTTTCTATTGTTGCCATTGACACTCTCGTAATGATGGCGATGACAGAGTATACTGCGTGACCTAGGAGAAAAATTCTCGTACAAGGCATTTTTGACACGCCTAGAAGCGGAAAAGAAAAGCTTCAATCCTGCTCAAGTGGCAGGGCTTGAGCAACGCCTTGCACTGCTGAATTCTTTCATGGAGCCCCAAGCTCCTCCGCACTCGCGGAGTTCCTCCAAGAAATCAAAAACTCACCGCTTCTCTGAAGGGAAGCTGACCATCATCGATCTATCAGACCCGTTTATTGATCCTGCTTCGGCTTGCGGGCTGTTTGAGATTGTCACACGTTTGTTCGTACGAGCTGACGTTGATACGGGTAAGGTCCTGGTGGTAGATGAGGCACACAAGGTATTCGTTTTCTTTTACGTGCTGCTTTTGAGGAAGATAACCGAGTCTCCGGCATCCAGTACCTCTCAGTGAGCAGAGGAGCCTCTGGCTTAACGAATGCACTGTTGACGCTTACCCGGGAGCAACGACATCTCGGAATGCGGGTTATCATCAGTACGCAAGGTATAGTCTTTATCTGTGCCGACAGAATTTTTGGTCTAACCGCGCCGTATTCTCCAATAGAACCTACTGTAATTCCCCCCGTTCTCATGGATTTGTGTACGGTTGCGATCATGCACCGTTTCTCGTCACCCGCGTGGTGGGACCATCTTGCGCGGCACGTGGCTACGGATGTGTCAGCTGACCAAGGTTTTGAGACAGTTGTTAAACTAAAGGTGAGCCTAGTTGTTACTTGTGATAAGATATCAGATGATTCTGACGCCTGAAGTAGACTGGAGAGGCCTTAGTGCTCGCCCCGTCCGGTCTTGGGGTCTATCCTGACGACGATCACTGCCCCGCGGAGAAATCGGATAATACTGGGAAACAGTATGCAAAGGAGAAAACTCCATTAAAGCTTGGCCAGTTTGGGAGACGCTTTTTGCTTATGAAGACTCGCGCACGGATAACAAAAGACGGGGGAGCCTCCGTGTTAGTCGTCAACTCGGATTCTGGGGATAACGAGGGCGACAGCGAGTGAGGGTGCTGGGATTTACTGTTGGCATCTTTATGAAACGCGAAATAATCTAATACTTGAACACGATACCTGTCCTGTTGGCGGACATAATTTTTACGGTACTACATACTTGCAATATACATAGATCTCCAGACAGGAGCGTTCTTCAACAGAGCCAAACAGGGTCTCAGTGGCACGGAAGTATTTGGTCACCTATTACGCCGCAGTCGAAGCTAGTAATAACGGGACGCTCGACAGTCACGATACAACCTTCCCAACGTTCCAATTACCACTAGCGGCAAGGTATCAGTCAGTTCGTTCAATCGTTGGTCTGTGGACTTCAAATTCGCTGTCGGCGTTGACACGTATACAGACCGGCCTTGGATTGACAAAATATAGCGTCTGGCAATGTCTGCCGGTGTTCGGGCACGCAGGCCGGCCACACCACCTCTCGGTCTCTCAAATGTCACTCCTTCAGCCCACAAATATCCCCCCTCGCTTTCGCGAACAGACGGCTTAGATGCTGACGCCCGCAGACAAGCTGCTTCGAAAGGTTATGGACCAGGTCACAAGGGTTATGCACCAGGTGGACTTAATATCACTTCTGGGGAATGGAAACTGCTCGTAGTCGTGCTTATAGTCGCAACCATCGTACGGATGTTCCGTATATCCCATCCGGATAGCGTTGTGTGCGTCCTTGGTTCTCCAGCAAGACTCCTCTGCTAACTGTACGGGACCCCAACAGTTTCGATGAAGTACACTTCGGGAAGTTTGCAGGGCGTTATATCAAAACGCGCTACTTTGTGGATGTACACCCGCCGCTGGCAAAGCTGTTAATCACCGCAGCGGCGTTCTTATTTGGATTTGACGGCGAGTTTGATTTCAAGGAGATTGGAAAGTCAGTGATTCCTTTCCCACTATTCGACGCCCGATTGATGTCACTAGAGAGTTTGTCAATGTACCCTACGTGGCCATGCGAATGGTACCCGCAACACTCGGCGTTGCCACCATTCCATTGGCATACCTTACACTACGTGGACTCGATTGCAAAGCTTCCACAGCACTCCTCGCGTCTCTTTTCCTAACTTTCGAAAATGGGCTAGTCACTCAGTCTCGGCACATTCTCCTGGATTCCCCTCTCGTATTCTTTACGGCGTTGACCATCTTCCTGTTTGTGGGATTCTCCAACGAAGACAGCCATCGACCGTTTTCAGAACAATGGTGGACCTGGCTGGTGTTGACTGGTCTCTCACTCGGCGCAGTCGTCTCCTGTAAATGGGTTGGTTTGTTTACCATTGCGACAGTCGGCGTGTGTACGGTTTTGCGCCTATGGCTTCTGCTTGGAGATTCGCGCGTTTCCGTGAGGAAGTGGTCACGGCACTTCTTCGCGAGGGCACTCTGTTTGATCGCAATTCCGATACTGTTCTACATGACAATGTTTGAGATCCACTTTCTGATCCTCGGCAGCTCTGGTGATGGGGATGCGTTTATGAGTTCTGAGTTCAGACAAACTCTAGGACACGGAATGCCAGATACTTACGCAGGTGTGTCGTGATGATCCTGATCATGGACACATTGACTAACAGCCGTCTAGACGTCGCGATTGGTTCTCAGATTACCATACGTCACGTTAACACCCAAGGCGGTTACCTTCATTCACACTCCCACAACTACCCTGGCGGCAGTGGGCGTACGTCTTGTCGTTTCTGTTTTTAATTCGTGGTTTGACAGGTCTCCCCTGAAGAACAACAGATTACCCTTTATCCTCACCGCGACGAGAACAATCTCTGGCTCGTCTTGAATGCCACTGCCGACAATTATCCACAGTATGACTACGAACACCAACCAATTGAATATATCAAACATGGTTCGCGTGTCAGGCTTCGTCACATCGTCACGGACAAGGCCCTTCACTCTCATGACGTCCGACCACCAGTCTCGGACGTCGACTTCCAGAATGAGGTTTCAGGCTATGGTATGACGGGCTTCACTGGCGACCTCAATGATGACTGGATTGTCGAAATCGAGAAGGGGGATAGGCACGACAAAGAATCTAGCAAGCGGGTGAAGACCTTGCGAACGCATTTCAAACTACGCCATTTCATGACGGGCTGTTACCTCTTCTCTCATTCAGTTAAGCTTCCTGAGTGGGCCTTTGATCAACAGGAAGTAACATGTAATAAGCAAGCTGTCAAAGCCAACTCGCTCTGGTACGTAGAAACCGCTTCGAAGCACCCTCAGCGTGAGCTCTTCCGTACCCTATTGATCGAATTCACCTGCTGATGGGCGCCGTAATGCACGATCCACTAGTTCCCCAGAATGCAGAGAGGGTAAATTACAAGATTCCAGGGTTCCTAAGCAAGTTTTGGGAGTTGCAAGAAGTGATGTGGACGACTAACTCGAAGCTCACTGATCGCCACGTCTATGATTCTCGACCTTGGAGTTGGCCTTTTCTCCGGCGTGGTATCGTAAGTATACTTTCGTAGCGTCATCCAAATCTTATCACGAACGGACATGCACAGAACTTTTGGGTCAAGGACCACAGACAGATATACCTGATCGGTAATCCTTTCGTATGGTGGTCAAGTACTGCTTCAGTCATCACATATGTGCTTGTCCGCGGTTTCCTCATCCTTCGAGCAAAGCGAGGGTACAAGGATCTTGAGAACAGTGAGTGACACCGTATTTACTACACCCCGGTTCTCCTGTGTACTGATTGATGATGATCCAAGCCAAACTTGTCAAGTACGATGTACTTTGTGGCTTCCTCTTCACGGGCTACGTTCTACACTATCTCCCCTTCTTCCTCATGTCCCGCCAGCTCTTCTTACACCACTATTTCCCGGCTCTCTACTTTGCGATCCTCCTTACCAGTGCCGTATTTGACTTTGCAACGTCGACGTTGCGTCCCCGTATAAGGCTTCAAGTCGCTTGCGTGCTGATCATAATAGCGGTATTGACATTCGACAAGTTCTCCTCGCTTGTGTACGGGAGTCCATGGACAAGGAGCAAGTGTAATAATGCGGTGTGGATTAAAACCTGGGACTTTGCCTGGTAAGACACCTCCGCCAACTGCTATTGTACTCAGAATGGCTAACATCATATGGTCATTTTCAGCCGGGAATTTTACGATGAGGTTGGTATCGTTTTCTGCCGAGTGACCAAGATTCCGAATCGACATTGTTGACATTTTATTTCTCGCAGGTCACTAGTATTCAATTACCAACCTTGAACAAGTCCGTACCTGGTGCTACGATTGGCGGTGAACCTGGTGGTCGTGCCGCCGTTATTGTGGATGACGTAGTGGACGTGCCTGTGGCGGGTGGAGAGACGAGTACGATGATTTCGTTGGGAGGCGCAGAACCAGGGCAGGACGTTTTCGCTCAGGGGGAGATCAAGGAGGCGAAGAGTTCTCAGCCCCGACCCGAAGTTGTATCTTCTGAAGAGAACGAGAGAGTGGTGAGCGTCGTCGGCGGGTCGGTGGAGGGGATACCGGAGGTCTCAAATAAGGACTTTACTCCTAACACACTGCAACAAGAAGAGTCCTCACCGGAGAAACCCCCAGAGCAGGTTATGCCTGAGAGCGGACACCGCAAAACGGAGGGACCGTTGGATCAGGCGGAGGTACTTGCCAATGAAGCTGCACATGAGCTGTATCCGGAAGAAGGTGGTGCGTAGATATCGGGTTAGATTTTGGAGGCTTGTATATTTTATTTTCAATGAACAATGTCATCCAGTTTGCTCAGTTGCTCGTTGTGGGTTCTTGATAGCGAGATGACAAGTCACAATTAATATTTCCTAACCCTCATCTTGGAATCTCCACACATCAGTAAGCGAATAAATGGTTTAAACCTGTCACCGACTGGTCGTGACCGTGATTCCATCATTCCATGTCCCTCTGATGCACGAACCCTTACTACCCACTACACTACATCGTCGCTTGTAACCTTCTTCCGTGGTATTTGGTTGGTCACAAAACTCAGTAGACCCCCCCCGTCCTTTACGACTGCTTACTGTTCTCCGAAGCCTGCTCGATCTTCTCCCTCTCCTGCTCCCACACAGGCCTAGGCAATCTAAAGACGTCACCGACTCTCCCGTACGAGATATCCCCTAATCGGGCGATTGGTTTATACTTGGTGATATCGACAACCCCGCGCTCGTTCAGTACGTCCTTGCGAACGTGGATATACTTCACATGTGCGAGAATTAGTGTCGCAGTGATCTCTCCACTGACAGGATGAACGATATCGATGGCTTGGAAGAGCTACACGAATTGGTAGAGCGTGAGAGGAGAGTATCATGCTCAGGCAGAGATCTCTCACGTCGCATTCCATACTGAACGCACTCTCCTTGACACGCGGGGCTTTGACATGAATCTAAAAAAGCAAGGTAACCAGGGGCATATATACGTAATTTCGCACCACCCACGCTCGGGGCCTTTGTCAACCCGCTGATAGTCCATTCGTCGAAATCAGGCGGAGCGTCTATGGCCGTTACGTTCGCGTTCTCGACGAATGGCTCGCTGATGATATTGACGGTAAAACCGAGGCCATTCTTCGCGTTCGTAGCGGTGTCTTTGACGCGCGGGGCGTTTCTGCATGAGAAGGAAACGATCGGCGGGTTGCGAGTTACCTGAACGCGGTGTATATATCCCTATTGTTAAGCGGAAACCAGAGTAGCAGATAATGTATACTACGTGCCGTGTTGAAATAACTTTCATAACGGGGAACGGTCTTTGAATAGGATGAATCTCCAACGGGAGTGATTATCGTACCTGAAAGGCGCGAGGTTCTCTGCCCCGGCCTCGGAGATGGAAGAGACGAACGCTACGGGTCTAGGTACTATCGCGCTAGTCATGAGTGGGTATAATTGCCTAAGGATGGTTGTTACGCTCCAACATCAATCGTCAAACAACAAGCTAAAATGCCAGGACTTACGGGGTATCTTCTGCAGTATTGATTATTTGCCATCCTTGTTCTTCCCCTTCCAACCATTTCCTCCCAGATTCGGTGTTCTCGACCTTCTGGCCGAGCGTCCACGAAACATTTGGTGGTTCCGTGTACTTGGTGTGGGCACCATGGTCGAAGGGAGGTAGGGACATGGTAGGAATTTGATAGCAACCAGTTGAGCTCGGAGCCACACCGTGACTGTGGCTTTGCAGGTGATCAGCTTAGATTCGTATAGGTATGTGCGATTGACAGATGTCATATACTGCGGAAAAGGCACAAGCAGAGTCAACTTTCAGGAAGCTTCCTAGAAAATTGCTCATCAACCTCCACATTGACACCCTCCCGCAGTGCTTGTGTGCAGGGCAATTTGGTTACACTCCTAGAGACAGCAGGAATGAAACGGAGCAAATTCCATGTGACCAAGCAGACTTTCACCACCACATCTCACTCACACACCCAACTCCATCACTACACAATACGGACTAAAGAATTGGAGAAACCTACTACTTTGCATTCTGATTTTGCTGAGTCTCATGCTCTACCAAGTGGCAGAGAAATAGAAACGCAACAACGAAAAAAAGCAAAGCGCCAGTCAGAGAAGGATCTCCTGACGACACAAGCTGGTAAGTGCAATGTAGGGTTTTGGACCGATGGTTGACAGTATGTTCCCAAGAGATGTTCGTTCACTTGACAGATCCAATTTGTTTCTCATTTATCTTTTTGATTTACTTATCCTGTTCATCTGCGTTGACATTTCGTGCCTGTTAGCTACAGTATAAAGAGACTCGTACTATGTAGAGATAGAGGGACTTCCTTCCCTACATCAATACAGACCACAATGTCTGGATAATTGTGTAGCATGTCTAAAGGAAAGTCTCTTGTGTCTATGTTGCAAGTGTTACTACTTCACCTCGGAGTCACATATTTTTATCCTCTCTAACACTGGTCTAAAACTCTAAACACACATCCTCCCTCGATACCTCCCTCAACAATTTGCGAACTGATCCCTTGCATAGAAAAGAGGTGAGTATCATGTCAAAATTTCCTGAAACACAGAATGCTCAATACAACCTCCACCGAGCTACTTGAGCTCGAGCGGCTTCCCTACCCCATAGCCTGACAGCCAAGCCTGGTGCTGAAGCTGTCGAGAGTTCCCCACTGTCAAAAATGACTCCCGTCAGAAGTCACCCCCCAATCCCGACTGAGAACCCAGCCGATGCTGCCCGAAAGTACAGCGATGTCATGTGAGTAAGCACCAGAAGTGCAAGTCCGGTGCCCAAAGGTGCAACCATAGACGAGCCTGGCTCGAGATTAGTCTCGCCAGTGTATCCCGGGGTGTTCAGGCTCCTGGAGAGCTACAAAAACAGTACTGTTAGAGCATCGGTACTGGCTCACAGTGTACAGATAGAACTACCTGAAAATACCAGGAATAATGCCCCTTCACCCTTGCCTATGAGTGAGACAGAGGTAGAGCCAAATGACCTGCAGTTGTGGACCATGGTGGTGCAAAAGAAATCACGTGAAAGGCACACCGGAGGTAGTCAACTACAGCCTGAACTTGAGTGAACAGTTCAAGAAGCTGAGAGAAATCTGACCCCTGATGAAAGGGAAAGAATTAGGAGGAGATCGATATCTGTGCAGAGGTACTCACATGCGGACACTTCTTCAGAACCTGAAAGCCACCCCAGAGATATGAAGGGAAAGGGTATTGACCCCAGGAATTGGGGGGCACTGAGCCTGAGTGGTGAGGAGGGGAACCCCGAAGCACAATGTGCTGCACTGGCATCTTGGAAAATGGCCCAGAGGCTTAGCCAAAGCGACAGTGACGAACCTGGACCCTCAGGGAATAAGCCAGTGAACTCGGTGTCACCCGCTGGCAGGGTCAATACAAAGTCAACCAGGAAGAATGGTGCTTCTAAGAAAAAGAAGGAGAGGTCTCACCAGAAAGCAAAGGTGATGAAAACTGCCACCTACTCCTCCGGAATAACCCCAAACCTGATAAGGAAAATAGTGGAGAGGGTTGCTCGATGGGATGACAAGCGTTGCGAACAGCAAAGGATGCCAAAAGTGATGGAACCTGTTAAACAAATTGATCTGAAAAGTTATATCGGGTTGACATTGAAATGCCTGGAAAAGGGTGACAGACATCCTGACAGACGTAAGGGGAAGAAACATTGATCCAGGCGAAACCCTCGTCACAAGAGCAGCTCAGATTCCACAGGGACTATGCCTGATTCGAGCAGCAGCTCAGACGACACCTTGTCCCCTGAATCCAAGGATTCAAACGATACACATTTGATGAGTGGCAGCTCACCTTCGGATGATAGCAGCTCATCATCAAATAGTGATGATGGTTCCTCTACCACTAGTAGCTCAACAAACTCTGATTCATCAGATGGGAGTAGGCACCACAGGCAAGGGAGATCCTGAAAGCATAAACGGGGACACCATAATGCAAAAAGACAGTCGAAGTTGAGACGAAAGACGATGTTGAAACCAATTCCACCGAATAAGTACAATGGGTCGGATGACACACATTCGTACCACCATTTTGTCACTGAAGGAATGGTGTACGTTGAGGATGGCTGAGTGGCCCCAAAGAAATGCACTTTCATGCTGTCACATTATCTGATGGGCAAGGCATACAAGTTCTATGTGCACAAAGTATCTGGAGACCCCTATAAATGGAGACTGTCAGATTTCTTTACGGAGCTATTTAACTATTGCTTCCCTATCAATTTCTGCCTACAGCAGAGAGAGAAGCTACAGGTGTGCTACCAGAATTCTAAAACTGTAAAAAATTACGTGTACAAGTTGAATGAGCTCTGGAACATGATAGGGGAAACAGATGAATGTGCTAAAGTCCATAAACTCTGGTCGTGTCTTCGCAAAGAACTCCAGCGAGACTTGTGGAGAGAAAAGCTAAACCTGGAGATCTCTTCACTGAAGAGAGTGATAGCGAGTGCAGAGGTTCTTGAGATTGCTCAGTCCATTATGGGAGATTATATTCCGAAGTCCCAAAGATGACAAAGTAAGAAGTGAGCCATGGCCAGCACTGCCGCTTCTCCAGAGGGACCTGAGTCCTCCAAGCATGAATGGAGACATCACTGGAGAAAACGTAGGGATTATGAGCTGCGAAAGGAGGCGGCATCAACAGACACTTGTCAGTCTCAGGGAAAGCATGACAGACGTTCAGACAAGTGTGAGCACGACATGCCTAAGCTCAGTAAAGACGAGCAGGAGCGGCACAAGGCTGAGGGTCTGTGTTACATCTGTCATAAACCAGGGCACTTCTCCCACAATTGTCTGACAAGACACACCATATCATCGTTAAGCAAGCCCCCTGGGGTTGCAAGCTTTGGGATAGATGTCAATTTTGGTGATGTAGAATGTCAATGGCAACTAGCCAAATCGTTGAATGATGACACCGAAGTGACTGCAAACTTCATTCACCCAATAGGACCTACCTGTGAAGTACAGGTTTACCCTCGGAGTGACCAGGCTTCAAGACCGGGTGACAGGGGCTAAGTCCGAGTGGCCAAAATCGAGGCCAGGAGACAGGGGCCAAGTCCGGTTGGACCGGAGTTGAGGCCGGAGGTTAGGGGCTAAGTCCAGAGGACCGGACTTAAGGCCGGGAGTGCGGGAACAAAACCGGTAGCGTGGGAAACCGACCGGTCTTGGGTGCGCACAGGGGGGAAGCTGGTCCGGGGTTGGATCTACCTCCCTTGGTCTCAGCTTATGTGCTGTACCCTTATGCAAGCCGGGGAGAGGTCCGGGACAGGGGTCGGGGATAGCTTAAGGCTCGGCCTTAGCTATAGAGTAGTCTCGGGGTGTGGTACAGGAGTTGAGGGTAATACTTAATTGATATTCTGACTGAGGGTGCTATGAAGTATGTACAGGGGTTAAATACATGAGGCCAGTCCGGGATAATGAACATAGAGCCAGACTTGTGAATAAGCTATTAGTGAGATGATTAGCAAGACGAGGATAGCCACAGTGGCTATGCAGAGGCTAATAGCCAAAGTCCGGGTGACCGGCATAACCAGGGTCGGACACAGGATTGTACAGTAAGCAAAGTCTGATGAACGGGCTAGACTAAATATAGTACAAACAAAGGGAAACAGACCGGAGTTATGTCCGGGTGACCTGGACATAGACCTGGGAGGACCGGGGTGGAGCAGTGCAAGGCCGAGAGGCCGAAATGGACCGGAGATAGGGGTAAAACACCGGACTTGAGTTATGCAGGCCGGAGTTGAGTTATCTAGGGCTGGGACTGGGTTTTCTAGGCTGGACCAGGACCGGAGTTGACCGGAGATAGGGGCTAGGGGTCCGGACTGGACTGGGAACGAGTCCAAGAGTCATGGATATGACAGTATCCCCCTCTTAGGAACCGAACCCTTGAGGTTCCATAGGGAAATATGCTCAGAGGGTTATGCAGTGAGGTCCCATGACTAGGAGTGAGTCTGAGTGCACACACAGTGCCAAGGGTGAGCCTGAGGGCTGGGAGACAGGCCAGCGATGACCGGAGGTCCAGTAGTTCAGACCGGAATGGGACAAGCCGGGTTTGTAGGCAAGGGTCAAGTCCAAGGACTGTTCTGGGAACCCGAGGCCAGGGAAGCGACAACAAGAGGGCCGGAGACCAGTCTAGGAGGCTGCCAGACAGTTCAGCAGGCCGGGACAAGGCAAAGCCGAGTCTGGAAGTGACTAGACCAGCTGTACAGGGGTTTCTGGAGACAGCTGAAAGCTGAGGCCGATGTCTCAGAGGGCCGGAGTTGCACTTCGGAGCTGGGTTAAGGCAAACCGAAGGCTGGGAATAACCAGGTAAGGCCTAGGGGTGTGCTTCAGGGCCAGGTCAGGGAAACTGGAGACCGAAGATGTACAGGGGACCGGTAATGTCCAACTAATGTACCAGGAGTGTGCCACTAGGGCCAGAGGTGTGCTTCGAAGCCGGTTCAGGGCAACATGGAGACCGAGAGGGTCGGAGAGGTCCAGAGATGACCAAAAGATGGTCCAGGGGTGTACCAGGTGCTGCTGAGTGACAGTGGAATGACACAAAGGCTAGGTGGGTGCCAGGAAGGCCGGAAAACCGGTCTAGGAATGCACCAGTTGGACTGGGACTGTACTGCAGGGATACGGAGGGTCATGAGAAGTGCCGAGAAGGCCGGGTTTAGGTCCAAGGTCTGCTCCAGGGGGTCATGGGGTCTGAAAGTGTATATCTACAGAAAAAGAAAACGGATAACAGAAAACCAAGAAAACATATAACAAGGGAACAGGAAACCGAAGCCAGAGACAGGGGTCAAAGCCGAAGGCTGAGACCGAGGGTGGCTCAGGCCGGTGGTGGCCAAAGCTGGAGACCGAGACCGAGAGCAGCTGAAGCCTGTTGTGCTAAAGCGAGTGGTCTGGCGAAAACAGCAAGACCGAAGACCGGTCAAGGGAACAGAAGGCCTGGAAGGCCGGGAACCGGTCTGAGGGTCAGAGAGGACCGGAAGGGGCAGCTGGAGACCGGTCTAATGGTCAGGGAGGGTTAGAAAAGCCAGGTAGGGACCAGTCGGGAGCCAGTAAGGGCTAGAAAGGCTATGGGAGACCAGTCTTGACCTGGGTGGGGCTGTAAGGCCGGAAACCCAAAGGGAGACTGGTCTGGAGCTGGGTTGGGCCAGAGTGGCTGACTGGAGGCTGGTCTGAAGGTGTCAGAGGGGTTTGGGGTAGTCGGAGATGATCTGAGGTGCTATCCAGCTAGCAGGCTGACAATGGGAGGCCAAAACAGTGTAGGCCAGTGGGCTAACACTGAGACCGGGGTAACCAGGGGTAGCAAGATGCAAACCCGAGGCCGGAAGTGGCAAGGCCAGGTGCTGAGCACCTTGGAAACAGGCTGGACGGGCTTCTGGAGGTCATCGAGGGACTAGGGGCTGTCTACAACAGCTAGAGTTTGGTCTGGACAAGGACCAGAGGACCTAGCATATCTAGGCATGAACTGGGGACCAGCAGGTCATAAGACCGGTTCAATGAAGGCCTAGAGATGTCAATAGGAGGTGAGTCCAGGTGTTGAGTCCGGTTTAGGGGTGTCCAGAGTTGGTTGGAGGTGGGTCTTCCGGTGGCAAGAAGCCCGAGGGCCAAAAGTCATTGGAGGACCGGTTCAGGGGGTCTGGAGACCGGGTGAGGCCTAGGGGTTGTCCAGCCGAAAGGCTGAGAACAGGAGGCCGAGGCCAGTGAGACCGGTGAACACACAATCACTGAGGCCAAGGACTACTGAGATAGTGAGACTGGAGTACCAACACAAATGTCAGGGGCTGGGAGCAACCCAGGGCAGGTGGTTCAGGAGTGTTTCAGTATGCAAGGACCGGGCCAAGGAACTGGGAACTGGTGTGCAGGGACCGAGCAGGGTTGTGCTGAGGGCACCAGAGAGGTAGCAGACAGGGGTTTGGAAGAGAGTAGGTCACTAGCGAGGTCCCTTATCCCCCTCTTAGGGTAGACTTCCCAAGTCTACAGGGGTATGAGGTATGGGCTAGGACCATGGAGTGGAGTACTGGACGGGTAGTAGGAGCACTACCACCGGAGTTGTAAGTCCGAGTACTGAGAATGCCAAGACCAGCTTAACAGGTGTTAAGACCAGTTTGGGGAAGCTTTTTCAAGGCCGGAAAAGCGTTAAAACTGGAGATACAAGGCCGGCAGAGCAGGCCGGACTGGTATGGGGATAGTAAGGAGTGTCGGAGTCACAGGTGAGGGTATGAAGGCTGGAACCAGAGCCCGAGAGGAAACCGAAGGCCGGTGAAGACCGGCAGGCCAAAAGACAACCGGTAAGACCGGAGTCGGGAGAGTGGGTAGGACTGGAGTTCCAGAGTCGATGGTGGGGTGACAGTGGCAATGGTTTAGGGGAAGGTGAGGGGTTAGCTGGTACCCGAAGGGGCCTCGCAAACATACAAGTTCCGGGGCGAGTGGGTGAGCTGGGAAACAGACCGGCAGAGTCGGGGGTTTGTCAGATGGGCTGAAGCCCGGGGTGTCTTGCAAGCAAATTCATGCTCCAAGGCGGGGTTGACGTCAGGGGGGTTAGCAAACTTTAGTATTAGGTGGGGATAGGTGACTGCACTACACTCGGCCACCAATGGGTGCCAATTGAGTGGGCTAGTCGGTTCCCTACAACCAAGATACTTCAGTTCCTAACGAGTTGACAAGGCCGGTTAAACAGGGGTTCAGAGACCGAGAGAGAACCAAGGCCGGGTCCACCAAGGACTGGAAAGAGGTGCTAGGTCAAGACCATAGCACTGGGGTGGAGGACAGGGGTAGTTCCGGGAGGAGGGAGAGGCCCGAAGGCCAAATGAGTGACAGAGGAGTAGCATAGAGCTACCCAAGGGGTATCAAAGGCCGAGGGAGGCCGGAGACCGGCCAAAAGAAGGAAGTCCGGAGTGAGCAAGACCAGTCAGGGGCCATGAGGAGGCCTGGAGACGAACACCGGAAAAGAGAAAGAAAGCCGGAGTCAGCAAGACCGGTCAGGGGCTCTAGGGAAATCCAGAGATAACAGGCCGCACAAGGGCTGACAAGGCCTAGCGCAGGAGGGAAGACCGGAACTCAGGAGACCGGTCATAAAGGAGTCCGCAGGTGGAAAAAGCGGACACAAATAGGGGGACCGGAGTTAGCAAGTCCGGTCCAAGGCTACAAAGCCAGGTTGAGGCTGAGGGACTGGCAGGATGAGCCAGGGCCACAAGGGGACCGGAGCTGGCAAGTCCAGACCAGGGCTGTAAAGCTGGGTGAAACCAAAGGCCTGGCAGGACAAGCCAGGGGGGACTGCTAAGGGGAACAGAGTGGTGCACTAATTGATTTGTCTCTACCGAGACCACCAGTTTGGCTTCTGGTGTACCAGAGTGCCAACTTGTTGACCCAGTTAGGATCCTGGGGTAGACTCTAATTGTTTTGTCTCAACTGAGACTACCGGTTTTGGCTTCCGGAGTACAAAGCTACCAACTTGTTAACCCGGTTAGGATCCCGGGGTGGACAGAGGACAGGGAAAGGACTGGAAGTGAGGTCAGGGACCGGGATAGGGGCCGGAGGACCGGCAGACCGGTCCTAGACCGAAAATCGGGGGTCAGGAGCAAGTCCAAAGGGCTAGCATGCCCAGGGGGTGCCTCTAAGTGAAAAGTGAGGCCAGAAAAGAGGTCAGGACCGGGCTAAGGGCCAGAGGGCTGGCAGACCAGTCCTAGACTGAAACAGAGGTGTCATGCGCTAGCTAAGACCACTGGAGCTGAGGCCTGGTACAAGTCCAAAGGACAAGCACCATCCTGAGGCCGAGGTGACTAGTGTAGCACCGGGAAAATGGACAGGAGACCCAGGAGGGGTCTGTGAGGAACAGAAAGGTCTGAGGGGAGCCAGGACTGGTCCAAAACCTAGTAATGGGTCCAGACAAGTCCGGGTGAGGTGGCTGAATCAAACCGGGGCCGAGAGGGCCAGTAACAAAGGGCAGGAGGCCGAGAGAAGTGGCAAAGCGGCTTCAGACAAGTCCGGGTGAGTGTGGACAAGTGAAACCAAGGCCAGACAGGCTGGTAACAGACAGTTTGGAGACCGGAAAGGGGGTCCATGGCTCCAAGGCCGGTGTAGTGAAGGCCGAGGGTGGAGACCGGACCCAAAAACCACTGAAGCCGAGTGCCAATGGGGAACAGGGAAGGCATTGAGGGCCGGGACTGGCCAAGTCCGGGCCTGGGGGTTGCACCGGAGGTGCACAGAGGTCCGAAGACCAATATCAGGGAGTCAGGAGGTCAAATGAGTGATGAGATCCCAGTGTTCAGTACAGTAGAACTGGACGAAGACAGCTGGGCTGGAGTGCTGGGATGACTGAGGTAAGGACTGTGGTGAAGGCCAGGGTGACCAGCCAGAGGTCAGAGACAGCTCGGGGGAGCTAACAGAAGTGAGTCCAGTTGATGAGGCCGGCTCAGGGGCAAGTCCGGAGGGTAACTCCGACTTGGAAGTGGGCTCAGGCAAGAACCCAGGTTGGTGGTGAGTCTGGATGGTGAGTCCAACTCAGGGGTTGACATGGCCGGTCCGGAGTCAGGAGAAAATGAGTGGCAGGCAGGGCTCAGGAGTGAGGGAATGGATGCATTAAGTTTTGACTACTAAGGACATAGTGTCAGGGGTAATGCAACCCGGGGGTGTGCAGAGTGCCAAGGGGTGCTGGGTTACCCCTCTGCTTTAGCAGAGATCTCCGGGTTGGGCCCTGGAGTCAGAGGAGAGGTATCCCGATGAGTCCTGATGGGCAGGGTCATGGGTAGGGGCTCCAGAGCAGGACCTAGACATGATGCAATGGCTTGCACAAGTGTGAGTCAGAATATACTGTGAAGTATGGGTTTACCCTCGGAGTGACCGGGCTTCAAGACCGGGTGACAGGGGCTAAGTCCGAGTGGCCAAAATCAAGGCCGGGAGACAGGGGCCAAGTCCGGTTGGACCGGAGTTGAGGCCGGAGGTTAGGGGCTAAGTCCGGAGGACCGGACTTAAGGCCGGGAGTGCGGGAACAAAACTGGTAGCGTGGGAAACCGACCGGTCTTGGGTGCGCACAGGGGGGAAGCCGGTCCGGGGTTGGATCTACCTCCCTTGGTCTCAGCTTATGTGCTGTACCCTTATGCAAGCCGGGGAGAGGTCCGGGACAGGGGTCGGGGATAGCTTAAGGCTCGGCCTTAGCTATAGAGTAGTCTCGGGGTGTAGTACAGGAGTTGAGGGTAATACTTAATTGATATTCTGACTGAGGGTGCTACGAAGTATGTACAGGGGTTAAATACATGAGGCCAGTCCGGGATAATGAACATAGAGCCGGACTTGTGAATAAGCTATTAGTGAGATGATTAGCAAGACGAGGATAGCCACAGTGGCTATGCAGAGGCTAATAGCCAAAGTCCGGGTGACCGGCATAACCGGGGTCGGACACAGGATTGTACAGTAAGCAAAGTCTGATGAATGGGCTAGACTAAATATAGTACAAACAAAGGGAAACAGACCGGAGTTATGTCCGGGTGACCCGGACATAGACCTGGGAGGACTGGGGTGGAGCAGTGCAAGGCTGAGAGGCCGAAATGGACCGGAGATAGGGGTAAAACACCGGACTTGAGTTATGCAGGCCAGAGTTGAGTTATCTAGGGCTGGGACTGGGTTTTCTAGGCTGGACCAGGACCGGAGTTGACCGGAGATAGGGGCTAGGGGTCCGGACTGGACTGGGAACGAGTCCGAGAGTCATGGATATGACACTACCATCTCTGACGAAGATGATGATGTACCGGACCTGGAGAGTATCTGGAGTGACGACGATAGTGAGGATGCTGGAAATAGAGTCACAACTGATGATGATGACTTACCAGAAGGGATGCGAGTTCATGTCTACTCTTGTAGCCAATTTCTGGGTCACCGCTCCACAGGTCCCACATTCGGGTACCCCCTGGAAGAGTGGGCTATCGAACAGCTATCAGGGATATGCTACCCAGGTGATGACCAAAACTCACTGAGCATGTTCATGGACACTAGGTTCTTGGTCTATGAAATAGGGGATGGACTACATATGATCATTGACAGCGAAAGGGACATCTTGGGTCCTGCAGACGCCATCACTGTCAAGACCCATCTGCTGAGGAACCCAGCATTCCAATTGGACTCTTGGTACTGGTTCAGAAAGGGTGAGAAGGCTGGAATGACGAAGTTTGACCTACGTCAGATGGACAGAGCCCAAACATGGCAAGCCGCACCTATGGGGCGCCTGATCGAGGAGGCCATAGAGACCAGACTGAAGATGTATAGTTTCCTGGTGCTCGAAGGAGAAAACCAGGATCATTTTGCATGTATTGCTAAGGACAAATCGACTTACGAAGTCTATGACTACCACATGGCTTTGTGCTTCGAGCTCCCAGCATATAAGTTGGGATTGCAGGAATTTGACGTCACACATTGGCATGTGAGAAGATTATTCCACGTGTGTGCAGATCTTACTAGGTCTGATCCCACCGAGGACTGCGACCTGGGGTTAGCGCATCTGTTTGAAAGGGATGATGATGATTTGAAAGGTGAATGGTGTGAACCTGGAAACATACCGTGTAACATGCTTCATCTGCATAGCAACGCCATTAAATCCAGCGATCGATTGACCCTACAATGCAATGCCACAATTGCAAAGGACTTCACCCATAAGGTTCCAAAGCCTTTAGTCGTGGTGGTGCATGTCAATGGCCAACCTGCTCGTGCCCTGATCGACACCAGATCACTGGCTGACTTCATGTCAGTGGCACTCACTGAACAACTGAATGTAAAGAAAATACCTCTAGAGAAGCCACTTACCATCCAGCTGGCTGTCCAAGGCTCGCGATCCAGGGTGAACTTCGGAACTAAAGTACACTTCCAGTACCAGGGGATAGATTGTGAATGTCACTTCGATGTGATGAACATATAGAACTACGATCTGATATTAGGGACACCGTTTCTCTATCAACACCAGGTATTGGTAGGGTTGCACTCACCACATGTAGTGATTGGCAGTAAAACACCAATGGAGATGTGGGGACCTCAGGTTTCAGTCCTGGAGTCTTGAGCAACCGAAGTATACCAAGATAGCATTGAGAGAGCACGGCACTACCTCCAGGAATTGTCAAAACCACTATGTTTGTTGGTTGGCTCAACAGCCTTACCCCCATTCCACACGATCAACCACGAAATCCCTCTGATTGACAAGAAAAAGATATATCCCTGGAGACCATCTAAATGCCCAGATGCATTGCGACTGCTCTGGACTGAGAAGAAAAATACCTACCTAAAAACAGGCTGATGGGAGCTCACCGCTGCCCACAATATGTGCCCTATGTTGCTGATCCCCAAGGCGGGAGACCCTCCTCGACTACGAGTCGTGGTCGACTTGAGGGAGCGGAACAAGAATACCCGAAAATTATCATCCCCAATGCCCGACATGGACGGCATCCTGCAGCATGTGGCCCAAAAACCATACTGATCAATAATAGATGGGGCTGATGCATATGAACAAATACAAGTGATCCCAGAGCATGTTGAGCGCACTGCGGTGATGACTCCTGATGGGAATATGGTCAGCCTTGTCATGCAACAGGGAGATTGTAATGCTCTGGCGACCTACTGTCAAGTACGAGGGTTGTCCGGGTTGAGACCGGACCGGAGACCGAAGCGGGCGCGAGGCCGAGGGATCGGAGTCAGGGGTAAAGACGAAGGTACAGATGAGTGGACTGGTTGGACTTAGCGACTGAAGGTACAGCGCTATTCCCTTGCATGGATCTCAGTCCGAGTCCGAGGCCGAGGCGGGGTTATCAGGAGATACTTAGTTGATTTCAGACTAAGGAGTACAGGCCGAGTAACTACGAGTTTATATACCAGAAGTAACTATAGTACGGAGACCGGTAATGCCGGTCTCGCAAAGATTGCTAAGATGATTGGTAAGGCAAGTATTAGTAATGCATGACTAAGGTAACGGAGACCGGGACAGGTAGACCGGGGACAGGACCGGGGACAGGACTTAACCAAAATGACAGACACTGCAAAGCAGTGTCTATCGCGCTAGACCAACTGGAGACACGGGACAAGCGAGGCCGAGGCCGGACTGAATGAGTGCGAGGCCGAGTCCGGCCGGAGTCGAGGCACGACTATGACAGTATCCCCCTCTTAGGGGTCGAACCCATGAGACCCCTGCGAGAGTGGTGGGCTGAGTCCGAAAGTTGGCTGAGTTCGAAAAAATGATACTTGTGGCCCGCTAAGCCCTTTGCGTCTTTCTTTCTCATCCTAACCATCATGTCCGATTCGAGACCGATCGTCACCGCCGATAACAACAACGAAGGCCGAGTCGTCGTCGACTGGGCCCAAGTCCCTGACGACGACATCAGGTACGACACTGATGACGAAGAGGAGGTGATGAGGGCGAAGGCGAAGGAGAGGAAAAGGTGAAAGGCGGCTGAGCAAGCCCGGCTTGAAGCCGAGAGGGTGGCTAGGGAGAAGGCCGAGGCCGAGAGGGTAGCGCGGGAGGCCGAGGAGCAAAAGGCTCGCGAGGAGGAGGCGAGACGCAAGGCGGAGGAAGAGAAGGAGGCCGAACGAAGGCGTAAGGCCGAGGCCGACAAGGGTGATGAGGCCGGGGGAGAGGTGAAGAAGGTGGTTATGGACCCTGGGTGAGTGATTTTTCAACCTTATACGTACTCCTCCTAACGACCCTTTTAGTTGTACCCGCTGCGCCCAGGCCAACATCGTCTGCGAATTCGTCGTAGACGGCAACAAGAAGCGCGTGGCCTGTGTGCGCTGCAACCTATCGAAAGGCAAGTGCCGCTGGCCCGGGGATGGAAAGGACGCTGAGGCCAGTCCCAAGGCCGTCAAGGGCAAGAAGAGGAAGGTTGACGAGGAGAATGCCGAAGCCGGGCCCAGCAACCAGAAACGGGTGAAGACGAGTACGAGGCCGACCGAAATCTTGGACCTCGACGAGTCTGAGGCCGGCAGGAGTAGGCCGAGGGAGGCCGGCGCGGACAAGTACTCGGGCTTGGAGGACAAGCTCGAGCGATTGATCGAGGCCGCGGGGCTGATTGCCAACAACCTGGCCAGCCTCTTCGAGCTGCACGAGACCGCCGTCGAGAACTCGGGCTGCATTGCCGATGCGCTCGAGTCGATACTCGACGAATCCTACGGCTTCGGGATGGCGGTATCCCCTTCGGACTCAGGCTCGTCTGAGCTCGACTCTGACGAGTTGCGCGAGGAAGTAGAGTGGTTGAAGAACCACGGTGAGGATGAAGAGGAGGAGTCCGGCGGGGAGGATGAAACTATGGCCGAGGCCGAGTAGCCCGTAGCGTAGGATCTTGTAGACTTCTGCGAATGTCATGTGTCCGGCGTCCGGTGTCCAGTTCTCTATAGTACAGTAAGAGAAAACAAGAAAGAGAAAACAAAGTAAGTAAGGGATCACAAGGAACACTAGATAACGATAGAAACAGAAACAGAGACTGAGGCCGGTTGAGACCGGTCCTCATTGGTATGGGCCGGGTTTACCGGGGTAGTGAGAATGGAATTCTTGTACGAGTTCAGATGCGTTGTCCAGCTCTGTAGCGAGTACCCAAGTGGTCTCTTCATCGGTCCCCTCGTAGCCGGTCCACCGGACTAAGTACTGAAGCCAACACCGGCGACGCCGGTCGACCTTAGAGTTGAGGATCTCTGCTACCTTGAACTCTAGGTCACCATCAACTTCGACTGGTGGGGGTGGTGGTTGAGTCCGGTTCGGGATGGTATTAGGGACGGCCGGTTCGAGTTGGGAGACGTGGAAGACCGGATGTACTGCGCGCATTGAGTCCGGCAGGCGCAGTGTGAACGAGTGGGTACCGGCCTGAGCTATGACCGGGTACGGTCCAAGATTTTTTTCCGAGAGCTTCTTGGAAGGCCGGGTAGACCGGAAGTACTTGGCTTTGACATATACTTGGTCGCCGACTTTGAAGTCCGGAGCCGGCATACGTTTAGCATCGGCCGGTCCTTGGTAGCGCTGCTGTGCTGAGGTCATTTCTTCCCGTAGGTATTGATGCAGTGAGTCTAAGTCGACTGCATAGTCACGAGCCCGAGCGGAGGTGAGATCGCGCTCCGGGTACACCAAGATGTTAGGGTGATAGCCCTTATTAGCGAAGAAGGGTGAAACACCGGTAGTAGCGCTAGGGGCATTGTTGTAGGCGAACTCGGCCAAAGGTAGTAGGTCGGCCCAATTATCCTGCTGGTAGTTGCAGTATACTCGGAGGTATTGCTCAAGAGTTTGGTTAGTCCGCTCGGTCTGGCCATCACCTTCGGGGTAGTAGCCCGAGGTGAAATGTAAGTGCATATCTAGGGCTTTACCGAGTGACCGGAAGAAGTGGGAGACGAACTCCGAGCCTCGGTCTGAGGTTACATGGGCCGGTACTCTGTGTTTCGAAAAGACATGGAGTAGGAATAACTTGGCGAGTTCTGGGGCTGTGATAGTGTCGTGGGTGGGGATGAATATGGCCTGCTTGGAAAGCCGGTCAACTACTACGAGGATGGCCGTGAAGCCGGTTGAGGCCGGGAGCTGCTCGATGAAATCCATAGAGATGGAATTCCACGGTTTCTCCGGCACCGGAAGCTGCTTGAGGAGGCCGTAAGGCCGATGGCGGGGAACCTTAGCCCGAGCACAGGCCGTGCAAGACCGGACATAGTCTTTGACGAATGTCCTGAGGCCGGGCCAGGTATACTCACGCCGGATAAGTTCTAAAGTGCGGTTTTGGCCGAAGTGACCGGACAGGGGGTGGTCATGCTTGAGGCGCAAGACCCTAAGGCGGAGGTCATTTGAGTCCGGCACGTAGATTCTTCCATCAAGACGAAGGAAGCCGGTGTCGTCTAGTGACCACCGGGGATCAGACATGTCGGAGAGACGGATTTGTGAGACCGGGTCGTCCGGCAGTGCGGTCAGGATATCATTATGGAGTTTCTCTATATCCATCAGTGCGACTGCTCGTAAGACCGGGTATTCGAGGTAGGTTGCGCGAAGGGAGACCGCTAGTTGCTCCTGGGTGAAGACCGGTCTCAGGTTCTGCGGGTTCACTCGGGCATAGCCGCTATCCCCCTCTTTGGGGTAGACGTCCCATCGTCTAGTTAGGGCATCAGGCTTAGCCCCGAGTTTACCGGGCCTGAATCTGATGATCATATTGAATTGCGAAAGGAATTCTGACCAGCGAGCTTGGTGGCAGGTGAGTACTTTGGAGGTAGAGAAGTACTCGAGATTCTTGTGGTCGGTAACAACGTCGACCGGTGAGGCCGAGCCCTCAAGGTAATGGCGCCAGGTCCGGAATGCTTCAAAGATTGCAAGCAGTTCCTTATCGTGGGTATCATAATTCAACTCCGGGGCCGTCAGAGTCCGGGAGTAGAAAGCGACCGGATGTATTTGGCCGTCGCCGCAGGTGATAGAGAGGATGCCGGCGATGGCATAGTCCGAAGCATCGGTCTCGACGGTGATAGGGACCCCGGGGATGAAATGAGTTAAGACCGGCGCGGTGGTGAAGGCGGCCTTGAGGTTGTTGAATGACCGGCGGCACTCCTCGGAGAAGTTCCAAGGAGCCCCCTTGCGGGTAAGCCGAGTCAGCGGTACGACGATGTCCGAGTAATTAAAGATAAACCGGCGGTAAAAGTTGGCGAAGCCGAGGAAGGATTGTATGTCTTTGACCTTGCGAGGCTTGGGCCAATCGCAGATGGTCTGGACCTTTTCCTTCGACATCGTGAGGCCGGCAGGGGAAAGGTGGAATCCGAGGTATTCGACCGAGTCCGAGTGGAACTCGCATTTCTCCGGCTTCGCATAAAGGCCGTGAAGCCGAAGCCGGTGGAGGACTTCTCAGACATGCTGCTTGTGAGACTCCTTATCTCCAGAGTAGATTAAGATGTCATCTAAGTAGACGACTACGCAGACATCCAACATATCCACGAAGATGGTATTCACGAAGCGTTGGAAGGCGGCCGGGGCATTGGTGAGGCCGAAGGGCATTACTAACCACTCGTAGGATCCATACCGAGTCCGGAATGCGGTCTTCCATTCATCGCCCGGGGCAATCCGGACGAGATGATAGGCATGCCGAAGATCAATTTTAGTATAGATCTTGGCTCGGCTTGGTGAATCCAAGAGGTCGGAGATGAGCGGGAGTGGGTAGCGATCCTTCTTAGTGATTTTGTTGAGGCCGCGGAAGTCTACACAAAGCCGGAGGGAGCCGTCCTTCTTTTTGACAAAGAGGACCGGTGCAGCATAAGGGGAGGAAGTAGGCCGAATGAATCTGGTAGTGAGGTTTTCATCGATGAATGTCCGGAGAGCTTGGAGCTCAACCGGGGACAGCGAGTAGATGGTGCCGAGGGGCGGGGTTGTTCCTTCTTCGAGCTCTATCTTCAGATCATATTCCCGGTGTGGTGGGAGTGCCGAGGCCTTGGCCTTGCTGAATACATCAGCGAAGTCGTGGTACTCTTCCGGTACATTGGGTAAGGCCGGAGGAGGGGAGGCCGAGGCCGATCGGGCTTGAGCTGAGTCCGAGGGGCGGAGCTGAAGTTGGAATTGGACGGACCCTTCTAGTTTGCAGGCGCGCACAAAAGCGGCTGCATTGATTAGGGAAACCAGAGGGGCCTTCAGAGGGGGGCGAGCCGGGGAGTCGGAGACCGGTACAGATGGCGCAAGGCCGGGTTGGTCGCTAGGACCGGAGTCAGGGAGGCCGGTGGGAACCGGGCTTACAGGGGGTGTCGACGGGGTTGGCATTCCTTGTGCAGGAGTCCGGAATGTTAGACTGCTCAGTACCCAGTCAATCAACGGATTGTAGCGGGTGAGCCAGTCATGTCCGAGAACTATCTTACACTCGGAATCCAATGGGGCTAAAAACAGGGTTACCGGGGTGACATCGCCGGACGCGAAGCGAATGTTGACATCTACTGCTTGGGTTATGGTGAAGGTGGACGTTCCATCGAAAAGCCGGAGTCGGATTGGTGAGACCGAGTAAGGGGTGAACGAGTGTTGATTAACAAACTGATTATCTATAAAACAATGGGTGGAACCGGAGTCCACTAAAGTACGAAGCCGAGGTATTTCTGGGTTTTCTAATGTGACATACGGGGTTAAAGAATTCGGGCTGGAAAGAGCGGACACGTTGAGACGAGCCTCCAAGTTTGCACAACCGGAGTCAACGCAGCTCCCAGATTGTGCGGAGTCCTGGGAGCCGCTACCTATTTTTTTGTCTCGGGGGTAGTACCCGAGCCCGAGGCCGGTGCGGCCTCGGTGGTAGCCGCAGCACGAGCCTTGGCCTTTCCGGTCTTCTTGGGGCATTTGTCAGCGAATTGACCGGACCCTCCACAGAACATGCAGAGGTTTCCGTCTATGCGATGCTTGCGTTCCTCGGGGGTAAGCTTTCCATCTTTGCCGAGTTTGCTAGGCTCGGGCTTGGACAAATTGCTGTTACTATTGTTGTTGCCCGGCTTCGATGAAGCCGGCTTGGGGGTAGAAACGGGGTTGTTATTGTTGCCGGTCTTGGTCTTTTCTTGACCAGTCTTGGACTGGTTATTGTTGGAACCTCCGGACTTGTTGTTGCTGGAGTTGGACGAGCTTTGGTGCTTACTCGCCCGCTGGACTTCTTCCTTGCGCTCCCAATAGCGCGCATCTATCTCCTGGGCGAGATGACGGAGCTCGTGTAGAGTCCGCGGTTTACCAACTCGACAGACTTCGTCCTTAATTCAGTCTGGGAGACCGGAATAGAAATGATGGCGCAGCGCACCGTCACCGTAGCCTCGGACTTGCGAAGCAAGCCGATTAAAGTCAACTACGTACTTATTAATGCGCTGACTTTCCTTCATATGTAGATGGTCAAGCTGACTCTCGGCGTCAGCGACCGGGTCATGGGGGCCGAAGGTGGTTTGCAGCTCTAGGACGAACTCCCGCCAGGAGTCCATCCAGAGAGGCCGGTCATCGGGGTCATCGAGCCCAAGTAAGTCCGGCTCAAACCACTCTAAGGCCATGCCTTTGAGGTACGACTGGGCGAAGATGACCTTGGCACGGTCGGTCCTAAAAGCCCGGGGACGGTCTTGGAAATTGAGTTCGCACTGGATGAAGAAAGCGCGAAGTTTCTTTGGGTCGGTGCCGTCAAAGGTGTCGGGCTCGCGTAACTTGGTCCTGCTTGAGGACTCAGGACTAGTACGGGTATTGCGAGCCAACAGCTTGATGGCCTTCGCGAGACTGTCGAAGACCGCGACCGCGGGTTCGGTGTCCAGATCTGGGAAGTCCGGATCGTCTTCCGGATCATTATCTTCCGGGTTATCATCACCGGGACCATTATCACTGGGGTCATCATCGTCTGGGTTGTTGTCATCATCGTCGCCTGGCCCATCATCGCCGTGGTCACCCTCGGGGATGGGAGCAGTGGGACGACGTGGGGTGGGGGTGTTAGATGTGCGGGCTGAGAAGCCCCTGAAAGGACTAACGGGACCTGGAGAGCGCCTAGTGGTGCCCAAAGCAGCTAGTGCTGTTTCGCGGCGAGCCCCACTGGCTGAAGCGGAGTCGGGATTAGTGGCAGAGCGGCCACGGGGAGGTTGGAAACGAGTCTTGGTTGCCATGATGGTTTAGATCCACACAAGTGGCGAGTCTGAAATACTGTCAAGTACGAGGGTTGTCCGGGTTGAGACCGGACCGGAGACCGAAGCGGGCGCGAGGCCGAGGGATCGGAGTCAGGGGTAAAGACGAAGGTACAGATGAGTGGACTGGTTGGACTTAGCGACTGAAGGTACAGCGCTATTCCCTTGCATGGATCTCAGTCCGAGTCTGAGGCCGAGGCGGGGTTATCAGGAGATACTTAGTTGATTTCAGACTAAGGAGTACAGGCCGAGTAACTACGAGTTTATATACCAGAAGTAACTATAGTACGGAGACCGGTAATGCCGGTCTCGCAAAGATTGCTAAGATGATTGGTAAGGCAAGTATTAGTAATGCATGACTAAGGTAACGGAGACCGGGACAGGTAGACCGGGGACAGGACCGGGGACAGGACTTAACCAAAATGACAGACACTGCAAAGCAGTGTCTATCGCGCTAGACCAACTGGAGACACGGGACAAGCGAGGCCGAGGCCGGACTGAATGAGTGCGAGGCCGAGTCCGGCCGGAGTCGAGGCACGACTATGACACCTACCAAGCACTCATGAACCATATCTTTGGGGAATACATTGGGACTTTCATGGATGTCTATCTCGACGACATTATTATCTACTCTGACACCCTAGAGGATCATGTATGCCATGTTAAATCAGTGCTTCAGGTCCTTACTTGGGAGAAACTGTACCTGAGCGAGAAGAAGTTGTGATTCCTGTGTGATGAGGTTAAAATCCTTGGGCACATTGTCACTGACGAAGGGATTAAAATGGATCCCGAGAAAGTCGATCAGATCTGAAACTGGAAGGTCCCAACCAATTGAACCCTGTGCAAGGGTTTTATCGGGTCAGTGGGATACCTCACGGATGATATCTACAAGGTGCACATACCTTTGGGTGTTCTAGCAGAAGCTAGCGCAGAGACCCATCCATTCTGCTGGACATACACCAAACAACGAGCATTTGACACTGTGAAACAGTACGTCGAGGCATGCGCACCTCATTGTCAGGTACCTTTGAACTATGAAATGGGGCACAACCCCATATGGGTGATGACCGATGCTTGCGGGAATGGTATTGGCAGTGTAGTCACACAAGGACCAGACTGGAAATCTTCCAAAGTGGCTGTGTTCTATTCAGCGAAAATGTCGTCAGCACAGTGAATTTACCCTGTTCATGAGCAAGAATTGCTCGCAGGCATGGAAATGATGCTGAGGCATAAGGACATCCTGCAGGGGGTCCATTTCACTTGGGTAACCAATCACAAAAGTTTAACGTACCTATTGGACCAAAAGGATCTCTCTGGGAGACAAGCACACTGGTTGGAGAAGCTAGTGGAGTTCGACTTCAATATAAAGTACATACCGGGTGAGGACAACATCCTCCTGGATGCCCTATCCTGGATGTATGAGTTTGACGCTCCTGGGACGATCCATGCTCCAAGTGAATACCTACATCACGATGTGGATGTCAGCGAATCGGCATCTCCGGACCACACTGGAAATATGATCACCGCACCTGTCTACATCGGGATTGAAGTGCTTGTGATAACCCCTAGCGGAAGGGGACCATCAGTAGATCAGCAGTCCAGGCAAGGCTCAACGGATGCACCTGTGGGGGGGTCATCATCGTCATCCTCCAGTGCACCCAGGCTAACAATCCAAATTAAACCGCCTAGAAAGGCGCAGGCCCAGCCTGATAACACAGCATGAATCAGTGAACTGACGGGGCAATCTTGTCCCCACCGGCCCCTACCTCCTCCTGCGGAAACGGGACGCCCTGAGATGGGCTTGGAATTTGCGAGTCGCATGAAGAGTTGTTTCATTCTCCTGGGCCCAGGTGAACGAAAGAAGGGGGGAAAGGGTACAGACATACCCACCTTACCTGAGAATGACCATGCCACATCTGCATTGCAGGGCCATGAGCCGAGTATATGCGTGACAAACATGGACCAACACACTACTATTCCAGATAGTGCGGATAAGGACCCAGTGACACACATACCATTGGTAGTATATCCAGGAAATGGGGGTTTACTGGAAGCAGCCAAAAATAAATACAACCAGGACCCATTCTTTAAACAGATCCTGAGTGACCTGAAAGCATTTAAGAACTTCAACATCACATCAGATGGATTCATTAAATTGAAACTACCAGACTGTACAGTGTTCTGTGTACCAGACATCGAGGTAAAAGGAAAACGACTTCGTGAAACCATAATCGATCAAGTGCACTCTATTCTCGCCCACTTGGGCGCAAAGAAAACAGTTTCATACATTTGAGAGTTCCTATGGTGGGATACCATGGTGAAGGATATCACCGAGTTCTGTGTGTCCTGCTGAACCTGCCAACGCAGCAAACCTCCAATGCACAAACTGTTTGGATTGCTCAACCTGCTACCCATACCTTCTTGACCATGGGAAGCGATTGGGGTCGACTTCGTGGGCCCACTACCCGAATCCAAAGACTGCAATGGAAAGTATGATTCGATCATGGTGATCATCGACTTGTTAACATCTATGGTGCACCTTGTACCAAGTAAAACAACGTACACTGCTCATGAGGTTGTGGAATTGATGTTTGCTGAAGTATACAAATATCATGGTTTGCCCAGAGTGATTGTCAGCGACTGCAATGTCCTGTTCACAAGCCTATTTTGGACCCACCTTAATGGCTTGATTGGAATCTGTCATATCCATGACTCTCGGACTCAGACTCAGTCCAGTCTGGACCCCTAGCCCCTATCTCTGGTCAAGTCAGGTCCTGGTCCAGCCTAGAAAACCCAATCCTGGCCCTAGATAACTCAACTCTGGCCTGCATAACTCAAGTCCGGTGTTTTACCCCTATCTCTGGTCCGTTTCGGCCTCCCAGCCTTGTGCTGCCCCACCCCGGTCCTCCTAGGTCTATGTCCAGGTCACCTGGACATAACTCTGGTCTGTTTCCCTTTGTTTGTACTATATTTAGTCTAGCCCATTCATCTGACTTTGCTTACTGTACAAATCCTGTGTCTGACCCTGGTATGCTGGTCACCTGGACTTTGGCTATTAGCCTCGGCACAGCCACTATGGCTATCCACTCTCTTGCTAATCTTCTTGCTAATAGCTTATTAACAAGTCCGGCTCTATGTTTGTTATCCTGGACCGGCCTCATGTATTTAACCCCTGTACATACTTCATAGCACCCTCAGTCAGAATATCAACTAAGTATTACCCTCAACTCCATACTACCCCTTGAGACTACTCTATAGCTAAGGCCAAGCCTTAAGCTATCCCTGGCCCCTGTCCTGGACCTCTCCCCGGCTTGCATAAGGGTACAGCACATAAGCTGAGACCAAGGGAGGTAGATCCAACCCTGGACTGGCTTCCCCCTGTGCGCACTCCAACACCGGTGAGTTTCCCATGCTACCGGTCTTGTTCCTGTGCTCCTGGCCTTAACTCCGGTACTCCGGACTTAGCCCCTGACCTCCAGCCTTAACTCCGGTCCCACTGGACTTGGCCCCTGTCTCCTGGCCTTGATTCTGGCCACTCGGACTTAGCCCCTGTCACCCGGTCTTGAAGCCTGGTCACCTGAGGGTAAACCCGTACTTCACAGAATCAAACAAAAGATGTCCAGCACTTACCATCCAGAAATGGACGGAGCTACTGAACGCACTAACCAGACCATTGGGCAAATGCTCTGATGTTGCATCAGTGATAACCAAAAAGATTGGGTGGCACGACTACCTGCCATCGAGTTCGCTATCAATAGCATGACATCTGAGTTGACAGGCTACGCACCGTTTTTCCTGAATACAGGACGGATGCCAAGAAAGATGATATAGGACGCACCTACAAGGGAAGAGTACCCGAGTGTCAGGGCCTTCACCAATAAGATGAAACTGACAATCATGGATGCTCACGATGCGATAATGAAGTCACATGTAAAGCAGATGATCAGCGCTAATAAAAAGCGCCGAGATTGCCTGTTTGTCAAAGGGGATCTTGTCTATGTATCTACAAAGAACATTAGTCTTCCAAAGGGGACGTCCTGGAAGCTCGTCCCAAAGTTCATGGGACCTTACTGAATATTAGAAGATTTCAGGAACTATTCCTTCTGGATTGAACTCCCTGATAACCTGAAGTGGAGGGGAGTGCACGACGTGTTCCACTCATCCCTGCTAAGGATCCACATCCCAAATGACGATCGAAAATTCCCAGGGTGACAGGATGACCAGATTCCTGAATTTGGAGGAAGCAACTGCAAATGGGCCATAGATCATATAGTCCAGCACCATGGGAGTCATGCTGATGTGACGTTTGAGGTACAGTGGACAGCAGGGGATCGGACCTGGCTCCTGTACAAAGACATCACTCATTTGAAAGTGTTAAGTGATTATTTCGAGGCGATCAGAGTTGATGGAATAGATAACTTGAGGGATGCAGGTGATGGGGACACGTCAGACAATGATCCCCAGGTTTTCATTGGATACTTGGCACTGCATTCATGTGGAAGCCATAAATATTGCCCACACTTAAGACGAAATGGTCAGTCTCTCAGAATGACTCCATCGCTGTGCCCAACCTGCTGCAATACTCGCCCCAAGCCCTCTTCATGCATTCCCTGCCACCGCTCCACATGCACTATTCCTTGATGACCTCCCAAACAGTCTGTGTATGGCTGCCCCTTGAGCCAATACCCACTGACAGAGCCAAAACCTGGGCACCATGCACATCGCAATAAGCCTCCTACTCCTAACGCCCCTAACAAAAAATGTCCTCACCAAACTCGACCATCCTCTTGGCGCAAAGGGCGAGGAGAACGGAGTAACATCACCGAAAGGGACCTAGAACCTATTAAGCATTTGATCGTGGAAGTCATTAGCAATTTACAAAACTTATTGTTCAGGAACTGTCCCCCACCTGCTCATACCAGACCACACTTCATGTCCACCGCACGAAAAGTAAAGAACATTGAGCAACAAAGTACTGACCTCTTCCTGGTCCACAACCCTGACGAAGAAGGACAGGGAGATGAGTGCGTGGTGATTCACAGGGAACAGGTTAAGACGTACTTTGAGTATGACCGCTCACTTCAATGCAAACACAAGGTCGCCCTAGACACCCCTGCGGGTTATCATTTGTTCAGGGAAGCGCATAGCTGCGAAGCGAAATCTAAGGCGAGGTTTGCTTACTATGAAGTTGATGACAGTGGGAACATAGTTGTGGTGGCTGAGGGACCATCCCCAACCAGACAGGAAGTGCTGGGGAACGATGCAGACCTACACAGCCAAGAGGAGGTCATGGGTGGACAGATGCTTAGTAGCGGTCAGATGGACACCATCAATGCCCTCCTGTGGGATACCACCGAGCGAGTAAAGAAGCAACAGCAGAGGGCTCACCAGGGTTATATCGACCACCAAGAACGACGAGATAGCTGAAGGCGAGAGACGGAACCTTATGGTAATTCCCTTCCCCACGAAACTCATCTCCCTCACATCTCCCAATCCTCAAGGCCTAACCGGAGGTCAGGCAAGTCAAACGCCATCACTGTGAAGTACGGGTTTACCCTTGGGTGACTGGGCTTCAAGACTGGGTGACAGGGGCTAAGTCCAAGTGGCCAGAATCAAGGCCAGGAGACAGGGGCCAAGTCCGGTGGGACTGGAGTTAAGGCTGGAGGTCAGGGGCTAAGTCCAGAGTACCGGAGTTAAGGCCGGGAGCATGGGAACAAGACCGGTAGCATGGGAAACTCACCGGTGTTGGAGTGTGCACAGGGGGAAGCCAGTCCAGGGTTGGATCTACCTCCCTTGGTCTCAGCTTATGTGCTGTACCCTTATGCAAGCTGGGGAGAGGTCCGGGACAGGGGCCAGGGATAGCTTAAGGCTTGGCCTTAGCTATAGAGTAGTCTTGAGGGGTAGTATGGAGTTGAGGGTAATACTTAGTTGATATTCTGACTGAGGGTGCTACGAAGTATGTACAGGGGTTAAATACATGAGGCCAGTCCAGGATAACAAACATAGAGCCAGACTTGTTAATAAGCTATTAGCAAGAAGATTAGCAAGAGAGTGGATAGCCATAGTGGTTGTGCCAAGGCTAATAGCCAAAGTCCAGGTGACCAGCATACCAGGGTCAGACACAGGATTTGTACAGTAAGCAAAGTCAGATGAATGGGCTAGACTAAATATAGTACAAACAAAGGGAAACAGACCAGAGTTATGTCCAGGTGACCTGGACATAGACCTAGGAGGACCGGGGTGGGGCAGCGCAAGGCTGGGAGGCCAAAACAGACCGGAGATAGGGGTAAAACACCGGACTTGAGTTATGCAGGCCAGAGTTGAGTTATCTAGGCCAGGATTGGGTTTTCTAGGCTGGACCAGGACCAGACTTGACCGGAGATAGGGGCTAGGGGTCCGGACTGGACTGAGTCCAAGTCTGAGAGTCATGGATATGACAGTATCCCCCTCTTAGGAACCAAACCCTTGAGGTTCCATAGGGAAATATGCTCAGAGGGTTATGCAGTGAGGTCACATGACTCAGAGTGAGTCCGAGTGCACACACAGTGCCAAGGGAGAGCCTGAGGGCCAGGAAACAGGGTAGTGATGACCAGAGGTCCAGTAGTTCAGACCAGAATGGCATAAGCTGGGTTTGGGGTCAAGGGTCAAGTCTGAGGAGTGTTCCAGGAACCCGAGACCGGAGAAGCAACAACAAGGAGGGTCGGAGACCGGTCTAGGAGGCTGCCAGATGGTTCCGCAGGCTGGGACAGGGCAAAGCCGAGTCTGGGAGTGACTAGACCAGCTGGACAGGGGTTTCCAGAGATAGTGAAAGCTGAGGCTGATGTCTCAGAGGGCCAGAGTTGCACTTTGGAGCTGGGTTAAGGCAAACCGAAGGCTGGGAACAACCAGGTAAGGCCTAGGGGTGTGCTTCAGGGCCAGGTCAGGGAAAGCTGGAGACCGAAGATGTGCAGGGGACCAGTAATGTCCAACTAATGTACCAGGAGTGTGCCACTAGGGCCAGAGGTGTGCTTCAAAGCCAGTTCAGGGCAACATGGAGGCTGAGAGGGTCCAGAGAGGTCCGGAGATGACCATAAGATGGTCCAGGGGTGTACCAGGTGCTGTTGAGTGACAACAGAATGACATAGGTGGGTGCCAGGAAGGCCGGAAAACCGGTCTAGGAATGCACCAGTTGGACTGGGACTGCACTGCAGAGGGTCATGAGACATGCCAAGAAGGCTGGGTTGGGTCCAAGGTCTGCTCCAGGGGGTCACAGGGTCAGAGAGTGTGTATCTACAGAAAAAGAAAATGGATAACAGACAACCAAGAAAACATATAACAAGGAAACAGGAAACCGAGACAGTGACAGGGGTCAAAGCCGAAGGCTGAGACCGAGGGTGGCTCAGGCCAGGGGTGGCAAAAGCCAGAGACCGAGACTGGGAGTGGTGGAGCCAGTTGTGCTAAAGTGACTGGTCTGGGGAAAATAGCAAGACTGAAGACCAGTCAAGGGGACAGAAGGCCGGGAAGGCTGGGAACCGGTCTGAGGGCCAGAGAGGACCAGAAGGGGCAACCGGAGACCGGTCTAATGGTCAGGGGGGCTTAGAAAAGCCAGGTGGGGTCTAGTCGGGAGCCAGTGAGGACTGAAAGGGTTAGAAAGGCTATGGGAGACCAGTCTTGACCTGGATGGGGCTGTAAGGCCAGAAATCCAAAGGGAGACCAGTCTGGAGTTGGGCAGGGCCAGAGTGGATGGCTGGAGGCCGGTCTGAAGGTGTCAGAGGGGCTTGGGGTAGTCAGAGATGACCTGAGGTGCCATCCAGCTGGTGGGCTGACAACCAGAGGCCAAAACAGTGTAGGCCGGCAGGCTAACACTGAGACTGGGGTAACCAGGGGTAGCAAGGTGTAATCCCGAGGCCAGAAGTGGCAAGCCCAAGTGCCGAGCACCTTGGAACAGGCCAGATGGCCTCCGGAGGCTGGCAAGGGATTGGGGAGGCTGTCTAGGACAGCAAGAGTTGAGTTTGCATGAGGACCAGAGGACCTGACATAGCCAGGAATGAACCAGGGACCAGCAGGTCATAAGACCGGTTCAATGAAGGCCCAGGGATGTCGGCAGGAGGGGAGTCCGGGTGTTGAGTCCGGTTTAGGGGTGTCTGGAGTTGCTTGGGAGTGGGTTTTCCGGTGGCAAGAAGCCCAAGGGCCAAAAGCCACTGGAGGACCAGTTCAGGGGGTCTGGAGACTGGGTGAGGCCTAGGGGTTGTCCAGCCAAAAGGCTGACAACAGGAGGCTGAGACCGGTGAGACCGGTGAACACACAACCACCAAGGCCAAGGACTACCGAGACAGTGAGACCAGAGTACCAACACAAATGTCAGGGGCTGGGAGCAACCCATGGCAGGTGGTTCAGGAGTGCTTCAGTATGCAAGGACTGGGCCAAGGAACTGGGAACTGGTGTTCAGGGACCGAGTGGGGTTGTGCTGAGGGCACCAGAGAGGTAGCAGACAGGAGTTTGGAAGAGAGTAGGTCACTAGCGAGGTCCCTTATCCCCCTCTTAGGGTAGACTTCCCAAGTCTACAGGGGTACAAGGTGTGGGCTAGGACCACCGAGAGGAGTACTGGACAGGTAGTAGGAGCACTACCACTGGAGTTGCAAGTCTGAGTACTGAGAATGCTGAGACCAGCTTAACAGGTGTTAAGACCAGTTTCGGGAAGCTTTTTCAAGGCCAGAAAAGCTTTAAAACCGGAGATACAAGGCTGGCAGAGCAGGCCGGACTGGTACAGGGATAGTAAGGAGTGTTGGAGTCAAAGGTGAGGGTATGGAGGCCGGAACCAGAGCCTGAGAGGAAACCAGAAGGCCAGTGAAGATCGGCAGGCCAAAAGACAACCAGTAAGACTGGAGTCAGGAGAGTGGGTAGGACCAGAGTTCCAGAGTCGATGGTGGGGTGACAGTAGCAATGGTTAGGGGAAGGTGAGGGGTCAGCTGGTACCCGAAGGGGCCTCACGAACATACAAGTTCCAGGGCGAGTGGGTGAGCTGGGAAACAGACCGGTGTAGGAAAAGTCCAAGTAGCTGTGTAACATGAGCTAGATGGCTTAGATAACAACAATAAAAAATGAAGGGAATGAATTGTTCGTCCCAAGGGATTCTGGACTGTCGGGACTAGAAGGAGAGACCCAGTGCTTTGTAGCAGTAGTGTTTCATGACATGCACAGCGTGGCCCACAGAGTAGTACTGGCGATGCGAGCGGTGCAAGCAGTATACGTAGTTCGTGTGCGGCGGAATGCGAGATGTGCGGTGTAGACAAAGTGGAAAAGAAACTTGTGGTGACCTTCTGAGTGCCAAAAGGTATCATTCTGTACCTAAGTACAAGGCTTTATAGTCCAGGCAAACCCGGAACCTAAGTAAGACAGGATACAGTAAGGGAAAGCCGTGCAACAGCACGTGCAAACAAGACTGGCCGAACAGAGGCCGAGGGTATAACTACAGGCACTAAAGAAATAGAGACTGTGATAAGAAAAAGAGTCCGAGGAAAAACAATGACCGGAGCACAGCGGCCATGGGTATAGCCCCATGCGAGTGGGAGCGAGGGCATGGGAAGGTAGCGTGTGAACAATGGTGAACGTGAGATGGGAGCGGACATAACAGTAGTCACAGAATGGTTAATGATAGGGGCTTATGCGTCCAGGGAATGTGGATTCCTCACACCTGTGGGGGACTTAGATGCTGACCATCCCCGGTCAGCCACGTGGCGTGGAGGACATGAATAGCTTGCCGCATGGTGATGGCAACGGTGTGGTGCCGAGGGTTTGAGAATACTGGAGAGTTCCATGTAGAAGCGAAGGAAGCATAGAGCCAAGGGATGCGAGAAGGCCGTTGAATACCGCGTATAGGTGTCTGGACCGATGACATAAGTGCCTCATGGCCGCTGAGTATATAATTGTTAGTGCATGGCTCAAACCTTCACATTGATTTGATTCTTTCCTCCCATCATCAACCCCTTCTATCACTCTCATCATGTCTGCTAGCCGTGCCCCCCATCTCTCCCAACTCGTACATGCGGCCACCCCTGACCCGGTCGAAGTGGAGAAGGCCGACCTGCGACAGCAAATCGCAGCCGCATCAGCTATCCTCGTGGCTGAAGCAAGGTGTTTCCCCAAGGATCACGAAGGAATGCAAGAGGAGAAGACAATGTGGCTGCGACGCTGGGAGGAGAAGATGGTGAGATGAACGTGTGTCAGCAGTATGGTAGCGTGGAGGCTGATCGCATTCGTTTCTAGGCTATGCTTATGCCGTTGGTCGAGCGCGGGAAGGAGCTCGGTGTCATGGTAAGGGTGGACGCAGCAGAAGCGCCTATACTGGCCAAAGTGGACAATGTCTATGAGTGGTGGACGGCGGAGGAGGCCAAAGTGCGTGCAAGGACCAAGCAGGACGTCCTGATGGGGGATGAGAACGCGCAGGAGACCGGAGGGCCGGGTGCAAGCGTCGCAGTGCCTGTGGTGACAGAGAAGATGTTGCACGTAGAGGTGGTGTCCCGTCCGGTGCGGAAGGTAAGTGCGCGGTTGGAAGGTTGTGGTAATGATTGACACCGGAGTCCAAAGCGATCACGGCAGACTGTCGCAGAGAGCGAAGACGAGGACGAGCCTGAGATCGTCATTCCTCCCAGCTCGATCCTCCACAAGGTCCTGTGCACGTGGTGCATGGTGAAGAAGACAGCCTGCATCGGACCCATTGGGCAGATGTGCGATGGCTGTGCATGAATGAAGCAGGGGTGCAAGAAGTCGACGAAGGCCGCAGGAAAGAAGGCACAGGCAGGTGCTTCAGTTGGTAAGTAACGACCCCACTTCAGGAGGTGTGAAGTTAACGGCAAGCAGCGCGGGCCTCGAAGACCGCGAAGGCGAGCTCGTCCAAGAGAGTTGTAGATGATGATGACGATGACGACAAAGTAGAGGTGGTCGAAAGCCACACGTGTGCAAAGGGAAAAGCAGCAGTGCGTAGCCAGCTCAATGCCAAGGTCATGGCCGACCTGTCGCAGTTGCTGAGGCTGCGGAGTCGCAGGCCACATACCTTTGCCTGCAGGTGCGCATCGATCAACTTGCCGAAGCTCTGGAGAAGATTGGGGTGGAATAAGAATGTTTATAGTTAATTCAGATTTATTGTACCGTCCCATCCACATGTCAGCACATACTGCGCTAAATGTACCGCTTTGCTTGCTTCTGTGCGAAGTTGTGAACGACTGGACATGCTTGAAGATGAGCCGTGGGGAAATGTGGCTGCAGTGAGATATGGTGTGTGGGGTACCACCCGACTTGTCTTCTTCGTGCGACTTTCGACTTCTCTCAGCGGTATGTCCTCATGAAACAATCTTGATGGTAGGATGTGACAGATTCTTGAAGAGGAAGCGAAGGGACTGTTTATTGGGTAGCTGGGGTGGTCTTTGTGTATCAATTGTAAGGAGACAGAAGGAGAATTGAAAGAAAAATAAATCAAGGGGTGCACGCTGACTGTGCAATCGAAGAGGAAATGCGCGGGGTGGTTGCAAAGATCCGCAGTATAGGGCAGCTGAGGACAGCATCAGCGAGACTAGTAAGAGAGAAAGGAGAGACGTTGTTTTGGCTATATACTTATTCGGTGTTTTGTTATTTTTCTGGATGGTTTTGGACTTTTTGTAAGTGGTTTTTATGTTTTTTGAGCGAGGACTAGCTATCAGTAGAATCACCAGATGAAACCTGGGGTGGAATAGAGGTCTCCGGACGAAACCCGGGGTAAAACAGATAAAAGGAAACGAACTATGTCTGATATTGGGCGGATCAAGTGGTATGCTGGTCACCCCTGTGGGGGACTTTGAACGCTGACTGTCCCCAGTCAGCATGGGAGGAGGAACGAGTGTAGTAGAAGAAGCCGCGGGGAGGCGGGCGAGGCTGCGGAAAGAGGTATGGGTATCGTGGGAGAAGAGGGTATGGGGGAATAGCGCAATGGACAAACTGTGGGTACTGGAAAGGACAGATAGTCAGCTGTCCGCGGAGAGAGCCTCCACATTATCATCAGTGGGGTCATCCTCAGCCTCTTCAAGAAGGTGGTCTAGTTCTTCATCATCTAGCCCAGTAATGCGAGTCACAGTTGCGTGGGTTTGAGACCACGGGTGGTAGGGAAGTAAGCGGAATGCAGCGAAGCGGAGTTTGGAGATGGAGCCATCCAACTCAGCCAGCAGGTATGACCCCCCAGTGGTCCGACGAAGGACGACCATGGGACCGGTGTACCGCGGCTTCGTCTTCCGGTTCAGCTCTTTCTCTATGCAGGAGTTGCGAACAAGCATGAGGTTGCCGGGAGTGAAGTTATGGTCTTTAATGCGATGCTGAAAGGCAGCTTCGAACTGCTGGATAGACTGGAAGCATGCGCGGAGGACATTGCCGTGGACCTGGTCTAGGTCATCCTGACGCTTCTGTAGCTGGCGCACATGCCAAGCAATCAGTTCTGTGGTAGTCAGCGGCATTGCATCATCACAGGATAGGGGCAAGAGGAAGGTAGCCTCAGCGAGATCAAATGGAAACAGCGGCTCGACACCATGTACCATGAAGTAAGGGGATAAACCCATAGACTTCAGAATGGTGACCCGCTCGGCCCAGAAGACGGAGTGCACAACGGTGTGCCAGCGGCAATCATCGTTTTCGCAGCTCTTCATGATAGCCTCACGAACATCATAGTGGCGACGCTCTACAATGCTGTTAGCCTGAGAGTTGTAAGGAGAGATACGGATGTGACAGATATGATATTGCATGGCTAGGGCATCTAATGCTTGGACGAATGCGGGACTGTTGTTGGTGACAATCTCAGTGAGCAGACCCCAGCGGCATAGGATATCCTCGAAGATGAAGGACACGAGTGCGGTACTATTTTCTGCGCGCAACATGTGCCATTTGGGATATGAGGTGAGCATGCAATGAGCCTGTACTATGTAGCGGTAGCTGCCAGCTTTGGGCATCAGCATCATGTCAATGTGAGCTTTATGAAACAGGCCCCCCATCATGGGCACAGTGGGGGGAATATGAAGCTTCTGCGTCTGGTGGATCTGGCATTCATGACAAGTGCGGACATACCACTTCACATCCTCGACAAGAAGAGGCCACCAGAAGCGAAGGAGAAGGCGTGTGCGGACCGTGAAGACTCCCTTGTGTCTGAGGTCATCATGCGCTTCTTTGATGAGACAATACCACTTGGATTTGTCGACGACTAGCTGGTGCCGTCCATGCGGTTCTCTACGCCATAGATTTCCATCTAGGAGGAAGAAGTGGCTAGCCGAGTTGAAGAAAGATGAGTACTGTGCATCAGTAAGGTCAGGTGGTCGCTCGCGGGTCACGAGGAATGCGCGGATCATTTCTATCTTTGCTTCGCATGCCCAAGCTTTCGCGGACCATGGAATAGCAGGGTCGTCTGAGGTATTGGAAGGGTTATTAGCATCAGCAGTCACAGAGAATGTGAGATAGAAGGATGCAGGTGGCGGGAGGCTCGCCCGATGGTAAGCAGGTGGCAGTAGGGAGTGGTGATCTTGACTGGAAAGTGACATAAGAGGCAGGCGGTCATTGACAACCTGTGTAGAGAAAGAGTAGAAATGGTCTAGCCAATCCTCATGGACGTCGTCCTCGGGCAGGTCGAGCTCTGACCACGGACAGCGGGATAAGCCATCAGGGCCGGCATGCCTGTCCACGGGAACGTGGACAAGTTTGAACGAGAAAAGGAGGACACCAGTGATCCAGTGATTGATCATTGCGTTAGGCTGCAGATCTGGGTTATTTATCATGCCCTTAATATACTTCGCATCTACCTCCACAGTGAAGTTAGTGAGACTGAAGATGTATATGTGTACCGTGCGCAACGCATGGAAGAGACCGTACAACTCAAGCTTAGCCTGAGAGTAGCGGCTTTCCACTTCATTGAGGGTGATGGATCCGAAGCAACTTGGGTACTGTCTGCCATCTTCGCCAAGCTGGTAGAGGATGTAGCCAACTGTGATGACCGATGTGTCAACTGCTAAAATTACTTCATGACTGCACTCATAGTCAATCCTTCGGAGTGTGGGGGACTTTACAATTTCGTCCTTGAGTCATTGCATGGCAGTGTGTTGTGGTTTGTCCCATGTGAATGGTACATCTTTCTGCGTGAGCGCGACTAGTGGCCATGCAATCTTGGCAAAATCTTTGATGAAGATGCATAGCACTCCGCAGACACTGAGGAAACCACGGACCTGTGTCAGGTTGCGGCACTCAGGCCAGTCACGGATCTTCTGCACTTTGCTTTCTTCAGGAATGCGACCTTCAAAGGTGCACTTGTGGCCAACGATCACAGCGGATGGAGCGGCTAGCACGAACTTCTTTGCCGAGATGGTGGCTCCGACATTCTGCAAATGCTGAAGGATATGGTTAACAACTATACAGTGATTCCAGATAAATTTCCGAATCCCCGGATTCTCCAGGATAGTCTCATAGGAGCCGTCTGCGCACTGATAGCAGGTGGTCTCGGATTTTACGGGGACGTCATCTATGAAGGGCAAGGTATGATGCAGGATCTCATCCTGGAGAACAAATGCAGTATCTCCCTGGTATACCTGTACCGCATTCACATGACCTTGTGGCAGAGTAGTAAGCCAATGTGGTCCAAGGGGGGTACCGAAGGTGGTGAGGTCACGGGAATTGACGTGGAGTGCATGCTGGTCATACCCGGAGTAGAGGTCCATCATCGCATACACTGCATATCCAGCAAAGGATTCTGCGAGATGTTCTACAAAGGGCAGAATGGATGCATCGTGGATGGTCACTGCATTCAGGGGCTGTAAGTCATGCACAAGGTGAAGAGACTTTCCGTCTTTCTGTACTATGCAGAACCAGCAGGAGCGGTAAGCCGCTGTAGAAGGTTCATACATGCCGGACTTGATGCGATCTTTAATCATGTCTATGACCTGGGCATGTATCACATTCAGGATAGGGATGTTGCATTGGACCCAAGGCATGTGCAGAATCGTAGGAATCTTTACTGGCGGAAAATACTGTTCGTCTAGGTGTCCGTGCTCTGTAATGTCCCAAGTGAATGCGAGCTCATGGACTGAAACGAGCCAGGTTATGAGTTTAAGCTCTTCTGGCCAAAGCCAATCTGCAGGATCAAGGTCAAGTTCCACGGCCCATTCGGCAGTGAAGCGGATGCCTGGAGCGAAGTCTGGTGGATGGGTCGGAAGTGGTTGGAGACCAGCGAGCGGGTCATCAGGCAGGCTGTGCACGATGCGGTATTCTTCCGCCATCGGGGCAGGTACCGTCTGAACCTTCTTGGCAACTGGCTTGTAAATGAGGGTGCGAACTGTGGGATCTAGTTGATAAATGCTGCCAAATGCAGCTATAGCAGAGGGGTTTAGTATTGTCTGAGTGGAAGAGAGGAAAGCGAAAACAGGCGAGGGTATTCCGGTGGGTATGTTCCGCGGTACGGGTGCCGCGGGCGAAGAGAAGTTTGTCGAAGTAAAGGCTAATGATGAGACTGTAGGACTGAGGAACGGATAACAGCAGCTAAATAGGAAACAGGACGTTTTAGTAGGCTCTCCCCAACCGTTTGGTGGATCATCGATATTCAAAAACCCCATTTGACTATACTTTGGTGGCTATGGCAGTGCTTGCCGCACTTGCAGCGTGGACAGCCCTCGCGCCATGGGCGCGTGGGCAAGGTGTACTTGCGGCCGTCGTTCGGGTCTCGGAGAGTGATCTGCTGTCTGCCGTCGGGATAATCATTTGTTACTGCACTCATAAGGCAAATGAACGGACGTCCAAGGAGCATGTTGAAGTTGGCATGTTCAATTACTTGAACCTGTAGCATGACTGGCCCAGCACCGAAGTCGAGTTTCAGGTTCTCTAGTACGCCTACAGTAGTGTCTTTAGACATGTTAGCAGACGTCATAGTCATGAGATGATTGCAGTGCAATGGAAGCCCGATCTTTTCCCAAATGCGCCTGGGCATGGCGACGATTTCCGAACCGGAATCTAGTATGCAGTTGATGGTGACATCGGTCCCAGGGACCTTGGCTTCGATGCAGTGGAGCGGCAGAGTGTGGTGAGCTATGATGGAGCCGTCATCACCACGGATAATGCGGTCTCCGTATTCGCACACGGTTCTTTGAGGATCGTGGCCGGTCAGTTCATTCACTTGTACTCCTTCATCGTCGCTACGAACTACCTCAATCTCATTTGTGGTGACGCATTTCGCCATGGTGATGTCTCTGAACTGTTTGCGAAACTCTGGGGCTACTGCAAATAATTCTTTGACTGGCATGGCAACGCTGGTTTTGAGTACACGCTCGACGATACGCTTGGGCGCAGCTTTGTCTTCGAGAGGGAATGAGTAATGGTACTGGTTTTGATTGCGAGCTGCTGGGTACGGCGTCTGTGATGGAACAATTGCCGTGGGAACGGGGTCCTTGTGCGTGGGCGTTGGAGCCGGATTAGTCGGAGGAACATATGGTTTCGTAGCGGTAGATGTTGGTGCAGGTGTGGAGCGCTCGGATGCCTGGCAAGTGGCACGCGAACTTTGAACACCAGGGGAAATGATTTCCTCTTCAACAGTGGCTGCGCGCAGGTCGACTTGTGGAGGGTTGGCAGGATGTGCCGCGGGTCGAGCTGTGATTTCAACTCCGTCGAAGCAGGCTTTCTTTCCACGGGGAATGACTGCTCCCTTGTTACCTTTATCTGCTTGGTAGGTAGCCCAAGCTTGAGTGACATATGCTTGGAAGTCAGGGTCGGCTAAGTCTGCGACAGGTTCATCGGCGTCTTGGACGGTGTTTAAGAAGGCAGAAGGCTGGATTTCCAACTGCACGTCAATTTTGGGATGAGCAACACAGAAGAGGTTAGCAGTGCCTTGCGCGGAGCAGCAGGAGTCGCAGCATGCGTGCTGGCCTGGTCTCTGTCAGCCATGACACGGTCAACAGCCTCTCTCAGTGAGTTACATTCAGGGAAACGTGGGATTCGGCTTCCGTCCACCAGATAGAGACGGTTGTCTGTACCTCTCGTGATCTTACTGGTGCAGATATAAACTTCAACAAGCGCGCACATCCTTGTCCAGTGGTTGGGGTCTGCACAGAAACCGCAACCGGGTCTGCATTGCTGTGGCAGAGGCTGCATCTGGAAGTTGTATTCCTGTTTAACAACAGTACTGGCAGGTGGCACCTGCGGCATGTAAGCCGACGAGGGAGGTCCAGCTGGCGAGGCCACAGTACCCATCATCGGTACCGCACTACGAAGAGCGGATCCTGTCAGAAGGAACTTGGCGGCTTTGACGACTTCTGCGAGCGGGTATGGATCGTCAGGGTGGAGGTCAGTGCAGACTATGGAGAGTCAATGACAAATACGGTCTGCGATGGCCCTCGGGAAGCCATTCAGGAACATGGAATCCCATTCTGTCTCTGCAATCTTTTTAGTTTTAATGAGCAGGGCAGAAATCTTAGCGAATTTTCGCTGGTATTCTCCGAGGTCATCCTGGTTCCGCATAGGCTTGGACTGATATTCTTCGACGAGGTACTGCAAGTCTGCACAGCAGTAGCGGTCGTCACCCTCGCAGCCAGGGTACAAACCCTTAACAGCTACTATGAAGGCATCCCAGTCATCAGCCGCAGGAGCAGCTTCTGGAAGCATTTGCCAGACCTCGGCTCCTTCGAGGTCAGCGTAGCAGATTGCGGCTTTTATCTTGCCACGGTCATCAAGAGCAGCGAGAGTACTGAGGAAGTCGATGTCTTTGAGGTAGTGCAGAAGCTGCGTGGGAGAATCTCTGCTAAATTTAGGTGAGTTTTGTGTTCCACGGAGTGGCATCTGAAACTGAGGATTAGCCATTGGTGGGTTAACCTGTGGTGGCGGTGCCAGATTGGTAACGGGTGGAACAGGTATTGGTTGCGGGTGCAAAGCGGTTGGTATAGTGTGCGAGCGAGCAGGCAGAAGTGTTGGTGGGTTACTAATTGGCTGATGGGTGGTCTGCGACCGAGTGAGTGGTCGCGGCAGTGTGGCAGATGGAGCTGGGAGTCTGGGTATAGATTTGGAGGCGTCAAAGAGACGGGAAAAAGAGGGTGTCAGTGATGATGAATCAGATGATGTGACAGGTGTTAAAGGTGATGGCAGGGTTTTGGGCCTTCGGGGAGTCGAGTGGATAAAGCCACCAGGGAAATCAGGGGCAGTGAGATCTAGGTGATCCGACACGACAGATATCTGATCTGCTGAGATATCAGGAGGAGTGATCGTGGGTAGTACCCACAGAATGTCAGTGGGTAATTGCGCGTGATCCGGTGTTATGGGTGAAACAGGGCGGAAAATGTCGGAGTCTTCTGACAGGTTCAGATTGCGAAAGTGCAGGCATAAATGGGCTTACGCGTCCAGGGAATGCGGATTCCTCACACCGGCAGAGTCGGGGGTTTGTCAGATGGGCCGAAGCCTGGGGTGTCTTGCAAGCAAATTCATGCTCCAAGGCAGGGTTGACGTCAGGGGGGTTAGCAAACTTTTAGTATTAGGCGGGGATAGGTGACTGCACTACACTCAGCCACCAATGGGTGCCTATTGAGTGGGCTAGTCGGTTCCCTACAACCAAGATACTTCAGTTCCTAACGAGTTGACAAGGCCAGTTAAAACAGGGGTTGGAGACCAAGAGAGAACCAAGGACCAGAAAGAGGTGCTAGGTCAAGACCATAGCACTGGGGTAGAGGACAGGGGTAGTTCCGGGAGGAGGGAGAGGTCCGAAGGCCAAATGAGTGACAGAGGAGTAGCATAGTGCTACCCAAGGGGTATCAAAGGCTGAGGGAGGCCGGAGATGGGAGACCAGCCAAAAGAAGGAAGTCCGGAGTGAGCAAGACCGCTCAGGGGCCATGAGGAGGCCTGGAGATGAACACTGGAAAAGAGAAAGAAAGCCAGAGTCAGCAAGACCAGTCAGGGGCTCTAAGGAAGTCCGGAGATAACAGGCCGGACAAGGGCTGACAAGGCCTAGTGCGGGAGGGAAGACCTGAACTCAGGAGACTGGTCATAAAGGAGCCTGGAGGTGGGAAAAGCAGGCACAAATAGGGGGACTGGAGTTAGCAAGTCCAGTCCAGGGCTGAACAGCCAGGTGAGTCTGAGGGAAGTTGGGGGTCCAGCAGGGTTCAGCAGGACAGGCTAGGGCCACAAGGGGACCAGAGCTGGCGAGTCTGGGCTGTAAAGCCTGGTGAAGCCATGGGTCTGGCAGGACAAGCCAGGAGGACTGCTAAGGGGACCGGAGTGTAGCACTAATTGATTTGTCTCTACTGAGACCACCAGTTTGGCTTCTGGTGTACCGGAGTACCAACTTGTTGACCCAGTTAGGATCCTGGGGTAGACTCTAATTGTTTTGTCTCAACTGAGACCACCGGTTTTGGCTTCTGGAGTACAAAGTTACCAACTTGTTAACCCGGTTAGGATCCCAGGATGGACAGAGGACAGGGAAAGGACCGGAAATGAGGTCAGGGACCGGGATAGGGGCCGGAGAACCAGCAGACCGGTCCTAGACCAAAAATCGGGGGTCAGGAGCAAGTCCAAAGGGCTAGCATGCCCAGGGGGTGCCTCTAAGTGAAAAGTGAGGCCGGAAAAGAGGTCAGGACCAGGCTAAGGCCCAGAGGGCTGGCAGACCGGTCCTAGACCGAAATGGAGGTGTCATGCACTAGCTAAGACCACCAGAGCTGAGGCCTGGTGCAAGTTCAAAGGACAAGCACCATCCTGAGGCCAAGGTGACTAGTGCAGGACCGGGACAATGGACAGGAGACCCGGGGCAGGTCTGTGAGGGACAGGAGGGTCCGAGGAAATCCAGGACCAGTCTAAGACCTAGTAACAGGCCTAGAGAGGTCTGGGTGGAGAGGCCAACCAAGACCGAGGCTGGAATGGCCAGTAATGAAGGGTGGGATGCCAGAGGAAGTGGCAAAGAGGCTTCAGGCAAGTCCGGGTGAGTGTGGACAAGCCAACCAAGGCCAGACAGGCTGGTAACAGACAGTCCAGAGACTGGAAAGGGGGTCCAGGGCTCCAAGGCCAGTGTAGTGAAGGCTGAGGGTGGAGACCAGACCCAAAAACCACTGAAGCTGAGTGCCAATGGGGAACAGGGAAGGCATTGAGGGCCAGGACTGGCCAAGTCTGGGCCTGGGGGTTGCACCAGAGGTGCACAGAGGTCCGAAGACCAATATTGGGGAGTCAGGAGGTCAAATGAGTGATGAGATCCCAGTGTTCAGTACAGTAGAACCAGACGAAGACAGCTGGGCTGGAGTGCTGGGATGACTGAGGTAAGGACTGAGATGAAGACCAGGGTGACCAGCCAGAGGTCAGAGACAGCTCGGGGGAGCTAACAGAAGTGAGTCCGGTTGTTGAGGCCAGCTCAGGGGCAAGTCTGGAGAGTAACTCTGACTTGGAAGTGGGCTGAGGTGTGAACCCAGGTTGGTGGTGAGTCTGGATGGTGAGTCCGACTCAGGGGTTGACATGGCCGGTCCGGAGTCAGGAAGAAACGAGTGGCAGGCAGGGATCAGGAGTAAGGGAATGGATGCATTAAGTTTTGACCACTAAGGACATAGTGTCAGGGGTAATGCAACCCAGGGGTGTGCAAAGTGCCAAGGGGTGCTGGGTTACCTCTCTGCTTTAGCAGAGATCTCCAGGTTGGGCTCCAGAGTCAGAGGAGAGGTATCCTGACAAGTCCCAATGGGCAAGGCCATGGGCAGGGGCTCTAGAGCAGGACCTAGACATGATGCAATGGCTTGCACAAGTGTGAGTCAGAATATACTGTGAAGTACGGGTTTACCCTCGGGTGACCAGGCTTCAAGACCGGGTGACAGGGGCTAAGTCCAAGTGGCCAGAATCAAGGCCAGGAGACAGGGGCCAAGTCCGGTGGGACCGGAGTTAAGGCTGGAGGTCAGGGGCTAAGTCCAGAGTACCAGAGTTAAGGCCAGGAGCATGGGAACAAGACCGGTAGCATGGGAAACTCACCGATGTTGGAGTGCACACAGGGGGAAGCCAGTCCAGGGTTGGATCTACCTCCCTTGGTCTCAGCTTATGTGCTGTACCCTTATGCAAGCTGGGGAGAGGTCTGGGACAGGGGCCAGGGATAGCTTAAGGCTTGGCCTTAGCTATAGAGTAGTCTTGAGGGGTAGTATGGAGTTGAGGGTAATACTTAGTTGATATTCTGACTGAGGGTGCTACGAAGTATGTACAGGGGTTAAATACATGAGGCCAGTCCAGGATAACAAACATAGAGCCAGACTTGTTAATAAGCTATTAGCAAGAAGATTAGCAAGAGAGTGGATAGCCATAGTGGTTGTGCCAAGGCTAATAGCCAAAGTCCAGGTGACCGGCATACCGGGGTCAGACACAGGATTTGTACAGTAAGCAAAGTCAGATGAATGGGCTAGACTAAATATAGTACAAACAAAGGGAAACAGACCAGAGTTATGTCTGGGTGACCCGGACATAGACCTAGGAGGACCAGGGTGGGGCAGCGCAAGGCCAGGAGGCCGAAATGGACTGGAGATAGGGGTAAAACACCGGACTTGAGTTATGCAGGCCGGAGTTGAGTTATCTAGGGCCAGGATTGGGTTTTCTAGGCTGGACCAGGACCGGACTTGACCAGAGATAGGGGCTAGGGGGTCAGGACTGGACTGAGTCCGAGTCCGAGAGTCATGGATATGACAAACACCGACCATCACATCCGTAAATCCTATGCACCTGAACAGCCAGTCGCTGGTCCCAGTACTTTCGATGTCGACCATGCCATGACTGGGGATGAGGGTTTCGAAGGAGATGTGGACACTTTAGGGGAGGATGATGACAAGGCTATCCCAGAACACAAGGATGGAGCCACTGTGGGAAAGCACCTCGGAAAGTCCGCGTGAGGAGGGCGCCACCGCATGTACAAACTGGAGAGGGTACTGTGTACCCTGGAGGGGGGAATGTAGGGTTTCGGACCGACGGTTGACAGTATGTTCCCTAGAGATGTTCGTTCACTTGACAGATCCAATTTGTTTCTCATTTATCTTTTTGATTTACTTATCCCATTCATCTGTGTTGACGTTTCGTGCCTGTTAGCTAAAGTATAAAGAGACTCGTACTACGTAGAGATAGAGGGACTTCCTTCCCTACATCAATACAGACCACAATGTCTGGATAATTGTGTAGCGTGTCTAAAGGAAAGTCTCTTGTGTCTATATCGCAAGTGTTACTACTTTGCCTCGGAGTCACATGCAATAAGAAGGTCATTGCGTCACTGAAGTTGCAAGCAGTGCTCGTGGGGACTTTGCTGTAAAGAACAGATACTACACTTGATCTAGGCCAAAATGCCAGAGTGGTAGGGATTCAAAATCTTCAGTTAGGGCTTATGTACTTATTATTGTAATTTGCCTGACAAACGGAAACTTCGAGTCGGATCAAATAATCAGATCAATCAAGACATCGAAGGTGTTATTCGCCAATCACCATTATACTGATCCGTAATAAGCTCATGAAAGGTTGGCCATCAGCCTGGCGCAGGCCACAGAGCGGACTCGTCCCGTTGATGTCTATGTTTACCGCCCTTGTGGTAAAGATGGGCCAGTTTCACGAGTACGGCATGCGAAATCGGAGGGTTGAAGGCTCTGATTGACAATTTAACGCTCGATAGGCGCTGGATACATACACGTGCGGTGACCCTCGACAGCCAGTTTTCCGGTTGTAGCGGTTTCCATCCTTCAGATCTTCAGACATGTCCCATGCTTGCATGCGGTCATTCTGGAACGCAGTTTTACCTGGACCGCCTTCGAACCCCGCTCAGTCTCAACACAACAACCAAGGTGATAGTCGGCCCAGATGGTTCTTTTGCTACTGGCGTCTCCTACTTCTTACTTTTATTGCTCTGCTTCAAGTCTTTGCGTGGATAGCCCTTGGCATATATCACTTGGTCTCGGACCAGGACGACTTCCGAACCGCAATCTCTTCCATCATGATCGGCGTGATGTGGCTCTACAATCTTCTGAAGCCCGCAGTTTGTCCGAGATATACCGCGTATATCGATCTTTTTGTCCTTTATACCATCCTTCTCGGCTTCTGTGTCATCCGTGTCGGGATTTCCACCTATCTCTACTACATTGGAACTGCTTCTGTCACGAATCTAGAATGGATCGGCATGTCCCTCGATCTCATGGCGATCACTGCAGGTCTGGGGGTCATATGTACCATGCCACTGGCAATTCCATCTGACGACCTTCTGCGGGAAATCGTGAGTGATATCCAGCCGGCATCAGAAAGCTGACTTTGGTTGCCAACAGTATGTCCGGCGCTCACCCGAGGATTACGCCAGTATCTTTGAGTGGGCCACCTATAGTTGGGTATACCCCCTCATCAAGATTGGAAACACCAGGGAGATGAAACCCGAAGATGTTTGGGATCTAACGCCGGCTATGCAGTCCGAATTCATCTTTGCTAAATTCAGGGACACCAAGTAAGTTTGATTCAATGCAAACATTATACATGTTTCTGAGTAACTTGCAGAGGCGAAACACTTGGCCGACGATTGTGGGTCGCCAACTTCAATGACCTGTGGTTCGTTGTTCCGTGGTACACAAGATGAAATATGCTGATTTTTGCAGTCTTGACGTCTTCCTCACTATGGTCACCGTGTTACTGAGTTATGCTGCACCCTATTTCCTATAGTGAGTACTACAGTTCACGGTCGGCTATGCCGCTCTGAAGTGCGTACCCTCAGTCAAATTTTAAATATGATTGAGAACCCTACCCGAGAAGGTCGCTCGAACGCCTATGCACTGGCGTTGATTGGATTTGTTTGTGCTGTGATGAAGGCACGTTGGATCGTCCTCCGTGTCGTCTCATTACAAACTATAATTCACCGTTGCAGGGGGAAGCTGACGCCCAACACCTTTTTTTCGGCAGACGTGCCTCAGTCCGTGTTAGCACTCAGCTCATGAATGCGATCTATGACAAGGCACTCAAGCGAACAGGTGTCACAATGCAAGAGCCGGCATTTGAGACTGGTCCTGCCGTGGCCTTGCCCGACTCCAATCATCCCAAACGAGAAGCAAGTGATGGGAAGATCGTCAGTTTGATGGCGATAGATGCCAGCAAGGTTTCTGCGATCGTTGCGAGCGCTTATCTTCTTTACGGAGGTATGTCGAACCTCGCCTTGAAATAACACATGTCGTAAAAGGTCATTGAAAGGTCCTTTGGAAACCGTCCTTGCGTGCGTTGGGTTGTACATGTGTGTTCTTCTTTTATATTTGACGGTCTTCCAGTTAATTTACTCGCACCCTAGGCTTTTGGGTCCTGCAGCATATGCAGGTCTTGTTGTTATGCTTGGTGCCTGGGCACTTCATATTTGCATTGCACAGCGGCAGGTTTGTTCCCGAAGAGAACTTTCGGCGTCCCGTGATCGCCGTATGTCGGTGCTCTATGAGCTGATCAATGCCGTCCGGTTCATCAAGTTCTTTTCATTGGAAGATCACTGGATTAAACGAGTCCAAGATGGCCGATGCGTGGAGATGGATTTGTTAGAGCGATGTTGGTGTCTGCCATGATACCAGGTTGTATGAGCTAACCTATTGCATGGCCAGTCCGGATGAAGTCTGTGCTGTCTGCCACAGTTTGGACAGCAGCTCCTGTCCTAGTATCCGTCATCTCTTTGTTTGTTTATGTCGACCAAGGTTATCAATTAACACCTTCTGTTGCGTTTACGGTAAGACTAGATATACCTGTGTCTTAGCACGAGTTGACTGATTCATGCAGACTATTGCTTTGATGGGCATGCTCCGGTGTGCAATCTCTGCTTCAGCGATTCGATTGGGCTTCTGACTTTCACCTGTAGACAACCCCTAAATGTCTTTCCCAATTTTCTTGTGCAAGTTTTCGAGGTATACCCTAACCTTGACCGCTTCAGTTTGAGCCGGCTTACCGGAGCTTATAGGCCCGTCTGTCTCTCGAGCGTATTGAAGCGTTCCTCAAGGAGGAGGAATTGTCTGATCATGTATCTTCACCCAGCGGGTGTTCCGTAGAGACTGGCGATACCATTGCCGTCTGCAAGGGCCGCTTCAAGTGGAGGAAGGTTTCAAATGAAACCATAAATCCATCGTCAGAACCTTATGCCCTGCAACCGACTGTGTCGACTAGAGGAAACGAAACTAGCCCTTTGGTTGGTCCAGGTCCAGGGCAAAACGTATTGACGGATGAGAACCGCTTCGAATTAAGAGATATTAGCGTATGTTTCCCCAAGGGCAAGCTATCACTCGTTACGGGACCCACAGGGTGTGGCAAGACTGCACTGCTGGTAGGTATTAATTAGGGTGCATGAATAGTTTCTGAATACCAGGTATTCAGTTGGCGTTATTAGGGCAAATGACAATGATCGAGGGAAGACTGGTGAAGCCCAGGGATATGTCTAACGCGGACGGATCTCCTAATTTAGCGGCAATTTCGTATGCTGCTCAGACTCCGTGGCTGCACAGTGGAACAATCAAGGAGAACATCTTGTTCGGATCCCAATATGACGAAGGGAGGTATGATGATGTCGTGGAGCGCTGTGCATTGCGTCCCGATCTTAACCAGTTGCCGGAGGGCGACCAAACACAAGTCGGTGATAGGTAGGTTGACTTATGCATTCGAACCCGTACCACATTGACTCGCTTGTGACATAAAGGGGTGTGAACCTATCAGGTGGACAGAAGGCTCGGTATGCTGGTTACTTGGGTCGGCGGCTGTTATCTTGGCTGAAATCTCATGCAGAATTGCCCTGGCACGGGCAGTCTATGCTCAAACCCAGTACGTTTTGCTGGACGATCCCTTCAGCGCGATCGTAAGTATCAAACGATATCCTTTCTCAACTCTGCTCGCCCACTTAAGCCTCCTACAGGACACCCAGACATCGCGCTATCTGTACGAGCGACTGTTTTGCGGGCCGCTTTTGGAAGGCCGTACGGTGGTAAGCACGCGAGGAGGGCTAACTTACATTCATTGAAATTTTTTTTGCAGATCCTCGTTACTCATTACGTTGAGCTTGTTCTACCGAAGGCAAACTATATGGTCTGCATGCAAGATGGTCAGATCATCACCCAGAGTTCTGTAGAGGATCTAAGAGAAAAGACTCGTCTACCTGTCAAAACTCATTCGGCACGAAAGGCTCAGGGCATCCGAATACACCAACGAACAAGCGGTGAAAGTGCCAGGGTGCGGATACCGGACGAGGGCCCAGAAGGTGTTGAGTTCTCCCCCTATAAGACCTATGGCCAAAATTCGTACGTGATTAACTACTGTTCTGGTCGGAAACACTAAACCTAGAGTAGACCTCGCTGGATGCGGATGACTTTCGTTTTTTTGGTCGTGATGTCACAGGGTATAGGCGTGGCTGAGAAACTTTGGATACGGGTTCGCATTGTTCTTCATTCAGATCTCAATACTGACTCGGACACGCAGGAATGGGGACAAGCTTATGGTAATAACCAGGTAGGCTCTTCGGTGTGGTACAATTTGAGCAAGAGAGCCTTCCTCGATCCAGTCAGCAACACCTGCCAACAGATCTTAGGGTTCCTTCCCGACGCGAACCACCGCCCACTCTTCTATGTCGTGATTTATGCACTAATTGCTTTCATCATGACTGTTTTGAGCGTTTTGTCAATCATAGTGTTGTATGCCGCAGCTCAAAAAGCATCACGTTCGCTATTCTCTCTCCTACTGGAAGGTGTCGTCCACGCATCCCTACCCTGGCATGATACAACACCCAGAGGCAAGGAGCCCCCCCCCTTCGAACGCATGTCTCACAGTCATTGCCTGCAGGTCAAATTCTAGACCGCTTTAGCAAAGATATGCGGGCGATTGACGTTAACCTCTCTAATGATGTGGCTACCGTTAGCAGTGCTTCTGTCAACTTCGTTGCAGCTGCTATCACTGTCCTGTGCGTAGCAATCGTGATGACAGGCAAAACTCAACGTGATTAACCACATTCGCTTTTAGGGTATTCTTTCCTGCTTTCGTCGTTCCAGCAATATTTATCCTCTTTGGCTACGGTTTCGTCGGGACACAATATTTAACTGTCAACCGGAAATTGCTTCGAATGGAATCAACCTCCCGGCCCCCTATCTTTTCTGCCTTTGGGGAGCTTTTGGACGGTATCGTGACTATACAAGCGTTCAGATCTACACGTCGTTTCCTGGAAGAATACCATCGGAAGGTGGATGTTGCCAACAAGGTTTTGTTTCTCGACTCCGAGTCATTACAGCTACCTGATCGCACCTTTAAGATGTACTACAACTCCTGGATGACAAGCCGATGGCTACTCTTTAATTATGATGTTCTTGGGGCCTGCGCGGTGTTAGCGACCACGGTCCTCGCGTTATCTGAGAGCGTCGATGCAGGAACAGCTGGTCTCTGTATGACTAGTGCAATGCTTTTCACCCTGAGCATGTATCTCGTTTGCCGGTTTGGGGCGTCTCTCCAGCTCGAATTAAAGTAACTTGCAACCCCTATCTTTCCGTTGTATCTCACATTTTCCTGAAACAGTGCTATAGAGCGAGTTGCGGAATACTTGAATATACCCAACGATCCCCCAGCTGTCGATCAATCCAACAGATCTCCGTATCTGCTATCCAAGCTGTCTGTGCAGAATCTCTTCGTCAAATACCCTTCGTGCTCAGAGCCCGTGCTTAAGGACGTCACGTTCACCTTGAATGCACCTGAACGCATTGCTATTGTTGGGCGAACGGGAAGTGGGAGGTCCACGCTGATCAACAGTATGCTACGATTCGTAAGATCCGCTTGATTTTTCCGTTTTTGGATGCTGACTGCTGACCTAGATCAATCCTGTGGGCGGTCGCGTCGCGATAGGCGGAATTGATATTTCAGAGATTGGAATTCGTGATCTGAGATCTCACATAGTGAGCTTTCCGTGTCAGTGATAAGGCCCATGCTCAATGACACTTTTCAGACTTATATCCCCGAGGTACTAGCAACGTTCTAAGAATTGATCACGCTTAATCGTATTTAGGACGCCGGGTTGTTTTCCGGGACACTACGGGAGAATGTAGACCCGTTCCGTCCGTGGTAAATTTCTTGTACCAAAACGTAGTACTGATTCAGTCACAGATGAGTATGAAGACGATGACTGTCTCGATGCCCTTCGCAGAGTTAACCACGCCTGGCTCGGTTCCATCAGGTTGAATACCCAAGTCGCTCCCGCGGGAGCCAACTTTTCGGTTGGCGAACGGCAACTTATTGCTATGGCCCGCGCTTTGCTTAGACGAGATCCTATCGTTATCCTTGACGAGGCGACGAGTAGCGTCGACTTCGCTACCGACGCAGCAATACAAAAAATTCTTCGCGAAGAGTTTAGGAAATCTCTGCTTATTAATGGCAAGTGCCCATTACCGCACCTTTTATCCGCTGATGATATGCTAAGTGCCTGTGGTCGCAGTCGCACATAGGCTGAGCACAGTAGTTGACTACGATCGTGTCATCGTCTTGGAAGACGGACAGGTGAATTATTTCATTCACAACCCATCATTAGTTGAATAATGGCTTCCAAGGTTGCCGAGCTCGATACACCGTTGAATTTGATGCAGAAAGATGGTGGCGTCTTCAGGGAGATGTGTCTCAATAGCGAATCATACGCTGAGATAGAGGCTGCCATCCTGAGAGAGATGAAAGAGGCCCGGGAAGCGCAGCAGTCGTAATCTTCGTTAGCTTATTTCCTACCATCACTGTTCTCAGGCTAAACATTGAAGTCTTGAACAACTCAGTGCCTCTCCTGCTAAACGACTGATTCGAAGGATTGTGGTTCACAAGGTTATTCCTATGGGGATGCACACTCACTGCAGAAACGAGATTTTAGCAGGGGGGATAATCAGATTCTTTAAATGTAGATAATCCGACCTTAGATTTTTTTTGTAAGATATAACCATTAGTCTGAGCAAAATCCGACTAGACGATTTCTGAGCAACATGTCCAAATAATCCCATGTAGGCAAGATCCAAATATAGACAATATACACAACAGCCCTCCGGGCGCTCCTGGACGCTACAAGTACAAACACGAGTAGAGAAGCAATTTTGCGAGAGATAACCCCGCGTCATGTTACAGGAAGCTGTATATATGGGTAGAGAATGACGTAGTCTAGCTTTAGAGGAAGTTGGAACACGTGTGATGAAAATTTATAAAGACTAGAAACGCGGCATCTATAGACGATCATGACAGGATGTAGGTGGTTTTTTTGGTTTCAGGCAGAGTAAAGTTCAATTCTGTGAACATCAGAGTTGTGTTGATTGTGGTGGTTACACGAGAGACTCACGATTTGTCAACTTTTACACGCAATTCTGGTGGGAGATATGCAGCATTGGATCCGCAGACGAGACCACCGAGCGTCCACTGTACGTCGATGACGCCAGATCTCAGGAAGGTGTCACCTGGCATGCAGCTTCGATGCGGTAGTTGGTTGAAGTCCAACCATAGAGATCCACTGTCGTTGATCGATCGAGTGCTGATTTTGCATTGCGTATACCGATGTTTGGTGTCTGTACAAGAGACAAAGCGAAACCCACACTCTCGATATTTGTGCAATGCGGGGATGGTGCTGGGTGAAAAAGATCCATTGTAAAGTCCGTCAGGGTTGACCATAGAGAGGGCGTGCAACGTTAGATTGGGGTACGCGCAGAAGATACCGTATGCGGAGATGAAGTTCATTACGCAGGTGTTGTGGAACTGGAAGATTGGTGATAGCGCTGTGTATGAGTTGGAGACAACGACGTCTATGAGGCGCGTGTTGTTGTCAAAGGTAATGACAGTCAGGATGCTGGAGGGTGTGTACGTGTTTTCATTTTGGGTTCGTTCACGCAAGATGTGGTAACCTTCTTTTTGTAGGAGGATAGATAGGTGTGCGAACGAGCGCTTGGGCACATAAATGTCAAGGTCGCCAGCAGTCCAAGTGGTCGACATCTCGGGGAGAAGGATGGATAATGCGGTGGATCCGGAGATGACAGCGTCACAGGAAGCGAGGATGTGAGGTACGTTTCGGGGTGATTGAAAGAATTTGCCGTAAACGGTTAGTAGGCGGGCGGTCAGATACTCTTTGACAAGCGTGGCGCTGGAGGTTGAAGTGCATGCGTAGGTGAAGAGGTCACTAGCATTGCAATGGCGAAGAATTTCTTCGGTGACATCAAAGTTGAGGGGCATGGTGGTTCGTTGCTTTCTGACAGACAGTTAGGCACCTTTTTATTACGACAGGATATTTTCCGCGGTTGGATCACGGACGGGATGGGACATAGGATAGAGGTCGGAAAGACGGGTGAGCGGGAGGTCGTCGGGTTGCGGCGCTGATGTTAGGGGAGAGGTGGGTGGAAGGGTGGGTGGGCGGGTACTCAGCGGGATCTCATGCAGGTGTTAGGGTCAGGACCACGGGTACCTACCGGGTTGTCGAGGTGGGTGGGTGGATAGGGGCAGGATAAAGGTTGCAGAGATCGTCTAAGATTGTCCGAACGGCACAGTGTGGTCTACTGGGTCTGCGCTACATTGCTTATCTCTGTGTAGTATATAATGGAAAGACTCAAAAGTTGATTTTAATCTGAGGTGTTGGTGTTGACGATTAATGGGAAGCGTTCATCAAGGCTATGTTGGGGTGAGACGTGGTTGCGATTTTGCAGAAATGCTGTGCTTACATGGCAAGGACGTCCAAAAGGTCATTGATGTCATTCTCAGGCCAGATGTCCACAGCTCTGGCCGGGTTTAGCATGCGGACGAAGAAGTAGGAGGCGCTTGCCCGCTGATGTTGATGACGATCCCGATCAAAAAAGACACGATAGATGGAGTCATTGATGTGAACGTGGGTCCGCGTGACATTTGTATTGGGTGGGAATAGAGAGCGGTCAAACATGACCCGGGTACGCGCTCTGCGACGGCGTACAAATACGAGGCGGGGACCTGTGTTACCCCCATGAGTGAGGAACCAGCCGAGGACAGTGTAAGGAGATGAGCTGGACATGGCGGTAAATTGAGAGGGTCGAGACTTGCCTGGGCATTGTTAACGGCTGGTGAGCGGGAGCTCGGAGGATCCGCATTGGGGATGTTCTCTCTCTTTATGGGTGGTTGTAGCTCATGAGAGGCTTACGAAGCGGATGAAAGTTCGCAACGATCGATGTGGGGCAAACCTGCACAGGCCATTATGCGACGTGGCAAATGCATTGCAGATTTTGCATCTATCGCAATCTACACACAAGATGATAACATGGGGTTGCAAAAGTTGTTTCTAAGAAGGGCCTCGTTGAATCTCAAGGGCATAAGACCCGTAATGTAAAGAACGCAGACTGTATGGTGGTTTGGAGGTGGGGATGAAAAAGTGTGTAAGTGTCAGATGCGCATTCGCTTCGATTTGAGAATCCTGTTTTAGATGATTTAAATAGCGAGGCCGCTGATTTCTGCTGCGTGATCTGAATTCCCAGCATCGGAGGGGTTGGAGGCCTTGTGCAGGAGGTGGATTGCCTGAAGCTCGAACTGTGCACGGAATAAGGTCCAGCGACCATTGTTGTCTTTCTGTCGATAGCAGATGATGCGACACTCCAATAAGAGCAGGTCTCGTTTGCTGAGATCGGTTGGGTCATATTTTTCCATCGCGCTTTTGGCCTGTAGAAGTTCCCGGGCATCAAACGTGGAGTTGAAGAGTGTGGGCTATGCGTCACGTCAGATTGGTGATGGAGGCACTTAGGAACTGCATACCTCCCCCCCTTGCTTGGGTGTTTGCCATCGCATGGCACGAATCAATGAGGACTCAATGTCTGTGATAGCTGACGAAAAGGAGTAAGGAGGTGATCTTGAATCTAGCATTAGAAAACATACGCAGGGTTGGAGTGCACGAACGGGACATCAATTCTGCAGCATATCGACCGACAGCCCTGGATAGTGGAAGGATGGTGGTGGAGCATTGGTGGTCTGGAATCCCATTTTTCATGAACCAAACATTGGTGACGTGACCTGGAACCCAGACAGTGACTGGTTGGTTAGTGAGAGGATCGCAAAGTTGTTTACTGCGGTCCTTGTAGGGGTCAGGCTTTCCCCATGCGAGCGTGGTTGGTAGGAGCCCGAGAGCGTATGTGTTGGCCTGCGCATTAGTGAATGTGGACAGTTTTCGTAGGCGGCTTGGAAACAGAGTTGACGACATGGAACACCAATGATGGATGTGCTCACCTGAGCAGTTGAGGTGGGTAGCTCCTGACGCTTTCCTCGTCGATAAGGTTGGTAATGGCTGTGGGCACAATGCTGTTTGACGGGGGGTTAGGTGGGGGCTGGGTGTTGGTGGGCACTGCAGACATTTTCTGTGAGATGTCATTCTCGCAGGTGTCTTTGACAGGCAGTGGGGGGGTTTCGGCAGTCTGTGTGGTAGCTGATGAGCGGGTGTTTTGGTCGATGTCGCCATTATCGCTATTGGAGAGCGTTCCCGCAGATGCAGGGGACACACGGGGTTGTTCGTCAGGGGTTTGAGGTGGTTGTGCCTCTGTCACAGCAGGCGCTTCAGATAGTAGAGGTCCCGGGTTGGCAGGGGCCAATGCACGCTGACGCTTTGTGGCTGCTGGCTCCCTGGCGGTGGATGCATCGCGTTTGGGTGGCATTGTCTGATTCTTACAGGGCTCACAAACGACGTCGAAGGGTGCGCTTTAATGAGATTGTGGAACGGTACATTTGATTAGGTGCGCGGATGCACGGATCACTGGATTTTCAGATGAAATGTGCGGGAGGCGGCAAAACACTCCGGTGCGGATGGCAAATTTAGTTTCGATCGATGAATAAGACATTGCAACTACACACTGGGGCCGAGGCTCAAAGTCTATTGTGGTAGTGATCAGGACGAGGTACCTAAGAGATGTGCGGTCACAGAGAAAAGGAGTTCTATAAGGCATCATGTGAAATGCGGCAAGACATGGTTAACGCGGCTTCGGAGCCTGCACAGTGGCATGGTGGTTATTGTGCTTGAGGGATTTCTTGGGGTTTGTGCAGCTGGGGGGCGAGGTTGGTGGGAGGGGGTCATCGGTCGTGGCCTTGAAAGCACGGACACGCTTTACCGGTGTAGGTGATCCGGTCTGCCATCCAATGAGCTGGTTACAAGCCAATATCGTTGATATGCTTACATTCATTGAGTGTGCCGTCGGTGATTCATTGTCTGAGGCAGGTTGTAGACGGAGCACTTGCTTGCAAGATAGGAACACCCGGAGGTGCTTGGAACCGGTGTGTCCGCGCCCTATGACCAGATCAAATTCCGCATCTACTTCGACAAGATCACCCGACGCAAGCAATATTTCATGAATGGGGATGATGGTGCCATCTTTCTGCAGATCCAAGATCTCTATGGGCCCATTCCATTTCCAGGGACCCGTGGGCATGTGGGGCCCGTCCCGCATGTGGGGATTCACCTGTAGGGGGTCTGTAGAGCTGGGGGACAGTTGCTGCGATGAGGGGGGGGAGATCTGAAAGAGATACACATATGTTGGTTTGCGAAGGGCTACTGCAGGCACGGCGACAGACCTTGTCAAAAACTTTGCGTTGCATGTACAGTTGACGGCGGAACTGTGTCTGCGCAAGAGGAATTTTCAGGGCACGGCTTGCAAATGTTGCAGCGAGGTTAAGGCGGTCCAGTTGATTTTTCCATGCAACGTCAAGACCATTGCCAGTAAGGTTGATGGTTTGCGCAGCATACTGTGCCCTACTGCTGTCACTGTCACAGGGCGGTTAGGAGGGAATGGCGATGTGATGGGTTGCATGTAACGAACCCCTCCCAGTTCCCGACATCCCCCAACGAGAAGTGTTGGAGATAACCATAAATACGGACGGAGATGGGGTAAACTGCAGAGGATGGCTCGTTGTAGGGAATTGTTTTGTAGACCAGCAAGAAACTGCGGGATTTCTTGTCGACAGTGCAGTCTTGTGAGACCGCCCCCCATTGGACGAATTGTGACAAAGAGGACGGGAAATGCTGCCACTCGAGGAGATCCCCGACGTGGACATGAGATTCTATAATGCGACTGATGTGGCTGGGCCACAGGTCGGCTGCAAGGACATGGTTCGAGGATGGCAAGAATGACATGTGCGGGGGTGGGTGGCGTGCCACAGAATAGGAAGGATGGAGTGGTAAAGAGGGGGGAGGGCTTTTGAGTGTTGTAGGAAGGGGTGCGGGTATTCCAGCGTAACCGGGAGATGACGTACAACACTGGAAGCTGGGCCAAGAGAATTAATGGGATTTGTAGAAAGCGGCAGATGTGATGGCATCGAGTGCATGGAGGCGTTGGAACTCTGTACGAAGGTCTTCTTGTAACCATCCAAGCACACGTCGTGGTGAGAACGATCGGAAGATGGCTAGATTACTGAGAGACCGTGCACGAGACAGCATAACATATGCATGTTGGACACTCCTCGCACTGGCCAAATCAACGATCACCTTGTCCAACGTGGCACCCTGGGCCTTATAATCGGTGAAGGCCCAACCAGGTACGAGGGGCACCTGACGGCGGCTGACCCTGAAGACTCCAGCATGCTTGGATGTGTAAGAAATGGTGCACGCGCGAGGGAAGATCGCCACTATGTGCTCAGCCTCTCCTGGGAGGTGCAAGGTAGACGCTGGAACTGATACATACACACAGCGCGCGACATGCTTTCCATGAATCACTGAATACGCAATTTCATGCACCATCCCTCGCGCACCGTTGACCACCCTTCCTGCAATTGCAAGATTTTCAGTGATGAGCACCGGCATGCCAGGCAGCAGAGGGAGCCTACCCAGATAGTCCTTGGTGTCTTTCGGGCGAACGAATGCCAAGCGGTCATCCTCGATCCCCATCACACGCTCATTGTTACAAAAGTGTTCTGCATAATAGAACAACAACTCTTGTCCAGTGTCACGTGCAAAGGATCTGGCCTTTTCCTCATTCCAACGATCTCGCAAACGGCGTTCACCAAAGACAATAGGTGCATCGCGAAAGCCAAAGAACTCTTGAGGGTTGACCTTTTCCAGGTGGGCTAGCTGCCTGCTCTCCAGCACCTTGATGTCCGTTTCAATATTGTCAGAGGAGGTACGAGCCTCACCTATCCTGACCCGGTTAAGCAAGTCAACAAAGTGTGGATCCAATTTAGCACGCTCATTCTGGATCAACTGTACGACGTGGCTCAGAGAACGCCAGAGGAAAGCCCCGAACAGACGCCCCTGGCCTCTGACAGTCTCAAATGTGTGTTTGCCGAGGTTACTCACCAGCGCATGTGAGTACAGTGCGGAGCCATTCACAGGGCGAAGCTGACCCATGTCTCCAGCAAAGATGATATTGATCCCACCAAACGGCGCATCCTTTGCGGCAGGTTCACCCTCTTTGGCCAACGATAGGCGATCGGCAATATTGCTCAACAATTCAGCGGAAACCATGGAGACTTCGTCAAGGACCAGATACCTAACATCACGCCAGATTTCCTGTAATTCATCCACGTCAACTTTATGATGTCCCTTCCCATTTGACAGGCGATCATGGGTGTTGTGCGTGCCCTGTGTCCCAATAGTCATCAACGTGAGTGCATGAATGGTGTAGCCATCGATCAGACAAGCAGCGCTACCAGTAGGTGCACTCAACAAGATCTCATGCCGCCGGCCACATTGAGCAAAAGCATCGACAATCACGCGAATTACATGCGTCTTACCCGAGCCACCTATTCCAGTGATGAAAAGCAGCATTTGCTCAACATTCGCATGAAACATGTGCTCAGTCACCAAAGTAAAGGCACGAAGTTGTTCCGGATTTTCATGTAATGACCATTTTTGGATGACATGCTGCAAGATGTCATCCGTAGGACGAGCAACAGGATGTGCCACGTCATCGTGGCCCATGTGCGAAACAACCTTAATAGAGACCGATGGTTGCAGGGAAGTGCCTGATGTGCGTCGACGCTTAGAGGGTGAGCCGTCGCATGCCTCCGTGCCATTATCGGATTCACAGTCTGCTACAAAAGCAGGTCGTTTCCGCTTACGCTGTGAGGCCATAAAGTTCCTATGCACACCCAGCTGTTCTTCGAGTTCCTGGGTGACCTCGACTAACCGAAGGCCGGGGTTGGTGATCACAGGCAAGCAGGGTTCAACCCCCACCAACGCACAAGTCATTCGAATGACATTCATCTCATCCTCTGGAATCGCAAGCAGTGGCTGACGATCAGTGTTCACAGGATCAGACAACCAGATCTCCTCGTCAACCTGTCCCTGCAGGTCTGTGTCATGTATCAAGGCATCTTTCAACTCGTCGATGTCCCGATCGAAACAGGATGGTGGTACAAATGTTGCGCCGGCATGAGGAGGCACAGCGCCTGTAGTACCTGCACTCCGAACGGTATCCCGCGCATCCTTGCATTCCATCTCAATCAAGAAGTTGGAGATTACACGAGCCAGATGAGGCGGAAAATCATACAAATCAAAGGACTCAGTCCAACAAGTCCTCAGAGCAAGCAAGTCGGATGGCTTACGCCATGGATGGAATAGTAACAACATTGCACGAGAAAACTCTTCCAGCCGGTGATCAGATTTGTGCGGAAATGGAATGGCGTCTCCAAGAATAACAGGAACAACGAACGTGTTATGCATGCACACCTCATGAGATGAAAACTGAGGATGCAGTTCTTCAGCAAAGGGGGCCCGCAATCTACGAGAGTAAGCGGGGCGTTCACGTTCAGGTATGTTTCCATCGGTCGCTCTGGCGCAATCACTAGATGATGGCGACTTTGTAGTTGATGAACCTTTCCTGACTTTCTCGGTCTGCTCTATAAATTCCCAAAGGCACATGTGGTCAAATGGCGCAATCGCAGGACGCATTAAATAGTCCACGGTATCGCTTGCCACGTAAACTGTACTGTTGCCAGTGTACGCCATGCATGTCTGCCCGAAATCATTGTCAAGACAATCCAGACCTCTGTTTGATGCGCAGTTGCACAAACCATCCACATGGTCTTCATGCACCCGGGCTATATCGATAAACTCGTAAAAACACACGGTACGAAACTGATGATTGCAATAATGGTCACCACCGCCAACAAGATAGCTCATTACCTGTTGATGTGAGATCTCCTGCCTGCCCATCATGGCATTCACTGTCTTTGTCAGCAAATTTCTCTCGCGCATGGCCGGGGATGCATCAACGTTGCCACTGAAGTGTAGGGAATGGCTGTCGATAGCAGCACGGATTGCCTGCAAGCCCACATGCACTTGAAGCTCGTTCTTGGTGATGTAGTCGCTGATGTAGTATGTCAGCGCTTTGGCAGCGGTGCCTGACCCAATATGCTTAATATCCATGTTGCATTGCAGCAGAAACAAGACAACGTCATTGTAATTATTGATGCGAGGGTGCAGACGGCGAAGCAAAATTGACTCCGTCTCGGAATCGACATATGAACGTTCTCGAACTGATCCGTCAATGCGCATGCGACAAGTTGCATCTCCAGGCTCTTCTCCACGGCGAAGGTTTTTGAAGCAAGTTGCAGTATGTTCGTGCCAATTACATTCCACAGCTAGCCGCTGTACAAGATCCTCGTACTGCAGTCGAAACAAGTCCTCCTCCATGTCTTCCACACAAGGAGGGGCAAGCAATCGGGGATCCTCTGTGCCCTCCTGACAACGGGGTTTCTTCGAGTCACCAAACAACGAAAACATGTTCTCGATGGTCGTCCCCAGCAGCTCACAGCTCACATTTGATGAGATCTTCCAACCACTGCAAGACTTCATCTTCAAATGCAGTGTTCTCCAGCATCAAAGATCGCAGATGTTCAGGATTCAGATTGCCCTCCACCCACAACAACATATGACAATGAAGTGTACCGCGACCCTGGGCCTCCACCGTCCCATAATACCCCGAGCATTTCCCAAACAGTCCAACCCCCCTGTTGTATTTGACCACGATGTGAAGAAAGCCCTGAATAATACAATCGAACGCCCTTGCGGCAGCGCCAGGATGGGAGGCAACAAAACTTGCACGATCGTACGCAGAGAGGGTATGCCAGCGAGACGCTTCCAACCCCCCAAAATGCCCTACAAGAACATTGGTGAGGTCGTGCGGGTTTAATGTCACAAAAAACGCAGGTGTGCCTAATCTGCAAATGAGCGAGCATATCTCATTCCGTCTACATAACTTGTAGCCATCACTGCCTGGCAAGGTTCTGGAAACGACACTAAGCTCACGGAATAACTGCAAGGCCCGACGCTCGCCTGGAGAAACAACCTTAGCGTGCGTGTCGCGCTCGAATCTCTGCGCGAGCGAGCGCACGAACCCCTCGTTCTCATGCAACTCTTTGACCAGAGAGTGACGACGTGCTGATGGAATGCAAAACACCGTGTTATCATTCGCCGCACGCTTCTGCATAACGTTCCAACAGATGAATGCGAAGGAAGGATCATGCATAAAAGGCGAGTCGACCTGGCGTAACAAATTTCTAACCTGCCGTTGGAATGACAAACGCTGGCCAGGCTCCCGAGCAGGATGGTTGAAGCCCCCGATACCCCACGGATCCAAATGAGGAAACAGCGCACTCAGAAAACACGGAGAATCGTCGCCAAGGAGCTGGGAACCCGAATGACTAACAACGAACTTCTTGCCTTGCAATGCATGGGCAAGGGCCCCAGCCTTCATTGCCCGATGAGAACGCTCCGAGTGATCCCCCTGAGTATAGGCCACACACTCTGTAACAAGGTCATTCGACAGCATGTCCCACTCCGCCCCACACGATGTGGGCATTGAACCCGCATCAGGCAGGTGCGTAATTTGCATCCCAGCCAACAAACCCTCCTCTCCGTCACCAACCACCAAGGACTCCAAAATATCCTGCGAAAATGTAACGCCGTTGGCCTTATACCACATGTTGTGAGCAATGAGCCACTCAATTAACGTCTGCACCCTACTCTTATTCACAAGCACCAGAGGAAATTTGCGTAAAGCATCCAAAGTTGGCCGATAAGAGCCACCTGCAAACACAACACACATCGCACCCTCAATCTCTGCAGTGGTTGGGGGGAGTACCGTTCGCAAGGCACCGGGATCCTGCAGCAGAATCGCGACATTTCCTCTATTAAAGCGCTGGCTCGCTTCCTCTGGCAAACGACCACCACGTGCACCCTTTGTTTGATAATGATGGGTAATCACAGTCGCCCGGGCCAGCGCAATCAGCTGTAGCTCAAATTGACTAGCACATGCCAGCGCAGATTTCACGTCCACAGGTAGCTCACTAATGCCATAGTACTGAAAGTTCACAATCGCATCTTTTGGCTGCCTCAGCTTCGGGCTGCTCAAGGATCTGCGACAGCACGGGCACATACGAAGGCCCCTGATGTCGTCAAGGCAGGACATGCCATGACAACACAGAATCGCGCCCTCGTATTTGGCGATGTCATATGTACGAGGCCGTGTCTCTGCGGGCAACCAATTATTATTGAGAGTCAATAACATCTCTTTACTCGGGACAACGTCGACAAGCAACTCTGCGGCAAATATCTGGGCACAGACAGCGCATATCCCCTCCTGCAGATGATCAGGGGACATCTCCACCTGCCACTCCCAAATAATCTCGCACTTTGCTGCAAACGATTGTACGGGCGGAAACGGCGAGACCAGAGGAGGTTCGGCAGGAGAGCCCACCGGAGCCAGACGCTCTAGCGCATTTGCCGCTCGTCGCTGCCGTTGCTTCTTAGTGTTTTCCATCGTCTTCATGTAACACTCATTGGAATAGGAGTTGGATGGCCGGTGCAGGTCGGGCACGAATATATAATTGCGCCGTGGGCACTTTAGGACGTGGAATACATACGACACAGAGGGACAGGATCCTTCACAATCATGCAAGCATAGAGCATCTTTACACATCCCCCGCCGCAACCTTCCGTGCAGCGAGACCCCATGAATCTGCGCGATCGCCCTCAGATGAGCCACCGAAAAAAACAGAAACTGTTCAACCAATTCGCGCACGCTCGAAGGAACGCATGTAAGATAGGGACCTAATGGATTCACAGAATGCCGGTTTATAACATCTGTAACTGTAACATGATCAAAAGAATATTCCTGACGAAGAAACTCATAGGAAACATCACGAGCACCATCCAAGTCCCGAGAGTTGACCACCAAGCGGCGCGTGCCACTGTCCTCGTCCACATGGACATGAGTCGCCTGCGTATCGCACGACATTATTAACGCAGGTGCACAGAAAGATCCCCCAAATATCAAGCCAACCCCATATCTCCCACGCTTTCCCTAAATGGATGTCCCGGCATTTCCGGACCGGCAAAAACTCGGGGGACAAAACAACTTTCAGACCTGGACCAGGATGCGTCCAGGAACACCAATAACCTGACCTCTTGCATGATGCATTTCCCGACCCTGACTATGCTTGACTCCATCAGCCATAGTCCAATGATACTGCTATCTGAAAAGTGGCCCTTACTACCTTTCCAACCCTCAGAAAGACAGATGGACTTAGCAATTTTTTCCCTTGGTCTCCACATTCACCAGTTCATGTCAAGAATGTGATCTGGAATTATGGTAGCATCTTGGAGTTTCACCCAGAGGGCTTGGAATTGTTCCCCGACCCTTGGAATTAAATTCTGATGACATTATGCTTACAATTATGGTACTATAAATTTTCCACACCGTTCTTTTCCACCTCAGTGACTACTTCGTACACTGAGGTGAGTATAGCTAGATTCCCACTCATTTACTTGGTACTGACATAGTGTAGAAACTCATACCTTTGTTAGGTTATGAGCCCCGCTCTTGTGCTCTAATTCCGAAAGAGTTAATACACAGCAACACTACCCACTATGGCAAAAGATGATCATTCCTTACAAGTCCCAACCCTAAATGTGGACGGAAGCAACTGGCTATATTACAAGGCTTGGGTTGAATGGGCTGTCAGCTCAAAAGGGCTGATCAGACACCTGACCAGCTTGGATGTGAAACCAGAGGACCCTTCAGCAGGGAAAGATGCCTCCTGGAAGCCCACAGCCATGGAGCAAAAACTTCTTAGTGAATACCCAGAAAAACTTCGGCAATGGGCTAAGGACAATGGATACATCAAGCAAGTGATTGCTGTGTCACTCCCGGAATCTCTGTTCCTTTGAGTCCTGAAGGAAGACACTGTGAAGAGTGTGTGGGGTGTCCTCACTGATCTTTTCCAAAACTGCTCTCGTGTCATCACAATCTACCTTCAGAGAAAACTCCAAGAATCCTGCTGTTTGGAAAAAGGTGATGTCTGCACTCACTTTGACAAGATGCCCACACTGCACAAACAACTTTCCATGCTTGGACAGTCAATCACAGACGATGACTTTGCAGCCATCATCCTCAGTTCACTTCCCACTTCTTACGACTCCAACCTTGCAGCTATGACATCTTCGGCCCTAGTCATGCAAAAGGACCTATCTCTGGACTTCATAATCAAAGTAATTTCTGATGAATATGATAGGCACCAAATGCAGACAAAGAGAGGCAACTCTGGAAACTCTGGAAATTCTGAAGATGCAGCTTACTCAGCAAAGGATGGAAAGAAGTCCACCTGTGAAAATTGCAGAAAGAAAGGTCATACAAAAGACCAATGCTGGGAAGAGGGTGGCAGAAAAGCTGGGCAAGCACCCAAGTGGTTCTGTGAAGTACAGGTTTACCCTCGGGTGACCGGGCTTCAAGACCAGGTGACAGGGGCTAGCCCAGGTGGCCAGAGTCAAGGCCGGAAGACAGGGCTTAAGTCCGAGTGGCCAAAGTCGAGGCTGAGAGACAGGGGCCAAGTCCGGTTGGACCAGAGTCAAGGCCAGAGGTCAGGGGCTAAGTCTGGAGGACTGGACTTAAGGCCGGGAGCGTGGGAACAAGACTGGTAGCGTGGGAAACCGACCGGTCTTGGGCTGCGCACAGGGGGAAGCCAGTCCGGGGTTGGATCTACCTCCCTTGGTCTCAGCTTATGTGCTGTACCCTTATGCAAGCCTGGGAGAGGTCCGGGACAGGGGCCAGGGATAGCTTAAGGCTCGGCCTTAGCTATAGGGTAGTCTCGGGGTGTAGCATGGAGTTGAGGGTAATACTAAGTTGATATTCTGACTGAGGGTGCTACAAAGTATGTACAGGGGTTAAATACATGAGGCCAGTCCGGGATAACAAACATAGAGCTGGACTTGTTAATAAGCTATTAGCAAGAAGATTAGCAAGAGAGTGGATAGCCATAGTGGCTGTGCCGAGGCTAATAGCCCAAGTCCGGGTGACTGGCATACCGGGGTCAGACACAGGATTTGTACAGTAAGCAAAGTCTGATGAATGGGCTAGACTAAATATAGTACAAACAGAGGGAAACAGACTGGGGTGGAGCAGCGCAAGGCCGAGAGGCTGAAATGGACCAGAGATAGGGGTAAAACACCGGACTTGAGTTATGCAGGCCGGAGTTGAGTTATCTAGGGCCAGGACTGGGTTTTCTAGGCTGGACTAGGACCGGACTTGACCGGAGATAGGGGCTAGGGGTCCGGACTGGACTGGGAACGAGTCCGAGAGTCATGGATATGACAGGTTCCAGAACAAGGGAAAAGGGAAAAAGAAGGAGAAAGGCACTGGAAAAGTGGCCACTGTGGCCAGCGCATCAGCCAGCTCAAGTGCGCAGACCAGCACTGACTTGGACCCTGACAGAGTTTGGCTAGCACACCCACAGGACAATGACTGGCTTACAGAAATTGTGGAGGAAGAAATTCCAAACCCCCAGGACATCGTTAATGACGAAGAAGATGCATATACAAACAACTATGACCATGTTCTCCTTGCAGGCAAAAGCCTAAATTCTGCAGAAGAGACAATCTTGTTCAACTCTGGCACTTCACATCACATGTCCTCCTACTGCAGCAAATTCCTTGACTACAAGCCAATCGTACCCAAACCTATCACTGCTGCTGACAACCACACCTTCCATGCCATTGGGAAAGGCGATCTCGCAATTTCACTCCCAAACGGCACTACCCAGACCCATATTCAACTCAAGGATGTGCTCTATGCTCCCAAGATGGGAATTACACTCATTTCCATTAGCAAACTTGACATTGCTGGGTATGCAGCATTATTCCGAGACAACCGTTGTCAAATCTTCGATGCTCGGAAAAAGAAAGTAGCTGAAATTCCGATGCAAAAAGGCCTCTACTGCCTCAAACAAGCTTGTCGTGCCTTCGCAGGCCTAGCCAAGGCCATGGAATCCTTAACCATGGAGGAAATTCACATCAGGCTTGGCCACATTGCTCCCAAAGCCATCCAGTGCATGCTCAAGGATGGAACAATCACTGGAATTAAGCTGGATGAGGCACATTCCACCATGGGCATGTGCAATTCATGTGAATATGCCAAAGCCACTCAGAAGCCCATTGGGAAGGAGTGTGACCCACCCTGCCATGAACATCTAGGTGACGAGGTCCACACAGACCTCTGGGGACCTTCTCCAGTCCAAACCCCTGGCCACAGTCAATACTATGTCTCATTCACAGACAACCACACCCACTACACCAAGCTGTACCTCCAGAAGATGAAAGCCAAGACCTTCACATCATACAAGGCCTATGAAGCATGGCTGAACATGCAGTTTGACACCAAAGTCAAGTGACTTTGCTCAGATCGAGGGGGAGAATACCTTAGTGCGGAATTTTTGGAATATCTGAAATCCCAAGGCACAGAACGACGCATAACCGTCCATGATACCCCTGAACACAACAGAGTTGCAGAATGACTCAACAGAACACTCGTTGAGCATGTACATGCAATGATCCACACCAGTGGCCTACCCAAGAACCTCTGGGGGGAGGCCATTATGCATGTGACCTGGCTCAAAAACTGCTCATCGACTCGCTGTCTAGGCACAAAAACTCCCTACGAAATGCTCTACCAAAGACCACCTGACCTCTCAAAAATTCCAGTCTGGGGATGTTGTGTCAAGGTCCATGACACCTCTGGCTCCAAACTAGACATGCAAGCCCAAGATGGACACTGGGTAGGTTTTGACCCTGAGAGAAATGGCCACCATATCTACTGGCCTGACACATGAGCAATCGGAATTGAAAGAAGTGTCATTTTTGAGTGCCAAGATGTGTCTGTACCACATGGTGTGCCACTCAAGGGGGAGCAGGGGAATTCGGATGCCTCAGAAAGAAATTCCGATGCCTCAAAACAAAATTCCGAAACCTCAGAATGGAACTCCTCAGCTTCACAGGGAAATTCCAAGGCCCCACAGATGGTCAAGTGACCCACTGAAGCAACTTCGGAAATTCTGAGACTCATTTTGGACCCACTTGGAGACAATTTCGAAACACCTCCACCTCAACCTCATTGTTCCACTCGCCAGCACTTCAAATCAGACTATATGAGGCACCTATGTACAGGGGAAGGCACTCATGATGGGCGCATCCCTCTCGACTTTGTAAAAGAACTCCAAGAGAGCGATAGCAACCCAAACAGCCTGAAATCCTGAGAAAATGCTACCTATGTGTTCAACGAAGAACTAGCTACTGATGAAGATGACACTAACATTGTGTATGCTATGGTGGCAGGGATGGCTGAAGCTGAAGGGCTGGACCCATCAACAGTCTGTGAGGTGAAATCCCAAGCTGACTGGCCAAAGTGGCAAAATGCCATAAATGCGGAATTAAACAGCCTAGAGGAAGCGCATACCTGGGATGTCATTGAGTGCCCCAAAGGCACAAATGTTGTAGGATGCAAATGGGTCTTCAAGATCAAATGCAACGCTGCCGGAGAAATCAAGAAGTACAAGGCCTGCCTAGTCGCTAAGGGCTACTCCCAGATACAGGGCATTGACTATGATGAAACATATGCTCCTGTCGCAAGACTCGCATCTCTCCGCACCATACTAGCAGTTGCTGCATGCAATGACTGGGATATCGATGTATTTGATTTCCACTCGGCATTCCTCAATGGCAAACTCGGAGATGGAAAAGACATCTACATGGAGCTCCCTGAGGGCTACACTGTAGGGCGGAATTTTTCCCATCCAGTTGGGAAGCTAAACATAGCATTATATGGCTCGAAACAAGGCACACTTCGGTGGTACCAGAAGCTATGTGCTACTCTTGCAGATCTTGGGCTCACCAGAGCACATGCAGACTGGGGAGTGTTCTATGGTCGCATAGGATCAGAAATTCTCATCCTTGCTGTCACACACCAAAGGTGTTGTGGACATGGTTACAGCTGACTCTGCCTAACTTGTTGACAAGTTGCGCACAATGCCCAAGCATGCAGATGAAGACTAAAGGCCTCATGCATAGAAAGACTGTCAGACATTAACAGTCATCCTTCGCACAAGAACAAGTTGTCAGTGCTAAAGAGAAAAGAGGAAGCGAGTTAAGTGCACGTTAAAGGTTTTTAGTGCCTGTGTATGGCATTCTGGTTTTTGTCATATCTCCACCGTTTCCAAAGATATCAACTCGGTTCACATCCTCGCTTAAAGTGCTCAGCCCCACAATTCTTCCTTCCAAATTTGGAGAGGATCCTCGCACCCTGCGTGTTTCTACAGCACTCCATCCATCAGATGCTCATTTCGCTAAGTCCATCAATCATGGCCACCTCTTCATTGGTTGTCTTGCTTGTCTCATTTGCCAGAGACAGTGGCTACATATATCTGCCAGGTGTTCCCACCAGCTTCTGTCCTGAAGCCCCCTGGTTCATCCCATCATTGTCAGCCCCGTCTCATCCCATGCAGCTTGGTCAGCATGTTCTCCTTGTCAGTATGACTTCCAGAAGGATGTTCTTTGGTCGCCTCAGGTCTGTCACTCGGTTAGAAAGGTCTTATGTGGTTGTTTCAGTCTCCCTGGTTGATGAAGCATATGGATCATTCCTCCCTGCTCCCTGCACCGTCTTTATTCCAGTCTTGTCCATCATTCTTCCTGCATTGCGACAGCTGCAGTATAATCTACTGTCCTCCAGCCTCCCTGATCGCATTCATGATGAGTATGACATGCATCTTGCCTTCTTACTGCAAGATCCAGCAGAAGACATCCCCCCTTCTCCTCCTCCTCCATCAGAGCCCCATTCATGAGGTTTTTGTTGACTTCGCTGAGAGGATGGAAGGGTGGGAGATGTGATCGCATATGCTCTCATTGCCCCACAGACCCCCAACACCCTAGCCCCCTTTGACACCTGACTCATGCCCTTCAATTCTGGAATTAATACTTCCCTGTCTGGAAACACTGTCCATCTGTCATGCCATCTTTGGATCTAGAGATGTCTCTGCTGAGATCTAACTTGCATTGCCACCCCCTAATGTGATATCAGTGCGCTTACTCAGTTTCTGATTCTATTTGACTCATTTTGTGGTATTTTGACTATCCTTGACTCGTTTATTGCCAATACTTACCAATCTTCTTTGCTTGCTTATCACTTGCTCATCATGATTACTCAGTCCTTACTCATTACTTACCAAGTGTTTGTGCCTTGTTTGTCACAAGCTATGCTCCCCCCCACAGTATATAAACCCCCATGTACTTAGCTACAAAGAAGCAATTCAGAATCAATCAAGAAGTCACTCAGCAGTCAGTTCAGTGCATATCTTGTCGTCGACAGTTGAGGCTCCATGAAGGGGTCTATCTGTCATCATTCATATCATTGGTAGTTGAGGCTCATTCAGAAGAGTCTATCTACCACCATCCATCATCTGCAGTCTTATCCACACTTAGTCAGCACTCTTGCTTAGTCATCCATTCACTCCTGCGTAACTCGTCATCGACTTGCACCAGGAGCACATCTTATCAAAGTCCTTCATCCCAAGTCCTTTTGGCTGAACACCTTCACTCTGTTCAGCAGCCCCCATCCAGTCATCATTCAACCATCTGCTCTTGCGTAACTCGTCGATGACTTGCACTAGGAGCACCTGCCATCAAAGTTTCCCCCACACATTTAGGTTTTCTGCACTCCAGGTTCTGTGGAGGCAAACCACCACTTGCTCTTATTTGTCTTTTGTGTTGGTTCTGGTTGGTTTTTGCCACCTTTCCACACTTTGACTCACATCACCAGCCATGTTGATGACTGCACTGTAACAGGCAGTTCCCCATCATTAATTCGCTCATTTAAACAGGAGATCAGCACTCGTTTTAAAATCTCCAACCTAGGGCCCATCAGTTGGCTACTTGGGATGAAGGTGACATGGAACAGAGAAGCCTGCACCATATTGCTATCCCAGCAGTCATACATCGAGGCCATCCTAACAAAATACAACCTCACTGACTGCAAACCTGCCACAGTTCCGATGGACCCTGGCATAAAACTCTCCCACAGAGAAATTCTGCAGCCAGCTGAAGAAGCTGCATGCATGAAAAATGTACCCTACTGTGCTGCTGTTGGCTCCCTCATGCACCTCACCATTGGAACACGCCCTGACATTGCATTTGCTGTCTCCACAGTTGCACAGTTCAACAACACACCCAACATGACTCACTGGGAGGCCGTGAAACGAATCTACAGGTATATCTCAGGCACAAAAGCACTTGCTTTAATGTTCAGAAATTCAGAACGAGGCCTCAAGGGCTATACTGATGCAGATGGAGCTTCACAGGAGCATCGACATGCTATAAGCAGATATGCCTACCTACTGGATGGTGGAGTTATCAGTTGGGCCTCATGGAAACAGGAACTCGTAACACTCTCCACTGCTGAAGCAGAGTACATCGCAGTGACTCATGCAGCCAAAGAGGGCCTATGGCTTTGATGACTCATCAGAGAAGTTTTCCAACCACTCAAACACCCTATCCTGCTGTATTCCGACAGTCAATCTGCCATTGCACTTACCAAAGATGGCAGCTATCATGCTCACACAAAGCACATTGACATACAATACGATTTCATTCGTTTTGCTGTGGAAAACAATTCCTTTCATTTAATTTATTGTCCTACCGACAACATGGTCGCTGGAGAATGCTTCTTGACTCTGCTCCACATGGCACCCCGACTAGGACCCTGAAATCCTAGCAGTACCAGCGAGGAAAACAGAGCCTGTCACAAGCAAAAGCAACATATAGCAGCATTTGTTAGACCCCATCCCTGAGACACAAGCATACACTTGCTCTACCTCGAAAACACCATCCAGTAAGTCTCCACTACACCCGCTGACCTATGACCTTGACAGGACGCATGTCCTCGAGGTCAAGCTCCCACACCACATCAGGACCCCCGCCAGTACCCCAAGTACCAGGCTCCACACAGCCCAGCAAGAACACAAGAAGCAGCAGATTTGCCCTCGAGGACATCATTGACAACCCAGATGCAGAAACAGCAAAGTATTACCTGGACCAATTCTACACCGTTCAGGGCAAGCCAGCGACACCCAAACACATCTCCCATGCCCTTTTCTGCATATTGCAGGCCAAGGGGGTGTCTAACACCCTATGCTCAGCCATACGAGCCACTGCATACCTAGTCAGGGATCTAACGACATCAGCCATAGCCAACTCCGTTGTCAAGGAGGTGTCCAGCAAGATAGAATCTTCAGTTGTAGTTGCAATCACCCCACAAGTAGCAAAGATCTGGTCGGCAGCTGACAACCTGGAGAAAACAGGCAAGAACCTTGAAACACTGGGCGAGGACCTTGCCAAGAAATCTGACATGGTCAACAACGCCCCCAACAACATGAACCTCAAGCACCTAGAAGATCAAGTGCAAGACCTAGCCCTCAACATGGACACGCTGAGAACGACGATTGAAGAAATAAAGGACCACATCAAGACCCAAATGCCCCCTACCCCTCACCCTTCACCTTACAGGGATGCCCTCATGGCAACAACAGTCAACCCAAACCATATCCCACTTGGAAAATGCTTTACATCAGAACACACTAAGGCCCACTCCACCATTAAAGAAAGACAGTTACTGATAGACCCCAATAGCAGTCACCCCGTGCTCGACAGCACCACCATGAGGGAAAACATCATCAATGCAATCAAACAAGCACTGGACGCAACAGATCAAGTTGATGGCCCAGAAATCCAGCTGAAATCTATCACCCGCCTATGCAACAACAGTATTCTACTCAAACTCAACAGTCAAGAAGCTGTGAAATGGATAAAAGAGACCAAAATCAAAGAGACTTTCCTGGCAAGCCTAGGTGGCATGGTCAGGATCAAAGACAGACATTACAACCTGGTAATCCTGTTCCTGCCCATATCCACTGATATAGAAAACCCAGACACCCTTCGAAACATGGAAAATGAAAACAACATCCCAACCAGTTCAATCACCCAGATCAAATGGATCAAAGACCCCTCCAAATGCGCCCCCAACCAACAAGTAGCCCATGCCCTAGCATCTCTCGCCTCTCTGGAAACAGCTAACCAACTTCTAAGACACAGCCTATACTGGGGTCTAGACAGATTACGGCCACACAAAGACAAGAAGGAACTGGTACATTGCCTGAAATGCTAGCTCATAGGACACCTTGCGAGAGACTGCACCCAAGCGATGGACACCTGCAGATCCTGCGCCCAACCCCACTGTACCTCAGAATGCAACTCTACCACCCACCACTGCATAAACTGTAAGGACGACTCACACACCAGCACAGATAGAAACTGCCTGGAGTTCATCAGAAGATGCAACACCATGGATGACCGCACACCTGAAAACAGGATGCCTTACTTCCCCACAGCAGAAGACTGGACTCGGGTTGAACTTCCCCCATGCCTGACAGACCCCATCATACTGACCAACCCACCAGCGACCCAACCAGTAACTCAAAACCAGCTAAGACAAATGACATTAGGAGAAACAATAAACTTCCAAACCATTGCACCAAGGCACGGCCAACCCAATAGAATCTGCAGAGGAAGAGGAGGCCCAACACCACGCCCCTACACCATACACAACACCTCCACCGTCCCTGCCCTAACAACAACTGCAATGAACACCCCGCCAGCAGACCTACCCCCCCCCCCCACCAACCCCCTAATGAGACCTGAAAACCCCTCCCACAACAACATGCTACCCAAACTACGCATATGGCAACAAAACCTAAATACTTCTCACATCGCACTTCACTCACTAATAAACAGTAAAATCGCCGAAGACTGGGATGTACTTGCGCTACAAGAACCCCTGATAGATCAACTCAGCAACACAAGAGTCAACACCCAATGGAGGGTAGTATACCCAACCACAAAATTGGTGCAAGGAGCCAAGCCAAGAGCAGTAACATTCATCAACTCGAGAATCAGTACTAACTCATGGGAACAGATCCTGTTCCCATCAGCGGACGTAGTAGTTACATGCATCAGGACCGCAAAAGGAATGTACACACTATTCAATGTCTACAACAATTGCAAGCACGACTGAATGATAGAAGAACTGAATGTCTTCCTGGCATCAAACATTAGAAACATACAACCAACAGAACAGGATCAAATGCTGTGGTTAGGAGATTTCAACAGGCACCACCCCCTATGGGATGAAGAACGAAACCACCATCTGTTCACCCTGACAGCCCTCGCCTCAGCACAAAAACTTCTAGAATTAGCAGTGGATTACAGACTAGTACAAGTCCTACCCAAAGGGATACCCATGCTTCAGTCCTCATCCACAGGTAACTGGACAAGACTGGTGTAGGAAAATGGATTTAAGAGGATGAGTGAGGGGAATGATGAGATCTGAGGGGAATGAGTAGGCCAAAAGGGGCTTCTATAGCCTAGCAAGATCCTGGTAGTCATCTGAAGGCTTCTGAGGCTGTCTGGGTGCAGGGAAACAACCTGCTCGAACTCGTCTCTCATCTTGGGGTAACTCGTCTATTCCATTGTAAGGAAAACTAACTATGCCAGTCACTAGGTAGTGCTGACTAAGCAACAGAAAAGCGAAATTCTAAGAACAAGTAGCAGAGGGATAGCTAGAACAAAAATAAAGTAAAATCATCAAAATAAAACAATTCCCCCAGTAGGGAAATTACATTCCCTACATCCCAGGGGTACTCGAGATCTTGACTGTCCCCAGTCAACCCGAAGGCGGCTTGACTACACAATAATCCATGGTCACGAGGGAGGAGGCAAGACAACGACTCGTTGACGAAAAACGGGTGCTTGGAATGCCGCGATACGAGATACGACGACAGCAGGGAATGCAACGAGTACCTTGCAAAATGAGCAGAGAGAATCTGCATGCCCGATCCTGAGATATCCACAAATCCGCCGAAGGGTACCCTCGTTCACCCAAAAACCAAATGTAGCCACGAGTTCTGCAGCGACGACAACGAAAAAGCTACCATCCTGAAGCCCCATAACAGTAGCATCAGGATCCTGAAAAGCGAGAGATCCGTTCGAGAAACGGGCAAGATACTCGCAGAGTTGTCCTAAGGTGCCTGCAACAACAAAATGGCGCACATCTCCACAATGGCGGTAGCGAGCGTGATGTATGATATACCGTCAGAAAGCCCTCGACGAGTAGTACAAAGTCCCCAAAAAGCGAGAGGTCCGGCGGTGAAATGGGTGAGTTACTGCACATACAGTGTTGTTGACTGAAAAGGGAACACCGCAGACCAACGACGGATGCTCGGGACGCGGCGAAACTGCCAGTGATGATGGAGGGGAATGTGACGAACACGCCTGAAAAGAGATGGAGGGAATCTGTCTACATGGGCATGAGATATTCGCAAAGTTGTCCGAAAGCGCCTCTAACCACGAAAACGAGTATATCTCGACGATGTCTGCACGGAATTTGACAAAAGAGGCGTCCCCAGAAAGGGCTATGCGAGGGGAATGGACTGCCAGAAAAGCGAGAGGAACGGTGCCTGAGTGCGCGAGATACGACGAGAGGACTTCGAGGGTGGGGAGAAGAGCTTGACTTGCACAACAACGGCTGGGACGATCAACACGAAACTCCGGGAGACAGTAGAGGATTCGCAGACGAACAGGGGAACGAGGAAATACGCCGATTGGACCAGCCGATCCCGAGTTATACGCGAAACTGGCTCGAAGCCCTCTGGATATGAAAGCGTGGATATCTCGATAACGGTTGCACGGAATTTTACAAAGTATGTGTCCCCAGGAAGGGTTCAGCGAGAGGGATGAACAACCCGAAAAGCGAAAGGAGCGACACAGAACTGCGCGAGCGACTACGGCACGACCTCGAGCATGGGCCTTCACACAAAAATGCAAATATCTCCGGAGCTACTGGTCCAATCTGAACAATCCTGATATCAACATGGAGCATTCGTCGTGGACTACAACCCTCCCAAAAAGCGAGAGGCGCGGCGCGGAAACGAGCGAGATATGAGTAAGTACCCTGAGAACGGACCTATCCACAAAAATGCGAATATCTCCTCAACGGCTGGGCGCCTGCAAATGAGCATGGTACTGACAGAGAGCTGACGTCGAGTAGTACGAGCCTGCCAAAAAGCGAGAGGCGTGGCGCAAAAACGAGCGAGATATGCGCTGGATACGTGCTCGGTATGAGGGAGGTAGCACTTGTCTTGACAAGCGACGAGCAGTGTCGGCAGTAATTTCGTCAGAACTGTATCCGCGGATGGGAGGTGTCGTGTAGAGCACGGGGAGGTGCTAGGTGCAATGCTACTCAGTGTTCTGCGGGGAACTCGAGCCTGGGGGGTAAAAGACGAAGGGCAAAACAAGAAAATTCAAACATATCTAATGTACCAAAAATTCCGCATTACGACGCAGGTAGATCAATACTAGATACTGTAAGATCCATAAGCAAAAGAAGTAAAAAAACAACATAACGGAATTTGTGCGACATGCAGCATCAACGCACTCTTCGAGAGCGCCGGGGCGTGCGACTGTGGCTGCGTGACCGCTTCGGTTTGGAACGGATGTATGAATACGCCTTCCTCGAATGTGAACGAGAGCGCAAGCGTGAGGACGATGACGACGATGACGATGAAGGGAGTGAGCTATTGGTCGAATATGAATATGAGCGCCTTCGAGTGTGATGCTGTATCAAGCTGCGGGCATATGACTGGACTGGTATGAAATCATCTTTCGAATGTGTGTATGAACCCGTTCGAGTCTGCGAGTGCGAGCGTGAATGAGGACGCAAGGGCGATCGGCCTCGGCCACATGGCCACCTCGACTGTGGCTGCGCGTGCGGTGAGCTACGAGAGCACTCAGCTGACGAGCGACGAGACAGAATGGCTGGTGGGTCTGGTACTGCTGGCTCGAGCTGGACAGTAGGTAGGGACTGAGGATACATGATGCTTGTCCGAGTGGGTATGCGCGCTGGTGTGTTGAACACACTTCGAGAGGGTGCAGCTGTGGGCAAAAGCGAGTGAGTGAGTGACGAGCCCCTACGAGTCTCGAACTGGCTTGCCAACGAAGACCAGTTGTCGAGACGGTCTTGTAGAGTCCTTCCGGCAACTTCGCGCGGGATTTCCTGACCTGTAGGTAGAACAACGCGGCCGTTTACGAGTAGACACTTTCCCGAAGCTAAATATGACTTGTATGAATGGCAACCTGCCCGAATATGGCCCGAAAGTCTGCAGAAGAAGCAGAACAAATATGAATGATGGGGGGAGTGACTGTCCGAGGCATGTGATGGCTGCACGCATGAACTGTTGACCTTGCTGCTCTTCCAGAGGCCGCTGCTCAGTGCGAGAATCTGTTTAGCTGCAATCATAAGACTAGACACAGTAAGCTCTTGATCTGGCGAGTCAAGAAACTCGAGCAGCTCGCATCTGAATTTGGGCGGGAATCCATAAAAAAACACAACCGGTAGATGAGATGTCGACTCTTTCTGCTTTTTGAGAGACAGCGAAAAACGACAAAAGCTGCGGAAATACTCGCCCAGGGAAGATACCGAGATGGCGTCCGAGCTTGCGAGTGCACTTTTCAGTCTAAAAAATTGGTTCCTGCAGGACTCCTCCAGCTCTGGGTACAGCTGGACCACTTCTGAGGTAAAATAACACCAATCTCCACTCCTGGTATCTGCCAAGTGGGACCAGAGGTCCACCGACTCAACAGGCGCATACTTGAGTGCGAATTTGATGCGCGTGAGCCCATCCGAGAGGCCGAATCTATCACAGAAGTCGATTATGTCATCAAAATAGCTTCGAAGGTCCTCGGGGCGCCCAGAGAAGCTTGGTGCTTCGGGCGAGCCTTGACATGGAATCTTGAGGCCAAACATGACTTCGGGAGTTTATACGAGTGTGAATGCTTGATAAGTGAGTGCGCGCGAGTGGGAAAACACGAAAATGCGAGCAAAGTGACTGCAAAAATGAGACCGAAAGGTGAAATCTGCTAAACCGAGCCTGAAAATTGCGAAAACAAAGCTGGAGACTGCAAAGTAAAATCTGGGAAGGTTTGGATGGGTGCCAGGCTAAGACAGAAGCCCCTCGTGGTGGGCTCCAGTTGTAGGAAATGGATTTAAGAGAGAGGTTGAAGGGTAGAGTGAAGTCTGAGGGGAGAGAGTAAGCCAAAAGGGGCTTCTATAGCCTGAGCAAGGATCCTGATAGTCGTCTGAAGGCTTCTAAGGCTGTCTTGGTGCAGGGAACGACCTGCTCGAACTCGTCTCTCATCTTAGGGTAGCTCCTCTATTTTTTTTATTAAGGAAAACTAACTATGCCAGTCACTAGGTAGTGCTGACTAAGCAACAAAAAGAGCGAAATTCTAAGAACGAGTAACAGAGGGATAGCTAGAACAAAATAAAGTAACATCATCAAAATAAAACAATTCCCCCAGTAGGGGAATTACATTCCCTACACCAGACAATGTGTTTTGCACAGAAACAGCACTAGAAGATGTAGTAGAATGCGATGCCAGCCCAGAAAACTGTGGACCCAATACCGACCACATCCCAATTCTAACCAGTCTAGAAACAGCCCTTACACCATCCATGACCCCCCTGTCCTTTAATTATTGAGAAGTAGACTGGAAAAAGTTCAACAGCACCCTACAAACGGAGCTCAGGGCAATCGGACCACCAACAACAATCATTAACAAACAGGACTTCCAAAACAAGGCTCGAGGAATCGAAATAGCACTACATAGAATGCTGGAGAAGGAAGTCCCCAAAACGAGGCCCCACCCACACAACAAATGTTGGTGGACAAAAGAACTCACAACACTCTGTAACAAATTAAAAATGTTAAGTAAAGCTTCCTTCACATTCCAAGCAATCCATGATCACCTGAGCCACAGTTTACGCAAAAGCAAAGTGAAGGCCTATGACAAGGCTATACAAGACGCCAAAAAGACTCACTGGCAAGACTGGCTTGAAGAAGCAAATAACAAAGACCTGTGGATAGCAAACAGCTATATCTCCAGACCTTATGGAGACGGCAGCAAGACTAGGATACCAACGCTCAAAGGAATGAATGACGAAGGTGAGGAAACCATGCTTAGCTCAAATGAGGACAAAAGCAAAGCCTTCACACAGGCACTCTTCCCTCCCCCCCCATCCCAATCATCAGTACCTCAGGCCTATGACTACCCAGACCCAGCAGCACGCTGGTCCCAGATCATGAAAGACCAGCTGATGCGCACAATCAAAGGCCTTAGTCCTTACAAGGCCCCAGGACCTGACAGGGTGGCCAACATCATATTCCAAAGATCCCCCATCCTCTCCAACTACCTCCTACCCCTTTTCAATGCAGTTTTCATGCTCAAAACCTACTATGACCCATGGAGAGAGTCAATAACGGCCATACTCCGAAAGCCAGGTAAACCAGATTACACAACCCCTAAAGCTTACTGCCCAATAGCGCTACTCAACACCACGGCAAAGCTACTTTCGGCAGTAGTAGCCAACTGCACATCATACATACTGGAGAAACATCAGTTGCTCCCAGCAACACACTTCGGAGGAAGACCAGGATGCTCGCCAGAAGACTCCCTGTTACTACTCGAAACCACCATCTGCCATGCTTGGAGGCAAAAGCAAGTGGCATCGGCCCTATTCTTGGACATCGAAGGAGCATTCCCAAACGTGGTCACAGACCAACTTATACACAACATGAAGAAATGAAGGCTCCTGCTGGAAATAGTACAATACACAGAATGCCTGCTATCAAACAGGAAAACCAAGATATGATTCGACAATTATGAATCTGACTGGTTCCCCATCTGAAACAGAATAGGGCAAGGCGACCCTTTATCAATGATACTCTATGTCATATACAGCTTGGACCTGGTTGACACAGCAAAGGGTAAAAAAGAGCTAACACTAGCATTCATAGACAATACAGCATTCATAGCCATAGGTAAAACCTTCGCAGACACCCACACCACGTTAATCGACATGATGGAAAGAGAAGGAGGTGGATACAACTGGTCCAGCAAACACAACTCATGCTTCGAAACGCGCAAATTCACCTTAATGGACTTCACACTTAGCAGAACAAAAAACAGGCCACCGCTCACACTAAGAGATTCTACCATAACACCATCCACTAACCACAAATTTCTAGGTGTAATACTCGATCAGGAACTAAGGTGGAAAACACATGCCACCCAGGCAATAGCGAAGGGGATGAAGCAAGCCCTCCTCCTGAGAAGGTTATCCATGACATCATGGGGTATCCCCCTGAAGCTAATGCGACAGTTGTACCAATCAGTAGTGGTCCCAAAGGTGATGTATGCAGCATTGGTGTGGCTTCAGCCAACCTACACTGGGGACCACCTGTTCAAAACAAGAGGCTCCAAAGGTGTCGCAAGACGCATCCTAATGGTCCAGAGAACAGTGGCCCTAGCAGCAACCGGGGCTCTGAAAACTACCCCCACTGATGCGCTTCTAGCACATGCAAACATCATGCCGGCACCCCTTCTCATACAACACACACTTTACAGAACCATGCTATGTCTATCATCACTACCAGAGTCACACCCACTGCACTCACATGTCAACAGGATAGCCAGAACAAATGTCAAAAGGCATTGCGCAGCCCTCCACCGACTAATCCATGACCTGAACGTTTCCCCAAAAGAAGTTGAAACAATCAACCCTTGCCCAGTACCGCCCAGCGCCCCTCCCTCGCATACAATCGCAATAGCCACAAGTAAAAAGGAAGCAATCGAGGACCTCAGGAAAGTCACAGACTGCATGCTCGTATTCACTGATGGCTCTTGCACAGGAGGTCAAGTGGGCGCAGCCACGGTCATGTACGTGGACCACCAACATGTCGCCATGCTCCATTACCACCTTGGCCATGAATCAAAACACACCATTTTCGAAGCAGAAGCAGCAGCAATGCTGTTGGCGATGCAGCTCCTAAAAACAAGAAATGAAGCCATATACCCGGCCACCATACTTGTCGACAACCAAGCAGTAATAAGATCGAGTGAGTGCCCATCTGCTAAACCAGGACACCACCTACTCTTACATTTCAGAACTTCCATACGCAAAGTTCTCGATAGGCAAGAACTAACTAGAAAAGACATCATGGTATGCTGGATAGTGGGACATATGGAAGTGGAAGGGAATGAGCATGCAGACAGAGAGGCAAAAACAGCTGCAACAAGACCCGACTTCTCCAGCCCACTAAAGGACCTTCCCCTCCCATTAAGGAACCAACTGCCTCAGAGCATTTCTGTGCTCAAACAACTTCATACCATGAGACTGAAGGCCCTCTGGATGAGGGAATGGAAAAGCTCCCCTCACTACCACCATATAACTGCCATAGACCCCCAACTGCCCAGCAGCTTGTTCACAAAACTAGCTGCCTTGCTACCAAAGAGACAGACAGGAACATACATACAACTTCATACAGGCCACATCCCGCTTAACAGTTACCTCCATCGTTTCAAGCGAAGTGACTCACCAAACTGCCTACAGTGCAGTGATAACAGACCGGAAAACGTACACCACTACATCTTCCAATGACCAAGATACAACAGAGAATGCCATATACTATGCAATGCACTAGGAAGGGATGCCAACTCAATGGCATTCCTCCTCTCAAACAAGGTGGCCCAAACCCACTTGCTCAAGTACATATCGGCTACAAAACATCTGCAGCACACCCATGGTGAGATTCCCAGGCAGAACATGAATGCATGATAACACACCTTGCAGGTCATCATGACAAACTGGAGCTGAAGACCGGCAGAAAGAAGGTGCACTGCAAGGAAGTGCTCCCACAGAGCCCCTGTGTCCCACTCGCACTATGGAAAGTAGCCCATGAAGGCATGCACTGCATGCCCAAACCACCCGCTCACACTCTCCCTTGTCCCCCCATTGCAACACACATCACCCAGCAGAATGCTGAACAACACTCCTATGTCCTCCAGACTACCCACCATTGCACCCAAGCAATGACCCAACACACCAGACACTCACTCACACACAACAGGACATGGAAAAGCATGCTCATCTTGTCATCAGCTAGCCTAACGGCAGCCGGACCAGTGTAGATAGATAAGCAAACTAGCAGAAGTTATAAGGCAGTGTGACTAAAATGGCTGGTGGGAATGGTGGACTGGTGGAGAGCCAAAGGCTCTGCCACCAGGGCATTCACACGCTGGTGGGGTTCAGGCGGGCCACAGGGGGCCCTAGGCAGATCGCTTTACAATAGAATAGTGCAACATAGGGCAACCCAGCCCTCACGCACTTTAAATGAGAAAAAAAAAAAAAAAAGACATGGTCACCGATACCCTTACCAAGCCTTTACCTAGCATCAAGGCGAAACACTTCACATCTGCACTCAGACTTCATTCCGATTGAGGGGGAGTGTTGAGAATGCAATCCAGAATTATGGTAGCATCTCAGAGTTTCACCCAGAGGGCTCGGAATTGTTCCCCGACCCTCAGAATTAAATTCCGATGTCATTATGCTGACTAATTATGGTACTATAAATTTTCTGCACCATTCTTTTCCACCTCAGTGACTACTTCATACACTGAGGTGAGTATAGCTAGATTCCCGCTCGTTTACTTGGTACTGACATAGTGTAGAAACTCATACCTTCATTAGTTCACCATGTAGTACATCTGTCCACCCATACTAATCCATCTGGCATACTTATTCATTTGGTCAAGGTCAATATTGATGCTAACGAGACAGTTTCTACTTCACAGGCTGATGAAATTGAGCTTGTCAATGTGACATCCAAGTTGACCACCATCCAAAATCGGCCCCATGTTATTAGACTTCAGGTTCAAACCAGCATCCAGAACATCATGGTATCTTTCAAGCCAAAGTTTCAGGGTCCCATAGTATGTCATTTGCCTCCATGTTCTAGGATTGCATTCACTCACCTCATGTTCCAGACCATAGAATTTTTGTAGACTACCATGTTACCAGAAGATCTGCTCATCACCAACTCCTCTCACATCATTAGTGATCAAAAACATGTTGTAAATATTAATGAGAGTGTGAATGTTATCACTGGCAAGGTCAAAATCAAGCCTGCAGATGCCAACCAATCTGCCACCATGGTGAGTTACTACATATTTAATTTTCTTGCTAATGCATTGCATAGGGCCCTGGCAGGATGTTGCCTGCAGCTCCAATCTATGCCCTCTTTGATGTTGCAGGCAATGCTTCTCCTGATGACAACCATATCAAGTCAATTGCTCCTTGACTCCACTCCATGTGGCACCCCAACTAGGACCCTGAAAAAACTTTTCACCCTCATCACACCAGCCCCAGCAGCAGAGGCCCATCGCAGGCACCAGCAATGTATAGCAGTGTTCTTTAGGATGATAGCCCTAGAGCACCCTACCCAACTCCCTTGCCTGCATAGTCAGTAAGCCTACTGTACACTTGATGTCCCATGACCATGACAGGATGAATGTCCTTGAGGTCAGGCTCCCACACCATGTCAGGTCCCCCACCAGGACCCTGTACATCAGGTGTGGCCCCACCTGGAAAAATCACAAGAAGCAGCAGTATACCACTCAAAGATATCATCAACAACCCAGATGTGGAAATCAAAGATGTGGAAGCAGCAAGAACCCTCCTAGACCAAGTGTACATGATCCATGGAGAGCCAGCAATGCCAGAGCATATCTCACAGGTGCTCTTCTACATATCGCAAGCCAAAGGCATCAACAACACACTACAATCAATCATACATGCCACAGCATTCCTCGTCAGAGAACTTACAGTACTGGCCTTGGCCAATTCCATCACCAGGGCAGTTGCAGATAAACTTGATAGCATGGTACTGATTGCAATCTCCCCCCATGTAGGAAGGGTGCTAGCAGCTGCTGACAACCTAGAGAAAATCAACGAGAAAGCCAACGAAAATGCCCAACTGCTCAACACTAGGATCACTGAATCCTTTGATCAGCCACCCAATGCCCCCACCCATTCAAGCATCGACCATCTGGAAGGCAAGGTACAAAGCCTCGCTGATGATGTAGGAACAGTCAAATCAGCACTAGAAGAAGTAAAAAACCTCCTCAGGTCCAATGCCCCCCCAGCTCCCTTCCCTGCATCCTACAGGGACACCCTCACATCGGCAACAGCCAATCCAAACCAAATTCTGTTAGGAACTTGCCCCACCTCAGAGCATGCCAGGGCCCATGTGGCCATAAAGGAAAGGCAAATACTAATAGAACTTAACAGTGATCACCCACTCCTCAACAACACAACTAGAAGAGAAACATCTGTTGACCTCATCAAACAAGCTATTGATACAGTCGACCATGTGGATGGCCCAGGCCTCCAACTCAAGTCCATCGCCCATATATGCAACAATTGCATCCTACTAGAGCTCAACAGCCAGGAGTCCACAGCATGGATCAAAGATATGCCAAGCAGAACCACCTTCCTGGAGAAACTAGGAGGAACAGCCATGATCAAAGACAGGCAATATGGTATAGTCATCCCCTTCCTCCCTGTCACAACTGAGCTAGACAACCCTGGTACCCTATGTGAAATGGAAAATGAGAACAACATCCTGACTGGCTTGATATTGCACATTAAATGGATCAAGGACCCCACTAAATGCTCACCCCCTCAGAAAGTAGCTCACACCCTTGCCTTCATCACCACACCTGAGACAGCCAACTGCCTCCTAAGGGATGGCCTATATTGGGGGCTGGATAGACTCTGTCCATACAAAGACAAAAGGGAGCCAGTCCAGTGCTTCAAATGCCAATGGATAGGCCACCTGGCAAAGGACTGCAAACAATCTGAAGACACCTGTGACCTATGCACCCAACCACATCACATGCAAAGCTGCAACTCCCTCATAGCCTTCTGCATTAACTGCCAGAATGACACCCACCCCAGCAACAACAGACAATGCCTGGACTTCATCAGATGCTGCAATGCACTATATGACCACACCCCAGAGAACAGAATGCCATATTTCCCAACAATGGATGAATGGACACAAGTAGAGCTACCTCCATTCTCCCTAGACCCCATCAAATGGACCAGACCACCACTGAACCAACTTGCCACCCAGGGACAGCTAAGGCAGCTGACCCTAGGCAAGGCCATGAACATCTGTACTCACACCCCCAAGCACAGTCAGCACAACATGATATGAGGGGGCAGAGGAGGCCCACCCCCTTGTGCCCAAGCCTTACTCCATCCCCTACCTCCCTGCCCCAGCTCCCAGCCTACCCTGACAGTACCCATGCTAGCAGAATCACTCCCCAACCCTACCCCCAATGATGTCTGAAAACCACACACAAGACAACACAATAACTAAACTACACATTTGGCAACAAAACCTTGATATGTCACACATAGCCTTACACTCACTAATCAACGGCCAACTAGCAGAAGAATGGGACATAATCATGCTACAAGAACCACCGATCGACCAACTCAGCAACACCAGAGCAAACTCCTGCTGGAGAGTAGTATACCCAATGAAGAAACTGGCACAGGGCATAAAGCCTCGAGCAGTAACCCTGATAAACTCAAAAATTAGCACTAACACTTGGGAGCAGGTCGACTTCCCATCAGCAGATGTGGTGGTCACAAGGATGAGAACAACAAAAGGGATGTACACACTGTTCAACATGTATAATGACTGCAAGCACAACTGTATGGTGGAGGGAATGGGGTCTTTCCTGACAGAGAACATAAGAGACATCAGAAAGGAGGACAACAACAGTATGATCTGGGTAGGTGACTTCAACAGACACCACCCCATGTGGGATGAAGAATGTAATCACCACCTTTTCACAGCCTCTGCAATCGAGTCAGTGCACAAACTGCTGGAGTTGGTGGTGGACTACGACATGGTCCAAGCCCTGCCCAAGGGTATGCCCATGCTCCAGTCCTCCTCATTGGGAAACTGGACATGCCCAGACAATGTCTTTTGTATGGAGTCAATACTAGCAGACCTACTCAAGTGTGACACCAGCCCAGAGGACCATGGCCCCAACACCAACCACCTCCTGATACTGACCCTGATAGACATGACCCTCGCCACCTCGCTGACACCCCCACTCCACAACTTCAGGGAGGTCAACTGGAAGAAGTTTAACAAATCACTCAAAGCTGAGCTAACAAAGATAGGCCCCCCAATGGCTATCATCAGCAAGTCTGAGTTCCAGAGAATGGCCAGAGGCATAGAGGAAGCCCTGTGTAGGACCATGGAGAAAGAGGTCCCGAGGACATGCCTGCACCCTCACAAGAAAAGATGGTGGATGAAGGAGCTGACAATGATGCGCAACAAGCTAAAAACACTAAGTAAGGCATCACACACTTTTCATGCAATACATGATCACCCCAGTCATAGCCATTGCAGGACAAAAGCCAGGGAGTATGACAAAGCCATTCAATCAGCGAAAAAGAGTCACTGGAGGGACTGGCTCAAGGAGGCAAACAGCAACGACTTGTGGATAGCAAACAGATACTTATCCAACCCCTATGGAGACAGCAGCAAAGCCTGTGTATCAACACTCAAGAAACTAGATGACAATGGAGTTGCATCCATGCTCAACACCAATGAAGACAAGAGCCAAGCCTTCATGAGCACACTCTTCCTGCCCCCCCCACCCCAGTCCTCAGTACCACAAGACTACAGGTACCCAATGCTGGAGGCACAGTGGTCGACCATCACAAAGGACCAACTTGCATGCACGATCAAAAACCTCAGCCCATACAAGGCCCCAGGGCCTGATGGAGTGCCAAACATTGTCTTTCAAAAATCTCCTGTTTTGTCAGGTTACTTACTACATCTTTTCAATGCAGTGTTCATGCTAAAGACCTACTATGACCCCTGGAGGGAGTCAATGATGGTGTAGGAAAAGTCCAAGTAGCTGTATAACACAAGCTAGATGGCTTAGATAACAATAAAAATGAAGGGAATGAATTGCTCATCCTGAGGGATTCTGGACTGTCAAGACTAGAAGGTGAGACCTGGCACTTTGTAGCAGTAGTGATTCATGACATGCGTGGTGTAGGGAATATAATTTCCCTACTAGGGGAACCGTTTTATTTTGTTCATTTTATTTAGTTTTGATTCTAGGTGTTTTTTCTGCTAGTGGTACTTAGATTTTCGCATTTTGGTTGCTTAGTCAGCACTACCTAGTACTGGATGTAGTTAGTTTTTTTAAAAAAAACAATAGACAAGTTACCCCCAAAGACAAGAACAAGAGAAAGACTGCCCCAGACTGCCCTAGACAGTCTCCTATTCCCCTACACTCTCTGCCCAGGCTATAGGAGCCCCTTGGTCTTACTCTCTCCCTCTCAGATTCTTCTACCCCAGCCTCAATCCACACTTATATATTTCCTCACAGTGGCATGGTCCACAGGATAGTACTGGTGATGCAAGCAGTGCAAGTGGTATACATAGTTTGTGCACAACGGGATGCAAGATGTGCGGTGTAGACATAGTGAAAAAGAAAACTCATGGTGACCTTCTGAGTGCCAAAAGGTATCATTCTGTACCTAAGTACGGGGCTTTATTGTCCAGGCAAACCTGGAACCTAAGTAAGACAGGGTACAAGTAAAGGGAAGCTGTGCAACAGCACATACACACAAGACAGGCCATAACAGAGGCCGAGGGTATGCTACCAACAAAAAGGGAACAGAGACTGTGTTAAAAGAAAGGGTCTGAAGGAAGGGGAAGTGACCGAAGTGTAGTGGCTGTGGGTATAGCATTGTGTGAGAGGGAGCGAGGGTGTGGGAAGGTAGTGAGGTAGGCAGGAAGACAGCATGTGAATGGCAGTGGATGAGAGTGGTCCAGGAATGTAATGATAGTTGCGGAATGGTCGATGATAGGGGCCTACACATCCAAGGAATGCGGATTCCTCACAACAGTAATCCTCTGCAAGCCTGGAAAAGCAGACTACACCATGCTGAAGGCCTATCACCCTATCGCACTTCTCAACACCACTGCAAAACTCCTCTTAGCAATCATAGCAGAAAATACAACCTACATCCTTGAAAAACACCAGTTACTCCTAGGCACACACTTTGGTGGCAGGCCAGGTTGTTTGACTGAAGACTTGCTAATATTACTAGAGTCTACAATACAACATGCATGGAGACAAAAGCAAGTGGTCTCTGCACTCTTCCTCAACATAGAAGGGGCATTCCCAAATGCCATCACAGACCATTTGCTACACAACATGAGGAAGCGGAGCTTACCCATGGAGATCGTGGACTACAAAGGATGGTTACTCTCCAACAGGAAAACCAAGATACACTTCAACAACTATGAATCTGACTGGTTCAAAATCAACAATGGCATAGGCCAGGGAGACCTGCTATCAATGATCCTCTACATAATCTACAGCTCAGACCTGGTGGACACAGCCAAAGGTAAAAACAAACTAACGCTGGCTTTTGTGGACGACACCGCCTTCATAGCTATTGGCAAAACCTTCGCAGCAACCCATGCCATCCTATGTGACATGATGGAACAAGAAGATGGTGCCTACGCCTGGTACAAGGACCACAATTCCCACTTTGAAACCAGCAAGTTTGCACTGATGGACTTCACACTCAACCACAACAAACCCAGACCACCACTAATGCTAAGAGATACCACCATAAACCTGTCAAGTACTCACAAATTCCTAGGTGTAATGCTCAACCAAGAACTAAAATGGAAAACACAAGTGGCACAAGCCTTAGCAAAAGGCACAAAGCAGGCCCTTCTACTCAGAAGGCTCTCTGTGACCTCATGGGGCATCCCCATGAAACTGATGTGCCAACTATACTAAGCAGTCATTGTACCAAAAGTAACTTACACTGCATCAGTATGGCTATGCCCCTCCTATGCTGGGGACCACTCCTCCAGGTTGCAGGGCTCAAAAGGTGTAACAATGTGCATCACCATGATCCAAAGAACAGCTATCCTAGCAGCCACAGGTGCCATGAGAACCATGCCCACAGATGCCCTACTAGCACATGCACATATCCTCCCAGCCCCCCAACTCATTCAACACATGCTGTACAGAGTGTCCCTATGATTGGCAACACTACCAGACACACACCCACTATGTCAGCATATCAACAGAGCAGCAAAAAGGAACATAAAAAGACATCACACGGCACTACATCACCTCTTTCATGACCTAGAAGTCAACCCAAGAACCATCAAAGAAATCTGTGTTGAAAGATCTGTAGGCTACCTCAGTAGTGAACAAACTACTGAGTGTATTAATGTACCTGTAGGCTACTACAGGATGTCAGTATAGTAGAATACTTGTAATATAAACAGACTTACCCTCAGTAGTGAACAAACTACTGAGGGAATACTAGTAGAAAATACTACAAGTAGGTGCGCTATTTTAGCTTATGTAAGCAGCCAAAACATCGCACAGTGGTCAAGTACCACAGGGGCACTTTATGTTCCAACAATCTGCCCATACCTGTTGCCCTCAAGCACCCTCCCTACACATGCAATTGCTATAGCCCCAGACAAAAAGGAAGCAGTTAAGAGCTTCACAAAGATCAAAAACCAGACCCTAGTATTCACAGACAGGTCATGCACAAGTGAGGGGGGTCAGCGCAGCAGCTGTATTGTATGTAGACTATCAACACCTTGCCACACTATGCTACTGACTAGGTAGCATGTTGGAGCACACAGTCTTCGAAGCAGAAGTGACAGCCCTGCTCCTAGCAGCCCACCTCCTGACCTCCAACACCAAAGTGACCTTCCCAGCCTCAATACTCACTGACAACCAAGCAGTCATCTGATCCAGTGAGTGACCATCAGCCAAACCTGGGCATTATCTACTCATGCACTTTAGGTCAATGATACAAGACTTACACAAAAGCAATCACTTGTCAAGAAAAGACATCATGCTGCAATGGACAGCTGGGCACATGGAAATAGAAGGAAATGAACTAGCAGACAGAGAAGCAAAACTAGCAGCAAAAGGAGACAAGTCCACCAGCCCACCAGAAGCACTCCCACCTGCACTAGCAGAATGCCTACCCCTCAGTGTATCAACCCTGAAACAAACCCACACCACCAGACTGAAAGTCCTCTGGAACAACAAGTGGTGGGGATCCCCTTGTTACAGCAGGATATTGCACATAGACCCCTTCCTACCCAGTAACACCTTTGTGAAACTAACCACTTTGCTCCCCAAAAGACAGTTAGGCCTGTACATCCAACTCCGCACAGGCCATATCCCACTCAACAAACACCTACACCACTTCAAGCACAGTGACACACCTATGTGCCTGCAGTGCAGCAAAACCACCCCAGAAGATGCCCATCACTTCCTGTTCCAATGCCCCAGATATGACAGGGAGAGACACATCCTCTGCAATGCCCTTGGCATGGATGCCAGCTCACTATCTTACATCCTATCAAATGCAAAAGTGCAACCCCATCTCCTCAAATATGTGACAAGTACAAAACAACTACAGGAAACATTCAGTGAGGTATTCAAAAGCAAACAAGACACCAGTTAAAGCCCTAGCACAGACAAAAGCAGTTACCTAGCCGAGCGTACCCAGCCAAGTGTACCCAGACCCTCCCATCCCATCCCACACTGCACCACACCACCATCTACAGCCATGACACCCACATCCCCATCCCCCCATACAACCAACTCACACACATCCCCAGCCCCACACTCCATTGGTCCCAACAGACCCCAAACCCATCGGCTAAAAAAGCTGCACCCATTCTCAAAGCTCCCCAATCAACTCACCCCATCACTGCATCACCACCGCTGCAAAATGCAGCCTCCACAAAACAGTCTTCAATCAACAGAGCCAAAGAATGTGTCGCCTTCTCTATCAGCTTGCCCAAACAGCAGCTGAATTAGTGTAGATTTAGATTAGCATCTAGAGAAGTCTTAAGGGCCCGAACGGTAGCGGAATTTCCGCTTCCTTATGCAAAACATATACAAACCAACTCTGTGCGGAGTTCAGCGGACTTCTAAGTTGATAATCGCGGACTATCTGCGACTGTGGTGTTTACTGATCAGGTGATGAATCACAGCTACCACGTATGCATAATATGATATGCCACCTCGACGAACCGACCTTTATCGCAGGCTAGACCATTCCATGTCCCCAACCCGCCACTCACATCGACTTCGCAGTAAGATGGAAGGTAGGGGTTCTGGGTCAAAAGGAAAGGCTCCGTCAGTCAGTTCGAGCTCTGAGCCTCAGCCGAAGTTGCGAGCTGTATGGCCCCATACAGATGTCGAGATGCTTCTCGATTTTGTGGAGGAAATCTGACCCAAGGCAGGTGATCGTATGGTCTTTCAACTAGGGCACTTCAACGATTTGGTATCTCGGTTACCTGTCCAAGCCAATGGCTACCATAAAACCGCGAAAAGCTGTTATGACAAGTGGGAAAGTGTGCGTTTATTGATTTATCCTTGCGTTCGGTATCACTCATCTCATACAAAGCTGAAACGGGATTACTATGCAGCTTTAGCTGTTGCAAGGGGATCGGGGCTCGCATATTCAGCAGCAAGAGGTGCTGATGTCGTAACTGAGGCAGGGCAGCTCGTGATGGATGATGTCGTCGAGGTATGTCTGAGATTTTTTCATGGCGTGGCGCAAAAATCCTTGACCTTCCCCTAGAATCGGCCAGATACTGCCCAATACCGAAACATGGGCTTCAAATACTTCGATCGTATGCGAGACCTTGCCCTTCCTGACAAGGCGAGGGGCACCAATGCACACCATGCCGCCGGTGCCCGACCCCCTGCCCAAAGGTCCCGGGCTTCTACTTCCACGTCATCTGATTTTCCCAGCTCCATCATGCACCCTGTCATATCGCCTCAGCTCGCATCTATGCAACTCCCCACACCACCATCATTCCCGCAGCCTGCTGTGCAGCATCAGCTACCGTTCACACATCCTCATACGCAGTATCAGCTACCGCCTGTGCAACCCGCCGCACAGTTTACCTTTGTGCAGGATCAATCCGGGTTCCCTAATCAACATCAAATCACGCAGACTCCCTGGAGTGTGCAGCCCGCCGTAAACGTTCAAGGTACGCCTGTACCACAGGGTATTTCACAGGCCCTGTCCGGTGTGCCACCTGTGTCCCTGCCTGGCCTGACGGTTTCCCCTTCGTCCATTCCTACATCACCACCGTCCTCCGCAATGACATCAGTAAGCACTTCCATCAATCCGTCATCTAGTTTGTCGTCTCGCGGCAAGAAGCGCAAAAGCGACGCCACTGCCGGGCTCGACACCACATCCACAGCGGCTTCCCAGGGAAGTTCCAGCGGTTCTCAGAAGCAGCGCTCGCAGACGGCTGGCCTTGAAGATGCGGTGCGGGATCTGATGTCCGGTGTGCAAGACAGTACCTCCAAGACGCTCGCCACTCTCAACAATTCCAAGGGCCGAAGTCTCGACGAAGCATGCGCATTGATGTTTGAGCTTGAGAAGAACCTTTCAGAGCGGAACCTAGTCCACTTGCAAATGTTGTTTGAAGAGAAATCCTCCTATGTCGTGGGTTACAAGAACGCCGCCGCTCAGTCGGCAACATACCGAATGTTGTGGGTTAAGATGAGGCTCGAGGCCGCTGGCTACGAGGTTCCAGAATATGCAAATTTGGGGGGGAAATAAGTAGTTCGTTTGTACTTGTGCGTCTATACAGCAATCACCACTGTTTTAAAATTGCCATGCAAGCGTGAAAATTGAGAGCGGATAAGACATGGATGAAATTTGAGGGCGACGTAGTGATACATGGATAATATGCAAAACTAGCTACTGAACTACTGAATCAACCCCTTCTTGCGAGCTCAGCGCGATAATCTTCCCACATTTGTGCTGCAATCGTGTCACGCATGGCATTCATCTGACTACGTGACCCAGCGTTCAACGGAGTATCTTGCAAGCTTCCGACGTCCATTTCTTCAGATGTTAAAAGTGGCCCGTTGTCTTCATTGAATTCGTCGGGATCTGGCATGTCAACGTCGTCAGGATCGTGGAGGCGGATGATATTGTGAACACAGCATGCCGCCGCAGGCAAGCGGGACTGGATTGCCATGTCATATTCGGGTGGGAGAACGAGGGTTCGAAAACGTCGCTTTATAACTCCGAAGTTACGCTCGATGTCGTTTCGGAGCATGGCGTGGCGAAGGTTGAAAAGCTCTTTTCCATCCCTCGGCCTGTAGGGAATGAATGAGAATCAAACGCACATAAAAATGTAGTGGTACTTACCGTAGATTGGCTCGCCCCCACTCAGCCAAATGATAGCGTTGGCCGCGGTATGGTACGAGTAGCTGTGGAGTCGACGGATACCCCGCATCAGCAAGGTAATACCACCCATCAGGAATTGCAAAGTCCCGCAAGCGGGCGTTGTGGTAGACCGTGGCATCAGCAGCCGACCCTTCCCAGCCTCCGAGAACGTATGTGATGATACCATCGAATGAACATGCGACGAGACAGTTTTGAGATAAGAAACCCTTGCGGTTGCGCATAAGGTCTCGTTCACTTGCAGATGGCGCACATGCGATGTGTGTACCATCGAGGGCACCTATGGCGTCTTTGAAGTACAGATAAAATTTGGGATTGGTGGCGATACGACTGGGGACTGGTGAATCGGCTCTGGGAAGGCAAACGTATGTGGTATAAATGCGACCCTCGGAGAATGCATGGAGCATTCATTTAAAATACCTGGGTAAAGTTTAGCAGAATTTCAATCCAAACGACAGTGCACTCACCGTGATATTGTATCCATCGAGCGTTGGAATCGCTCACCGATGTGCCGAGCCGATAAGCCTGTCACCATTGCGTACAGGAAAATCGCCAGCTGCTCCTCTAACGTGACATTCTTCGAATCTTGGAGATCCCCTTCACGAAGGATAGATATCAGCCTGAGGAAGATATGTTTGTGGACGCCGAGCTCAGTTCTGATCCGCTTGGGGTGCCCATTAAGCAACTCATTTAGCCAGCCCTGGCCTGAAAGAGCAGACGTATGGTAAGGTTCTGGGGTAGCGCTTCGAAGTGTTGAGACTGCAGCCTGGTATAGACCGAGTGTAGCGGCGACCACCGCGTAGTTCCGGATCTGCTGCAAGACTAGCACCCTCCGAGCGATATCAGACGAAGTATCAGAATCTTCATCCTCCTCGTCCAAATCGTTCTCATCCCTCGTGGCGATAAGGCAATTCTCGACCATAGCAATGGTCTCGATGGCGTAGTGGCGTATGAGGTCGATTGCTGTGTGACCACAGCCGAGTATCAACTTAGAAGTCTGCTGAACTCTGCACAGAGTTGGTTTGTATATGTTTTGCATAAGGAAGCGGAAATTCTGCTACCGTTCGGGCCCTAAGCCTACCCACTCCAAGGTGGATTGTCTAAAATGGCCAGCAGGAATGGCAGACTGGTGGGGGGCCAAAGGCCCTGCCACCAGGGCATTCACTTGCTTGTGGGATCAGGCAGGCCACAGGGGCCATACTAGATAAGCTAATACCACACTTGTATAGTGCAACATAGGGTCACTAGACCCTCAAGCACTTAAAGCAACAAAAAAAAAACCATATTAAGTCAACGAGCACCAAGCCCCTTACACCTTGCACTGTGAGTCAAAGTGTGGAAAGGTGGTGAAAACCAACCAAAACCAACACAAAAGACAAATGATGCGCGAGTGGTGGTGTGCCTCCATGGAACCTGGACTGCAGAAAAATCTAAGAGGGGGAAATTTCAATGGCAGGTGCTCCTAGCACAAGTTGATGACAAGTTACACAGGAGAAGACAAGCAAGTGATGATTGGATGGGGGATGCTGAACAGAGTGAAGGTGTTCAGCCGAAAGGACCTGGGATGATGGACTTTGATAAGATGTGCTCCTGGTGCAAGTTGATGATGAGTTATGCAGGAGTGGATGGATGACTAAGCAAGAGTGCTGACTAAGTGTGGATAAGACTGCTGATGATGGATGGTGGTAGATAGACTCTTCTGAATGAGCCTCAACTACCAATGATATGAATGATGACAGATAGACCCCTTCATGGAGCCTCAACTGTCAACGACGAGATATGCACTGAACTGACTTCTTGACTGATTCTGATTGCTTGTGGGTAGCTAAGTACATGGGGGTTTATATACTGTGGGGGGAGCACAGCTTGTGACAAACAAGGCACAAACACTTGGTAAGTAATGAGTAAGGACTGAGTAATCATGATGAGTAAGTGAGAAATGAAAAGTAAGCAAGCAAAGAAGATTGGTAAGTATTGGCAATAAACAAGTCAAGGATAGTCAAAATATCACAGAATGAGTCAAACAGAGTCAGAAACTGAGTAAGTGCACTGATATCACATTAGGGGGTGGCGATGCAAGTTAGATCTCGGCAGAGACATCTCTAGATCCAAAGATGGCATGACAGATGGACAGTGTTTCCAAACAGGGAAGTATTAATTCCAGAATTGAAGGGCATGAGTCAGGTGTCAAAGGGGGCTAGGGCGTTGGGGGTCTGTGGAGCAATGGGAGCATACACAATTGCATCTCCCACCCTTCCATCCTCTCAGCAAAGTTAACAAAAACTTCATGGACAGGGCGCTGATGGAGGAGGAGGAGAAGGGGGAATGTCTTCTGCTGGATCTTGCAGTAAGAAGGCAAGATGCATGTCATACTTGTCATGGATGCAATCAGGGAGGCTGGAGGACAGTAGATTATACTGCAGCTGTTGCAATGTAGGAAGAATGATGGACGAGATCAGAATAAAGATGGTGCAGGGAGCAGGGAGGAACGATCCATATGCTTCATCAAGAGGGGAGACTGAAATGACCACATAAGACCTTTCTAACTGAGTGACAGACCTGAGGCAACCAAAGAATGTCCTTCTGGAAGTCATACTGACAAGGAGAACATGCTGACCAAGCTGCATGGGACAGGACAGGGCTGACAATGATGGTGTAGGAAAAGGATTTAAGTTGGAGAGAAGTAGGAGAGTGATGTCTGAGGGGAGAGAGTAAGCCAAAAGGGGCTTCTATAGCCTGGGACTGGATCCTGGTAGTCGTCTGAAGGCTTCTATGGCTGTCTGGGTGCAGGGAAATGACCTGCTCGAACTCATCTCTTGTCTGTGGGTAACTTGTCTATTGTTTTTTTTAAAAAAAACTAACTACATCCAGTACTAGGTAGTGCTGACTAAGTGACCAAAATGCGAAATTCTAAGTACCACTAGCAGAAAAAATACCTAGAATCAGAACTAAATAAAATGAACAAAATAAAACAATTCCCCTAGTAGGGAAATTACATTCCCTACAATGGGATGAACCAGGGGGCTTCAGGACAGAAGCTGGTGGGAATGCCTGGCAGATACATGTAGCCACCATCTCTGGCAAATGAGACAAGCGAGATGACTGACAAAGAGGTGGCCATGATTGATGGACTTAGCAAAATGAGCATCTGATGGATGGAGTGCTGTAGAAATGTGTAGGGTGCGAGGATCCTCTCCAAATTTGGAAGGAAGAATCATGGGGCTGAGCAGTTTAAGCGAGTGTGAGAACGAAGTCGACATCTTTGGAAATGGTGGAGATATGACAAAAACCGGAATGCCATACATGGGCACTAAAAACCTTTAACACACACTTAACTCGCTTCCTCTTTTCTCTTTAGCACTGACAACTTGTTCTTGTGCGAAGGATGACTGTTAATGTCTGACAGTCTTTCTATGCATGAGGCCTCTTGTCTTCATCTGCATGGCATGGACATTGCACACAACTCATCAACAAGTTAGGCAGAGTCAGCTGTAACCATGTCCACAACACCTTTGGTGTGTGACAGTGCCCCTGTCATCAATAACAGCGAAACCAAGCCTGAAAGTCAGGAAGGGACCCCTAGGCTCCTTGAGGTGAGTTCTAACAGACCATTCCTCACTTTACTGATGTCATCTTTTAGAAAGTTGCTTCAGAATTACCTGTCTCTGCTGTACCTGCTTGTGGTCTTCACTGTCCCCTCAAGCATAGCTTCACACCTGATAACTTTGCCAAATCTGAGGATATTGGTAGTATCAGCACACAGTTCCTCCATGTATGTTTTCTTTTTTTTTCATTTTGCATCATTATGTACTCATGTTATTACCTAGGACAGATGGGCTCAGATAAGGGAGAACCTCATAGCTGGGCAGGAATGTTACAAGCTGATCTTCGCTGATACTAACACCCCCCCCACCAAACACTCTTGCAAGTAGTACCTTTGTCTTTGTATGTAGAAATTTGCCTTTGTGAGTTGTATAACCAGCATGCATGTGATCTTTTTTTTTGTCCACATGAGATCCCATTCCTGCCCATCCACACCTGCACCTGCACCTGCACCTGCACCCACTACACTACATTGCCCACATCGATCAAGCTATTGCCTCGATGGGGTTTTGGCAGTGCCATTGCAAGTCCAAAGGATGCCATGGGGCTCTAGTCCCTGCCCATGAATGTGCTGATCTCCATAAAGCTACTGAGGCATCAAAGACCCAGCTGCATGTGGCAGGGCTCTGTGTTGTTCCTTCAACCTATAAAGACCATGGGTCTGTCTTACGAATGTTTCCACATCCTATATGTGCCCCCCCTGCACCTCTCTCCACTAATGTTGTTTTCTCTGACCCCCCATGTTCCTCGACTAGTCCTGTTGAGCAGGAAATGCTTGACCACAGTACTTTAACTGGCAAGGACCTTGATATTCTGACATTTGGCAGTGATCTACCCAACTTGGGTCCTAATTTTCACAGTCCAGAGGTGCTCCTTTTGGTGGTCAACTATTTTCAGGAGTACAACATGTGGACATCTACTACCTCTCGACCTCTAATGTCTTTTGATGCTTATCATCTCCCATCTGACCCAGAACAATGTGCTCTCGAACGTCAGCTGCAACAGATCAGAGATCAGGTCCTTGATGAGCAAAATTCTGTATATGATGATGGTCAACTAGAAGTACCCCATGATGTTGGCTTCACCTGGTCCTATCCCAATGAAGATGATGAGTCTCCTCAAACTGTCCCAACTGATGAAGCTCTTCTCCATCTCATGCATGATGAAGATGATCCAGATCCTTTCTTTATTGACAAGGAGGTGTGAGCAGACAGGGCCAACCTCACAGAATTGCCAGACCATGTCATGATCATTCATGCGACTGTATCATGGCTCCACCTCCAATTCCATCTCCTGTGCATTGCTTGCAATGCACTACTTGCTATATTCTCACTACTTCTTCTGTTCTTTAACTCAAACTCAAGTCTTCCATTTACCACTCTCCATTCCAGCAATTGCATCCTTGGCATCAATAAACTGGTTCACATGCTACCTGTCTGTCCAACATGTCATGATGTCTATCCACCTGCCACATTGCCACTATGTCATGATACATGCACTTCCTGTAATGTCAATTTGTTTCTTCCAGGGCAAACCCTGTGGGGTAATGCACACGCATTGAAGACTCCTATCGTCAAGTACCCCTACCTCCCATTATCCAAGCAGATTTCATTGATCCTCATGATTCCTGGTATCAAGGACATGCTTTATGGATGGTGAGGCAAGTCATGCTCACCTGGCATCTATATGGACATCTTTGATGGCAGTATCTGCCATGCGAAGCTCAAAGGGCCCAACAGCAAATTATTTTTTTCAAACAACCAGAATGAACAACATGGCCCCAATAATGAGCTATGCCTTGGTGCTGACTGGTATGTACTCATCTCATAAGCTCATAACTAATTGACACTGAACACCCACTGGCCCTACAGGTTTTCGTACATTCAAAGTAACATCATGCCATCTCATTCATCATGCCTTACCTCCTTCTCAATTTGCAACCTCCCTCCTGAGTACAGATACCAGACTGTGAATCTCATGTGTACAAGCATCATGCCAGGACCTAAAGAGCAAACACCAGACCAAGTACAACATTTCCTTCGACCTATCATCTCTGACTCACTGCAGCTCTGGAAATATGGCATCAAGATACCCACAGAATCCCAACCAGAAGGTGAGACAATATATTTTCATACATAGATCTACTCAACCATAATAGGTCACCTTGTTCATGTCACATTGGTTGTGGTCATATGTGACAAGCCCACAGCACATAAGATAGGTGGTTTTGTGTCGCACTCACACAATTATTACTGCATGTGTTGCTGGATACACTTGATGGACAAGGGAAATGTAAATGCTTTCCAGAAAGGAGGTGCATCATTACACACTGACTGTTAAACATTGTCTTAATGCAAACACCAGCTCATCCCCCATGGATGAACGTAGAGCAATGCCATTTAGGCGAGGAATATTGCAACCTCCCATCCCCCAATGTGCAGAAGATGTTTGTCAAAGATTTCACAACACACTATTTGCAACTCTCTCATCTCCCATACTTTGACTTGGTTGAACAAATTGTCATAGATCCCATGCACAACTTGTTCTTAGGTGAGTCATCCATCATGCCTGTTCCCTGCTGTGCTAAATGTCTCTTCCATTAATGTCAGGTCTTGTGAAAACACAATTCTACCGCATATGGGTTCAAGGCAAGATACTACGACCAAATCATGAGTTAGGTATGCTGCATAGCATGCTCACAGATGTACATTCTTCCCTCCCTCTCATTTCATATACCAACCAATTGAAACATTGTAGTTTATCATCCCAGGGCCATGTGGCAAGCTGCCAACAGACATTGGGACCCCCACTGGTGGGTCTTTGACAGCTGACCAGTGGTTGCTTCTTGCAACCATCCACAGTCCCATCATTGTATGTGTTCAGACAACTCGCAGCACTCATAACTAACCTTACCTGCATTGACTTAGATACCACAGATATGGAGCACATTCTTGCCAAGCAATGCCTCAGATGAGGCTTCTTCCCACCACATTGCTGTGATTGAGAGGGCTGAGATGGAAAAACAACAGGAGGTGACTCACAAAGCAAACAACAAGGTATCTCTAGCAGAAGCCAAGAAACATGGAAAGGAGGCCTATGAGACTGAAAAAGCCCAGATTGCCCAGGAGTGTCATAACCATGCGTTCACACTAAGCCCTTGCTCGCTCCATGCCCTACTCCACCGGTCATTCACTCACTCCGCACCAACTCTGCCCAACTTCTGTTGGTTGCGAACCATCTCCGCTCCGACTGCTGTCGGACTTGTGTCACTCTCCTACCAGACCGAGCGGTCTGTCCTCTGAGGGGTCATGTGACTACCTTCACAGTCAGGAACTCCACAGTGCACTCACCGCATGGTCCAGCACCTGGACTGTTTCCTTTTCTGGATGTTCTGTGTTACCCGTTCGTATGTCCTCCGTCTACCCTTCATTCATCATCCAGGAAGTTTTACTTGAAAATTTATGAGTCCCCGTATGTCAGTTCTGATTCCAGTTACTGTACCTCCATAGCAGTATAAAAGCATGTACTGTACTCCACTGTTCTTTAGTATGAATATCAACTTAGTTCCTACTCCCTCCAATTCCGTCTTCTGTCTGTCGGAGTTATCTCCGACTCTCCGTCTGTACTCTCCTTCTGAAATACGAGGGCTGAGATCGTGCAAGGGGATAGCGCACGAGCTAAACCCGATGCCCTCACTCCGCTCCGCCTTTGTCTCGGCAGTCTTCGTTCCTGCCAACGCTCCGCTAGTTGGAGTTCTGTTCTTCTGTGTCGGACTTGCTTCCGGACCCTCCTCTAGACCTTGTTAAGCATCAGAGTTGGTCAGAGTAGGCCTGGACTTGACAGTATATTCGTACTCGCACTTGTACGATCTCCTTTTCTGTCTCCCAAAAAACTTATGCCATTATGAGAACTCGAGCTCAATCCCAGAGAGAGGTCGCTGAGAACCTCGCTGTAGCGCTAGCTAATCCACATCAACTCCCTTCTGTCGTTGAACAATTCCAGTCTTTCTCCGCTCGACACTGCTCTCGCGCTGAAGGCGAAAGCGCTTCGCAAGCTGGTCGCTCCGACCTCCACCCAACAACTTTCCATACTCCGTCTCCTCGTAACCGAGATGATGGACCCGACCCCAACCCTGACTATCCTGATGGTGATCCCGATGGTGGGGGCAGCGGTGACGGGGATGTCCCCGAAGACCCGGCTGAGCCGCCAGAGGATCCCCTCGTAGCTCTTGCTAGAGCTGTCCATACACTTGCACGGTCTAGCTCATGCACTGGGGACTCCACTCCGAAAACCAAAGTCCGCGAGCCTGACACCTTCAACGGCTCCGACCCCAAGAAGCTCTGCAAGTTCCTCATTCAATGCGAGCTGAACTTCCAAGACCACCCTCATGCATTCCGCTCTGACAGAGCTAAAGTTACCTTCGCTCAATCCTATCTTAAGGGTATGGCCCTGGCTTGGTTCGAGCCAGATCTGCTAAACCCCGACAACTATGACCGCCCACTCTGGATGGACGACTATCATGAGTTCTTACAGGAGCTCATGGCTAATTTCGGTCCGCACGATGCCATAGCAGATGCCGTCCAACAACTCGAGAACCTTACCATGAAGGACGGTTCTCATATTACCAAATATGTTGTGGAGTTCAACCGCTGGGCTTCACAGGTCAAGGACTACAGTGTCGGTGCACTCCGCCACCGCTTCTATAGCGGACTTCCAGACTGCATCAAGGACGAGATCACTCACATCGGAAAACCTTCTACCCTCGCACAACTCTGCGAACTCACTCAGACCATCAATGCGCACTACTGGGAGTGCAAAGCAGAGATCTTGCGCACCACCAAGTCCACCTCCGACAAGTTGCAGTCTTCCAACTCCGACAATAAGGCTAAATCATCATCCTCCTCGTCCTCCGCTCCAAAGTCTGATGCCAAGGGCAAGGGCAAACAGAAAGATCCGCCCAAGTCCGATGCATCTAAATCCGATATTGCCCACCTTCTGGGTAAAGATGGCAAACTCACCTCCGCTGAGCGCCAGCATAGGATGAAGAACAACCTCTGCCTCTTCTGTGGCGAGGCTGGCCACTCTGCCAAGGACTGTCCCAAGTCCACCTCTCGCACAGCCAAAGCCTGTGCAGCTACGGCTGGAACTCCACCTACTCTGACTGAGGAGAAGGCAGAGCCAAAAAATTAGTCCGCTCCTCCAGGGAGCTCGCACAGCCTGGAGGAAGTGTTGAACCCAACTGTGCGCAACCGGACATCCGACTCAACGCATCCGCTCTTTCCAGTCCCAATTCTTTACTTCCGTCTGTAACTCTTCCGGATTATTCTGTTGATACTTTTTCTGCGTTGATCGATTCTGGTTCTTCTCATTGCTTCATAGACCCATCTGTAATCAAAAAATATGCCATTCCTGTTTCCTCTGTTTCTCTGCCAATTCTGCTCCGCTTGTTTGATGGTAGTACAAATGCTGTCATTTCCCAAGAGGTAGATCTTTCCCTCTGCTTCCCTTCTGGCGATGTCAATTCCGTTTCATTTTATGTTACTCCATTGGATTCTTCATGTTCGCTGGTGTTAGGACACAACTGGCTCACCCACTTCAATCTGTCGATTGACTGGGTACTGGGCAGTATATCGTTCAAACCATCGCTACAGGGAATGCCGACACCCCAGGTGCCTTTGTCATCTTCCGCTGTGACCTCCACTCCGGATCCGACACCCTCTGCTCCATTTGCAGCTCCGACTGCACCTCCGACAGACTCGCCGCGCTCCGCTCTGCTTGTCTCACTCATCAATGCTGCTGCGTATGTCAGAGCCTGTGCTCTTCCTGGCTCTAGACAGTTCCACTTACAGCTCTCCGCTGATGATGTGAAGCTTCGTGCATCCTCCACTTCATCTCCGCCTCCTGACCTCTCCTTGGTTCCTTCTGAGTATCACGAGTTTGCTGATGTCTTTAGTAAAGACAAGGCCACTGAACTTCTGCCACACCACTTGTTTGATCTCAAGATCAACCTCGAGGAAGGAGCCTCTCCACCCATTGGTACAATCTACTCTCTTTCTCTGCCAGAGCTTGAAGCTCTCTGCACCTTCATTGACGAGCATCTTGGCTACAGTTTCATCAAACAGTCCACCTCTGCTCACGGTGCCCCTGTCCTCTTTGTAAAGAAGAAGGACAGTTCACTCCGCCTCTGCGTAGACTACTGAGGACTCAACAAAATCACGAAAAAAGATCGCTATCTGCTGCCGCTCATCTCTGACCTACTTGACTCTCCAAGCCATGCTAAAGTCTACACCAAGATCGATCTCCGCCATGCCTATCATCTGGTCTGCATAGCAGACAGTGATGAGTGGAAAACGGCTTTCCGCACTCGTTATGGTTCTTACGAGTGGCGGGTGATGCCATTCGGTCTGACTAACGTGCCTGCGGCTTTCCAGCAATTCGTCAATAGCATCTTTGCAGACATGCTCGATGTCTGTGTCGTGGTATACCTCGATGACATCCTAATCTATTCGCAGGACATGGAGTTGCATTGCGAACACATAAAAGAGGTACTCCGCCACCTTCGAAAGCATGGCCTTTATGCCAAGCCGGAGAAGTGCGAGTTTCACTCTGACTCCGTTGAGTACCTCGGTTATGTTCTTTCTCCCTCTGGTCTCACCATGTCCGCTGAGAAGGTTCAGGCAGTCCACGACTGGCCTGAGCCGCGGAAGGTGCGAGACATCCAGTCTTTCCTTGGTTTCGCAAACTTCTACAGACGATTCATTAATAACTACTCCGACATCATCGTTCCGCTCACACGCCTCATGCAAAAGGGTGCTCCTTGGAACTTTTCCGAGGAGTGCCGCTCTGCTTTCCTCCACCTGAAGGATGCCTTCAGCTCCACTCCTATTCTCACTCACTGGGTTCCTGATGCTCTGCTTACAGTGGAAACCGACACCTCTGACTATGCCATTGCTGGCATTTTGTCGGTCACCTGCTCCGACGGTGAACTCCACCCAGTCACTTTCTACTCTCGCACCATGACCACACCAGAACTCAACTATGATACCCACGACAAAGAGCTGTTGGCTATCTTCGAGGCCTTCTGCCATTGGTGGCATTACTTAGAAGGCTCCGCCTTACCTGTCGATGTGGTGACGGACCACAAAAACCTTGAGTACTTTTCCACCTCTAAGGTTCTCACCCGTCAACAGGCCCGCTGGTCAGAGTACCTTTCACAGTTTAATCTTTCCATCTGTTTCCGACCTGGCCGCTTAGGAGCCAAACCTGACGCACTTATGCAACGTTGGGACGTCTACCCAAAAGGGGGGGATAGGGACTACACGCAGGTAAATCCTCACAATCTCTGCCCTATGTTTACACAGGAGCAACTCGTGTCATCCCTCTGTACCACCACCCTCTTGGCACCTGTACTCCGTGCCACCATGGTCTTCGATGTTGAGTGCTTGCACTCCGACATCATCTCCGCCCTACCCTCCGACCCTGTCTCCACCAGCCATCTCCCAACTCCGACTAAGCCTTGGTGGTCCCTGGACTCCGACGGTCTACTCTGCCTTGACAGTCATATCTTTGTCCCTGACATTGATGACCTCCGCCTTCGAGTGCTTCAGTTCAAGCATGATCATCCTCTAGCAGGCCATTTCGGGCAAAATCGCACCCTAGAACTCGTCTGCAGGGACTACGTGTGGCCCAACCTCTGCTCCAATGTGAAAGAATATGTCAGGTCTTGCACCACCTGTGGATGGAGCAAAACTCTGCACCACTGCCCTTATGGTCTACTGAAGCAACTCCCTGTCCCAGAGAGACCTTGGAACTCCATCTCCATGGACTTCATCGAACACCTCCCCAATTCCGATGGCTACTCCGCCATACTTGTGGTAGTGGACCGCCTCTCAAAGCAAGCAGTGTTCATCCCCACCCACGACTCCGTCACCTCCACCGATGTAGGAATAGGTAAAATAGAAATACCTAGAAATAGTAACAGTCAGTAATGGTGGGCGAGTATAATGCTCAACCCAAAAGGGAGGTTCTCTCTGGAGAAAGAAGTGTAGTAAAAAAGTAAAAAAAATGCGAACTAAAAAAAAGATACTTAGCTGTGCCTGTCTAATACTCTTGCCAGTCCTCCTGGCACTTTGGGTACTCCCCAAAGTAATAAATCTAACTTCTAAAACTCGCCAAAATGCGAGACTGAATCACCCTACTACTGAGGGCCTGTGACATGTACTGGTTGTTGTTGTAAACTGAACTCGCGCGAACACAGCACATGTGCTTAGTCAGCAACGCAGCTGCTCGCCACCAAGTCCAGGGGTACAAACACAAAAACAAAAGCAAGAAATAAAACAGGTCCTTCCACCCCTAAACTCCTGACCAAGACAGATTCTCCTAGGGAACTCGAACTCGTTCCCTACATCCGAGGGGTGGTTTAGAATTCGACCGTCCTCGGTCACTCTCCTCCTCGCACGAACATCCTCACCCTCGCATCTGCTTCCCTCGACCTCACCACATACCTCCCTCGCTCTCTACCCTCATGCCCCTCGAACACGACTCTTTTCCCTCTAACCTTCTCGCTACTCAAACATGACTCCCTTCTCTCCCAAACACTCCCCTCAAGGCCCAAACCTCGAACCAAAAGACGATGGAGATAATCTCCAGGCAAGCGAACAAGTGAGTAATAAATCAAGTGTGGAGTGAGTCAAGGACTGCTCTTCGAGGCACAGTCTCTGTGCGAACAGTAACAGAGTGTAATGCAGCTCAGCGGCTGGTACAGTGGATGCTGGCCCTCTACGAGGCAGCTCGAAGATGTATATATGTACCTAAAACAAACCTCGATCAGTCATGTATTTACTATCCTTATACGCATATGTGCTCTCGACTACTGCTCGTCCTTAAGACAATTTAGCACCAAGAAAAACAATGGAACTTGAAACTATAAGTTGGGGTGAGTAGAATCACCCAAAGGTTAGCACGACTCGGTTGAACAACGTCGCTCGAAGCAAAACTCATTTTAAAGAAAACTATATATCAATACTCTCACCGGGACCTTTGCCTCGTCCACTTGTCCCATTCCTATCCTCACAGCCTCGACTCCCTGTGCATGCATGTACTTGATTTCTCACACTTCATCTGGTGGCCGAAGCCCTTGCGCTAAGTGTCGCCAAGCGACCTCGAGTCGCCCGTCTTCATTCACCACTTCTTCAACCCTAGAAACGAAGTATCCCGACATAGTATAAGCTCGAATCATAATAGGGCATGTCACCTTGGTTCTGTATATCCTCGAGCCTTCTCCGAAGATAGGTCTTCGACTCCGGCGGGTACAGGCATGAATTTGCTTCGCTCTTGATTGTCGGCCTTCAACCTCGCAGTCAGGTGGATGAAGTCTTGATGCTAAGTACTGATGGATGGCTTTGAGCTGCCCATCCTCGTCGATCGCCTTTTTCTTTGCACTAAAGATTCTGTACTTCGCAGTAGAACATGCTCGAACCAAAACTGAAAAGGTTACCTGGATTTTGTATGTTCCTTTCCTGAGTTTCCCCTCCCATACTGTCGCTCTTGGCACTCCTCTCGCCTCAAAGGATTCCACCGAATACCCTGTACTTCGTAGCCCTTCGCGTATTCTAGAATAAGGCAGTCATAAGCAAAGCCTCACAAGAATAAAAGAGGAAAAAAGGTTCTTGGGCTCTGTGCGTGAGCTTGCATTGCCTCTAATGCGCGGTGCATGTTCCTCATTCAACCGACCGCCCCTCAGAGCTCCCATCATATCTCGTAGTCTTTTGTACTTTTCCTTAGATACCAGGTTTGTCCTGACGTAGGTATAATCGAACAAATTATTGTTGTCACTGATCCGGTTGTCCCTGGACTTGAACATTTCCTGGGCATCATTATACGCGTCGAACAACTCCTCCAGAAAGGGCACTCGCTCGTCGACTTCCACGACGTCAGTGCTGATAAATACGACGCCTGCGGAACTCGTGTAGATGAGCCTACGGACGCCAGCTGCGATAGCTGCGTCGATGATGGTTCGGGTGACTTCAACGTTAGCTCTGGCGTAGACGGAGGGGTCTTTCACGCCTTGCCACAGTGAGGTATTTTGTACGATGTATATATCGCCCGATCTCTTCAATATATCCAACACATCCTGTTCGTCTGTGATGTCTCCCAAATAAAATGAGGCTTCGCCATGTCTCTGGACGACATCCAACCCGGGGACGGCGTCTCCCTTCACTAACTGTTCTATGATTCCTCGACCTACAAACTTGCTTCGATCGGCAGTAAGGTAAGTGTCTCCTGATTGAAGGGAGACGGTGGCAGGCCGTCCCAATCCGGACCTTCATACTGCAGGCACGTCGATGCTCGAAGACTCGTCGACACTCTGTAAAAATTCGCGTTCCCTAAAATGCAGTAGCTGTAAGCAAAACGGTCTAAGGAAATAACTAAAACTTGGGCTGTGGAGCCCACTCGGTGTGGTCTCGATACTCTTCGCATGTTGTGTATCCCGTCGCGACTTCAAATCTTGCCTTCGTGTTGCTATTCATGATAAGTCTTGTGTGCAAGTCCACTGAGTCGCTTCGAGCTTGTTTCTTGTGGCACTTCATGGCCGTCGTACTTGTCGCTCTGTAAGTCGATGTGTTCTTTCTTCCAAACCCTTGTCTACTCTAGAATAATCTATCTGTGAGTAAAAAGTCGTGCGACTAAAACAGAAACTCGGGCTGTCGCGCTCGGTGCCCATGTCTGTCGGATTTCGCATCTTCGATGATCGCTGGTGCAGTAGATCGAACGGTAGTCTTCGCAGTCGTTTCGCCGTACTTCGTTCGTGGTTTGTGGTAGCTTCGTTGATACCTTGTAAAAAGTCATACTCCCTGAAACGGCGTAGGTGTAAGCAAAATGGCTTAAAGGCAAAACTAAGACTTGGGCCTTGGAGCCCACTCGGTGTGGTTTTGACACTGTCCACACGTCGCGTGTCTTGCTCCGAATCTGAATTCCACTGTCGTGCTGCCGTTCGTAGCAGCTCTTGCATACGAGTTAGCGAAGTCGCTTCGAATGTTCCTCTTGTAGCTCCTCTTAGTCGCGCTCGTTGCTCCAGAGGTCGATGCGTTCTTTCTTCTGATTCATTGTCTATTCTAGAATAATGTACCTGTAAGTAAAAGGCCATGAAACAAAAATAAAAACTTGAGCCGTCGGGCTCCATTTCCACGTTCATTGGATGTCATATCCTCGACGATCGCCGTTGTAGTTCGAGCTGTAGTTGTCACACCAGCCTTGCTGTGCTTCCGCATGACCTTCGATCGCAAACCCTCGTAGTTTTCTCTATCACAATCATAGTTCGTTGTAGGTATTTGCCTTTGCTAGGATAACGAAGATGTGAGTAACATATCCTGAAATAAACTCGGGACCTTGAGCTATCGAGCTCGTCATTTGTCTCTACCATGCCTCGTATCCATCGTACGGCCACCCTCGCATCGCGTGGCCATCAATCTGTGGTAAGTCTAGTTGTCATCGTAGTTGCCGCTGTAGTCGTCGTCATTGTCACCATCACTCGTCTGTATACGATCTCCTCAGGCGTAGTTTCCGTACTGAATGAAAAGAACAAAACCACCTTCGTGCCTTCGGCTTGCCCTGACTGCTCGCCCCATTCGTAGTAATACCGCTGTATCGTGTCGCATAGCATCTCCTTGACGGTTCGCTGCCTTTCCTCGTAGATCATTGTAGTCCATCGCACCATGGCAGCTCGGGTGTCACTCGAGTGTCGTCTCGCACATCTCACGCCATTTGGCTCAGTACCCACGCCCGTCGGATCTCGTACCCCCGACGATTGCGGTCGTAGCCCGAGCTGTAGCGTAGTTTCTTGAGTCGCAGTTACCAGTTCTTCAATCGCACTTCGTCGTATATGTCCGTTTCCCTTAGAGTAGAGTAGATGTAAATAAGACACTCTAGAATCAAAACAAAACCTTGGGCCATTAGGCCCGGTGTCCGTGCTCATTGTGCTCCATTCCCATCATACGGCCGTTCTTGCCTCGCGCGGCCTTCAATTTGTGTCGAACGTTGTTGGTGTTGCTGTCTCTCTTGTTGTCATTGCTTGCGCTCTTCGTTGCATACATCCATTTTCCCTAGAATAGGATGGCTGTAAGTAGACTGCTATGAAATCAAAACAAAACCTTGAGCCGTAATGCTCAAAATCTGCGCCCATCGTGCCCTGTTTCCATCGAACGGCATGTCTGCTCTTGCACGAGCATCGGTCCACGCTCAGTGCAACCGTCTTCATCGTTCCTTGTGCCGTGATCGCTCGGACGTCAGCCGGTCTCCGTCGCATGTACCAGCTTTCTCCTGCATAGAATAGCTGTAAGTAAAACGTTTCGAAACTAAAACAAACCTGCGAGCTGTTGGGCTCTCCATCTGCGCTCTTCGCACCCCGTTTCCATCGAGTGGTGCATCCGATCTTGCCTGGCCGTTGGTCCACAGTGAGTGTAACCATCGTCGTTGTTCTTTGTATCACGATTGTTGTCCGTTGTGAATATCCGGTTTCCCTAGAGTAAAACAGCTGTAAGTAAAACGTTTTGGAATGTAAATGAAACCTTGGGCCGTCGAGCCCAATACCGGCGCTCGTCGCGCCTCGTTCCCATTTAACGGCTGTTCTAGCTTCGCGTGGCCTTCAATCTGTGCCGAGTGTCGTCGTCGTCGTCCTTGCTGTCGCTCGAGTCACTGCCGATGTCGCTCTTGTCATCGTCGCCACCGCTCGGAGTCGCGGTAACTTCCATACGGTACGCCACTCGCCCCATTCTTCATATTCTTCGATCGCCACGATCTTGCATAGTTGGCCTGTAACAGTAGAGTCGTCAGTATGTAGTACTTGAGTGCGCACAGCCACAACGCGCAGAGCGGTCACGTGACTCCGCTTAGTCAACATCGCAGGACTTTCTGCGCAAGTCCTAATACCGAATGTGCGCGTCGATTCGCTTGACGAACCCTCGAATAAAACATTTATTGCTGATACTGTGCGGCCGTGGAATATTTCGAGTGCGAGGGCATCTACCCTCGCCGCGTGCTTCAACATTTCGATTCACAAAATTTCTTCTGGTGGCTTCCTTCGTATGACGAGCCTCGATGGCTCCTCGACCCGAATTCTTCTCACAATAACCTTCGACTTGATGTGATTCATGTGCTGCGGCACTCTGTGTGAGTCAATGACCTCTTTGTATGCTGACCTATCTGTTTCGGGACTGCCTGTGAGTGTTTCGAGCCCTTCGACTTCAACTCCTGTGGGCTTTGGGTGTTCTTCAAGCCTTTCAGCTTCAAATTCGAGTGGAATCTTTGACCTGAATAGGTTGTTGGTTAACTGATGTGTATTTCTGCTGACTGCAGGAACTCTGAGACCGCTCCTTTCATTACCTCGACCTCTTAGGTAGGACTCCTGTAGTGACACACCAGTAGCCATCAGAGAAGCTCGATACGAACAAAAAGAAAAACCCCTTTGAGTGTTGTAATTCACTTCGAATTTGAATGGGACTTTTGTTGTGAGTGGTTCCTCCACCAATGCAGGTTCGACTCGCTCGAGTTCTACTGCTTCCTGTAACTCAGTAGTCAGTATTCTGTTCGTACTCAAGGAAAACTCTATCGTCTCAAAACTGGTCACTGCGGCTGCTTCAACAAGCCTGCCAGGGCTTCAGTCCCCACTATTTGTCTTCTCGGGTGGGCTGTGTGGCTGCGCACAACTTGTCGAAACTAACTTTGGTACTTTCTCGCACTCCATGTACCTTGATACTTCTGTAGATCCCTGTACATTGTTTGTCAGCGAGTCATGTGTAGCTGTAGGCAGAAAATACTTCATAGATAGATGTTGCTTGTCCGAACTTGATTCTGGGTCACTTCGTGGCTCATAGTAGTCTTCTGTGCTTGTTTGTGCTCGCTCCGAGCGAAATCCTTTGTGTAGAAGTTGTGTTGCTGTGTATGTTACTTGCTCCATGGGCCATGGATCATCTGAGTGTCGCCGTTGATCGTTGCATCGCATTTTCCGAATAATTTCGCGCTGGAATTCCTTGTCGAAGCCTTGTACATAGAGGTCTTCAAGCTCATCAGCCTCGAGTTGCTTCGAAACCCATAGAAACGTTGCTAAATCTAGAAAATAGAGTCTGTAGTTCATCAGTTCTTCCTCTGTATGAATTTCTCTTCTTGCTCGGCTGTCAACGAGGCTGTAAAGGTCATTCCTTGAGTACTGTTGATCCATTTTCCGGGACCCAGGATACAAACGTGCAATGGCTACCACAAATTCGGGCCAACTCAGCTGATCTTCGACAAATTCGTACCATGAGTCCGAGACTTCGCTGCTTGCATACCAGCAAACCCATTTCGCCCATTCTTGGTCATCGAAGCAATTCTCGCGCTCGCAAAGACTTCGAACCTTTCCAAAATACCTAAAAAGGTCAGATGCATACCCTGAGAACCATGGTGCATCCTTCGAATGCCTCGGTGGCATTCCCTCGAGTTCTCTCGGCGCATTCTCACGACTTCTTCGCAGAAATTCAACTATTAATTTGCCTTCAGACTTGCTTCTCGGCTCGAGGGATCTTCGACTTTGACACTTGCTTGACATTTGCTGCTCGAAATTTAGCTCTGAAATTTTCCCAAATTTTTGAGTGTAGACTGTAACTATAGCTGAGACTCTGAGTACTTAGCTTGTCCTAGTCAACCCAGCAAAAACTTCGTTCGGTGATAAAACGGTGGCTTCTTTCCCCAAAATGGACAGAACCCCCCTCGCGGTGGGCTCCAGATGTAGGAATAGGTAAAATAAAAATACCTAGAAATAGTAACAGTCAGTAATGGTGGGCGAGTATAATGCTCAACCCAAAAGGGAGGTTCTCTCTGGAGAAAGAAGTGTAGTAAAAAAGTAAAAAAAATGCGAACTAAAAAAAAGATACTTAGCTGTGCCTGTCTAATACTCTTGCCAGTCCTCCTGGCACTTTGGGTACTCCCCAAAGTAATAAATCTAACTTCTAAAACTCGCTGAAATGCGAGACTGAATCACCCTACTACTGAGGGCCTGTGACATGTACTGGTTGTTGTTGTAAACTGAACTCGTGCGAACACAGCACATGTGCTTAGTCAGCAATGCGGCTGCTCGCCACCAAGTCCAGGGGTACAAACACAAAAACAAAAGCAAGAAATAAAACAGGTCCTTCCACCCCTAAACTCCTGACCAAGACAGATTCTCCTAGGGAACTCGAACTCATTCCCTACACCGAACTCGCTAAGCTCTTCCTTACCCATGTCTTCTCCAAGCACAGAGTACCAGCTAATGTCACCTCCAACAGAGGTCCTGAGTCTGTCTCACACTTCTTCTGCTCTCTAGGAAAAGCCCTTGATATGTGCCTTCACTTCACTTCAGGTTACCACCCAGAAGGTGATGGCCAGACCGAGCGAACGAACCAGACCCTCGAGCAGTACCTTCGTGTCTACTGTAACTACCAACAAGACAATTGGGCTGAGCTGTTACCCCTAGCAGAGTTTGCTTTCAACAACGCACCAAGTGCGACTACTGGAGTTTCCCCTTTCTTCGCTAACAAGGGATACCATCCAAACCTATCTGTGGTCCCTGACCAAGACTTCACTTCCCCAAGGGCTCATGACTATGTCATTGAGCTCTCTGCCCTTCATGACTTCCTCCGCTCCAAAATGTCCACCGCTCAACAGCACTACCAGGGTCCAGCAGATGCTAAATGCATACCTCCGCCTGAGTTCAAGGTCGGAGAACAGGCCTACGTCAAAGCCAGGTACTTCCGCTCCACCCATCCTTCAGAAAAACTCTCCAAAAAGTACTTAGGTCCATTCACCATCCTGGCCAGGCCAGGTACGCATTCTGTCACCCTTAAGCTCCCTGACTCTATGCGCTCGGTACATCCAGTCTTCCATGTCTCACAACTGGAAGCCGCAGTGGCTAACCCTTTCCCAAACTGACAACAACCTCCGCCTCTGCCAGTAGATGTCAATGGTGACCTTGAGTATGAAGTATCAGAGATACTCGACTCTAAGGTGGACCGCCGTCGCTGCCACTGTCAACTCTTGTATCTAGTCCGCTGGGCTGGTTACGAGAACACCGACGAAGAAACCTCTTGGTTGCTTGCAACTGAGCTAGATCATGCTTCCAACATAGTATCCACTTTCCATGAACACTATCCACACAAACCTGGCCCATACCAACCTCCACCATAATACTCCGCCTACATAAACCTCCTCCGCGGGCCAACTCCGCCTCTTACCAAACTACCTTAAGTACTTTAGAATTTTCTCCGCTTATCCATTTCACTTCTCAGAGTCACAAACAAAATCACAAGTCTATCTTGTAGTAATACAAAATATACAAACTAAAGACAAAAAAAAAAAAAAAAGAAAACAAACACTACTCTACTCTTCCATCGCTTGTCCTCCGTCACCCTCCTGTTCTTCTCCGCCTTCCTTCTCTCCTCCAACTTCTTCCTCTTCCTCGTTATCCCCCTCTGCACCTTCGTCCGCTTCCTTGTTCTTGTCCTCCCCTGCCTCTGACTGAGGCCTCTTCCATCCTCCGCCTGTGCACTTGAGCTCAGCCATTCTGGCCTCTCGCACGTCCTCCCTCCTCCTCATCTCCGCCCACTCTGCCCAGGCACGGTACAGCGCCCACTCGTCGGCTGTCCACTCTGCAGCCACCACCATCCACTCCGCTGCCTCTGCCATCCTCTCAAAGGCCAGCGCAGCGGTCTCGTGCACTTCAGCCTGTCTCTCCATGGCCTGCAGCTGCCGCTCCCGCTCCCACTCCACCCACTGCGTGTGGACTTTCGCACCAGAAGGACCCTTGAGTGGGGTCGCTGGTTTGTCTTCCCCGCCTACCTCCTGCTCGTCATCCGCTTCCTCCATCTCTGTCGCTTTCTCCTTTCCCTTCCCTCACGTCCTCTTCTTCTTCTCTCCTTGGGAGCTCCCCGTCCCTGCTCTCTTCCACGAGGGTCCCGCCACTGCCTCTTCCTGCATCCAACTGCAGGTTTTCTTCTTGTTGTGGCAGGGCACGCAGGCCCTGGTCTTACCTTGCCCTGGCTCACACTGACCCGCCGTCAGACTCGCTATGCAGCAAGTGCAAGGGGGCCGCCTGGTCGCGGTAACCACCACAGAGGTCCCAGGGACCCTCTGGGTGGTGTTGATGTTGTAAACCACGCCGCTTAACCTGAAATAAAAATACAAGTCAGCTCCACTTGACTTGTAGGATTCTGTCACTCACCTTTGCGCGGCCTCATCCCGCCTGGCCTGGGCCCTCTGCCTCTGCTTCTCTGCCTCTTCCACCGCTCTCTGTCTTTGCCTTTTGGCCTCTTCATCCGCTGCCTTCTTCCGCTGCGCTTCTTCCTCCTCTCTCTGCCTCTGCTCCGCCTCCTGCTGCGCCTCTTCCGCCTTTCGTCGCTTGGCCTCCTCTCATTTGGCCTTGTGCTCCGCCTCGCGTTCTCGCTCCTTCTTCTCCGCCTCTTCTCGCTGACGTGCCTTCTCCGCTGCCTTCTCGTGCTTGGTGTCCGTCGAATCATCTGTAAGGATGACTAGGTCGTCGTCGGCGACCTGGGAGTAGTCATGGGAGTGACCAGGAGTGGGCTGGGGGGTTTTGTTCTGATGCTGAGAGGACATGATGATGGGGGGATGGGATACGAAGGATCGGTACCCTAACACGTGTTTTTAAGCGGAACTTCGAACTCCAATGGAGCTCCGCCGCGGCTAAACCCATTATCCTCGAGGCATCAAAATAATTTCAAATGATTGACTCGTGTTGATCTCGTCCCGTACATGTGGCCTTCAGGGGTTCAGGCCCTAGGGGGGGGGCATGGTCATAACCATGCATTCACACTAAGCCCTTGCTCGCTCCACGCCCTACTCCGCCGGTCATTCACTCACTCCGCACCAACTCCACCCAACTTCTGTTGGTTGCAAACCATCTCTGCTCCGACTGCTGTTGGACTTGTGTCGCTCTCCTACCAGACCGAGCGGTCTGTCCTCTGAGGGGTCATGTGACTACCTTCGCAGTCAGGAACTCCACAGCGCGCTCACCACATGGTCCAGCACCTGGACTGTTTCCTTTTCTGGATGTTCTGTGTTACCTGTTCGTATGTCCTCCATCTACCCTTCATTCGTCATCCAGGAAGTTTTACTTGAAAATTTATGAGTCCCCATATGTCAGTTCCGATTCCGGTTACTGTACCTCCATAGCAGTATAAAAGCATGTACTGTACTCCGCTGTTCTTTAGTATGAATATCAACTTAGTTCCTACTCCCTCCGATTCCATCTTCTGTCTGTCGGAGTTATCTCTGACTCTCCGTCTGTACTCTCCTTCTGAAATATGAGGGCTGAGATCGTGCAAGGGGGTAGCGCATGAGCTAAACCCGACACCCTCACTCCGCTCTGCCTTTGTCTCAGTGGTCTTTGTTCCTGCCAACACTCTGCTAGTTGGAGTTCTGTTCTTCTGTGTTGGACTTGCTTCCAGACCCTCCTCTAGACCTTGTTAAGCGTCAGAGTTGGTCGGAGTAGGCCTGGACTTGACAAGGAGAAGATCACCATCACTGAGGCAAAACAATGCAAAAAACTCCAACAGGCAGTAGCAAAGCAAGCAGAGAAGGCATGGCAGGCTGGAGCAAAAAAAGTGAGTACTTTATCTCTAAATATCTGTTGTTTCAGACTTGTGCTCTGCTAGGTGTCAAAAAAGCAAAAGGCGAGCTCTCAAGATGTCCAAGACCTACCTGAAGGTCAATTGCATGGGCTGCCTCCCCCACCAGGCAATTGCATTGAGCAGATACCCAATGATCTGCAGATGCCTGAGGACAAGCAACTCTGCCTCCACCCCAAGGAACTGGCAAACTTCCTTAAGTTGTCCATGGCCATTCATATCCTCATCAAGTGTACCATCACCGACCATGACATTGACACCACCAACAACTTACTGCAAGAGTACAACATAGAATTGATTAAGGTCTGTCACCACTACACAGCACTGACTCCAAGCCTGACATACCTCTACAGCTTTATGGATCCACTGTCACACACCAAAGGTGTTGTAGACATGGTTACAGCTGACTCTGCCTAACTCATCGACGAGTTGCACACAATGCCCATGCCATGCAGATAAAGACTAAAGGCCTCATGCATAGAAAGACTGCTGGACATTAGCAGTCATCCTTCACACAAGAACAAGTCATCAGTGCTAAAGAGAAAAGAGGAAGCGAGTTAAGCACATGTTAAAAGTTTTTAGTGCCTGTGTATGGCATTCCAGTTTTCATCATATCTCCACCATTTCCAAAGATATCGACTCTGTTCTCACACTCACTTAAAGTGCTCAGCCACACAATTCTGCCTTCCAAATTTGGAGAGGATCCTTGCACCCTATGCATTTCTACAGCACTCCATCCATCAGATGCTCATTTCACTAAGTCCATCAATCATGGCTGCCTCTTCATCAATCATCTCACTCATCTCATTTGCCAGAGACAGTGGCTACATATATCTGCCAGGCATTCCCACCAGCTTCCATCCTGAAGCCCCCTGGTTCATCCCATCATTGTCAGCCCCATCTCATCCCATGCAGCTTGGTCAGCATGTTCTCCTTGTCAGTATGACTTCCAGAAGGACATTCTTTGGTCACCTCAGGTCTGTCACTTGGTTAGAAAGGTCTTACATGGTTGTTTCAGTCTCCCCAGTTGATGAAGCATATGGATCATTCCTCCCTGCTCCCTGCACTGTCTTTATTCCAATCTTGTCCATCATTCTTCCTACATTGCAACAGCTGCAGCATAGTCTGCTGTTCTCCAGCCTCCCTGATTGCATTCATGACAAGTATGACATGCATCTTGCCTTCTTACTGCAAGATCCAGCAGAGGATGTCCCCCCTTCTCCTCTGTCAGAGCCCTGTTCATGAAGCTTTTGTTAACTTTGCTGAGAGGATGGAAGGGTGGGAGACATGATCACTTATGCTCCCATTGCCCCACAGACCCCCAACACCCTAGCCCCCTTTGACACCTGACTCATGCCCTTCAATTCTGGAATTAATACTTCCCTATCTGGAAACACTGTCCATCTGTCATGCCATCTTTGGGTCTAGAGATGTCTCTGCCAAGATCTGACTTGCATTGCCACCCCCTAATGTGATATCAGTGTGCTTACTCAGTTTCTGACTCCATTTGACTCATTTTGTGATATTTTGACTGTCCTTGACTCATTCATTGCCAATACTTACCAATCTTCTTTGCTTGCTTACTTTTTGTTTCTTGCTTACTCATCATGATTACTCAGTCCTTACTCATTACTTACCAAGTGTTTGTGCCTTGTTTGTCACAAGCTGTGCTCCCCCCACAGTATATAAACCCCCATGTACTTAGCTACACCCCAAGCAATCAAGAAGCAACCAAGAAGTCACTCAGCAGTCAGTTCAGCTCAGCTCAGCATAACTCATTGTCAACAGTTGAGGCTCATTTGGAAGAGTCTATCTGTCTTCATTCATATCATTGGTAGTTGAGGCTCCATGAAGGGGTCTATCTGCCTCCATTCATCATCTGCAGTCTTATCCACACTTAGTCAGCAGTTGTGCTTAGTCATCCTCCCACTCCTGCATAACTTGTCATTGACTTGTGTCAGGAGCATGTTTTACCAAGGTCCATCATTCCAGAAGTACTTTTGGCTGAACACCTTCACTCTGTTCAGCATCCCCCATCCAGTCATCACTCACTCATCTTCTCCTGCATAACTCGTCAATGACTTGTGCTAGGAGCACCTCTACTTGAAGTCCCCCCCCACATTTAGGTTTCTCTGCACTCCAGGTTCCACAGAGGCAAACCACCACTCACACATCATTTGTCTTTTGTGTTGGATTTGTTTGGTTTATACCAGCTTTCCACACTTTGACTCACACCACTGTCATGAAACTGAATCACCACTATGCAACACACATTGGTGACTGTGCCCGCAACTTTGGTCCCCTTCACAACTTCTGGATGTTTCTTTTTGAATGCCTCAACAAGATCTTGAAATCCTTCAAAGCCAACAACCATGCAAACAGCGAACTGGAAGCCACATTTTTTAAGGAGTTTCACAGAACTTGTGAGACTTCCAGAGTTGTAAGTCCAATTGCTTAAGCACTTGCTATCCTACTGACTATATAATCAGATATACACAATGTATACCAACCCAGCAAAGTTGCTCCAATCAGAGGCTGCCCAAATCATGCAGAAGGTCACCCACAAAGAGCATGGCACCATTGCTGGGCTTGTGGCCCTCTTTCAGGAACTTGACAAAATCAGCATGGATGGTACAGTTATGTTCACTTGTATATACAATCAATTGACTGCTGACTGCATGTTACACAGTGGGGATGGCTTACACACTAAGTCCTTACCATCATGAGAATAGTTTCTCATCCAAAACCTATTGTTTACTCACTCACACTCTGAACACCCACTTTCCACATTCCCCTGTGCACTGTCAACATGAACAACCAACCTCACATGACAGCATTCCCAAGGATTAGACACTCAGTGGTAAAGTAGTGGTATTCATACATCAATGGAGCCTCTCAGATATGTTTAGACCATTAGCCTGGCAAGTGAACAATGCAGTGAAGGTTTTCAGGTCTTGATGGTATCATCTTCTGATTCTGATGATGTGCACATCCCCACTTCGAGCCATTCCTTCAGCTCTTTGAGGTAGGTGGCATCTGTGTCGAAAATTTCCCCCTGCCTAAGCCTTGAATAGAATCCCTTCAGCCAGTCAACACCTTCAACTACCTCCATGTCCAGATTCTTAGCATGCCATGTTTCATCTACCATTGACTTGAAGATCATGGCTTTGGGCTGTGGCAGATTATGATTTAAATGTTTGGGGGAAACATTGAAGACACGTTTGTGGAACTTCTTGGTCATCTTGCGATGTTTGCACTGCAGTTCATCATCTACACTTCTCATGCTGCCACTAGAGGGTTTGTTGACATCTTATTGCTGTTTCAAGGCATGGAAACTTAGCCAGTGAAGGAACATGATGTACTATCAAACCAAGACCTTCAATGAGTGATGGTTTTGTAGCATGCAAGTTGGCAACTTACATCAATAGATTGCCAAGCATGACCTATGACTTTGTTTGCAGATTTCCCAACCTCCATGAGTTTTCTTCTTTCCAAAGTATCCTTGCTGATGTCAATGTTGTTACAGGTGAGAACATCAGACCCAAGATCTGTCTCAATAAGGGCCACTGCACCCTTGTGGCCTGAATCTTGTTTGTATTGCAACACTGCCTTGTGTTGAACTGCAGCAACCTAAGAGCTTGTGAAGGGCATTTAGTTAACCAGGTGAGTTTCGCAGCTTACTGTGGAACATTGGGCACACTGCTGACCATATTCCAGCCTCTGTTTGGCCTTGCACACACCCTGCTCAGTTTGAAGCTCACTAGCTCTCTTATGGATGCTCTGGAAATATGTAGGTTTTAGTGCACTCTGTTATTATCAGGAGGTTGAACGATTTGTCCAGGATATTCTTGACTTGGGTCAGCTCCCTCTGGCTCTGTTACCCTGCTGGTGAGTACCTACAAACATTGTTGAATGACACTACTGCCACCTTTTTGTTGTTATAGACACACTCAGCAACCTCTTTGATAAATTTAGTGTTTAGCTTGTCATCCACCTGCCCAAGCCAATTGGGGTGCCAAATCTTGACCCCTTCAGCTGTAAGTTCCAAAGGTTCTCCACCATCAAGAGGTTTGACAGCAGCTAGCACTGCCACATGAACTTTCTTGCTATGGCTACAGTCAATTCCACATAATTGGCAGAATAGTAGCTGGATAATAGACTTGTAATGGCAAATAAGAATGTCCAGTGAGTGCATCTAACAAGTAGCATGGCATACTGACATACCTTTACAGCCATATGATCATTAGAACTCATCCTTGATGAGGCTTGCTTCAGGGCCACTTCACCTTTCTCTTGAAGTTCTGCAAAGCTCTGTTCAAGAGCATTGAGGTGAGAAGTCACCATTTTGTTGTCTTCCCCAGTCTGGTAAGTTCTTCTTCAAGATGCATCTTCCCTTCAGTAAGGTTTCTGATATCAACCATTATCTGCACAACCATCACTTGCAAGCTGTGCATAGGCTTGCATTCATAGCCATGCATTGGCTCACAATCATAACCATGCAGGTCTGGCACAAAGGACCTGCTTCTAGAATGATTTGGGGTGTACATATGGTCTTGCACAAGAGCCTCACTGTGTCCATGGGTAATTGACTGGCTATGAACAGACCTACTGGAATAGACTGGTGTAGTACATTTGCATCTGTTCCTGTTCCCCTGGTAAGGCTTATAGCCAATCAGTTGGTTGGGCTGACTCCCTCCTAGATAGGGACAGGGGGCTTCATGTGGATCAATGGGACTGGTCATCTCCACATCATGGAACTGATGCTGGAAGGAAAACAAGGGTGTGAAATGCTACATATGTAAGGCAAGGTGCATGGCTATTCAGACAGGAAATCTGTACTGACTGGTGGTCAGTCATTCTGTTGAGCAGGAGTACTGGTCACGAATGGATCATCTGGATGGCCAGAGAGGACATGAGAATGCCCCAGCACACGCCCACTCATATTTGCTGATGGTCAGTCACTTTGACTAGGAGGCATGAACAGATCATCTGGATGACCAGGGAGGACATTAGAGTGCCCTGATGCACACCCACTTGGACATGGCTGAGAGTACATCTGTCTATGGCATGGAAGATGCATTCGTATGCACTGGATTCAGATGAGGGGGCTGGGGGATCAGTGAGTGAGGGTGGCACCCAGGGGGGCAACCATTTTCAAAGTGCACCATGTAGTAGGCACTCTGAACATAATCTGATCTTATTATTCTGAATAGCACAGGTGAAGATGGTGAGGATCAATGTGATTTATATGAGGCAATTCATGTACATATCCTATAATTGCAGTGTAATCTGCTTAGAATATAGTTGATGGATGTTGGAATTGTCATGATGATAAGTTTGTGAATCCAACCAGATTACATTTCGAAACGAGAACACCTCACAATGATTCTCAGACATATTATTAGCATTTACTACTCTTAGGATATAGTATGACTACGGCCTATCACCCGACTATCACCACACCCGATTAAAATCCCGTTTCCGCAGTGACTATCTTGCAACCATTGATTCCCGCCGTAATTAAAACACATAATTCGACTACTTGGTGCACGAAGCATCCCCATCAGGGAAAGTAACACTGAATGTGAGGGCCTTCGAAGTACAACTATGTCTTGTAACGAATGTAAAACGGCAGCGGACGTGGACCGGGGTAACGAAACATATGTAGAGATAACAAGGGAAAACGGCAGAAGAAAAATAATGCGAAGACAATACAAAAAAGCACAGCTGGAGGAGTACATGAGTTTCTTCGCAATTTATCACAAAGAACTCCAATGGTAAGAGTGGACAGAGTGCCCTCTGTACACTTTCCACGTGTCTGCGGTAATTCTACTTTCTTGTGACCTCCAGAAATCAGCTCAGCGAGAATGCAGCAAGTCGTATTTCGAAGTGCCTGCTTCTGCATCGGCCATGATCCTGATTTAGTAACGCAGGTACTCTCAGCATTGCAGTCGCCACCACATTATATCACAACACCCACCGCCGCAAGTGAGCCTGATCGTCTTTTACAGGTTCAGCGAGTGCTTCTTGGAATATCTCTATGATTTCATGCAGGGCCTGGAAACAGCGGTGCAAAAGGTATAACAAACTCCCTTCGTAACATTTGCAAGGTCACATACCCGCCCTCGCGTCTCCGCCACTTGGTAAGACGCCTTTTTGTCTCTTACAATACGATCGATAACCTGATCGATATCAAGTAACGTTTATAAAGGCAGCTTGGGGTAGCTTGCCTTCTTTGGCACGTGACCCACTTCTAGAAAAATACCCAGCCAGCACAGCCATAGAATCTAAAAGACAGTAACTCTCAGCTCAGAAGAACTGTCTTGATATCATTCTCGCCTTTCCCGTGATGTCTTCCGCGAGTGCTCGTTTTTCGTCCTCGTCGCTCGACGCATCGAGTTTCGCCTGGAAGGATTCTATTTGTTGTAACCCTGAACTGATACCTGTGGTGTAGCTTGAAACAGCGTCAGCAATAGACTGCTCGACTTAAATGCGGCACCTACCGGTCATAGTCAACGTTGCATGTTGCCTTGCCATGTGCCCTAACAAGCAACAATTGCAAAGTGGTGGACAAGATAGGATGAAAGTACTCACGCTGAACTACAGTGCAGGCGTGCATCGGCAGCGACGAATTCCTTAAGCACCTGTTTTGGGAAGTGTTAGCAAAAATCAGATTGGTTCGCATTACAAACTCAAACCCTAAATCCAAGAGTTTGTGATATTGATACCGCCTCCCGCTTTATTTTTTCCCTGTTGGAAGGTTCAAGATTTGGCCTCTCCCTTCGCATAACCTTTAGCATTTTCTCTACCACAGCGTCAACGCGTGGATCCTGCACTGCCTCGAAGTTATCAGCCAGATTACCGCACTTTGCCGGGGGTGTATCTTATAATAAGTCGAGTGATTAGCGCCTGGAAGAGTATAGTACGTGGATCTCACCTTTTGGCGTTGATGGTCCGCGGCTTGAATGGCGTTCTAAAATCGATGTGAACTCCTCGAAAGTGATATCACCAACCTAATGTTCAATGCGGGGTAAGCATGTGAGACACTCGAGAAGCCAAGGCGATCCCACATAGCTTCGCAAATACTCAACACCGAACACATTCGAGAAAAACTTCTTAGCCTCGGCACCCGACTTGCCAGCCTGTCGATACCTCTATGATAAGCTCACCTTCCGAGAGAAAGAAAGAAAATGCTCACCGTCGAGTGGTTTCCGGGAAAACGTACCGAGTTCAGTAGAGCATGGAATTGTTCACTAGATTACGGGAGTAGCATGAGCTGCTCCATAACGGGAGGACCATTACATGCCACAAATTCACCGAATTTCTTCAAACGATTCCTTCCTCTCGTTATCGGCTGTATCTCGACGCCATACCTGGGGCTGGGCAATGCCATACAGGATGGCGATGTTGCGTGATTTTGTAGACGGGGACTCTAACAATTAGGTTCGGAACAACAGACTATCTCAGGGGGCAGAACTCACGAGTCCCAGAGGGCCTGCTCTCAGCTGGCTTATTCCTCTCAGCCCGCTCACTGCTGGAATCAGTTGTACTGAATGCTGAGCATAACACGATTGTCGTCACTATGTATTTGTCCGCAAGGCGCGTAGATGAGGTCTTCAGGAGTTGAACAAGCTGTAGACTGTTTGGGAGTGACAAGCCGATCGGTCGGCGCAATACCAAAGCAGGGATAGTGGATAAACCAGTGAATGTTTTTACGACGTCATGTGTCCCATTAACATCGGAGACCATTCGCTCGACTGGGCGATGAGCGGAATTCTCTGTGTCAATTCCAAGTTGATCCGGCAGAGAAGGGATATCTTCGAAGATATTACCATCACGTCTGAAGCGTTCGTTGTCGTGATCCCAATCGCCATAGTCGCCAAGCTACATCCGCAGGCTAAACAGGACTTCGGAAGGGAAATATATATTGGTACTTACTGCGATCTTCTGGGAAATACATTCGAGAAGCTGTACTTCAACCCCATCAACAAGTAACCAGTGTCCATGGTTGTAGGCACTATCGATTTTCAAGAAACCGGACATGTAAAGACAATCTGTAGCGTTCTATAACAATGTAACCACTCAGTTCCACTACCACACAAAGGACATTTGGAAAACTGACCGCAGTGGTCCTCCATTTGAAGGGCCCATAGCAGCACCCGGTGCATTGTTCAACGTCGATAGTGACCGTGGTGTAGCCTTCTTTCCATTCGCCATAAATTATTTTTGCAGCATAAATCGACCGCGGCAGGTGGGCATGCTTGATGTAACAGTCGACCTCCGTTCTAAAAGGGGACCAAAGTAGTCGATGTGATTCATGAGGCATGTGACTAGCAGGCTTCTCACGCGCGTTCCACAGTTGTGCATGGACTTCCTTGGCATAGTCCTCCGGCTTACTGTCCCCTGCCTCGTCACACACAACATGCACCCATTGTTTGCCAAGGTAGTACCCAAGCCCAACCGCGAAGCGAGCTTTGACTTTGTTACCAGCGTAGACCACGACGATGAGATCACTCGTCAGCGACGACAGTGCAACACAGTCGCCATTGATGACGGGGGGAAAGGCGCCGCAGCGAGTAAAACCGTAGTGAGTCATTGTCCTCTCGTCAAGCATGATGTTGCAGCATTTCGGGTCCCGATGACAGGCGAGATAGAGATCGCTAAACTTTGGAGATTCCTGGGAAACATTGGTCGCACCGAAAGATCTATAATAATTGGACTCGTGGCGTTCCAAGTCGATGGTTAGTAGAATCTGACGTTGCATGCACGCCAACGTTGCTCTATAGATGGTTGGAAAGTCGTGGTATGGAGTAAGTGGCAAGCATATTTCGATACCTCCGTTGGTGACAGTGTACTTGTGAAGTTTTTCGGCGCTAGCAGTCTTGTCAAAATGAAGTTGTTGTCTGAGAGACTTGATGAAATCATCCGGTCCTACCATCCTGACGTCATGACAATCCTTAAAGTAGCTCGGATCATCTGCCAGAACCAATCCAGACCGCCGGATTTTGCTATTAGGGTCCCAAGCGAAGATGCTTTGGTCGTTCGATACCCGGATGATTTCCAACTGTAGGCGCTGAAATGCCTTACTGCCCTCCCCGTATAGCATCGGCATGTTTACCCCAAATAGTCCCAACAAGGAATATGCCCGATCCTCAGCCCGAGTCGTTTTCCGATCAGCTGCCCACGACATTACTTGGGCCACGCAAACCTGACCCGGGGATAAGGCACCCTTCAATACATTCTCCGGGATTCGTGTAATTTTATGCAAAGTGGACGCATGGTTTTGCTTTCTGCCCAGAGGCACCCAATCCATATTGAAGAACTGAACGTCTTTGGGGGCTATCAGCTCCTGGAGTGTCCAACCGCGCGAAAACCACTCAGGCCATCCATTGGAATCTTCGTAGCTCGCAATATCCTGTTTTGTAGGAAATGTTGGCCTTTTGACGTCATGGAGGTACGCGTAACACTTCTTCGAGTTTTCATACCACCGATACATCGAGCGGATCGCCTCGGATAGTTCCGCACTGCTGCGCCTGTCGATACAGCACGTATCAACCCACAGTAGTCTGAAGCCGTCCTTCTTAGCCTGCTTGCAGCTCTGGACAATCTTGCAGTAGCCTTGGCGCTCCGTAACTTTGATCCTCTCCTCTTCCGGCATGGTATTCAGTCTGATCATCTCATCATAGCTGACTTCCTCTCCCCAGCGATGAGAGAGAATGGCGTATTCGAAGTTTTCGTCGACGAACTCTTTCAAAACGTCGGATTGGAGCCCCCTCTCAGTGTTAAGAACGGCTTGTACGACAAGCAGCCTTATCCTACGAGTGTTCATTTCAGTACGAACCTAGAATCGGCCACGACGATAAGACGTACATTTTGCTCTCAGCGATAGGGTGTCAATCTCGGGAGACTGGTATGGTCAGCTAGCAGGAATGACGCTGCGTTTGGAAAAGTTTATCAGCTTCAATGGCGAGGGACTTAAAGCGCAAGTAACGCAGTTCCGGTGGAGACGATGAATGTGGATGAGATATAGAAGAACGCACCTGCTGCTATTTAATGTTAAAATAGCACGAAGCTGGGAACCATGTGGCTATTAGAGCCTTTAGAGCTTGTTCGCAAAGCATTACATCGCGTTGATACCTACTGCAAGGCGCGAGTACCCACTAAACCTCTGAGTCCGGCCCTCGCCGCGGCGTTGTCGAATAACGAGTTGAATCGTGGTTCCTTTTGCAAGGAACGCCTTGACCAATTTGAGCGGTGTCAACCAGTCAACCTTTCCATATTGGCAAACCTGGACCTGGACCAAACCAGGTCTGGTAATGGTATGCACGTGGTGGTTATGGTATCGTTCTTCCGCCAATTTGTGGTTTCTCTGTTCAAACATTGTAACCTAACATTTTCTGCCTACGATTCCCAAAAATGAGGCTGTCGGAGAATCGGCACTAATGCGGAGAGAACGCCAATAAGCCCAGCAATGAAACAGGCACCCAGTTTAACCAAGACAGCTTGAACTCTATGCGTGACTACCTGTATATTATCAATGCAATTCACGGATACCGATTGAGTGTTTCAAGGCTAGTGGTGTTGTTTAGATATCATCCTCCCAATCTTCGGGTACATCTTTTCTTGCAATCGTGGCCGGTTGCTCTCGCTGTGCCTGTGGCTGCAGTGTCACATACGACGGTGGAGACAGACCGCTCGACTGAGGAGGTAGGGGCCCTGTCGAAGGAGTGCCGGATGAGGGAGTGCTCCGCGACGATGACGATGGCATCTTCCAGGCAGATGCCGCACGAGAGGGAGGTATATTTGCTACCTTGACAGCCGAAGCAGTAGCCTTGGACGAGCGCAAGTCAACTAGTTTACTCGAGGGCGCAGCCGACGTTGCCGACTGTGAAAGGAGTGGTACGGGGATGCGCGTGTCGATACGCCGCATGAGTTGTACGCTGCGGTGCGGTTCCTGATCAACCTCGGCAGTGTCCACACGATAGACGGAGGCGAGCTACGGCATAACACGAAGCAACGCGTCAGCATGGAACATAAAAATGCCAGGAAAAATAACGTTGACGTACACTCTGCACGAACTTGCGTCGTTCTGGAGGCATATGCTGCAGCACCTGTGTGCGTCGGCTGGACTTGACAAAACTGCATAATACACAAGGCGGGTTCAAACCTCGCGCAAGCATACAGAAAGGACAAGGCTTACTCTGCAAAAGTATCCTCCATGAGCCGCACGAACTTGGCGTTTGCGGAAACACATGCATAGTCCACCAACTCATCACTCCAGACGACTTTTGGGCCCGCTGCAATTTCCTCGCGTTTCTCCTTACTGATTCCAAATGCTTCTGCTAGCTTTTCATTGCGCTTCTTGACTGCACAATCTCCGCTACACGCAAGACTTTGCTTCCTGTTTGAGCAGGGAGCCGTCGACCGCAGGTTTCCACATGGACAGGTAAGCGTGACCACGGCGAGACATGGACCTGTCTCTGGGCAAGCTGCAGGAGCATGACAGATTTCCGTGCAGGGATGGTATTCCGGTAGACTGCCGACGACGGTTACACAATGACGGAAAGACAGCAACAAGAGAAATGACTCACCAAGCTTTGCGAGATTTGCCGCAGACCGCTGTACAAGGACCACACTCGTCCGCGTGACAGGTACGCTTGCACTCGTGGAACCCGCATGCCAACAGTCTGAAAAGCGTTCAGTCATCACGAACACGATCAAAGAATACTGGGCGGAACAGCTCACCGTTTACAGACGTTTCCACAACTCACGCGTTCCTGAGAACATTGAACATTGTCTACCATCTTCTTCTCGCAAGCGCAGAGTTTCCTAGTCAAGAAAGGACACGGAGGACACGAGCGGGCGATACTACTCTCCAAAGAGGAAGGTAGTCCCTCGTCAGCAGCATCCGCCCCAGCAACGATAGTAGATTGATGGCATGCATGTGGAACTTGCGGGTGTCCACACGGGCGTTCTCTAATGCAAGGAAATGTGCAAGTAAGACGTGTACCGCAAGGAATAGGCGGTTCGAAGACCATGCGATTGCATGGACAGATGATCTGTTTGTCAGCGAAGATCACCGGAGTCAGCGATGAAACCCGAGGGAAATGGTACCGAGACGTACCTCTTCAAATATGCTCCGTAAGCACACCCCACAAGGACCTTTATGATCCTTCTTCTCGCAACGGTGGTTCCCGCATCCAAGAACGCGAGTACATGGGATATCACATTCGTGTAGCCCGCCAGGTTCGGTCCCGAGATCTACTGCGACATCGCCCCGCACTTTTTTCTTACCCTTCCCAATTGCCAAGGAAGCTAATGGACAACAGATACGACCACACTGATGTCGGCCACATGATCGTTGGACGGGACAAGGACGACTGCAAAGGACTTCTTCAGGTACAGGTTCACTAAAACGGGCCGCCTCTGTTGATTTATCTCCAGTCAGCAGGATATCGCTACATTTCAGTTGTCGTTTCGTTGATCCGCATCGGCACGGTTGCCCAACTTCTGCCGTACATGGGGGGCATACTCCCCAATGACAAGTAACTGTACAAGAATGGCCACACGGCAGAGATTTTGAGCATACAGAGGAGCAAACGGGGAGCGGAGAGGTACACGATGAGCGTGCGGGGAAAATGGGGGACGTATTACCACTTGCAGAGCTTGACGTTCCCTCACCGACGCCAGAGAGGCGAGCCACCTCGTACCGACCGCACCCACATCGGGTGACTGAGACGGGGTCAAATGGACAAAGTGGGGGTGTGCGCGACGGAGGATGACATGGTTTCGCGCAAGTGTGTTTCCCACAGCTGAAAGGGCTGAGTAACGTACATTGGCATTAGTTAATCGATGAAGGGAAAGAGTAATGATCCTCACCGGTTGCAAGCCTTACCACATCCAAACCACCCGATCCACGTCTCCACTTCTCCAATTCCATCATGTTGCGTGGGCTTCAGTGTTACACACTCTGTAGCGACCTCCGAGCTGAGTTCACCGCAAGCGACCACTTTTGTTTCGCTCCCGCACCAACACCTGATTTCCTCCTTCACTGGGCATGGTGGACAGGGATCAGCATGACAAGATAATTCACATCTATGCTTGGGGTTCTTGCATGATAGTGGTTGGGTGCAAGTGTTATTACAAGAAAAGGAACCCCGTTGCGATCCTTCAGACGGCACAGGAGATCCAGAGGCTGAACATCTGGCATTTCGTACGACCTTCCCGCAAAAGCAGGACCTCTGGACTGTTATACCACAGGGTGGACAAGGACCTGGATGACACGGTAATGGACATGGGTGCTTGCATCCAGAGGAGCGTGGGCGAGAACACGGGAGGGCGCAAGAGTGAGGTGTTGATAGACGCGGCGGAGAAGGATTAGAGGTTCGATGACAGAAACACCTAATAAACGGACCAATTCGTGTCATGTACGACTGAAGCTGAGAGTTCTGCACGACTTACTGATACGTTGTCGGCACTTGTTCTCGTTTCATTTGACATCCAGGGCACCTCCATTCACCTGGGCGTTCTTCCCCCCGCGCGCGCCATGCTTCTACGATACTTTTAACGCTCTTATCTGCCCACGTTCGAATGCACTTTAGATGAAATGTCGTCCAACAGCATTGCGAGCGTTCCTTGTCGGGATCGTCGAGTTCTAGACCGACGTGGAGTGATGGCTTTGGGGGCGCACAAGACCAGGTAGGGTGTTCTGGTCTTACGGGACCAAAACAGATGAGACAGTCGGGGTATGGCGGTGTGCGTAGGGCACGCGTGAGGGTCGACGTGAGATCGGAGCCTGCTGAGGAGCCCTGTGGTTTTCGAGTTCTCTGCTGTGACCCTGATGACGTCTCTGGGGCGGTCTGCGTCTCTGTAGGTTGCGTCAACTTGGCGTTGAACGCTCTGCGATGAGATCGGGGTTGACTGCGTGACCGTGAGGGCTCGCTATGGGCTTCTAAATCAGCCTCGGCGGTGCTGGCATCGATGGCAGTGGACGGCTGATCGCTTTGTGGGTCAGTACAATTCCCGTCAGCTTTCTTCCGGTGTGGTTTTCGTCTTATCGGTCCCCGATTTTCGGCATTTTGGGCTACTTCCTGTCTCGTATCACGCTCCGACGCCGGACGTTCGCGAGGTGGTCTTGCGGACGCGGCAGACGGTGAACTGGTGCCTTGTGAAGTAGTCGGGCCATCCGCGGGTCGTTCGTTCGCAACGGCACGTCTTCTATGAGTACGGCGGTTCCGATTAGTGCGATCAGTACTGCTGCTAGCGCTTTGTTGGTTCGCAGTCGACGTTTCCATGCGATGGTGGAGTGTTGTTTCGTCGTCGCCGTGAGCGACTTGCTTACTTATTTATATTTACTACATATTCGAGTTAGAATGACACGTAAATTGGTTTGACTCGACTCGTCTCAAAACATCCGATGACCGGACACCACCCTGGCTTGGGTCATACCGACGGTGAGGACGTACGACTCATCTCGGTGTGCGGCATGTAGCTTCAGCTTCACCGGTCATGCATGGGCAAATCGTATGGATCGACACTCCCCCGCAACCATAAGCTTAATGCTCTCCAGAGAGTCACAGAAACCTAGTCTTTTTCATTATACTTTGCTCACTAGTAGATTATGATGTCCATGACGGCTGCCTTCACAGGTTCCGAGCAACGACACCACTCCCGTTGAAGGTACATTAGCTTTCTTAGCGTATCAGCGGATTGCGGTGGTTCACGACAGTTGCCTTCTGGAGCGCGGAGTGACTACCCAAGTGTTCCCGCCCCCCTGAAGCTACTTAACCAAGTACGTCCCCAAGCACTACAGATGGTAGCATTCTTTTGTTGACACCCTAGCTCGTACGCAGATGTTTCCGTTTCCACCCTCTGGACATCCTCATTCATGAACTACTTTCCCCAGATTTGTTGTCAATCAATACAGGCTCTCCCGCTCCTGTCCCCATACTTATGCCCCGTACGTCTTCTACGTTGAGCTGTTATCCCTCAGGAATTCAGCTCCTCCATTTCTCAAACCTCCGTATCGTCGACCGCCGCCTTACCAGTAACACCCATACGCCCGCATACACCTGCAGACCAAGCTCGCTCTACTCTTTACACGGTCTCCAGCATTCTTTTCCGTCATTCTTAAATGAAGCAATTCGGGTCAGTCCAAAGATGGCCAGGCGGCACCGCGGTGAACAGAGGTGAATGGATCTGGCGTGCATTGCTCGCAGAGTGAAGTTCTGCGCGCTCGAGGCACGCTTGATAACAACCTGGACTGCCAGCGGGCGAGTGAGACTGCATTGCCAAGTGCTGCGCTTAACACCCCCGAGCCACATAGGAGCGTACTGGTCCTCGAATTGGAAGCCGCAAGTTCTGAGGGAGAGGCCACGTCCTTGACTGAAGAATGCTTGAGGGGAGAAATATCTTAGTGCCCATGTAGTCGTCTAGCATGGTCTAATAAGTACTCCTGGAATTAACTGGTTCATTTCTCGATGGGAGTGTTCAGGGCTAACGTGTTGCTGGGGGGGCTGCTTGTTTAAGATGGCCTGAACGGAATCGTGAGAGGACAAGCCTCTGGACATGCGTTGTGCTTCCTCAACTACGAGACTTACCGTTGATACCTGCCGAGCACCAGCCAGAGGATGGCAAACGGTGCGCCCAACACTCGAACAAATTACTTCAACCGCACTGGGGATGGAAACAAGCGGTCAAAGGGACTCCCATTGGTGCAAGCCGTTCTGCTGCTAAGTCTGGGCCATGTAGCATATTGCAAGCCTCGCCTCTGGACTCCTCACCGTTTGAAACGCCTACTTTCTCATAGCCGCTGAAACGCACTGTAGGGAGACCATAAAACATCACAGTAGCCCTCGCCGTTGGCGTGAAGAGGGCATTCCGAAACAGTCGCTCTGCGTAAGTACTGCGTTTTTACTTTATGAATATGCGAGAATTGCATCGTAATCGATGATCACCCAATGGTCCGGGAATGCACCATGACTCATAGTAGTGTGCATGTCAGTAGCTTGTCGATAGGCGCTCTACTTATCGATCAGCACGAGTCCCAGCTCCACGCCTTTGCCGCTCGACCACCTCCATCCCCCACAACCGCACACCTACTGCTTTCCAGAATACTCCAAGCATCCTGTCTTTGGATCATTCATGGCTTCTGGGTGTTTTAGTGGATTATGGCGACCGCATTCTCGGGCGCGGCGCAACTATGCAACGGTTCCACCAGCTCCCGCTCCCAATGTAGCTACCCAACCAAGTGCGTCCCAAACTTAGTAAGACGATCGCATTCTTGGGCTGACTGAAGTTACTGTCGGCGTTCTCCTCCAGGGAATACAGGGGGCTGCATTGCCGCGCTGATTGCAAGCATTCGCCCACGTTCTCACCCTAACCCTAGCAAGTACACGGACGTTCCTGCTCCCGCCCCCTCCGAAGGTAGCTGCGCAATCTCTTCATGCCTTTCTGCATGTCTGCTGAAGTTTCTTGCTCAGATTCTTTTCCAAAACCTTCAGGCACTCTTGCTCCTGTGCTAACTGAGGTTCAAGCTACGGGTCCAAATCCTCCCCAAGGCGATGTGGGTATTTCTGTTCCTGTGCGCGTGGGGGAAGTTCCTTCGGGTGCGTTTATTACTCATCACGAGGGGCCGGGTCTAACGGTAATAACCAGAGTCACCCCCTTCGCGGCCTGTCTATTACCTGGAGTCTGCCAAAGCCAAGAAGCACATTGATCGCATCGATCGTTTCCGCGTTCTTGTCGTGGGCAGAGCAAATGCAGGTAAAACAACAATCTTGCAGAGGGTCTGTAACACTACGGATCAACCAGAAGTTTTTAATGGAGAAGGACAGAAGGTGTGCATGATGCACTATGGTTCTTTCTTACTAACAATAGGTTGGGCGATATCCAGGTGGATCCCACTGTGGTGCAGGGTTCAATAAAGGTGAGATTGTTTCTGGGGTATGGTCTAACATACTATTGAATGTATCCAGCGTGGCCACCATAATATTGAGGATGAACTGGTCTTTCGGAGTAATCCTCGCTTTGTATTCCATGATTCATGTGGGTTTGAGGCTGGAAGTGAAGACCAGTTTGATAGTATGAAAAGATTTGTGATGGATCGTGCCAGGACACCTAAACTAAATAAGAGGATACACGCCATTTGGTAAGGACATCATAAATAAATGCTCTTAGTGTATTGACATAATTCTGCTGGTTGGTTTAGGTTTTGTATTCCATCAACAGACGTCCACAGGATGGTCACTGCTGCTGAAACAAAGTTTTTTGATGAGTGTGATGCAGGGAGTGGTGTGTATATGTTTTCCTATACTTCATATTTGGATATATAAATCTTGGTGTTTGCGCAGTTCCTGTGATTGTGCTGCTGACAAAGGCAGATACCTTGGAGCTTCAGGCTATTGAGCAGCTTGAGGATGAAGAGCTGAATGTAGATGATGCAACAAAGGTGGCAGCACTGCAGAAAGAGATTCTGCACAACAATATTGCAAAACTCAAGGATTGGTTGGATAAACTGAAGTTTCCACCTATTCACCATTTGGCACTCACTCGTAAGTACCCCATAATTATATTGAGAGTGGCAAGCAAGTAAGAAATCACTGCAGGGATGCATGAAGAGAATGCAGAGTGCACACCCTTACTAACATGCACAGCAAATGCTTTGAGTGAGGAAGGGCTGCAGGAGCTCCTCATATCAACACAGCAGACCAATGTGGGACTGTGTATGGAATTTGCCATATTAAAGTGAGTGGTAATGCTTACCATCAGGGATATACTGACAGCAGCAAGAACATTGAAAAAGTACATGATGTGGACAGCTAGCAAGGTTGATCCTACAGTCCTGGCATCCATGCTTGTGAGGTGGTTTCCATATGTAAGGAAAGAGTGTGTTGAACAAAATGCAATACTCATCAATTATTAGCAAGTATGTGAAATTGAGAACATAATTAGTAATTCATGCTCAATGTGGTTTTACTGTTGGCCTGTGGTGGATAGTATGTAAGTGGAGCATAGCAAGTAGTGGTGGATGCATGCTGACTATGTTTACTGGCACCATATTGGACTTGGGTTCCTAGTCAGTAAGTGGGGTCTTGGCAGCTGCTTATGGAGGCAGGCTGACCATGTTCATTATAACACTGTTGGACTTGGGTTCATAGTTTGTGAGTGGTGTCATGGCAGGTGGTGGTGTGATGAATGCTGATTATGTTCACTGTTCTGTTGGACTTGGGTTTATAGCTTGTGGGTGGTGTCATAGCAGGTTGTATTAGGTTTCTGACCATGTTGACTGCCATGGTGTTGGGTTTGGGTTCATAGGTTGTGAGTGGTATCATGACAGGTGGTGTTGGATGAATGATGAGCATGTCCACTGCCATGCTATTGGACTTGGGTTCATAGGGAGTAAGTGATCCACATTCATGGCAGGTGGAGGAGGATAAATGCTGACTATGTTCACTGCAACACTACTGGACTTGGGTGGATAGGAAGTGAGTTGTCCATAATGATGGCAAATGGTGAAGGATGATTGCTGACCATAAGGACTGTCACTCTGTTGGACTTGGGTTCATAGGAAGTGAGTGGAGTCATGATTGGGGGTGCTGAATTAATGCTGACTATGTTCACTGCTTGGTTGGACATGGATTCATAGCTTGTGAGTGGAGTTGTGGCAAGTGTGGAGTGGTGGATGAATGTGCTGACTATGTTGACTGTCACTCTGTTGGACTTGGGTTCATAGCTTGTGAGTGGAGTTATGGGAGGTGAAGGAAGTGAATGCTGACTATGCTGACTGTCACTCTGTTGGACTTGGATCCATAGGAAGTGAGTGGAGTCATGATGGTGGGGGTTGATATATGCTGACCATGTTTACCACCATTCTGCTGGACATGGCTTCACAGTTTGTAAGTGGAGTTATGGCAGGTGATGGTGGGATAAATGTTGACTGTGTTCACTGCTATCATATTGGAATTGGGTTCATAGCTTGTGAGTGGAATCATGTCAACCATGCTCACTTCCACACTGTACTTGGGTTCATAGGAAGTGAGTTGAGTCATGGCAGTTGGTAATGGATGAATGCTAAGCATGTTCATTGTGACTCTGTTTGGCTTGGGTTCCTAGTCAGTGAGTGAATTCTTGCATCTTGACAAGTGGTGGTGGGTGTGCACTGACCATGTTGACTGCCACTTTGTTGGGCTTGGGATTATAGGTTGTGAGTCAAGTCATGGCAGGTGGTGGATGAGTGCTGAGCATGTTCACCACCACAATGGTGGACTTTGGTTCATAGGAAGTAAGTAGAGTCATGGCTGATGGAGGGGGATGAATGCTGATCATGTGGAATATTGCTCTGTTGTCCTTGGGTATATAGCTTGTGAGTGATGTCATAGTATGTTGTGGTGTATGAATGTTGACCATGTTGACCACACTTTTGGATTTGAGTTCATAGGGAGTGTGTAAAATCATCTTAGTTGGCAGTGGATCACTGCTGACCATGTTGACTGCCACTTTGTTGGACTTGGGTTCCTAGACAGTGAGTCAAGTCTTGAGTTTACAAGTGGTGGCAAATGCATGCTAACCATATTCACTACTATTCTGTTGGATTTGGATTTATAGTTTGTGAGTGGAGTCATGGGCAGGCATGAGTCAATGCTGACTATGTCTACTGCCACTTCATTTGACATGGGTTCACAGCAGGTGAGTGAAGTCATGGCAAGCAGTGGCAGTGGATCAATGTTGACCATGTTTACTGCCACCCTGCTGGGCTTGGGTTCACAGACTGTTAGTAGAATCATTGCAGGTGATGGTGGTTGATGATGCTGACCATGTTCACTGCCATTCTGTTGGATGGGTCCATAGGGTGTGAGTGGAGTTATGGCAAGCAATGGTATATGAATGCTAATCATATTCACTTTCACACTGTTGGACCTGGGTTTATAGCAAGTGAGTGAAGCCCTGTCAGGTAGTGACAGGTGACTGCTGACTATGTTCACTTCAATGTTGTTGGACTTGGGTTCCTAGTTAGTGAGTGGTGCCTTGACTCTTGATAATGGTGGTGGATGTGTGCTGAACATGCATGTTCACTGCCACTCTGTTGGGCATGGGTTAATACATAGTTTGTGAGTGGAGTCATGGCAGGCAGTTGTAGATGAATGCTGAGTGACACTCTGTTGGACTTGGGTTCATAGGGGGTAAGTGGAGTTGTGGAAGGTGGTGGTGGATGAGTACTGATTATGCTGCCACACTGTTGCTTGGTTCATAGGAAGTGAGTGGAGTCATGGCTAGTGGAGGAGGATGTTTTCTGACCATATTCCTACCCCAATTTGGGTTCTTAGACAGTAAGTGGAGTCTTGAGTCTTGGCAGGTGGAGGAGGATGTATACTGACCTTGTTCACTGTCAATTTGTGGGATCTGGACTCTCATAGCTTGTGAGTGGGTTGTGGCAAGTGGCATGTTCACTCCTCATCCTCTTTGAATTGGGTCTTCATAGCCAGTAAGTGAAGTCACTGCATGTGGCAGTAGATTCATGATGGTCATTTCCACTGAAACCCTGTTGCAATCTGTACATAGGAGGTATGCTTTGTTCAAGTTTCATGTTTAACCATGGCATTAACAGTGAATAGACAGTGAGGTTCACTAGTACATCTATTCATGCACTTGTGGTTTATAATTTCTTTCAGGATGTAGGTGCATGTTTAATGCAATGTTATTTGATGCTTAGTTTCCATTGCCACCTATCAGAAGGTTAGTAATCATCACCATTCAGAGCTATTGATGGTTGCTCATCATTTCCTGTAGAATGTGAGAAGCTCAATCTGGACTATCTTTTCTCACTTTATATCATCCTCCATGGTGATCATATAGGTTGTAAGTGTCATCTCTCTCTTGCTTCCTCTACTATATACAGTAATTTATTTGAATTGTCATAGCCTGACATCCATCAGTATGAGAAGACCCTCAGAATGCCCAATTTGGCAACCTCAATGCAATCTTCAATGAAAAATATTACAGAGCATGGCATTGGTAAATGTCATCTTTGCATGGTGTTGCAGATATAGCTCATATGTAGTTGCAGGTGCCTTACTTGTGTTTGAATATTTATACTTCTTGTTGCACATTGAGAATAGGGGGAATGATTGGCAGCAGGACTTGACATTTTCTATCAAAGAATATCAAGCATCAGGTGTCCAGGCTAATGTCCACCAACTTGTTGAAGAAGCATTTGAGGAATATGGTGAAGATGTTGATAGTTTATGCCCCATCCTTGTGGATATTGCAAAGAAGAACCAAATGTGTAAGACATCTCCCTTCACACTCATCAGAACCTCACTATGTATCTCATGCAGCAAAGAAGTTGAAGTAGGAAGGAGTTGATAATAATGATTCTTCCAAGTGTTGAATAGGACTGTAAGTTCCCTGTTTTCTTATACTTGTGACTTTTTGAAGAAATTGGTTCCAGGATGCTGATTGATGTGTCTTTATGAAATCCTTACATTGGTGACAAAACCTTAGAAAAAAATACTGCCACACTAGGGGATGAGCAGATGAAGTTAACATCCTAAATTGTACATACCTCCATATGTTGTTCATGTTATTGATTGCAGACTTTCCTATGCCACAAAATTGTTACCATGTCATATACTTTGGCCTATTCATTTCAATGGATAACATTGAAAACAACCACTATAAGCCACAATACATTACCTGAAAACTTTGCAATTCACTCTCAATCAATGTTGATGACACAGTAAGTAGTATGTTGATCAATCATGTCAAGTCTTCCTCTGTCAAGACTGGGCTCTATCCCCAGTGAGGCCAGTCCAGGGTTACAGGGCTGAGGGGCAAGAATTGAGTCTGGGTGCATTGTTAAGCACTGGTTATCCTCAGCTGACTGGGTTTTGAGTCCTTGTGACAGGGGCTAAGTCCAATAATCCAGAGTCAAGGCCAGATGCATGGGAACTTGACTGGTGTGAAGGTGCAGAGGCCTGACATGCATCACCACCCCCTAATGTGATTCAGTGTGCTTACTCAGTTTCTGCCATTATTTGACTCATTCTGTGATATTTTGACTGTCCTTGACTTGTTTATTGCCAATACTTACCAATCCTCTTTGCTTGCTCACTTTTCATTTCTCACTTACTCATTGCTTACAGTCCTTACTCATTACTTACCAAGCATTTGTGCCTTGTTTGTTATAGGCTGTGCTCCCCCCACAGTATATAAATCCCCATGTACTTAGCTACAACCCAAGCAATCCAGTCAGTCAGTTCAGCTCATCTCAGTACATAACTCATTGTTGACAGTTGAGGCTCATTCAGAAGAGTCTATCTGTCATCATCCATTATACTTGGTAGTTGAGGCTCCATGAAGGTGTCTATCTGCCTTCATCCATATCATCAGTGCTTAGTCAGCAACTCTTGCTTAAGTCATCCTTTCACTCCTGCATAACTTGTCAATGACTTGTGCAAGGAGTCCTTTTGGCTGAATACCTTTGCTCTATCCAGCATCCCCCATCTGGTGTGAGTCAAAGTGTGGAAAGGTGGTGAAAACCAACCAAAACCAACACCAAAGACAAATATGAGTGAGTGGTGGTTTACCTCCACAGAACCTGGAGGGCAGAGAAACCTAAAGTGGGGGAGACTTCAAGTGGAGGTGCTCCTGGTGCAAGTCATCGACAAGCTATGCAGGAGAGGATGAATGAATGCTGATTGAGAAGGGGATGCTGAACAGAGCAGGGGTGTTCAGCTGAAAGGACTTGGGAGTAATGGACTTTGATAGAATGTGCTCCTGGTGCAAGTCATTGACGAGTTGTGCAGGAGTGGAACAATGACTAAGAAAAAGGTTGCTGACTAAGTGTGGATGGAACTTCAGATAATGAATGAAGGTAGATAGACCCTTGATGGAGCCTCAACTACCAAGGATGATGGATGGTGACAGATAGACTCTTCCAAATGAGCCTCAACTGTCAATGATGAGATATGCACTGAACTGGCTGCTGAGTGAATGGCTTCTGATTGCTTGGGGGTAGCTAAGTACATGGGGGTTTATATACTGTGGGGGGAGCACAGCTTGTGACAAACAAGGCACAAACACTTGGTAAGTAATGAGTAAGGACTGAGTAATCGTGATGAGTAAGCGAGAAATGAAAAGTAAGCAAACAAAGAAGATTGGTAAGTATTGGCAATAAACAAGTCAAGGACAGTCAAAATATCACAGAATGAGTCAAATGGAGTCAGAAACTGAGTAAGTGCACTGATATCACATTAGGGGGTGGCGATGCAAGTCAGATCTTGGCAGAGACATCTCTAGATCCAAAGATGGCATGACAGATGGATGGTGTTTCCAGATAAGGAAGTATTAATTCCAGAATTGAAGGGCACGAGTCAGGCATCAAAGGGGGTTAGGGTGTTGGGGGTCTGTGGGGCAATGGGAGCATAAGCGATTGTGTCTCCCACCCTTCCATCCTCTCAGTGAAGTTAACAAAAACTTCATGGACAGGGCTCTGATGGAGGAGGAGGAGAAGGGGGAACATCTTCTGCTGGATCTTGCAGTAAGAAGGCAAGATGCATGTCATACTTGTCATGAATGTGATCAGGGAGGCTGGAGAACAGTAGATTATACTGCAGCTGTCACAATGTGGGAAGAATGACAGATGAGACTGGAATAAAGATGGTGCAGGGAGCAGGGAGGAACAATCCATATGCTTCATCAAGAGGGGAGACTGAAATGACCACATAAGACCTTTCTAACCAAGTGACAGACCTGAGGCAACCAAAGAATGTCCTTCTGGAAGTCATACTGACAAGGAGAACATGCTGACCAAGCTGCATGGGATGGGATGGGGCTGATGATGATGGGATGAACCAGGGGGCTTCAGGACAGAAGCTGGTGGGAACACCTGGCAGATATATGTAGCCACTGTCTCTAGCAAATGAGACAAGCAAGATGATTGATGAAGAGGTGGCCATGATTGATGGACTTAGTGAAATGAGTGTCTGATGGATGGAGTGCTGTAGAAATGCGTAGGGTGCAAGGATCCTCTCCAAATTTGGAAGGAAGAATTGTGGGGCTGAGCACTTCAAGTGAGTGTGAGAATGGAGTTAATATCTTTGGAAATGGTGGAGATATGATGAAAACTGGAATGCCATACATGGGCACTAAAAACCTTTAATGCACACTTAACTTGCTTCCTCTTTTCTCTTTAGCACTGATGACTCGTTCTTGTGTGAAGGATGACTGTTAACATCCAGCAGTCTTTCTACACATGAGGCCTTTAGTCTTCATCTGCATGGCATGGGCATTGTGTGCAACTTGTCAATGAGTTAGGCAGAGTCAGCTGTAACCATGTCCACAACACCTTTGGTGTGTGACACTGGGTCAGCATCTGTTCATCTGTTCCTGCATAACTCATCAATGACTTGCACTAGGAGCACCTACTATCACAGTCCCCCCCTACATTAGATTCTTCTGCCCTCCAGGTTCTGTGGAGGTACACCACCACTCACTCTTTATTTGTCTTTGGTGTTGGTTTTGTTTGGTGTTTGCCAGCTTTCCACACTTTGATTCACAGCAGTCAGTTTTTTGAGCCACTGTATGTCAAATAAGACACTCCCCATACATCCCTGGATCTAACTTTTGACCTATCACCCTAACTCATAACATGATGTCAACAAGATAGTGGATCAATCCCCAAGTAGGTCACCCTTTGGCACCACCTCCTTAGTTGGCTTTGCCTTCTTGCAGTCAGCCAAGCCCCTAGTTCATTGGCTTGCATTGGTCACCCACAGTGTAGCCCCTATCCCATTGGGCTACATTGGCCACCCTTCAGTAGCAAACCCCATACATTGTCCAACCTTCTCAGCCTTTGCTATGCATCAGTTCTCCCCCTATGATCCTATGACCCTAGTAAGACTGAAGAGAACCAGTCTTGATAGTCATAACCTCTAATTGCAGAAAATGGGGGAAAACACTGGTGGCAGCACCCAGCACATTGTTGTATGTGAACTTGGCACAGTTGTCCCATTGGTAGCTGCAATATGCTCAGAGATACTGCTCTAAAGTCTGGTGCACTTGTTCAGTCTTTCCATCCCCCCTGAGTGATAGCCAGAAGTTGCAGACTCAAGTGAAGAGCCTTGCACTTGTGGGCCTTGTCCTTTGTCACCTTGCTCTCAGCCATCAGCCCTTGGACATCTTGGCCCTTGGCATTCAACTCCCTACCTCTGGAACACCACTCCATGTTCTGGGCCACAGAGCTGGCTCCTGACCTCTGTAATTCTGACCCCTGGACTGAAGGGGACCCAGATTTGGCACAAGTATATATTTTGTCAAACACTCTGAAGCATCTCCAAAATAAAATTATGTGAAACAGATCACACAATATCAGAATATAATATTTTGCATTTGTCTTCAGAATTATCTTCTGTTCACATCAAAGTATTGATATTTCCCATCTGTCAACCCCTTGAAAGATCAAATGATTCATCTTCCCCTATTTTAAGAACTTCTTTGCTTGTTAAAATACAGAGTCAATTTCTAATGACTGCAGAGGCAATCATAGCTTACACATCTGGTTTTCCCTGGCAATATCCACAAGAATGGGACATAAAATCTCCACATCTTCACCATACTCCTGAAAGGCTGCCTCAATGTGTTGGTTAACATTAGCTTGGACACCTGATGTCTGGTATTCTGTGACAGCAACTGTCAGGTCTGCCTGAAAATGACTCCTGCCTTGTCTGGCCTGCAACAGGAAGTACAAATATTCAAATACAAGTGTGCAACCTACAATCTTGAGTAATATTTTTAAAATGATGAGGAGATGTGCTCACCAATCCCATGTTCTACAACAAATTTCATTGAATATTTCTTTGAGGTAGACAATGTAGGCATGTTGGAGGATTGGTATTGATGGGTAATGGCAGGCTAGTACAATGCAAACACCATTGCATGTATGGTGGAAGAAATGAGAGAAAACTTACGACCTGAAAAGTATATCCTGAACCCTAAAAGCCAAACTAATAGGAACAGGAGTGCTACAAACCAACTGAAAGCCTTGTTAGCAATTCTCACATGCTGAATTCAGATTGGAACTTGCCATCTGCACAGAATAAATTAGCACTTGTTATCAATCTGCAATCATGATGATCACTAACATCCTGATAGATGTATGGGGTGAGATAATTCTCAGAGAAATTTTCAAGAGTTATGTCCACCTACATCCTAAATGGCTGTATAGAATCAAAAAAACTCTATGCATGCATTAAGAAATCTCACCATCTGTTAGAGGTAAGAACATGGTCAGCATGAATATTGTGCAAAACTCACCACCTGATATCAAAGGCACAATAGGATGGCAAGTAAGGTCAAGAGGAGTGTGAAAATGAACTTCATGTCTCCAATTCTCATGACTTCACTCACTGCCTATGAACACAAGCCCATGGGAGTGGTAGTGAACATAGTCAGCATCCATCCAATGCCATCTGCCATGACCCCACTTACTTGCTATGAACCAAAGACCAGGGTGGCAATGATCATGGTCAGCATGAATGTACCACCTGCAATGATTGCACCCACAAGCTGTAAATCCAAGCACATCAGGGTGGCATGAGCATGGTCAGCATGCATCCCCCAACACCTATTGTGACTGTTGTACTTACACCCTATAAGCCCATCAGGTGGAAGAGAACAAAGTAAGCATGTATCCACCACCAACACAACACCACTCACTTTCTATAAAGCCAAGTCCACAAAGGTGATAGTAACATGGTTAACATGCATCAACTGCTAGTATCACAGCACTCACTCGCTATGCACCCAAGCCCACCAGGATAGCAGTAAGCTCACATGGTCAGTATGCATGTACCCACCACCTGTTATGACTACACTCACATCCTATGAACCAAAGTCCATTAGGGTAACAGTGGAAATGGTCAGCATGCATCCTCCACCACCTCATGACCCTACTCACAGGCTATGGATCCAAATCCAAAACAGTGGCAGTGAACATAATCAGCATGAATGCATCCACCACTACCTCCCATCATTCCACTCACAACCTATGGATCCATCACAGTAGAAATGAACATGGTCAGCATGCATCACCTGCCATGACTCTACTCACTTGCTATGAACCCAAGTCCAACAGCATGTCAGTCAACATGGTCAGCATCCATCCACTGCCACATCCCAAGACCACACTCACTCCCTATGAACCCCAATGCATCCAGGTAAAAATGAACATGGTTAGCACCTATTCTCTACCATTTGTCATGACTCCACTCACTTTCTGTAACCCCAGTCCATCAGGGTGGCAATAAACATGGTTAGCATGCATCCACCACCTGTTATGCCTCCACTCACAAGCTAGGAATGCAGGTCCAACAGAGTGCAGGGAACATGATCAGTATAAATCAGCCACCACTAGATATATTAAGTCCACTCACTGGCTATGCACCAAAATCCACCAGGGCACAATGAACATGGTCAGCATTCAACTGCTCACCACCTGACACCTGTCATGACTACACTTACATCCTATCATCCAACATCCACCAGGAGGACAGTGAACATGGTCAGTATGTATGATCACCACCACCTGCCATGACTCCACTTACAAGCTATGCACCCAAGTCCATTAGGGTAGTAGTGACCATGTCAGCAGGCATCCACCCACTACCCATCATTGCTACACTCACATTCTATGAGCCCAGGTCCATTGGTGGTGGTAAACATACATCATTACTATGCATCCATCACCATCTGCCATGACACCACCCACCTCCTATGAAGCCAGGTAAACCAGGGTGGTAGTAAACATGGTCACCACACATCCATCAGCTGCAATCACTTCACTCACATACTATGAACCCAAGGCCAGGAGAGCAGAAAAACATTATCAGCATTCATTCATCATCTGCCATCAACTCACTCACTCCCTATGAACTCAAATTCACCAGGGTAGCAGTCAACATGGTCAGTATGCATCCTCTACCACCTGCCATGAGTCTACTCACACCCTATGGCATCCACCAGGATAGCAGTGAAGATGATTAGTGTCCCTCCATCACCTCCCTCCATGACTCCACTCACTGGCTATGAACCCAAGTTCATCAGGGCAATAGTGGAAATAATCAGCATGATCCACCACCTGCCATGACCCTACTCACCAGCTACACCCATCAGGGTGGCAAGAAACACAGTCAGCACACATCCACCACCACATCCCACACCTCCACTTACCAACTATGAGTCCATCAGGACAGCAGTGAATATGGTCAGCACATATCTACCCTCACCTCCCATGACTCCACTCACTTGCTAAGAGCCAAAGTCCCAATAGTATGTCAGTCAACATGGTCAGCATCCATCCCCCACTAGCACCTGCCAGGATTCTGCTCACTTTCTATGACCCCCAAGTCCACCACAGTGGCAGTGAACATCAACAGTTTGTAGCCACCACTTTGTCATGTCTCCACTCACAAGCTATGAACCCAAGTCCATCAGAATGACATTGAATATGATTAGCATGATCCACTACCACTTTTCATGATTCCACTTACATACTAAGAAAGTCAACCAAGGTAGCAATGAACATGGTTACCATGCATCCACCAGCCACCTGTGATGAATACACTTACATCCTATCAACCCATCCCCAAGAAGTTTGCAAGGAGTATAGTCAACATACTTCTCTACCTGCCATGCCACCACTCACCTCCTATGAATTGAAGTCCAGCATGGTAGAAGTGAACATGGTTAGCATCCATTCACTTCTACCCACAATGGCTCCACTCACTCCCTACAACATCAAGCCCACCAGGGTAGCAGTGGCCATGGTCAGCAAGCATCCCTCTCCACCTTCCATGACTCTGCTCACCCACTGTAAAGTCATGCCCACCCACATATCAATGAACAAGGTCAGCACACATCCTCCACCACTGCCATGATTCCACTCACAAGCTATGAATCCAAGTCCACCAGTGCCAATGAACATGGTCAGAATGTATCAAATAAACATTCCTAATTTTACCCACAAACTATTCACTGATGAGTATATCTCATTCAAACACAACAGTATTTTCTTACATATGGAAACCATGATATAAGGAGCACTGAGAGTTTTTCAGGTTCCAACTGGCCATACTCCTTCATAGCACCCTTCAACCCCCTTGCACTTGTCAGTATGTTTTATGTGTTGATATCCACAACTTACTCCATTATAGTATATTCAATGCACAGTCCCAGGTTAGACTGCTGTGTTGATATGAGGAGTTTTTGTAGCCCTTCCTCCCTCAGAGCATTTGCTGTGCACCTTAGTAAAGGTGTACAATCTGCACCCTCTTCATCCATTCCTGCAGTGATTGTTGAGTGGTTGGCCAGAGTAATGATAATATATGGCATCCCTACCAGTGAGTGTCAAATAGTCATGAGGTGGAAACCTGCAGAAATCCAACCAATGCTTGAGCTTGGCAATATGGTAATCCAGGATCTCTTTTGCTAACGCTGCTTCCCTTGATTCATCATCTATGCTCAACCCTTCCTGCTCGAGCTGCTGAACAGCCTCAAGCTCTAAGCTATCAGCCTTTGTTTGCAGCACAATCACAGGGACTGTGACAAAAAAAGAAACATTGTATAGTCACACACAGAGAATATGTATATTTACACACCATGCCCTGTATCACATTCTTCAAAAAACTTTGTTTCAGCAGCTGTAACCATCCTGTGACTGTCAGTCAATGGGATGCAATACCTAAATTACAATCACTAGATATGCCAACACAAGCCACTCATGTCACACTTACCAGATGGCATGTATTCTCTTGTCTAGTTTGGCAGTCTTGGCACGATCCATCACAAATTCCTTCATCTTATCAAACTGCTCTTCACTTCCAGCTTCAAACCCACGTGAGTCATGGAATACAAAGCGTGAATTACTCCGAAAGACTAATTCATCCTCAATGTTGTGGTAGCCACGCTGGACCCACTCAATGGTATGTTGCATCATACTCCAGATGATAACCTCACCTTTAGTGAACCCTGTACAAGAGTGGGATCCACCTGAATATAGCCCAACATATCATTAATCTGAAGGAAGTACAGAGTGGATCACGCATACCTTGTGTCCTTCTCCATCGAAAATTTCTGGTTGATCCGTAGTGTTGCAAACTCTCTGCAAGATTGTTGTTTTCCCAGCATTTGCTCTACCAATGACAAGGACACGAAAACGGTGAATACGATCAACATGCTCCTTAGCTTTTGCATTATCCAGATAATAGGCGGGCCACGAAGGGGATAGCTCTTGTTATTATTGTTAGACTTGTCTCGCTTATCACAAGTAAAACCTGCACCTGAAGAAACGTCACCCATGCACACAAGATCAGGAGTGTCCACATCACCTCCGGGAGAACGTAGGTCCATAGCTTGAGCCTCAGTCGCGACAGAAATGCCTGTACTACTTGGTGGAGAACCTGGGCAAGCAGTTTCCGCAGGTGGGGCAGAGATGGACATCTCACTACGACTAGGGAGAGAACATGTGCGAGTGTTTTCAATCGATGCCCCAATAGAGATATGTTTGTTGCCTGGAGGAGTATCTAGACAGTAACTTCAGTCAGTGCACGAGTATGAATGTAAACATTTCCCAGCACACCCGGCTGATTAGCTACAGTAGAATCTAGTTGATAACCAGACCGGAACAAGGTTGTCTCTGGTTATTAAAGTTAGACTTCTCTCATTCGTCACAACTTGTATAACATGCCTGTGGGTATGTCTCCAGTGCACGCAGGGACGAGGGCACCAGTACTATTTGGCAAAAAACCTGGGTAAGTAGCGTCAGCAGATACGTGAAAAGACATATAGAAGTAGACGTGCAATCACCCTGAGCAGGCACAGGAGCGAGAACATCTGTAACCATGCTAGCGTTAGGGTGAGAAGGTGGAGGAGTGGTTTCGATCGGCGTGGTGGTAACGCGAACATCTGCATTACCTGGAGGAGGTCGACGGTAACTTCGGTTAGCACAATGCACTGCATTTCCTGGGGACATACGTGGCTGGGTAGCTTCAGTGGGTGTGCGAGGTTGTGAAGTGGCTTTGTAGCCACTCCTAGCTCGAGGTGCCCGTGAACACCATAATCCGCTGAGACCCCCGGATGGGGAACCTAGACGGCAACTCCAACTAACGCAAGAACGTGAACGTCTGTGTTGCTGAAGCGTGCCGGGTTGAGTAGCTTCAACGGGAAAGGAGACCTGTGGAACTGTGTCGTCGCTCAGAACCCAAGAACGCGACCGCCGTAGACACCATAATCCACTGAAACACCCGGGAGCCATAAATAATGAAAAGGCGAGGATCTTAGATTCTATGGAGAGCAGTAAGCGTATGATTTCGGGGGGATGGGAGTGGACGAGTGGAAAGGGCGTGGACCACACTGCGCGGCGACTTGCAAGCGCCCATCGATAAGCTGGGCTGCACGCTGAGATGAGTTCTCCCAAACTTTCATCACCATAACTCATGACCTGCAATATATCCAACTCTCAAAACGTAGTATGTACTTACCAAAGGCAACTCTTTGAAGTCCACTTCACGGGAATCAGGACTACCGTCAAATCACTAAGGTATTCTGTGGCGTCTTTCCTACTACTTATCGTCTCAACAACCAATCGGAGGAACTTGGCTTTTCAAGAGAAGAGACTACCACAGATCAATTAACCGTGGTCCAAGACTCCATGTAGCAGAACGGCTTGCACTGATGAGTTGTTGATTCCTGCCTAGTGTTGTTTTACGACTCACAGGACTAGCCTCCACACTCCCAGACAGAGACCGACAAAAAGGGTGGATGTGCAGAGGAGCCTCAGCATTTTATCGAAAGAAACTAAGTGGCGACCGTTCGTGTCATCGGCTGTCCCGCTTCATTCGTTGGTATCCATGAGACCTTACGGTGTCTGGGTACTCGCATTATCGCAACTGGACTCTCCTACATCACATACATATTACAGCGAGTCTTCTTTTCCATACGATTACTTCTATCGGAGGCATTTCTTCGCGTCTACCAAACTCTTGGCTTCCGTGCAGGAAGCAGCTCTTCCAACGGTTCACCAATTTTTTGTCTGAGCGCAGTTCATCTTCGCCCCCGTGGAATGTCTGGAAGACTTATGATCACGCTTCACAGTCTTGATACAGCCAAAGGACTGCTTGAAGGACTAATTCTATGACATACGGTAACGACCCTCGTGGACATGCTATCATAGCAGTAGTCGGAATATAGGAGGAGCGGCCCGTCTTGACTCTCGGTACTGGATGTTCCGAGACTGAGTCATACCAATTCGCACGGTTGTCACTTTTTCACTCGATTATGACGATAATCTGTTTGAGAAAATCGTCCCCGACGACGACAAACTACTTCGCATCTCTTCCACCATCAAGAGCAACAAAGTGACAAAAGCTGTAGTCAAACTAATACGAACTACCATGCTCATAGGCGAGTGATCGACCAGATAACCCAATTGCTTCACAGGACACCCTTTCCTGGCCACATCCTGCAATTAGTTCCTATGTCCCCTCAGCGTCCTTGTCATCACACCATATCCATCGTTGTGCACTCAGTACTCTCGAGTAAAGTTCACCACTCGGACATAGAACGCGCTCTCTTTTCATTTCAGCTAGCCTCACAACAGCCGGGTGTGCGTAGATAGAACTTAACGTCTGACAGAAGTATTAAGCCATGATCCCCAATTCAAGGCGGAGCGTCTAAAACAGTCACCGGGAATGGCGGACCGGTGGGGAAGGCAAATTTATTCTCCAGCAGACGCCGATCTCACATCCACCTTCTCGCGCACCTCACATCCATTCCCGGCCGATTCATTTGTTTCAGTCCCGTAAGACCGGTACACCCACGTGATCCTGTGTGCCTCCGACGACGTCACTCATGGTACTCCCCGTTTGCTAGAGACTCATCCGCCACTCATATGTACAAGCGCAGGCGCAGCGGCTGAGAATCTTGCGCCTTTCAAGTAGTTCATCATGTCCCGGAGGTAATCCACCCCGTTCATACGCTAATCTGCATTATGGAAGTTGGTTTGACATGGCAAGCACACATGTTGCATACAGGTCTCAGTTAACCCCAACATTATGCGTCGTTCAGGTAACCCCACGACCCGCTGCCGATGTAGTATTAGCACTCCGGGTATCAAAGCCACCCCCACAAGTGTGAGGGGTGGCCTAAATGCGAGGAGATCACGACTTGAGCATGATACATTCCTCTCACTTCCTGAAAATGCGTGCAGCTCTTCCAAGCGATCGATATCATTCATCCAGTCAGTGGAGAGGTCACTAGGACACTGATCTTCGCGCTTGTAAAGTATGTACACGTTTGCAAGGATGTACTCGACGAGCCTGGGGTTCCTGATATCACCAAGGGTAAGCCAATCGCACGATCGGGGGACGTCTCCTACAGAAGACTCGGTGACGTGGAAAACTATACCACGATGCTAAATACTTACGTTTGTAATACTATCATCCGCGTGCATCCGTGTTAGTGGGGATGATGGCATGGTGTTCAGTGTTGAATCACTGCCAAACCGATGGATATATTCTCTTGGACAACTACTTATCGCTTACCTCCAAACAACCTGCCTCGGTTTTGGCTGTCTTGCACACATACCATAAGAGGAACAAACGGCTGTGTGAAGTAAAACGGATGCTGATTCAGGGTGAAACAACCTCATGTATATTTTCCGTTTAAATCTCTCTGTGGGCGACTTGGAAGGTCAGAAAATGTACTCTGATTGGCTTGCTGTGGACTCCAGAGCTCGTGGCTCAGTCACATCGTCCCATCGCACAGATTCAGCGATCATAGGCTGTGCTATAGGTGTGTACACCGTATCAACGCAATCGCTGCTCTTGTTCTTTATCCCCCGGGGTCTCTTTTTAGTAGGTGTCAATTCCAAGCTGCAGTATTCCTGTGGTCCACGCGACTTAATGGGTGAGGCAATCGACGAAATTCGAGACGCGATAAACGATCGAAAAATATTCGAGAAACTCGATGCGCCCGCTTTGAGTCCTAGGGATGTATAATTCTGGTTATGTTGTTGTCCTTGCCATGCTGTTCCCCGTCTAGAAGCATTGTGTGTGGGCTCACCACGCGTCGTCATACTGCCTTCCCTCTGTCATTCTTTCTTGTACCGAAGCCGTCCAGCAGTACGTCGCTCGCGCCCACCGTGTCTATTGTCTTCAATCACTGAGGAGTCATCATCCTGGCTCTGTACTGCAGGGATGCCCTTACAACGCTTTGACAGCACTGCCTGCCCAGGGATTGTATTTTACTATGAATTGTCGCGGCGATTTTTTGAGTGTTACTCATTCCCTTTCTCCCTTTCTACCTCTGCTCAACCAGACCGACGTGGGCGGCGTCTTCCACGACAAGGCTAATTGGTAACTCGCAAATTGATACGTTCTCGCTGCAATGAGCCCGCGCGACGAGCTTAGATATTGGCGCAACCTCGCGATGCAGCGGGGACACGAAAGCCTTGACCCCGACTACATTGAAAATGCTATAAGAGACATATATGAACATGATCTCCTCCCCGGCGATGGCGATATTCGTCAAACCAGGCGCTCTCGTACCCCGCATCCTCCTCATGCTCATCCCCCGCATATCCCTCACGCCGGTACCTCGCATGGCACGTATGGAAATGAAGCTTATCCTCGCGCCCCGACCCAAACTCGTACACAATCCCGTCGACCAGTCACATCTCCAGAAGAGGTGTTGACCCCTGTCACTCCCTCTAGTACGACACGTGATCAGCTCCCACATAATACCCGGACAAGATATTCCTCCTCAGGAATCGAATCTAATTCGCTACAACAACCTCCTTATCATCGCTCGCCTCCACCTTATCAGGAACAGCCACACAACTCACATACACCCACATACCATCGAACAACGGAATTCGACCCCTATCCTTCACACGGTCCCCACCACTCTTTCCCGCCATTCTTGAATGAAGGTATTCAGATTAATCCAGGTACGTGGGTCCAGTTCCTCCAGCTTTCGACGCCACATATCCTAATATGGGTTACAGAACCAACGCTATTAATTCACTATATACAATGGAGTCCGCCGTTCGCCCGCGACACCTCAGAAACGTGGCGAACACTACAACGAAGTCCTGCAACCACCCCCGGATTATATGCATTCCGTTTTCCTCTTCGTCCACTACCCTACCTCGATGTGCCAGCGGATACCTTCTGGGCCGGAGATACCGTGTCTGGGCAAGAACCCGCGTCAGCACAACAAGGGGCTGTGCCGCCAGTGCAACAACCACCTGATACCTACACGGAAGCCCGTCTATGGAGTGGGTGGCTCCTCTCTAGTCCATCCTCATGGCGGCCCACATGGGCACCGGCCGTTACACCTGGCTCTGGTAGGGTCCCGCATTGGAATCCAGGCACCTGGCCACCAGTACCACGGGCCACTGAGGTTCCCATCCAACTCTCCCCATGGCTTGCTCCAAACCCCATAGATCCCAATGTTCCCCAGATAGAATGGGATCTGGGTACGCATCCCGCAACAGCCCGATGGTTCACTGGTGCGCATGTTATTCTTCCCCTGGACTCGTCAGGGGGTGGGAGCATGAGCGCTGGAATAGGCCAAGAACCAGCGACCTCGCCTGCATCTGACAAGCTTTTTGTGCTATGTGATGTTAGCTCGATAAACAGATTCTGGGGCCCAATCGTCATCGAACGACCGGGCGGAAGAGTCACGATTGGTGACCTTCTAGAAGGTATCTACATCTTCTTCCAGATGCACCTTTCACGTGCAGAAGTGGCCTATATCTCCTCTCTCGGGCCAGAATATTATCGTTTACCACTAGCTGCTTATCAGAGGAGGGTGGCACAAAGGCCGTCTGGAGTACCAAGAGATCGGGATGGGAGGGATGGGATAAGGAGGGTGGATTGTCTTGGGGATGGAAGGCGGTGGTGGGGTGCCTGGGTAACACATAACCCGAATGGCACATGGCAGTTAAATCTGGGACTTAGCTTAAACCGCGATAGTATAAGGGTCACTAGACCATCACGCACTTAAAGCAATGATATTTAAAAAAAAAAATCTGGGACTAGTGAACCTTCCTCACTGAAATATATGACCGGTGCTTTCATATGATATGCCAGGTACTGCTGTATCAGACTCTCAGGATACATAGTGGGGAACTGACAACAACATCAGCTAGGGTGCGAATGATCAGCCGCCCCTGGCGGCTAATTTCGGAAACGAGGGGGAACGTGAACGCGCATTACAATACATTTCCACAGATCATCAACTTTGGAACGCCGTTTTGTACCAGTGCGGTACATCGCATTTGTCGCGCAAGTCTGATATGATCATCCAGTGATCGGATTCAATATTCAATCTCCACACGGCTGTATTCTATTTTTTTCTTATGGCTGGGAGCTGTCACAGCGCAGCCCTATCTCAGTAAAAATTCTGATATTACGTATATGTATACTTCGCTAATTCGTCATGGATGCGGGGCGACCAACCATATGCAAAGGGCCTGATAGCAACTGCTACCTTAGTTCTTTCTCCTTATCTTCTAATGACAAACTCACTGACTCGGAATTTCGATGGCATCGCCGTATGTTATCATTACGGTGCACACTACCGCTTCTCTGTACACTGCTGATCGCATCAGAGAGAGCCTCCAGCTCAGTTATTTATATGTTGTACTGCCCAGGCTATGCAGTGCCTGCGAGTACGGCGGAAACATTTTACGACGAAATCACAATATTTACGGCCATTGCCTTGAAGTAAAAATAGAACAGGAATATATTGGTGCTAATTATAGCACTACCGCCACAGGGCGGTTACGTACCAAAATATGACCGTTGATCGGTAGTTCCCATTCAATTCAATATATTCGTGAAGGTTGCAGTGATTCAATGTCGCCTCAGTCCATGAGAGTTGCATCAGACAGCAACAGATCACAGCCATGGATGGCAGCCACAGAGACTCCGACTCTTCAACGGGTGCAGGTTGTATAGCCTTGTCGATCTACCTGGTTGTTATAAAATGACCATGGACTGGTCATGGGGGAAGCAATCACACCAACCACTCCAAGTCCTTTCGTCTTTTTTTACCCCTCCACTTGATCTCTGTTATATCGTCCTAGATGGATAGACCACCCGTACCCATTACCTCACTCACCCCCGAGCTTGCTGAGCAGCTCCGCGGACGCGCGCTGGACGTGCTTTCGTACCTCGTCAAGACCAACTCTGCTACTACCTACTTCAAGGAATCCGACGTTCTTTCACGGTTTCGGTCTGCGCTTCATCTCACCGATGGTAGTAGCAATGGTTTACTGCAGGCAGTTGACCAGACTTGCTCCGCCAAAGAGTTGTTCGAGGTCTATCACAATAACGTGGCATTGAGTGTCTACGAGGACTACCTTCCCTTTATCTCGCGTTTCTTCGAGCAGCCATGCAAAAAGTCCTCGGTAGAGAACCTCATGGCCCCCGGACTTCCCTGCTTCATTGCGCACTCCTCCGGCACTTCAGGTGGTGCAACGAAGCACTTCCCAAAGTACCGCCACCCGGACCATATGTCGATGTCCACGTCCGAGGCGATGAAAATGTCGAACCCGACGAGCAAGAGCGGGGGCAAGAACTGCATCATGTATTCTCTGGGATACCGGCAGGTCGTGGCTCCGCTGGATGAGGACGGAAATATGGACGGACAGATTCCTGTGTGCCTGATGACAAGCGGCGTCATTCGGGTGAGCAATAATATGGTATGTCGTGTTGACAGAGCAGACTTTTCTAGCATGTGCTGACAACATTCACTTACCAGGTGGTCGAGAGGGACGCTATCTACTCTACCATAAAGGGTGAGTATATGAGTTCTGCGTCTGCATAGCGTCTGAGTGATCCATCCTCGCCTGCAGTTCCCAATTGCTCGTCGCCCCTCGCTGTCTCCTTCATCCCAAATTACAAGTCTTTCTTGTTCATGCATGCTCTCTTTGCCTTGGTGGAGCCCAAGCTCGAGACCATCAATACCTTGTTCACCACTACGTGCAGGGACCTATGTCGTGCTATACATGACCACTGGGATGACTTCATTCATTGCATCGAAACCGGTATAATCCCGGACCTTGAAGGCATTGAACAAGTGAAGGACAACCTTCAGGTTGGTCGGCAAGATTGCATACGAGGTTCCAATGATGCTAACTCTTTGATCGACAGCGTTTCCTTAAACCTAATCCCGATCGGGCGGGGGAGCTGCGGGAGATCGGAAGGGCGACTGGAACCCCGGGATGGTTCCGACAGATTTGGCCAGAGTTACGTGCCATCCTGGCAACTGCCAGCGGTCCATTCGCCACTGTCATCCCAGAGGTATTACCTCTCGCCCCCATTTCTTAGATGCACGGCTTCTGACACCCATAACTAGATTAGGCACTACATTGGACCTGATGTGTCTCTCCAAACTTTGAGTATTGCTAGTAGTGAAGCATTCCTTGCCCTGGCATATGACCCAACGGACCTCAATCTATACAAGATCGTGGGTTCCGACGACGTAATCGAGTTCTTACCTGTGGACGAGCCTGAGGAGTCGAAATATCTTGCCCAAACGGTACTCCTGCCACAGGCTTGTGCACGTGTGACTAATGCTGACCCTTGTACCAGTGGAACGTCGAACTGGGTAAGAAGTACGAAGTGGTTCTCACGACGAGAGACGGGTTCTGGCGGTACCGCCTGGGCGATGTTGTCAACGTCGTTGGATTTGATCCTCGCGATGGGCAGCCTCTCGTCAGATATATCGAGGTATGTTTCCTAGATTTTCCAGTCTATCCGTTTTTTTTTGATCGTCTCCATTCTGTAGCGCCGAAAGTAAGTATTCTGCAATATTGGTGTAACGACTATTCAAGATGGGTTATCATTTTTAGCATGCATATCCGAATTGCAAACGAGGTGACAACAGAGACGCAGCTGCGTAGTGTCATCGATACGACGTCAGACCTTCTGGGAGGAGTGTCTGAATTCTGTGTTTGCACTGATTACCGTGAGAGCGTTGGTCGGTATGCTTTCTTTGTGGAACTACAGGGAAATCTTGGTAAGTCTTGTGGAACGCTCTAGATTATACTCAGACTGATATGTACCTTCCTCTCCAAGGAAAAGACAGTGCTGCCACGCCTGCTGCATTGCACGATGAACTCCAGAAGCTCAACGAGAATTACCTTCGAGACAGTCAATCCGGGAAAATCGGCGTCCCGGCTGTTAGGGTGCTCAGACCGGGTACCTTTGGGGATTCAGAGAGTGGAAGATCAGGACCAACAACATCGCTGCCGGGCAGGTGAAGGTTCCCATTGTCGTTTGGGATGACGTCAATCGTGCATGGTTGGAAGAACGAGTGATGCGTGATATTTAACTTGAAGGTGGGGAAGAGCACGGTGAATGTGAATATACTTAGTTGAAACGATGTTGTTCTGTTGGATAATTTTCCATGGTCACTGTACACTACCAAAGGCTACGTGCAACTTTGTCTAACCTGATGATTACGTAATTCAACACAGCGATGTTGATCGCACCTTCAACTTACATAAGACAGCCATTGGCTCTTCGCTCGCTACCGAGCGACTCGCAGATGCACTGAATCGGCCAGTCGGTGCATTCAGCCAGTCCACAAATATTAATGCTCTTGTATTCTATTTCTTTATCGACAACACGCCAAATAGCACTGACGTAATGCAACGCTTCGATGGCTTCACAAACGTCATCGACACCTTGCATACGTCCGTGCAATTGAAAACGATCCGTGGATAAGTGTATTTTCTCAGTGATTTCTGAACAGTCCGAGGACTTCATTAGCAGCGTCCACCACGGGCATGGGAACGGGCACGGTAGCGACGTTGAACTCTTTTTCCTCCTACTCAAGATATGATATTTCAAAGGTGAACCCGTCACCTGTGGGGACCAGAGTGGCTCAACTGAGTTTGTGCGGTGTTCGTTCGCCAGGAGCAGAAGTGTGTTATTCCTATGTCAGAATTGAGACGGATGCTTTGACCTCTGGACCTCAAAAAGTACGGTGCGTGATGTCAATCGAATACTTCACACTCCAGCCCTGAAAGACCAAAAGTAAGTATCGATACCTTTCTCGCGTTGCGTCGGACTATGATGAGTCAATAGCCCCTGAATCCAGTGTTGTAAAGGGCACGGATTCTGTGACCTTTTTCAACGCCGGATCCAGAGAAGCTTCCTCTTCCCATATTCGACCTACCTTGCTCTAAGCTCTGCATACAACGTGTGCCAAGGACGCCCGTCCAGGCATTTATGCCACTCACTCGCGCTCATAGGGAATCCAGATGGTACATCTGATTTGGCTATCGAGACTAAGCAGAACAACTTCCACACCTTGCAAATGCATATGTTGCCCTATTAGTTCCCTCGTGCTTCTCTCACCGTTCTTCCCCATTATCCCTTCTGGAGACATCAAAGTCTGTTCAGCTCCAGCATATACCGTACGGTTGTTCCATATCTCCCATAATGACCACTTCCGCTTATGATGACGGTCGCGTTCCGCTATACAGGAAGAATCGGGGAGGTATATGTACGTAACCTCAGAATTTTCTCCAACATGAGGAACACAGTGCCAGTTCCAGCAAGAGAATATAACCTCATGGCGATTTGAACGACCATGATGTACGACAAAAGTGATGTACAAAATGGTGTACGACATCCGGTGATCTGTAAAATTATTATCATGTGCGTTTTCATTCCCGCCCAGGGCTTGCTTCACCGACAGCATACCTTCAATCGCTACCGCTCGCGGGTTGTCACATCAATAAGTTCATCAACCTGCGAGAAGCTCAACCTGTTCGCGTGACGACTGTGCAGTGCTCATATGCACCTTGATTAATATTTTTGTCAGTTGTCCCCGCTCATGCTTGAAAGTCTGATGACGTACCTGGCAAATCGTGGTGTATGCTCAACACAGATGATAGCACGGGTACGCATGCACCCCCATGAAAGTACCGGTTATGTATTCCGGTGTGCAGGGTTCATGAATCCCAAATTTAAATGCCACGTCTCATCTGAATTATAGGTCACCCACACCCCCCACCACCACCTCCGATCCCCAAGACAATCCACCCGTCGCATCCCCTCCCTCCATTCCCAATCTCTCAACACACCCAAACGTCTCTGCGTCGTCCTCCTCTGGTAAGCGTCTACTAGTAAACCATAATTGTTTGGTTCTAGAGAGGAGATATGTTCGACTTCGGCAGCTGTAAGGTGTGTTTGGAAGAACGCATATATACGTTCGAGAAGGTCACGAATCGTGACTCTTCCTCCCGGTCGTTCGATGACGATCGGGCCCCAGAGTTGGCTGATCCAGCCAACGTCACATAGCACAATTATTCTCTCGGACGGAGGTAGTGTCGCTGGTTCGCGATCTATTCCAGTGCCCGTGCTCCCACCCCCTCCCGAGTCCAAGGGTAGGATAATGTGTGCACCGGTGACACGTCGAGCTGTCGTGGGATGTGTACTCACATCCCATTCTATTTGGGGAACACCCGGGTTTACCGGGTTGGGAATGAGCCATGGGGCTAGTCGGACAGGAACGTCAGTGGGCCAGGGTAAAGGTGGCCATGTCCCAGGACTCCATTGGGGGACGCTCTCTGAACCGGGTGCAACGCCCGGTGCCAACGGAGGCAACCACGGAGATGGACCAGAAAGAGGCCATCCACCCAATACATAGCCTGCCGTGTACGGACCAGGTGGTTGCTGCACCGGCGCTGAGGCAGGGGGCGGTGCAGGTGCAGATCCGGGCGTTTGTCCATATCTGGTATTTCCGGTCCGGAACGTTCCCGCTGGCACATAGGGGTATAGGCGTGGGTAGGGTAGTGAATGAGCAGGAATATGGAACGCATATAGCCCGGAGGTGGGTGCAGGGGGGGCTTGCGGTACTTGCGACGTCCCTGGCGTGTTATGGTCGAATGGCGGATGCCATGGTGCTTGGTAATTCGATAGCATTGGTTCTACAATTGCCAAGAATATGTGGCGTCAAAAGCTGTAGAGTTAAACCCACGTACCCGGATTGATCCGAATTCCTTCATTCAAAGGTGGCTGGTGTGTGTGCGAAGGACGGGCAGAGTTGAACTCTGTCACTCGATGGTACGCGGGTATATGCGAGCTGTGTGGCTGTTGTTGGAAAGACGGGGGTGGGTGGAGATACGGAGGGGGGTAGCGGATGAAATTGGGTTCCCGAGTAGGGATAGCCTGTCCAGGTAGATGACGGATGATCACGTGGGGTACTGGGGGGAATGACAGGGGTTACCACCTCTTCTGGGAGTGGGACTGGTCTCAGGAATGGAGCACGAGTTTGACTCTGGGCACGGGGATGAGGTTCGTCGCCACGATGTCCGCGCGAGGTATGAGCACGAGGGATGTGAGGGGTGTAAGCACGATGAGGATGCGGGGTACGAGATCGCCTGGTTTGATGAATATCATGATCGCTGCGGCGAAAGTTGTTTTCGTATATGTCCCTGATAGCACTGTTAATGTAATCGGGGTCGAGTCCCTCATGTCCCCGCCGCATGGCGAGGTCACGCCAATATCTAACTTCATCGTCGTGTGGATTCATTGTGGCGCGCACGCATCTATTCACGTGTTACCACAGGTCTCGTCGTAGAGGCAGAGGCCGCCGTCCAGCGGGTCTGAGACCGTCGTCTACGTCGGTCAGGTTGAACAGAGGGGTAGAAAGGGAGGGAGTGGCACCTAAGGAATCTCACCCAGTAAAATACAGTCCCTGGGCAGGCAGTGCTGTCGACGCGTCGTAAGGGCATCCCCGCAGTGCAGAGCCAGGATGATGCCCCTCGCTTTGACCACTCAGTGAATGAATACAAGAAGAGACACGGGCGGCGGGAGCGACGTATCGATAACTGCCCCAGAACGACGTCGGCACGACAAAGAATGGACGTAAGGTCGTGTGGCGGCGTGCCCGTAGCAGGGCCGTACACGCACAGTGCTTGCCAGACAGGGGGACAGCATGACTATGACAGCAACATAACCGGATTTATGCATCCTCAGGACTCAAAACAGACGCGACGAGTTTCTCGAGTCCATCTCGAGCTTCCGTCGCGTTTTGATTTTCGCCGATTGCCTCATCCTACCGGACGCGTATCGACCACAGGAATACTGCGGCTGGAATTTGACACCTGCTAAAGAGGGATCGATAAGGAACAAGTACAGCGATTCCGTCGATACTGCTTACTCCACAGTACAAGCACAGCCCGCGACCACTGTGAATCTGTGCGTCGACTCAAGGTGACTGGGCCACAAGCTGTAGGATCCAAGGGACATCGAATATACACCTTTCTGGGCCTCTGGGCTTCCCCAAGCAGATCTAACAATTCCTAAAAATGCTGACGAGGGACTCACGGGGAACGGACTATTGTCCTTCAGAACCAGCAGGAAAAGGAAACCCGACTTCCTCCGTTTACAGGGCACAGCCACATATTCCTCTTATGGTATGTATGACCGGCCAAGTGGCGTGGGAAGCAGTTGAAACGTCCGGCCAAGATATTAAATCCGTGGGTTCGTAAACCCACCGAGAAGATGCAATAAAGGGATGGCTGTCAACTTACTTTTCCAAAGAACATGGCACAACTAGCACTGGTCGCAATGACCCAGAACGCGCCCACAATCCTCACTAGAACGTGGAGATACACCCGGATGCAGTTCCGCTCTCCCCGTACACAGCTACTTCATTATGCGTCCCACCTATCCTCCGGGTCTTTTTCCTCCCCACAATGGTTTCATTCGTAAAACTCTACTACCATACAGCTTCTCATTCCGCCACACAATCGATGATAACAGATCTCTTACATCGATAAGAGACACTCCCTCCTTGTAGTGCTTTCGTTTGAAAGACTTCGTAACTATGGACACCACACACTCTCTCTCCAAATGTGTCCAGGAGCCTGTCCGGAGGGCTTTGGTATGTAACATCGTGGTATACAGTGGTTTACCAGTGGTCATACAGAA